>CM076854.1:119310770-120510770 GCA_039519185.1 Astragalus membranaceus | reverse complement strand
TGCTCCAGCGATACCCCCAGGATTTCCTCCTCAACAGCAAAAGCAGTACATGCAGAATAACAACAACAGCAATTTGGAAGCCTTGATGAAAACTTTTATAAGCGATTGTAGGGCAACCTTACAGACCCATGAGTCTTCAATCAAAACTTTGGAGAACCAAATTGGGCAGATAGCCTTAGCTCTTACTCAAAGGCAGAATGGATCTCTTCCATCCACAACGGAAACACCATCTTCATCTAAGTCAAATGGTAAAGATGTGGTGAATGCACAGGTAAATGCTATCTCATTAAGAAGTGGCACTGAGTATCCTGAACCATCTATGCCTAAGGAATCTGAGGTGCCAGAGAAGGAACAAGAGAAAAACAAAAGTGCAGAAAAAGAGAAGAATACTCCAGATATTGGGATATCTAAGCCAGACGTTACAACGTCTAGTTCTGAACCAGGAATCAAGACTGTTCCTAAGCTTGTACCTGAATATCCTCCTCCACCCTACCCTCAAAGACTAAAGAAAGCTGATGAAGACAAGCAATTCAGCAAGTTCATGGAGATGCTCAAACAGCTACACATAAACCTTCCCTTGGTAGAAGCTCTACAGCAGATGCCAAACTATGCCAAGTTCCTAAAGGATATCATCACCAAAAGAAGAAGGCTAGGGGAGTTTGAAACTATTGCTTTAACTGAATAATGTAGCTTAATTATGCAGAATAAACTCCCTAGAAAACTGAAGGATCCTGGCAGTTTTACCATACCATGCTCCATTGGAGATTTTTACCTTGGCAAAGCTTTATGTGACTTGGGGGCAAGTATTAACTTGATGCCCAAGTCCATTTATGATAAACTTGGTATAGGAACTGCCAGACCTACTTCTTTAAGTCTTACCTTAGCTGATAAAAGTAGAGTTTATCCTGAGGGCATATTAGAAGATGTTTTGATTAAAGTTGACAAATTTGTTTTTCCAGTGGACTTTGTTATTTTAGATTTTGATGCAGATAAGGAAGTTCCTATCATCTTGGGGCGACCATTTCTAGCCACTGGAAGGACACTCATTGATGTGCAGAAAGGAGAATTAATCATGAGAGTCAATGACCAAGAAGTCAAGTTCAACGTCCTCAACGCACTCAAGTATCCAGAACCTAACATAGAGGAATGTTCCTTTGTGGTTGCCCTTGACCATGTGGTTCAAAAACAATTCAATAAAGATAATGACCACTTGGAGAAGATTCTGGGCAATGATGAGATTCAAGAGTTGTTAACAGAAGAAGCTGTTCCGCAAAACGTTATAACGTCAACTGCAGACGTTGTCACGTCTGACTCTCCTGTACCCAAGGCCTGGACTAAGAAGTATGAATCTTTGGGGCAAGAAGACTCCAATCTCAAGAAGATAGTTCCTTCCATTGAAGAACCACCCACGCTGGAATTGAAGGTGTTACCTGATCACCTGAAGTATGCCTTCTTAGGGGAAAATGAATCTTTACCTGTGATCATTTCTTCTAATCTCTCACAAGAGCAGGAAAGTGATCTAATTAGCACCTTGAAAAGACACAAGAAAGCCATTGGTTGGCAAATGGCGGATATCAAGGGTATCAGTCCCACAATTTGTATGCACAGAATTGTCTTAGAAGAGATTGCAAAGAACAGCATTGAAGGGCAAAGGCGATTGAACCCAATAATGAAGGAGGTGGTCAAGAAGGAAATCATCAAATGGTTAGACGCAGGAATCATTTACCCAATCAGTGACAGCTCATGGGTGAGCCCAGTTCAATGTGTACCAAAGAAGGGTGGAGTTACTGTGGTGACCAATGACAAAAATGAATTGATTCCAACAAGGACAGTGACTGGATGGAGGATATGTATGGACTACAGGAAGCTGAACAAAGCAACCAAGAAGGACCATTTTCCTCTGCCATTTATTGATCAGATGTTGGATAGACTTGCAGGCAAAGAATTCTATTGTTTCCTTGATGGTTACTCAGGATATAACCAGATAGTTATTGTGCCTGAAGACCAAGAGAAGACCACATTCACTTGTCCTTATGGTACCTTTGCCTTCAGAAGGATGCCATTTGGGTTGTGTAATGCTCCTGCAACATTCCAGAGGTGTATGATGGCTTTATTCTCTGATTTTATTGAAAAATCCATGGAAGTTTTCATGGATGACTTTTCAGTCTATGGAGACTCGTACAAGGCATGCTTGGATAACTTAGAAGGAGTTCTAGTAAGATGTGAAGAGACCAACTTAGTGCTCAACTGGGAGAAATGCCACTTTATGGTTCAAGAAGGAATTGTTTTGGGGCATAAGATTTCAAAGAAAGGGTTGGAGGTTGATAAAGCAAAAATTGATGTTATTGACAAATTACCTCCACCTACCACCGTCAAAGGTATTAGAAGTTTCTTAGGGCATGCTGGTTTTTACAGAAGGTTTATAAAAGATTTCTCAAAAATTTCCAAACCTTTGTGTCTGCTGCTGCAACGTGATAACGTCTTCAACTTTGATGAGCAATGTCACGAAGCCTTCCAGAAATTAAAGACTGCCCTTGTAACAGCTCCTGTGATAGTCACTCCTGACTGGTCCAAACCATTTGAATTAATGTGTGATGCGAGTGACTACGCTGTGGGAGCTGTATTGGGTCAAAGGTATGGCAAAATTTTTCACTCTATCTATTATGCTAGTAAAACCTTAGATGATGCCCAACTGAATTATACTGTAACTGAGAAAGAGTTACTGGCTGTTGTATTTGCTTTTGACAAATTTCGATCATACTTGGTGGGTGCAAAAGTTATTGTTTTTACTGATCACTCAGCCATCAAGTATTTGATTGCTAAAAAAGATGCAAAGCCAAGACTAATCAGATGGGTTCTCCTCCTTCAAGAATTTGACTTGGAAATTCATGATAAAAAGGGGGTGGAGAACCAAGTTGCTGATCATCTTTCTAGGCTTGAGAATGTTGATGCAGGTACAGGTGCAGAAGAGATAAAAGAAAATTTCCCTGATGAAAAACTGCTGACAGTAGCCACAGTAGCTGAAGACGTTACCACGTCCATGGCAATTTCTTCAAACGTTATAACGTCTAAGGCTACTGCACCCTGGTATGCTGATATAGTCAACTTCCTAGTCAGCAAAATTGTGCCTATAGACTTCAACCATCAGCAAAGAAAAAAGTTCTTCCACACCGTGAAGCACTATTTGTGGGATGAGCCCTATCTGTATAAGATGTGTCAAGATCAGTTGCTTAGGAGATGCCTTGCTGAAGAGGAACAACTTCATGTGTTACAACAATGTCATGCATCACCTTATGGAGGACATTTTGGAGGAACCAGAACTGCAGCAAAGGTGTTACAGTCAGGATATTATTGGCCAACACTCTTCAAAGATGCTCATGAATTAGTGAAGAACTGTGATAAATGCCAAAGAACTGGAAACATCTCCAACAAGCAAGAAATGCCATTGACAAATATCCTTGAAGTGGAGCTGTTTGATGTTTGGGGAATGGACTTCATGGGGCCATTTCCTATGTCTCATGGAAACTTATACATTTTGGTAGCTGTAGACTATGTATCAAAATGGGTGGAAGCTGTTGCATTGCCCAATAATGAAGCCAAATCAGTCAGCAAATTCCTTAAGCAAAACATCTTCACAAGATTTGGTACTCCAAGAGCTATAATCAGTGATGAAGGCTCTCACTTCTGTAATAAGCTAATTGAGAACTTATTAGCTAAGTATAGAGTGAAGCACAAGATTGCTACAGCTTATCACCCTCAGACAAGTGGTCAGGCAGAAATCTCCAACAGAGAAATTAAAAGGATACTTGAGAAGATGGTTGGTCCAAACAGGAAAGAATGGTCCCTGCACCTTGATGATGCACTGTGGGCATACAGAACAGCATTTAAGACACCATTAGGCATGTCACCATACAAGCTAGTCTTCGGAAAAGCTTGTCATCTGCCTATTGAACTCCAGCACAAAGCTCACTGGGCACTGAAACAACTGAACTTAGATCATTCAAAGGCTGGAGAAGCAAGACTCCTTCAACTAAATGAGCTAGATGAATTCAGGCACACTGCCTATGAGAATTCAGCAATCTATAAGGAGAAAACCAAGAAGTGGCACGATCAGAAAATTCAAAGAAGGGAGCTAGTAAAGGGACAACCAGTTTTGCTGTTTAATTCAAGGTTAAGGTTGTTCCCTGGGAAGCTAAAATCAAGATGGTCAGGACCCTTCAAACTGGTAAAAGCCTATCCTCATGGTGCTGTGGACCTGTTTGACGAAAAAACTAATTCCACTTTCAAAGTCAACGGCCAAAGAGTGAAACAATACCATGGAGAACATGTGGTTAGGGACAAGACCACAGTGGCTCTCAACAACCCCTGAATTAAAAGGGGAATAGTCTGGCTGAAGACTCTTAAAGCAAGCGCTCTTGGGAGGCAACCCAATGGTTTTAACTAACCAACAATTTTGTGTCTTTAAATTTTTGTTTTATGCAGGAATGGAAGCTGAAGGTAGGAGAGATTGAGGACTCAAGTTATTAACCCAATGTTTGGGGAATGGATTTCATGGGACCTTTTCCGCCTTCTCGTGGAAACCTCTACATTTTAGTAGCTGTAGACTATGTTTCAAAATGGGTAGAAGCTGTAGCTCTACCCAACAAGGATGCAAAGTCTGTGAGCAAATTTTTGTTGAAAAATATATTCACAGGGTTTGGAACTCCTAGAGCCATCATAAGTGATGAAGGATCTCATTTCTGTAATAAATTAATTGAGACTCTTTTGGCTAAATATGGAGTTAAACATAAAATAGCCACTGTTTATCATCCACAAACTAGTGGTCAAACTGAGTTGTCAAACAGAGAATGAAAAAGGATGTTGGAGAAAATGGTAGGGCCTTCAAGAAAAGAATGGTCGAGAAACTTCTGTAACGTGAGTTTCTTCTGTTCCTTTGGAAAAAATAATGATATCATTGATATATGCTAAGCATATATCTTCTAGTCCTTTAAGACCTTCATCCATAAAGCGCTGGTAAATAGAGGGTGCTTGTTTTAACCCAAGTGTAAAACATTCCACTCATATTGCTTTTGAGGCGGACAGGAGAAAGCTGTCAGCGGTTTTGTTTTTTCTTCCAGCTTGAGCTGGTAGTACCCAGACTTTGCGTCTAAAGACGAAAACCAGTTTGGCCCTTTGATTTTTTTCAAAATGTAATCTTTTCTTGGAAGTTTGTATGAATCGCCTATATATTGTGGCGCCATTTAATTTTTTATAATTAATAGCCATCCTTCTTTTACCTCTTTTTCCTTCGTTGTGGTTTTCAACGTAAAAAACTGGCGCAGAATGAGGGCTACAACTTGGTCTTATTAGACATTTTTCAAGAAGTTCTTCACAGTCTTTTGTGAATTCTTCTACATCTTTAATACTGTAAGGTATTCTGTTTGGAACATTTACCTCAGTATTGGGATCATTTAGAATTATGCTTATTATTTTATCATTTTTGTTTTTAATGGGATCGAGCGGATGATCGCTACAAACCTCATTAAGATTCTCTTCAAATATCATTTCTGAATTGTCCTTAATATCTTCAAGGAACATTTTTATAACCTCGTTTCGAGTGATAATGTTGGTAATTACCAAAACTGATTTTTGATTTTCGAGATTAGGGCATCTCAAAGTAATAGTTTTCATTCTTTGAATAAAAGGATTGTAAAGTTTTAAGAAATTATTACCAAGAATAATATCCATTCCAGAATCAAGTAAATAAATGGTTTTTGCTGGAAAGATAAGTCTTTCAATAATAATTTTTATTTGTTGAGCGACAAACCATATTTCATGGATAGATTTATTGGCTACAATGATTTTTAAGGGTTTTTCTAACCGCTTCCATGTTTTAACAATGGTTTTTCTTCCGAAGCAAAGTGTTGCTCCAGTATCAACATAGGCTAAGACTGCCTTGTTTGCTATATTGATTTTTATAAAGGTAGCATTTGGGTTACCTTTACTCAAAATCTTCGACATCTTCTGAATCAGAGGAGAAGACATATATATTATCGTCTTGTTCCATGTCTAAGTCTTCGATGGGTTCATAACCTAGTTCATAGGCTACTTTTAAGATTTGAGTTCTTTCCGAACTCATTTTCTTAGGGCACTTATTGGCATAGTGTCCTTCTTCCAGGCAGAGCCATCATCTACAGCTCTTTTTTCCTGTTGGACAGGACTTATTTTTAAATTCTTTTTTCTTTTGAAAATTTCTTTTTCTCCAGAAATTCTTTTTATTTTTCTATGCTTTCCTTCCTCCCACCTTCGAAAAGGTACCTTTTTCAAATATTTTTTTGATACTTGCTTCTTGCAATCATATTTTCCTATTTTTCCTTTGACTGAATTGCAACAAAGGCTAATATTGGCTTGCTTTTTTGCCATTTTTTCGTTACATCTATCTTTCATCCAGAGACGGATTATTGATATACAGCCTCCTAGCGTATTATCAATTTTCTTTTTCTCTAAGTTGTCTTCGAAATAACTTTCTACTCCTTTACATACTTCTTCAGGAAGTTTTTGAACAAAAGCTCGATTGCTGTTGTTTTTTGTTGAGTTCAGTTTGTAAAACTGATCTCGAAATTCGCATATGAAGTTATCTTGGTAACACATATTGTAAATTTCCATATTCGTAATATGCCAAAAGGCTCTGTCTTCAAAAGCCTTTTTAGACTCTATATTAAGGAGGTTTTTTCCTACGAACTCGAAAAGGAAAATTATTAATAAATTATCTAAAGCATTTTCGGGAGTTCCGCTAATAATGACTTCTTCTACAGATGTGGGTATTTGTTTCATATAATTGAAAACTATACCACTTGTTTTATACATGATGTAATTATAAATATTTTGGGATGATAATCCTCTGAAATCCTCATTCAGTTGTAGTAGAGCTTTATGCCTATTATACCATGAATGGATTACTTCGGTAGGGTTATCTACGCAATCAATATTTAGAATTTCACATTCATTTGGTATAGACACCTTAGGGACATACTGAGAGGGAATATTTTTATATTTTTCTTCATTGTAAAAATGGTTTTCTCGAGCTCTTTTTCTTTTATGAGAAGATTCTCCTATTTCTTCTATTTTTACAAAATTTGGTATATCGTATGGATTTTCATCCGAATCATAGTCGAAGACTATTTCGTGTGATTGCTCTTCGTGATTAACATCTAATGCTGTCATTAGTGTGTTTAATCGCTCTATTTGTTCTTCTAGAGAATCCATAACCTTTTAAAATAAAGGTTTAGTAAATCTCGAGGATTCAGACGAATCCTTTGGTTTTGCCAAGATAATACTTTGGATTGTGGAACTTGAAGAACTTGTAGAACTAGAAAGTCCATTTAGAATAAGATTTTTTATCTGACTAATATCAGATTTTAATTCTTCTTGATTCTTTATAATAAGGAGAAAATCTTCTTGAATTTTGTCAAAACCTTTCTCAAAATTTTCAATTATCTCAATATTCTGATTTAGAACAGAATATGCTAGAATCTCAGTTATGTTATTCATCATTCCTCTAATGATTAGTATATTTGTATTAATACCTTCCGTTGAGTCGAGACCTGTTCGTCCGACACAATACCCTGTGTTGGGTAGAAGATTTTTTGGAATTTCTATAAGCTGTTGCTTATATGGTATTCCAGGGTTTGTTCTAAAACAGATTTTTTCCAAGGAATATTTCCTATGTTATTGGCTATATCATATTCAGAATGAGCTATAGCCTTCTTTGTAGATCGAATAACAATCCTTAATTCGTCTATCGCATTTACTAATGCCATGCCTTTTTTATTGTAGAATTCTATCAAATATTTTGTATTTGTTAGTATAGTATTCTTCTTCGTAAATATAATCCTGTATTATATTTTGTAAGTATTCTACGGAGCCCGATTAGGTTTAAAATGAACCCTAAGAAAGTGGTATGTAACTTGAAATGTCATGAGAAAACACACACTTGTTCACAACATATTCCATATGTTCATTTAGAATTTTCTCATAGACAGATATCCTGTCTTGCTCTTTCTTTTGTCTTTCGACAGTTTCGTTTATAAGATATAATTTCTTTTATGAGCTTCATGCTAGGTTCGTAGCAGGTTCTGATACCAAAAATTTAGTAGAACTTAATAAAATGATGAACATAAAACAGCAGGACTTATTGACTATAGAATCACTCACAAAAGTGGTCATATTCTCTTTGGAGAAATCCCCAAGAGTGTAAATGAGTAAATACTTGTACTTTTCAGTACCGTTTAGCTATAGTCAAAAGGTATGCTATAGTATGATAAATCTTATTTTTAGATTGTAAATCTATTCTTTGTAACATGGTATAGATTTGTTCAGTATATCACTGTTATGTTCAAAGGGTGTAACATCCCTAATTTTTAAAGACCCGTACTATGATGCCTAAGACCGAGTAATTATTTGTGAGAATAATTGGTCGTGTCTCGCGGATTAATAGTCGAGGAAAAGTCCAAAGAAATCATACTCTACATTTAATTGTCGCTTAGTCATAATCTAATTGAACAATTCATCTGAAGGGTAAAATCGTCATTTCGCCTCACATCGAAGATTTATCAATTGAATGAAATAATTAGTCGCAACTCGAACGAAAGGTAGTCGAGAAATCTGTGTCGAATGGAAAAACATGGGGGTTAATAGAGTTTTAGCCTCCAAACCATGACTTAATGAACCAAGGGCATTTTGGTCTTTTACAACTAATTAATACCCTCAGCCCATTTGAATCAAGTCAACTCCACCTCTTTCCCTTTTCAGCTGAACCAAAATAGAAGAAAAATTCAGAAGAGTGAATAGGGAGAGAAGAGAAAAGAAACGCAAGGAAGAAGAGGGAGAGAAGGAGAAGAGGAAATCCTTAGGGTCTTGATGCATGTAAGTCCTTTCCTTTCCTTCCCATTCCCTTTCTTTTTTCGAGCTCTTCTCAATGAGCGTAACTTCAGCTCCTCATTCCTCTTATAACTCAGATTACCATTGGTGAACCTAGAGCTTCAAATAAGAACAATGGAGTCTTGTCATCTTGTGAGGCTTGCATGTGGTTGAAGGAAGCTCATAAATCGTTGCTGAAGTGTATTCCACTAGCCTCATGATTGCTCAGATCATTTGGAGTAGAGGTTAGAGTGTTGTAGTGTTGCTAGATTCGAGTTTTAAAGGTTGGGGCTGTAGATACAAGTTCTTCAAAATTTCTGCTGGAAAGCCCGTATGACCTACCTTCATTGTTTTCAACGTATCTCACTGTACACTACTCCAATGATCGTGATTCTTGTCCCTCTGGAAACTAGACAGAAAGATCTTCATTTTTGGCACAAGAAATGTATGATTTCATGGAGAAATGAAGGAGATATCATGTCCCCAAGTAACGGTTTAAGAATCAAGCACTATCCTGGACCAGTCACCTTGTCTTGGTGATATCTCCCAAACCACTGGATGCATGCGTGTGAATCCTTGACCATATGAAAGTAGACGAAATTACCTTCACAATGAGAACCGGTTTGGATAGTTTTGGTCACGGATTGACCAAGTTATGCCTGTTGCAAAACTGAATCCTGATGCTGGGAAATGGAAGCGAAGCTGGAAATGTTGATTCGTTGGATTTGGGATTCGAGTTGTCAAGTCGCGCGAGACGTCAATTCTATGCACCGGTAATCAAGTCAGTAGCGAGAGGGGTATTGGTTTCTGAATTCAGATATGGAGGCATTCGGAGCGTGCTCGTGACTACGGGGATTGTTCGAGTGGATACGGTCCCATCGTTCGTGCTCCAACGTGAATTCTCGCGAGATCGTCAACCGGGTGAGTTCTACTCACGGATAGGGATGTTTTGTGTGTCCTGAAAATGTGTCTGTTTTGAGTCGTAAGGCAGTTATCTTGTTTTCGAAAGATTTTGGAACCGAAAACCGTTTTTGAGCAATATCGCGTTTTTACGGTTTTTATTGAAATGTTGAGCAATTTACGAAATTGTGATTTAAACGCTTTCACTGGAATATAGTCTGGAATGTGGTATATTAAAACTATTTTCAGGTTGGATTACGATCGGAATTCGATTTGGGCGAGAAACGAAAAAGCGGAATGAGAATCGGATTGGAAATAGAGAAACAGAACCGGACACACGGATCGTGCGCCCCTGGGCACGGACCGTGCGCCCTCTTCGGGTTGACTGTATGAATTTTGGTGCATCACGCACGGGTCGTGCGCCCCTGGGCACGGACCGTGCGTGAGCTTCTGTTACCGATCCCCAATTTCTCATTTCGTCGCTCCTTTCGATCCCAAACCACTTCTAATCTTCTTCCCAACCAATTTTAAGGATATTGCCTTACTGAAAACCTTATTTTGAACTTGTTCAACTCATGGTTTTGAAAAAGAGCTTTGAAAGCCTATTTGATTGAAAAACCAAAACCCTAGTATACGTGTGGGTGCACCGACTGATGGATCGACTAAACATATATAATTATATATGTCATTGTGTGTGATTATAACGCCGGATGTCTAACTATTGAATTCATCTAAACGGGTTATAGATCGATGTTGATATAAATTATCTAATAAGCTTATGTGATTGATCCCTTGGTGATCGAAAAGATATAAATTATCTAACTCTCGAGAATTGATACGTATTGTCATATTGTCATACCCTAATTTTGTCCGGATTAGGTCAAAACCCTAATTTTTCACACAAAAAAATAAGTTATGCATTGCATTTTGGGTCCTAGAAACCATTCCAAAGTTTTTGAAATCATTTTTAGGGTTAGAATGCACTTTTAGGGTCAAAAGGGTAGTCCTTATAAATAAGGGTAGTTCTTAGGGTTTGGGTGTGTCTTAGGAAAAAGTGTAAGCTCTTCCGAAGGTCAGCTCGTATCTCAAAGTCTCACACACTCACAAGTTTTTCAAAGATGCATGCATACTTACGTAAACATTCTTATCATCTTTGAAAACATAAAATCGATTTCTCCATGCATAAACATACATCAAAATCGATTTTCAGGTCAAAAAGAAAAGGAAGAATCGATTGTCAGGTCATGTTACTTCATTGCATAAATCGATTTTCAGGCCAAACATTTTCAAACAAAGAATCGATTCACACACTTTTAAACTAAACTGAGAATCGATTCCTACATGTCTTAGGCAAGCTGAGAATCGATTCATACAAGTTTTAACTTAGTAAAGAATCGATTCCTAGCCCTCTGAATCACAAGAATCGATTGTCCCTATCTTTCAAACAAATCAAAATCGATTCCTCTCTTAAATGAATCGATTCCTAGATCCATTTCAAAAGCAAAGAATCGATTCCTTCAAATGTTTCAACGTGAGATCTAGTTTTTCAAAGCCTATAAATAGAGGCCTCATGTCCTCCATTTCAAAAAAAAGAGGGAGGAACCCATTCTCACGATCTATCACTTCTGAAAAACTCTTTATATTTTGTTTACGTTCTTTTCGCACCGCAGGTCCGTCAAGAGCTGATCTTTCGCTAAGAGTTAGTTGGGGTTTGCATTCTTCAAGTTGTAATATCTGCCTTCATTAGAGGTATTTCTGTCTTTACATTTGTTATTATTTAATTATTGTGATCCGTGTCAAAACTGCTCTATGTGATTCAACTTAGCTTTAGTGTTTATTTACTTGTTCTTGTATATTATTTTCCATTGTTGATGATGAATCATATGATTCCCACTTATGCCTAGTGCATCATGTTCTAAGTGGTGAAGATGGTTTTAGATGATTCAACCTTCCCCTTTTAACTTCTTGATGAATAATAGATGAGATAGTTAGGTTTATGGTTTAAGGTCCATGGGGTATTGCAAAGGATAGGTTACCCAAAACCTTGATGCTCCCTCCTCTTTGATTGTGTTACTAGCCTTTGGGCACTTATTCATGAATGCAAAGGATAGGCTTACCTTAGCCTTGATGCAATTTCCCCTTTTGTTCATGTTATTGAGAAATCGTTGCTCATGTGTTCCTTAGTTTAATTAAGATCATTCTATGCCTATGATCAATTGCTTGCTTGTTTTTGATGCATTTTAAATGTCTTGATTCAATATGCCATTCCATCCATGTGTATGACCTCCTAATGAAGACGTAAGTCTACATACCTGTTGTAGCATAGAGTCATTAGGGTAAATACACTCCTTCCTACACACACACACTTGCTTTGAGAACTTTACCTTGCATCCCTGATAAGTGGGTCTTTTGATCACATTGGCATGTTTAGTCTTGATTAAATGTTCAACATATGCATGATTTCGTGATTATTGAATGTGCTTGAACTTTTGTAATCAATCATTGATAGTACCTTCACCCTTTTTTCCAAAAATCTTTCAAACTCTTTTCCAATTAATGCGAGTTATTAGTGACTATCACTCAAAGCCTTGGCTTGTTTGATTGTCATGAATGCCATCAAGGGTTATTAGTAATGATCACTCAAAGCTTTGCTTGCTTGATCGTTATGAAAGCTCTTCCCCTTCCAAGCCCTTTCAAAAACATTTTCATTAGAACTACGTCGCTTTGATTCCCATTTGGGATACGTAGGAGCGAGTCTCGTTCTCGTCAAGCGCAACAAATAAAAATCCTTTTCGCAACCATAAACAAATCATTTTCATAAAACAAACAAAAAGAATCATTTTCAAACCCATTGTTGCTAGTAGCTCATCAGAGCCTTTGTTCGTTTAGCTATTAGTGGCAATGTCCTCTTCTCATAAGAATAATAAACGATGATCCATCATAACCTTTGTTAGTTTGATCATCGTGCGAATCAATCTCTTTCGAAAATCACTTTCAAAAAAGATAATAAAAACGAGTTGGTATCAAATAGTCCATCAGAACCTTTGTTCGTTTGACTAGCGGTACAACTCTTTTTTTTTTGAGTATTTAGTAGTGATTCATCATAGCCTCTGCTAGTTTAATCATTCACTAATGATCGTCCTATTTCAAAAACTCACCAAAAAAATAAAAAACAAAAACTTTTCAAAAAGACAACCAAGAACTACGTAGCTTTGAATTCTCCATCGCACCGGGAGATACGTAGGAGCGGGCCATGTCCCGTCAAGCACTTTTTCTAAAAACCCTTTTTTTTCCCCTTTCTCACCAAAAATAAAATTTTCATTAAGTTTTCCCATTCATCTTCAAACAAGAAATCAATAGGCAAATCTAGGCATTTTTCAAATCAAACGTTAAAACCACACATTTAATTAGAGGTTTCCTTTCGGTAGAAAGGACGCGTGAGGTGCTAACACCTTCCTCGCACGTAATCGACCCCCGAACCTATATCTCTAGTTTTCAAGAGACCATCCGCCTTGTTCAAAAGACCTTTTTTCAATGTTTTGGTCTTAAAACTAAAATATTGGTGGCGGCTCCAAAATTTTTCCACGTTGTACATTGAGAAACCCAAACCGGGATTTTTCGGGGTGCAACACATATGTATCGCGTTGGGTGACGACCTGACAAGTAGCATACTAGGAAGGGAAGTCATGAGCCCTCACCCTAGGCCCTGTATACGTCTTGGCGTGGTCAATTCGTGGGTTACCGGGATTAGCAAGCGTTGTGCAGCCGGTTTGTGCTAAGTCAGACACATGGTTACCGAGATTAGCAAATTGTTGTACAGTCGGATCATGTTAAGTTCAATTCACGAATTGCCGGGATTAGCAAATTGTTGTGCAGTCGGCATTTCGATTAATAAATAAGACATTGTTATGTCAGCTTTTGTTGTAACGGTTTAATAATTGAACCGAGTGTTAGTGAGGGGGCACGGTAGGACTCACTGAGACAAGTTGTCTCACCCAATCCATATTTGTTGTTTTTACAGAGAACGGGAAGTAAGGACAGCAGGCGGCATGGTTAGTTGCCGAGTTCGAGGAGAAGCTTGAAGACTGGCTCGTTTAAAGTTGTTCATGTTCTGCTGTAGTCGTCTCTGTATTCGGTCTTATGACTCAAAATTGTATAGTGTTATATTTATAGTTTCCGCTGTTTCTTGTAAAGATGTATATCTAAACAGGAATTTTTATACTCTGATTTATACCAAATTGTATATTTAGGTATTTCTTTGTTAAAGAAATACTGGGGTGTTACATTTGGTATCAGAGCGGTTCGGCCTTGTCGGGCGTAGTGACCTTCCGGTCGAGAGTATAGGATCGAGTCAGCTAGGGACTTAGACAATTATATGTCAGACCTTTTTAGTATATTATGTGACGTATTGAGTCAGGATCCACTCAATGTTTCATGTAAGTTACTGAAAACTATGACAGATAGTTGCCTCAGTCCCGAAAATGTCCAAAACCCTGACCATTGATTAGTTAGCCTATCCGTTATCTAAATACTGTTTCACAGTAAATCTTACCTTCTGGTATGAGTCAATCCCAGTTTAGGTAGCAGTTAAGGAAGTCCTTATCGGTTAAATCCAAGTATAAATCTTGATTCTTCTTCCTTCGAGTCACAATGTGACAGATGACAAAGCCAATTGAGTAAAGATACTCTGTCGTCAGTATTGACTAGTGGAATCATAAGTGCCGATCAGGTTAAGTCCCGATCAGGAATTATGATTCAAATCCTTCAAAGCAGATTAGTATGTGGAATCAGTAGAATTGACCTTATTTCAATCCGCTGGCTAGAAGCATCCCGATCGCAGTCTGTGAGAAATTCTCGTTAGCTTTCCGACTTGTTTTGTTCATAACTTCTGCTCCGGAACTCCAATTTTTATGTTACGAGAGGCGTTCGAAAGCTAACGAAAATATCTACACCGATGAATGGGTTGTGAACCGTACCTCCAATTGTATTGTGAAGTGTGCCTCTATTTTTAATCTGAACCGTAAACTCTAAAGCATTCGTGGAGTGTGAACCTCCCTGTGTGCGAGAAATTGGAAGAGTGAGGAGCTTAAGGTCACCTACGAGGCGAACATGATGTTGTCATGGGAGTAGAACCCGTCCTGAAGCTATATTGATTAATGTAATGTAATAATTATGTCTGGATAGTCGCGGAAGTTCGAAAAGAAGCTGGGCCAAGGAAATTCTAAAGGATAAATCCAATTTCAACGAATCAATACGGAGACACTCATGGTGTGTTCGTGTGATTCCCAAAATAACCTTTTGTTTTCAAAATCTCCTGGTGCCACCGCAATTTCAATTTCGTGACTAATCCGAGAATAATTGCTACATTGACGTTAATCGAGAAACCAAGGATTGCATAGGATGGCACTAAATCGTAACTTCTAAAGAAAACCTTATGTCATTCTAGTAAGATTCCTAATATCGAAATTCGCATATCCTTAAGATCCGAGTAATCAATATCTATGAAAGATAGGTATCAAAATTCAAAGCCTAGTCGATCTAGAAAGACAACTGTGATTGGATAAGTCGTTGACTTAGACAATCCTGAAAGACCCATAACTTGTATAAGGGCACCGAACTGTAGGTTTGAGTTCTGAAGACAGAGTCATAATGGTCGAAAGACACACCCTCATCATTATTTTGGGTTAGTTAAGACATCGGTTATACCGGTGACTACCTGAGATGCTAGAAATGTTTCGATGATAACCGAAGATGTGGGTTACTCAAACGTTTGCTCGGAAGTAATAGAAGGCTAGGTAACACGAGGATATAATTTCTAGTTGGAGAGGTGTCAAGCCATGTTAGGGCGATCATCTTTCGGCAGTTCTAGTGCTCAAGCTTCCGCTACTGTAGTGGAACTCCAATCGTTAATCTTGAGTTCGTTAAGATCAACTGTAAGTTATTGTGACTTGAATCTGTCGGATGGGTCAAGGCTAGTTCTCCATTCTATTAACATATGGTTAGACGTCGATAAATCAAGTATGTGCTGAATTCAGAGTTGTCCGATCGTGGTCCAGTACACGATGCCTTTCTACGACAATCCGACAGTTGAGTACGTATAGTGTCTTTCCCTTCCACCCACTACACTCGTATGATGGAAGAATGTCTGTGGATGAACCGTATGTCGGTCTGAGACTAAATGATTGGACAGTGAATGTATGGCACATGAGTCCTTGATAGTGCATCCTATAACCATTGTGTAGTCTCTTGAGACAATTGAGTCGTGTCTATTTTTGTCACGAAATACAAGCTTTTGTTCTAACCTCGAAGTTTTATCTTGGACTGATTAAAATTTTAAAACAAATACCCGCTTTCCCTTTCGGCTCAATGTCCTTCCCGATCCCTTCCTCGAACGAACCCAATTGTTTTGTCTTAACGGAGCCAAACTCAAGCACGATAATAGAAGTTTGTGAGATCTTGATCCCACAAATGGCTGGTTCCAACAAAGTAACACTTCTACTCTCACTTTCAAACTCGTAAATTTTAAATATCGGAGAATGAGGTTCCGCTTTGTTGAAGTGTCGTGCATTGAGTAAGGTCATCTATAAGTTGGGGTGAATTAACTTTTGGGATAGTCGTATTTTCAAACTATCGTCATTAGAAACCCCATTGAAAAGAATTTTCATTCAAATGGAACTATTGTACTTTCAAGTTTTGGAACTGATTTAATGAAAGAATATCTTACTATTATTTTAGAGTTTTTCCTGGATTCGGTTGCAAGGAAAATCGTTTCTAGATTCCTTGGACTGAAAGTCAACCCGTTTTATAAAATAACTCTGTTTGCTTCAGTCGAGATTTTTAGTAAAATGAGTCAAGCGCTTATGTGAGCGTAACTCGGGAAGAGAAGAAAACTTTTCTTCCGAATACAATATGGTTTGATTCCAAAGAAATTCTCTTAAAGTCATCGTTTCGTTCCAGTTCAAGCTACGGCTAGGCCGAAACCTTCCGAGTTCCTGACTTCGATAGTGTAGGATGTGTGGATACCATAACTATGAGTTCGTATCCTCAACAGATTGTAGGCATTCCATTGTCCATAACAATTAGTGTCAGCTTTCAAGAGGTCGGAATAGTTAATTTCTGAAGAAAGTCTGTATCTTCATGATGTCTTTCACGTGTCTCAGTTGAGAAAATGTATTCCAGATCCACTTCAGCCGTTGAGCGTTGAAACGATCGATCTTCGACCGGATTTATCATTCCAACCTTATCCTAGTCATATCCTAGGGCGTGGCGTGAAGACATTGAAGTCAAGGACTATTCCGATTGTCAAGGTAGTCTGGGAAGGCCTCTCAGCCGAAGAGGCTACTCGGGAATTGGAAGAGGACATGATGACCCGATATCAATACATTTTTGCTTAAGGTTCGTCTTGTCAATTTTGAGGACAAATTTTTTAAAAGTTGGGGTGATTGTAACATCCCTAATTTTTAAAGACTCGTACTATGATGCCTAAGACCGAGTAATTATTTGTGGGAATAAATGGTCGTGTCTCGGGGATTAATAGTCGAGGAAAAGTCCAAAGAAATCCTACTCTACATTTAATTGTGGGTTAGTCATAATCTAATTGAACAATTTAGCTGAAGGGTAAAATCGTCATTTCGCCTCACATCGAAGATTTATCAATTGAATGAAATAATTAGTCGCAACTCGAATGAAAGGTAGTCGAGAAATCTGTGCCGAATGGAAAAACATGGGGGTTAATAGAGTTTTAGCCTCCAAACCATGACTTAATGAACCAAGGGCATTTTGGTCTTTTACAACCAATTAATACCCTCAGCCCATTTGAATCAAGTCAACTCCACCTCTTTCCCTTTTCAGCTGAACCAAAATAGAAGAAAAATTCAGAAGAGTGAATAGGGAGAGAAGAGAAAAGAAACGCAAGGAAGAAGAGGAAGAGAAGGAGAAGAGGAAATCCTTAGGGTCTTGATGCATGTAAGTCCTTTCCTTTCCTTCCCATTCCCTTTCTTTTTTCGAGCTCTTCTCAATGAGCATAACTTCAGCTCCTCATTCCTCTTATAACTCAGATTACCATTGGTGAACCTAGAGCTTCAAATAAGAACAATGGAGTCTTGTCATCTTGTGAGGCTTGCATGTGGTTGAAGGAAGCTCATAAATCGTTGCTGAAGTGTATTCCACTAGCCTCATGGTTGCTCAGATCATTTGGAGTAGAGGTTAGAGTGTTGTAGTGTTGCTAGATTCGAGTTTTAGAGGTTGGGGCTGTAGATACAAGTTCCTCAAAATTTCTGCTGGAAAGCCCGTATGAGCTACCTTCATTGTTTTCAACGTATCTCACTGTACACTACTCCAATAATCGTGATTCTTGTCCCTCTGGAAACTAGACAGAAAGATCTTCATTTTTGGCACAAGAACCGTATGATTTCATGGAGAAATGAAGGAGATATCATGTCCCCAAGTTACGGTTTAAGAATCAAGCACTATCCTGGACCAGTCACCTTGTCTTGGTGATATCTCCCAAACCACTGGATGCATGCGTGTGAATCCTTGACCATATGAAAGTAGACGAAATTACCTTCACAATGAGCACCAATTTGGATAGTTTTGGTCACGGATTGACCAAGTTATGCCTGTTGCAAAACTGAATCCTGATGCTGGGAAATGGAAGCGAAGCTGGAAATGTTGATTCGTTGGATTTGGGATTCGAGTTGTCAAGTCGCGCGAGACGTCAATTCTATGCACCGGTAATCAAGTCAGTAGCGAGAGGGGTATTGGTTTCTGAATTCAGATATGGAGGCATTCGGAGCGTGCTCGTGACTACGGGGATTGTTCGAGTGGATACGGTCCCATCGTTCGTGCTCCAACGTGAATTCTCGCGAGATCGTCAACCGGGTGAGTTCTACTCACGGATAGGGATGTTTTGTGTGTCCTGAAAATGTGTCTGTTTTGAGTCGTAAGGCAGTTATCTTGTTTTCGAAAGATTTTGGAACCGAAAACCGTTTTTGAGCAATATCGCGTTTTTACGGTTTTTATTGAAATGTTGAGCAATTTACGAAATTGTGATTTAAACGCTTTCACTGGAATATAGTCTGGAATGTGGTATATTAAAACTATTTTCAGGTTGGATTACGATCGGAATTCGATTTGGGCGAGAAACGGAAAAGCGAAATGAGAATCGGATTGGAAATAGAGAAACAGAACCGGACACACGGATCGTGCGCCCCTGGGCACGGACCGTGCGCCCTCTTCGGGTTGACTGTATGAATTTTGGTGCATCACGCACGGGTCGTGCGCCCCTGGGCACGGACCGTGCGTGAGCTTCTGTTACCGATCCCCGATTTCTCATTTCGTCGCTCCTTTCGATCCCAAACCACTTATAATCTTCTTCCCAACCAATTTTAAGGATATTGCCTTACTGAAAACCTTATTTTGAACATGTTCAACTCATGGTTTTGAAAAAGAGCTTTGAAAGCCTATTTGATTGAAAAACCGAAACCCTAGTATACGTGTGGGTGCACCGACTGATGGATTGACTAAACATATATAATTATATATGTCATTGTGTGTGATTATAACGCCGGATGTCTAACTATTGAATTCATCTAAACGGGTTATAGATCGATGTAGATATAAATTCTCTAATAAGCTTATGTGATTGATCCCTTGGTGATCGAAAAGATATAAATTATCTAACTCTCGAGAATTGATACGTATTGTCATATGTATCGCGTTGGGTGACGACCCGACAAGTAGTATACTAGGAAGGGAAGTCATGAGCCCTCACCCTAGGCCCTGTATACGTTTTGGCGTGGTCAATTCGTGGGTTACCGGGATTAGCAAGCGTTGTGCAGCCGGTTTGTGCTAAGTCAGACACATGGTTACCGGGATTAGCAAATTGTTGTGCAGCCGGATCATGTTAAGTTCAATTCACAAATTGCCGGGATTAGCAAATTGTTGTGCAGTCGGCATTTCGATTAATAAATAAGACATTGTTATGTCAGCTTTTGTTGTAACGGTTTAATAATTGAACCGAGTGTTAGTGAGGGGGCACGGTAGGACTCACTGAGACAAGTTGTCTCACCCAATCCATATTTGTTGTTTTTATAGAGAACAGGAAGTAAGGACAGCAGGCGGCATGATTAGTTGCCGAGTTCGAGGAGAAGCTTGAAGACTGGTTTGTTTAAAGTTGTTCATGTTCTGCTGTAGTCGTCTCTGTATTCGGTCTTATGACTCAAAATTGTATAGTGTTATATTTATAGTTTCCGCTGTTTCTTGTAAAGATGTATATGGAAACAGGAATTTTTATACTCTGATTTATACCAAATTGTATATTTAGGTATTTCTTTGTTAAAGAAATACCGAGGTGTTACAAAGGGTTTCTTTTCTAATTCTTCTATGTATTTCTTATCATTAATCATATACGTGATTAATTCAACTATTTGTTCGTAGCTATCAAAGCTTCTAACAAATTTTCTATTCATATTGAAAGTATACGATTTGGTTTTCTGAAATACTAAGTAATTCATTTATTTTATCATTCACAACATTCCTTTGTGTTTTTAGTCTTTCGAGATTTCTTTCGAGATTTTTTATTATAGTTTTATATAATTTTCTGAGCTGAGATCGGAGCTCAAAGTCTGTTCTTATCTCAGAACACTTCTGCATGTATGAAATAAGAAGATCTGTTTTTGTTTGTATTTCTTGATTTAAGAAATAAAGTTTTTCTTCATTTATTTCTATTTCTTTTTGTAGAGTGATGCCAGGCATAACTCAATTTTTTTTTCTAATCTTTCGATTGCCTTTTGTAAACCTTCTATTTCATTTGATTTTTTCTGAATCAAAGGTTTTTCAATAGTTAAAATAACCTGGGTTTTGATATAAAACTTGATGTTCTTTCTATCCTTAGATTTTGAAATTCTAGTACAGGGGAAAATAATTCGTCCATGTAAATTCGCTCACTTGTTTTAAATTCAATGCTATAGTGACTATTAGTCAAAGCGTAATTTATTTTATAGGCGATTGTAAAAGGATGGTATCCTTTTTTGAATAAATCTTTTCTCACAAATTCATAATGTAGAACTATTGATCTGCTGAGATCAGAGTCCTTGAGAGATAATCCTATCTGGAGATTTATATCGAACTTGATTTTACCTTTGCTAAGATTTATGTTTCCTTTAGCAATTATACAGTCATTTTGATTCATAATTCTATCGTCTCTTAATTCAATTCTTAGAGGCGAGTCAATCCCTTCTAAGAAGGTATTTTTAATCATTATCTGAATGGTTGATATATGAATATAGCCGATTTTTCGTGCTATTTCTTGTTTTAGAGAACTTATCCTTCTTTTTATTTGATTAGTACTTATTATGGGTAGTATTACGTCCCCAAAATCATATTCGATAGGAACCGCTTCTTCTCCGGTCATTATTCCAAATTGAATAATATTTTTTCTAGAAAACTTATTTCTAAGTTGTTTAAGAAGATCGTTTTTGAAATCATGATTTTATTTTAATGAAAAATCAATTTTCCTTATTTTATCGGTTAAACCGTCAAAAATACCATCAAGGAAAAATCCCTCCTGGTCTTCTTGTTCTTCGATAATATGAATATTATCTTCTTCGTTTGTTATTTGACTATCACTTATTATAAATAATGCATATAAACATACCTGAATATTCCTTTTGATGATGTTGTTCTTGATGGTTGTCCTGGTTTGTTCTCTATTCAGAACTCTTCTGAGTTCAAAGAACCAATTCCCTCTTCAGAGTCTTCTGACTCAAGGAATTTACACACTTAAAACACTTAAAAGTTTCTAAGGTGGAGAGATATCTTTGCTTAATGCATTTAACTCTGATTTATTAGTGAGGTCTGAGCCTCTATTTATACATGGCTAGGGGCTGGCATATAGACCATAATACCCTCTAGTGGACATGCGTGTCCGTCAATTATTAAGGCATGGCACGATAAGGCCAACAACAAGTACAATTATTAAAGTAAAAGACTCCTGGGTCCTACATTTTTATCGGCTTCTGCCGACACTCTAATGACGTAAGTGCTTACATCATTCTTCGATTATTGTCTTCGAATCTTTGCATATGTCACATTCGTGATTTTTCCTTATTCGAAGTTTTTCACAGACCAGCTGTTTGATCTCTTCTGGGAGGCCTTCAAGCTCTCCGTTTAGATGGTTGAATTGTTCTTCAAATATTAATACCGTCTCAAGTTCTTCGTGTGAGACTTCTTTTAAGAATGAACTGTATATAACCATGTTCTTGCTAACATAGTTAATTTTAATCTGATTCTTTCCGTTCCCAATTCCGAGGGAAGAGTTATAAACTTCAATCAGTGAACTTGCCACTGACTTTGCATCTGGGATTTGGACTTCTATGGAATCCTTTGTTGGGTATTCTCCATTGGAGACACCGATTTGTGCTACGATCATTGATGGTACTAGAAGAGTACCGTCTTCCTTGAATACTGGGTATGATGAAGAACATTTGAGAAACATCTCTCTGTCCTTTGCAACCCGTTCTTTGTATTGCCTTAAGGCAAATTGGCATTTTATTGGGAATTCCGATATTTCCTTTAAGTCTTGGATGTAGACTGTATCAATTAGTCCAGATTGGAAGTATGAGTAAACCATTAATGGCTGTGCTCCAGGGATTATTACTGTTTTTGGTCCAGCAATTCTTCTTTTTGGATAAAATAATAAAGAAGTGTGAACCTCCTTATAATTTATCACTGAATTCCAATTCTGATTAAATCTATCAAGAGTGATTCTTTTTAGATTTATTTTTTGTTCAGTTGTTATTATTCCCTTCAGTTTATCCATGGGATTAGCCCTGGGTTTACCAAGGTTCATCATTCTGGAAACTACGATAGGGTTATCGATCAATACCTTTTTAAAGGATGATGCTGCTTCCTTGTCTGATATTGATTCTGTGGTTATATCGCTTTTGCAGGTTAGGTTTTGATGATGATGCGTTCGAAGTCAAAATGACAAGCAGGTTAGGTTTTGATGATGTGTTCAAAGCGGAAAATGACCAAGCGGAAATCCAAGGCACAAACAAGACTCAAGAAGTAAGGGAAGTCTCTAGGGTTTGGGTCATGTCTTAGGATATTTTGTAAGCCGCTTCTGAGGGTCAGCTCATCTCACAGTTTCATAGCCTTCACAGTTTTCAAAATGCATGCATGCACATAGGTAAGACACGTAACATAAAAACTATTTTGTGGAAGTTAGAAATAGATTCATGACTTCTTTCCTAAAGCCAAGAATCGATTTCCAACCTTGTGCAAAGCATAGAAATCGATTTATGACTCATTTACCAAAGCAAAAGAATCAATTCCCAAACTGTTTTAAAAGCTAAGAATCGATTCCTATTATTTCTCATAAGACCAAAATCGATTTCCTACTCTATTTTTAAAGTGCAAAATCGATTTGCCTTTTACCTTAATCAAGCAATTAATCGATTCATAAACTATACTACTTCAAACTAAGAATCGATTCTTCTCCTCATGCATCTAACCATAAAATCGATTTCCTTCCTTTCTAAAAGCCTCAACGGTCATATTTTTAAGCACATAATCGATTTTCTCACTTGATCTTAGAAGCAAACAATCGATCATTCACTTATGAAGTGTTCTCATTTTAAAGCAAATGATCGATTATTATACTAAGTGTTTTTAAGCAAACAATCGATTTTTCACTTGTTAAAAATCTTTCAACGGTCATATTTCTCCTAAGTCTATAAATAGGGACTTAGTGTTTCTCAGAAAAACACAACCCATTCTTACGCTTACGCTGAAACGCAAAACTCAAAAACCCTAGCACGCACACTTATGTTCTTCAAGTATTTTTCATCTGTCAGAGCTGATTTCTCTCAAGGGTTAGAGTTGGGTTGGTGATCTTCAAGTTGTGTAATCTGCCTTCATAAGAGGTATTTTGGTTTTTCAATTTGTAATTTGATTTACGTTGTTCACAGTACTAGGGAGTGGGGTATCTCTCTAGGGTTGCTGTTGGTACTAGGGAGTGGGTATCTCTCTAGGGTTATTGGTTGTAACAAAGGTGGGGTATCTCTTGTTGTTGCTGTTGTTGTGGTAGATTTGAGAGCTCTTCATAGGTGGGGTATCCTAGGAGAAGAGTGCCTGAGTCTGTAAAGGTTTCCAAAGCACCTGTAAGCTTTGTTGTGTTAGTGGAAAATCTCATAAGGGTATGAGGACTGGACGTAGGTCACTTGGAGGTGACCGAACCAGTATAAAAATCTGTGTTCTTTACTGCTTTATTTTCAGTTTTCGTTTATCGTTAATTCGTTCCATAAACCTACGCGAAAAATCAATCAAGTCGTTAAAGGGGACTTAATTTTTAAAATCTCAACTCACCCCCCCTCTTGAGACTGAAGCCACTTGGTAACAAGTGGTATCAGAGCTAGACTCTTGTATAAAGGGCCTAGCAGCTTCAAGAGGAATGGCTTCAGGTTGGTCTACTTAAGAGGGTGCGTCTCTTACCCGTCCTTCAGGATTCAATGGGAAAGACTATGCATATTGGAAAGAAAGAATGAGAATATTCATAGAATGGGTAGATCTAGATGTCTGGGATGCTGTGGAAAATGGACCCCATGTCCCCATGCATATGATAAATGGTGTTCTTATTGTTAAAGATAGAGCTGAATGGACTGATGATGAAAAGAGAAAAGTGCAACACAATTTACGGGCTAAAAGTATTATTACTTCCGCATTAAGTCCGGATGATTTCTTTAGAGTATCAAATTGTAAATCTGCTCAAGAAATGTGGGATAATCTGCAAGTCACTCATGAGGGTACCAATGAAGTAAAAAGGGCCAGAACAAACACTCTGATCAGAGAATATGAGCTATTCAGAATGAATTCAGGTGAAACTATACAAGAGATGCAAAAGAGGTTCACTCACACAGTGAATCAACTGAGTCTTTTGGGAAAGTCATTTCCTGCTGAAGATCTGATCAACAAAGTCCTAAGGTGTCTGAATAGAGAATGGCAACCCAAAGTAACTGCTATAGCTGAATCTAGGAATTTAGCTACTATGTCACTTGCCACTCTATTTGTTAAGTTACAAGAGCATGAACTAGAACTCACTCGTTTGGCTGAGCATGAAGATACAGATAAGAAAAAGAAAAGCTTGGCTTTAAAGGCTTCTAGTTCAAGTCGACAGTGTGATCGTGATGACTCAGAAAGTGAGGATGATGAAAGCGAGGAGAACATGGTTCGAAAATTCAAAAAGCTTATGAGAAAGAAAAAATTTTCTAAAAATTTTTCTCCTAAAAAGTTCTCTAGCAAAGAAAGTTCATCCGGTCCTCCAACATGCTATGAATGTTGAAAACCTGGTCACATGAGGATGGAATGCCCAAGTCTACAGAAAAAGGGATCAAAATTCGAAAAGAAGGCATTCAAAGAAAACAAAAGAAGGAAAGCCTAGGTAGCATGGGAAGACAATGACACGAGTAGTTCAGATGAGTCAGAAAGTGAAGAAGCTCATGTTGCTCTTATGGCCAATCACGAAAGTGAAGGTGAAATCGAAAATGAGGTAAGCTCTAACTCTGACACTTTACAAAATGCATATGATGAATTACATGAAGCATTTGCTGAATTGCATGATGATTCATTGAAATTAGCTAAGGCATTAAGTAAATCTAAGAAAACTATTGCTCATCTTCAAAATGAAGTTAATGCCTTAACAAAGGAAAAATTAGAGCTTAGAAAAGAAAATGATAATCTTGCTTATTTTAAGGCAAATTATGTATGTGATAGGTGTACAGAACATGAAAAAAAAATTCCATGAGCTTGAATGGACAATGGGCAAAATGTCCAACTTACAACATGTGCATCCTAGGGTTCCAAGAAATAATTTTGTGAAAATACATATGCATCATAGACCTAAGTTTACAACTAGACCCTATATTAGATGTTATTACTGTGCCAAACTAGGACATACTGCATCTGTTTGCATGGCAAGAGGTAAACAAAATGTGAAAAAGGTGTGGGTTCCCAAAGGAACCATACCAAGTGCTAACCCACAAGGACCCTCTGAAAATGAGTTTTGTTCTGATTTTATATACCTTATGAAAGGATGATACTGGTGTAGCTTTAGCTGCCACCTGATTAGCCGTCCCTTCTTGTAATCTTCATGGAGTTTGTATCTCCAAAAACCTGTCACGTATTTAGAATCAGTTCGAAGCTCGAACCTTGTGGGTAAGGGTTCTATTTTCCATTTTTCAAGAACTCTTAAACACGCGAGTGTTTCGAGCTCAACAATGGAGTAATTCTGTTTGGTTTTAGTAAATGTACCAGAGGTATATTTGCATAAAATAGAATCAAAACTATTTGTCCTCAAATCTTTCGATTCGGTAGATAATTCTACAGATTCATCTGTATTTGTTTCATACACCTTTAACGTGCTATCATTCGTGAGAATGTTATCTTGTGAACTTAAGATGTTTCCATCTATGTTAAGTCCAATAATCTCTTTCCATCTTTCATGGCTTTCATACATCCGGCCCAAGTATCCTTAGAAGCATCAGTTTCGATAATAAGGAAATCTGAGTTTTCAGAATTATATAACTATGGTAAAATTTTGATTTCTCTTTTTATCTTCTGCACGACAAAAGTGTCTTGGGGGGTCCAGTCCCATCTTATTTTTTCAGAAATCTTTTTTTGTAAATGTTTTCTTTGAATAGCAAGATTTTTTAAAAACCCTTGATCAGCTATATAATTTAAACAACCCAGAAACCTCTGAATTTGTTTACGATCACATAGTTCATCAGAAAATTGATGTATCTTTTCTTGGGTGTGACTGGATAAATTTAATTTACCTTGATCACTAATTTTTAGACCCAAGTATTCTATCTCTTTCTTTTGGAGTTGTGATTTCTTTTTAGAAATAACAATTCCTACTTCTTTTATTCTTTCTAAAACTCGAGAAACTTCGGAGACATGAGTTTCTTCTGTACCTTTAGAAAAAATGATAATGTAGTCGATATATGCCAAACATATATCTTCTAACCCTTTAAGACTTTCGTCCATAAAGCGTTGGTAAATGGATGGTGCTTGTTTTAACCCAAAGGGTAGAACATTCCACTCATACTGTTTTTGAGGCGGACAGGAAAAAGCTGTCAGCGACAATGTTTTAAAACTCGGACCGGTGGCCGACTCGGTGAAGGTACCGGGTCACTGGGTCAAGGGTCGGACCGAAGGGTCGACAGTTAAACCGCATGACCAAAACCGGGACCGCATGACTCGGACCCGGTCTCTATTTCGCGAATTTTCAAGACGTATATAGTATATAATATAAATTTTGTACCTATATATGTCAATTTTTTTGACAAAATTATTATGTAATTTTTTGAAAATAACTAGCTAAGGTTATGTTTAAAGTGGGCGGCACCATTCAGCCTTTTTTTTAACAAAGGCATCAGTCGGCTGATGCTTGCAAGCTTATTTTTTACTGTCTACTCATTTTATTGTTAAAAAAATATGGGTTTTTTTTTTTGTACCCCCATCAACTCTCATCTACCCCCATCAGCCCTATGAAAATACCAAAATACCCTTAAAATTTTGATAAAATTACAAAACATTTATCATTTATCACTTGCATCCGTTTGACCAGATTTTTTTTTAGAGATTATCGGATTTAACCTTTAGAGATACATCCGATTTCCCATCGGACTTACGCATCGGACGTAGCTATATCCGATCCACACATCCGCTTCGTAAACAAGTGAGTCGGAATTACGTAAATCCGATTCTCCAATCGTATATACCTAAATCCGATTTCCCATCGGATATAGGTAGATCCGATTTGGTTTTTATTTTTCTAAAAATTTGTTTTTTCAGTGTCAAACAGGTATCGAGGGGAGTCTTCGTCTCGGGCATCACCAGGTGCTCCGAGTACACGCACCCGCCACAGGATTGCGGGACATGCGTCTGCCCGCCATAGGCGACAGCAGCAGTATCAGCAGGTGGAGGAGGCCCCGGACTATCAGTATGAGGAGGGCCAGCAGGGGCATCCTCTTGATGAGCATTCTATGTCCGAGGGCCATTCTATGGCTGAGCAGGAGTATTATCAGCAGCAGCAGTACCAGGAGGAGCCCTATCATCAGCCTCAGCAGCATGAGGAGCAGCATGAGGAGCAGCATGATCTATTCACTGGACTAGGATCTCATGTCTGTTCTATTATATTGAGAGACCCGGTAAATTTTATTTATTTACGTAGCCCTTTTAGTTTAATTTTTTTACATAGCCTTATTTTTTTATTTTTTTATAATGCAGACATATGAGCGTAAATTGAAGGTTACCAACCATGGTAACAAGCTGGCTCAGAGATTGCTTGGGTTTGCCCAAAACACCCGGATGTGGGATTTTATCACGGGTTCCAGATTAGCCCCTCTTGTCTCGACCGGTCATACAAAGGTGGACCATGAGCTGCTGTCTGCTTTTGTTGAGAGGTGGCACTCAGAGACATCGTCATTTCACCTACCATTTGGTGAAATGACGATTACTTTGGATGATGTCTCCTGTTTGCTGCATCTACCCATTACGGGGAACTACTTCAGAGCCCCACCTACCTCGGTCACCACTGATCAGGCCATCCACCTAGCACATGTTTATCTAGGTGTGACTATAGAGGAGGCGGGGCTGGAGTGTCGAGCTTCATCTGGCCCGTATTACCGTTTTGAATGGCTGCAGGAAATTGTTACTAGAGGGTCCATAGAGGATGACATGCGTCCTGCTGTCAGGGCATTTATCCTTCTGATTCTGAGCTGGTCCATCTTCACGGTCAAGACCGGCGACAGAGCTGAGGCTAAGTGGCTGCTGCTACTTGAGGATGTCAGTGAAGCTGGAGTGGGATCATATGCATGGGGGGCAGCAGGGCTTGCTTTCATGTATGACCAGCTGAACTACTCCTGCTTGGATCAGGCGCATCAGTTAGGAGGGTATGCGACCCTCTTACAGGTAATAATTTTAAGTTATATTTTTCGAGTTTGGTTAAATTTCTGTTAAACAATTTTTAAGTTATCTTCTTTTTTTCAGAGCTGGATTTTATGGTATTTCCCTCAGCTGGTGGAGAGGAGGAGTGGATTGCGGATTGGAGCACTGTGTGGGCGTTGGAGGAAGAAGAAGACAGATGGAGTGAAGCTGGGGGTATACAGGCAGAGGATTGATGCACTTACCTCGGATGATGTCTGCTGGCGACCATTTGAGGAGCACCGGGAGGAGGGTAGAGACTTTCACATGGTCTCATTTTACAGGGGCCACATCAGCTGGGGAGACATCACTGTTCCCTACTGTTCCCTATTGGGCTTTCTATGCAAGCCCATACCTAATTTACTAAACCCTAAACAATACTCACTCTATCTTCTACCTGCCGCAGAGCAAGGAGTCCGCCGCATCAACGAGAGATGGCTTCTCCAACTACTTGCTTCTTACAAGTTCTTGCTACAATTACATTGTTTGTTTGGCAATTTTGATATAAACCTTCCTCTTTCTTTCACTCATCTCGTTTCTCTTTTCACTCTCCTTCTACTTTCATCTGGTTTCACTGATTCGTTTTTGTTTACTGAAAATGGCAAGTATCTGTCACGACCGGCCGAGTGACCGAGCTTTCTGAAAAACCGGACGAGTTAAACGGATTTAACCGAGTTGGGTGCATGTCCGATCTAACACACCACCCGAACCGCCCATGGTACCGATGTTGAACCAAGGGTAAACACTCCTTTATTTTGTATGATAACAAATTATATCATATCTACTAATGTTTCAAGTTGAGCAAAGTGCAGGACTTAATTTAAAGAGAAGAAGACACAAAAGAAGAGAAGCTTGAAGAAGAAGCAACATATGAAGTTCAAAACCCTAATTTGTGTCTAAGCCTTATTTAGGACACCTTGTAAGGTCCTATCACCTAAAGTGTATGACACTTTAGTTATTGAGAGAGATGACTTTTCAAAACATGCATGATGCATCAAAATAGTTTTGAAAAATATTTTAAAATTGCATGCATGCATATGGTGGAAACCTAAACCCTAAAAATAATTTTGTGGAAAGCTTGGAACAAATTCCTACCTTTTTTGAATAGCATAATCGATTACCATCTTATTCCCATTACATGCATAATCGATTAGGACCTTGCTTACCTTCCTTTTTTAACAATCATAATCGATTATATCACCATATGGCTAAGTGAGATAATCGATATATCAAGCAAATCCTACCTTCCTTTTTTAGACATAATCGATTAAGACCCTATTGCACTACTTGTAATAATCGATTATGAGCCTTTCCATACCTTCCTTTTTGGTGAGATAATCGATTATCCCACATTGCACTTGAGAGAGATAATCGATTACAACATGCATTAATTGTATTTTTCAAAAGTCAAACCTTTCCTAAGCCTATAAATAGAAGTGTGTTTTCATTTCTCAAACAACACCTCTTCTTCTCACAATTTCTCTCTACTCTTCATATTCGAAATTCTAGATCTATATTCTTGTGCTTCATAGTTTTATTTTTGAAAGCTTTTCATTTTCATCTAGATCTAAGAATATAGTGCTTCATTGTTAAATCTTGTTAAAAGCTTTTTTGTTTTTCGAAAATAATATATCTTTTCTAAAAAGCTTTTATATTTTTGCAAAGCTAGCTTCCATTGTCAAATCAATCTTTAAGCTTTTGCAAAAACAAGATTTCATATTCCATATCATTTTTAGAGCATCTAAAAATCCTAAGATCACTCATCTCTTTTAGTTCTAAACTGACACATTCTAAGAAGTGATTGGATCTCTAGATCTCAATTGTGTAAATCTTATATTGTTTTTGTGGTTTTCTTGAAATCCTGAGAAGCTTTACTTGGGTCTCTCAATCGGGTGATTGAGTTGGTTTTGAAATCCTTAGAGGGTGCTTGGGTTCTCAGTTCAGGGGAATTGAAATTCACTAGTGTTGAAGTCGACTGTTTGTATTAAACTCTCTTCAATATAGTGGTTGCTAAGTCCAAGGGTTGAAAAGCCTAAGGCCGAGGACGTAGGGGTTTTATCCCGAACCTCGCTAAATATCTGTATCCCTCTATCCCTTCTCTCTTTATATTTTGCACTATTATTATAACTGTTTATTATTAATATTATTGTGCGTATATATATTGATATTATCACTATCATTATTCCTGTTTATTGTTAATATTACTGTGCTTATATTATTCAATACTATCACTACTCTGTCATATCAATAAACATATTAATTGTGATATTATCAATACTCATCAATCATCTTCTACTCCTCTTCTCTAAGATCTACTATATCTCATATATCATCTTTATCTCACTAATAGATCTAATATATTCAATATCCTGATTATCTCTTATAATATCTTTATTGGCAATATTGAATACAATTTAAACAACTCTTACTTGTTTTCATTTCCAAAAGTTCAAATCACATTTTCCGCATCCGATTTGAAAAAGAATATAATCATCATTTGCGAAAAGAATCCATATTTACTCATAACCTTATTCACCCCCCTCTAAGGTTATACAATAAGCCTAACAAGTGGTATCAAGAGCTAGGAATTGCATATTAGAGCTTTACATCTCGCAATTCTAAATCTATCCTTTACATATTTGTAATTGTGGGTTCTTTCATGAAAGAAGGAATGTCTTCTAATAGGCCTCCTCTATTTGATGGTACTAACTACGATTACTGGAGTAGTCGTATGCAATGTCATGTGCAGGCAATTGACTTCACTCTATGGAGAATCATAGTGGATGGTCCTCTAATCCCGATGAAGATCAAGATCACAAAACCAGGTAATACTGATGGTGACACTTCAAAAATTCAAGCCACCGGCAAAGCTGAAGAAGTACCGGTGGAAGACATCTACACCATCGACCTGAGTGAGTTAAGAAAATCTGAGCTTGACAAGATATCCCTAAATGCAAAGGCCATGAATATTCTTCATCTATCACTCTGTGAAAAAGAATATGGCAGAGTAAAAGGGTGTCAAAGTGCAAAGGAAATCTGGGACTGCCTACAAGCCACTCATGTCGGGACAAGCCAGGTAAAAGATACTAAAATTAGAATTCTCACCTCTGAATATGAAAGTTTTAAAATGAAAGAAGGTGAGTCTGTCGCAGCAATGCATCAAAGATTAAATTTAATTATAAACAACTTGAGGGCCTTAGGAAAGAAATACACCAACAAGGATTTGAATGGAAAGATCCTTGAATCCTTAACTGGTGAATTCTTCCCTAAGACTTGTGCTATAACCGAAGCCAAAGACATTGGCACTTTACCTCAAGAAGACCTTATTGGATCATTGCTAGCCTTTGAGGTAGTTCTGGCTGCCAAAAAGAGCCAAGAAAAAGAAACTGTAAAAGTGAAGAAATCTCTTGCCCTTGCTGCTAAAACCACTAAAGTAGCAAGGAAAGAGGTTGAATCTGAAGAAGACACCGATAATGAAGATATGGCTATGTTTGCCAAGAACTTCAAAAGATTTATGAAATACAACAAACATGGTAAAAGTGACTCTTCAAAGAAATTTGGATACAACAAAGAGGAAAAGCATGAAAAGAGAGAGGAACAACCAAGATGCTTCGATTGCAACAAACCCGGTCACATCAAAGCTAATTGCTACAAGCTGAAATCTAAGCAAAAGAAAGCAATGAAAGCAACTTGGGACAACACCGACACTGAAAGTGAGACCGAAGAAGAAGAAGTTGCAAATGCTGTCTGTCTCATGGCAAAGAACACAGCTGAAGCAACATGGGATAATCTCAGCACTGATGGTGAATCAGATGAAGATGAGCAGACTGACAATGATGTCTGCAATATGGCAAGTGATGCATCTAAGGTAAGCCTTAACTCCTCTAGTCTTTCTGATTCTTCTATACATGATGATTCATTTGATGATGCGTGTAGTAGTCACAATTTGAGTGAGGCTTTTGAAGCTCTTTATTTTGAACATGAAACTCTTTTGTTAAAATCTAAGAAATTGGCAAAGCGAAACAAAAGCATGCTCACTCAAATCGAGACTCTTGAAAATGAGGTAGTTAAATTGAAGAATGAGCTACATAAAACAAAACCTTTCAACCTTGAATTTCTTGAGCTTAAACAAAATTTTGAAAAAGTCAAGGTTGAAAATGAATTTTTGAAAGAATCTTTGAAAAAGTTTGAGGTTGGTGAAAAGACCTTGACCAAGCTACTTCACTCCCAACATGAATATGTTGATAGGAGAGGTATTGGGTACAAAGGTAATTCCACCTCCTCTGTTTTGAACAAGAAAATAACTTTTGTAGCTGCTACTTCAAGTTATACACCTACTGTATTCTCATGCACCTATTGTCAAAAAGGGAACCATAGCTCTCTTAGATGTCCTATTCGTAAATTATGTGAGCTAGGTACCCTTATACCTGCCTGTAAGAAACCAAGGTGGATTGTGAAAGCAAACCCCTTGACAACTAACCCCCAAGGACCCAACAAAATTTGGGTACCTCGTACTAGTTGTTAAATGTTCCTCTTGTAGGTTGGTCCTTCATCTAAAAAGAAACACGTGTGGATGGTTGATAGTGGATGCTCAAGGCATATGACTGGTGATGCTTCACTATTCCTGAAATTGAGCAACAAAGCTAGTGGATCTGTAAAATTTGCCAACAATGAATCTGCTCAAGTAATAGGTAAAGGTTGTGTGGGTAAGGAAAACACAATTAAAATTAAAAATGCTTTATTAGTTGATGGCGTTAAATTTAACTTACTAAGTGTTAGCCAATTATGCGATAATGATTTTGATGTGCACTTTTTCTGTTGATAAATGTGTTATTACCCATATGACTCTAAACTCTACATTACTGGCTTTCGAGAAAACAATGTATACTATGTTGATTTTGATAATGTAAGTGATGATATAGTATGCATGCCTACCTTGATTGATGATGTGGATCTGTGGCATAGACGTTTAGGACATGCTAGTATAGAACATCTATCTAAGTTAAGTAAGAATGAGCATGTTAGAGGTCTACCTAAATTGAAATATGAAAAAGGCCAATTATGTGATGCATGTCAACTTGGTAAAATGCACAAAACCTCTTTTAAATCAAAACTGGTTATTTCCACCAAAAATGTGCTTGAACTGCTACATCTTGATTTGTTTGGTGAAATTGATGTCGTAAGTCTAGGAGGGTCTAAGTATGTCTTTGTTATTGTTGATGATTATTCTAGATATACTTGGGTTATCCTACTTGCAAATAAAAGTGATGCTTTTAACGAGTTTGCTAAGTTGTGCAGAAAACTACAAAATGAGAAAAACTTAGCCATCAAAGAAATTAGAAGCGATCATGGAGGAGAGTACGAAAATTCATCATTCAAGACTTGGTGTGAAAAGTATGGCATTCATCATAACTTTTCAGCTCCAAGAACTCCTCAACAAAATGGTGTGGTAGAAAGAAAGAACAGAACTATACAAGAGATGAGCGGGACAATGCTGAATGAGCACAACCTTCCCAAATACTTCTGGGGTCATGCAGTGGATACAGCTTGTCACGTGCTAAACCGAGTATACTTAAGGCCATCTCTCAACAAGACGCCATACGAGCTGTGGAATGGTAGAGCTCCTAATATTTCATATTTCAAAGTGTTTGGAAGTAAGTGCTTCATTCTCAACACAAAGGACAAGTTGGGTAAGTTTGATGCCAAGTCAACCGAAGGCATCTTCATGGGGTATTCAAAACATAGTAGAGCTTATATTGTTTATAATAAAACTGATAAAACTATGCAAGAATCTATTCATGTTTCTTTTGATGAAACTAACCCATTTGTAAAGAAAGCTGATGATGAGGATGAAGTAACAGAAGTAAGTGAAAATAGATCACCTGAAACTATCAATGTTGAAGCAACAGATGTGGAAGCTGAATCTCAAAATGAAGTGGAACGAGAGCCTCAAGACATCGACGACAATATCCATGGAAGAACACATGATGATCTGCCCAAGTCATGGAAATCAGTTCGAGATCATCCCCTGGAGCAGATTATCGGTAGTCCTTCAAAGGGAGTAAAAACTCGTTCTTCCCTTAATCTTTTATGCTTTCACAGTGCTTACGTCTCTCAAATAGTCCCAAATAATATCAAGGAAGCTTTAATTGATCCAGAGTGGGTTTTGTCAATGCAAAAAGAACTTGAACAATTTGAAAGAAATAAAGTTTGGCACTTAGTTGAAAAACCGGTCGATCGGACCATCATAGGAACTAAATGGGTTTTTCGTAACAAACTTGACGAAAATGGAACAATTTTATTAAACAAAAGTCGTCTAGTAGTTCAAGGTTTTAATCAAATCGAAGGGGTGGATTTTGAAGAAACTTTTGCTCATGTGGCTAGATTGGAGTCCATTAGGATAATTTTGGCATTTGCCTCCTACATGGATTTCAAACTACACCAAATGGATGTCAAAAGTGCCTTCCTAAATGGTTTCTTAGAAGAAGAAGTTTATGTAAAACAACCCCCTGGTTTTGAAGATTTTAAAAATCCCGATCACGTCTTTAAACTTGACAAAGCCCTCTATGGATTGAAACAAGCCCCTAGAGCTTGGTATGAGAGATTAAGCAGACATCTAATTGCCAATGGTTTCCAAAAGGGTAAGATTGATTCTACCTTATTCCTTAGAACCAAGGGCAAACATATCATAGTAGTCCAAATATATGTAGATGATATTATCTTCGGTTCTACTAATGATGATTTATGTAAGGAATTCTCTGAAATGATGACAAGCGAATTTGAAATGAGCATGATGGGCAAACTCAACTTTTTCTTGGGACTTCAAGTGAAACAATTAAATGAAGGAATCTTCATATCCCAAACAAAGTTCTCAAAGGAATTGCTGAAGAAATATAACATGAATGACGCAAAAGAAATCAGCACTCCTATGGCAACAGCAACTAAACTAGATAAGGATGAGCAAGGTAAACCGGTAAATGAAACTATGTATCGAGGTATGATAGGTAGTCTCTTATACTTAACTGCGTCTCGTCCTGATATTATGTTTGCTGTATGTCTGTGTGCTCGATTTCAAGCATGCCCAAAAGAATCACATTTAAAAGCTGTAAAACGGATTCTTAGGTATGTTAAAGGGACCATAGACTTTGGTTTGTGGTACCCGAAATTGAGTACGTTTGATTTAGTTGGTTTTTCTGATGCTGATTTTGCAGGTTGCACTCTTGATAGAAAAAGTACTAGTGGAACTTGTCATTTTCTTGGTCCTTGTTTGACCTCCTGGTCTAGTAAGAAGCAGAACAGTGTTGCTTTGTCCACAGCTGAAGCTGAATATGTGGCTGTTGGAAACTGCGTCGCACAAGTTCTGTGGATGAAACAAACTTTGGAAGACTTTGGTCTAATTTTTGAAAGTGTGCCTGTTTTGTGTGATAATACAAGTGCTATTAATATTGCTAAGAACCCTATACAACACTCTAGAACTAAACACATTGACATACGACATCACTTTATTAGAGATCATGTGTCTAGGGGGAGCATTGCACTAAAATTTGTAGGCACGGATGACCAACTAGCGGATATCTTCACTAAACACCTAGCCGAAGCTCCTTTTTGTAAAATCCGTAGAGAGCTAGGGATGCTTGATTATGCTAGTTTATAAAATGTTTTCTATTTGTTTTTTCACCCCCCCCCCTCCTTTTTGATGAAAACAAAGGGGGAGAAAATATGCAAGTTACTATTATATGTGGGGAGAAAATAGGAGAAAATATATGCTTATGCTTAGGGGGAGCTTTTTTAAAAGAATTTTCATTATTATCAAACCCTATGCATAATGTAATTTGTTATCATCAAAAAGGGGGAGTTTGTTGAACCAAGGGTAAACACTCATTTATTTTGTATGATAACAAATTATATCATATCTACTAATGTTTCAAGTTGAGCAAAGTGCAGGACTTAATTTAAAGAGAAGAAGACACAAAAGAAGAGAAGCTTGAAGAAGAAGCAACATATGAAGTTCAAAACCCTAATTTGTGTCTAAGCTTTATTTAGGACACCTTGTAAGGTCCTATCACCTAAAGTGTATGACACTTTAGTTATTGAGAGAGATGACTTTTCAAAACATGCATGATGCATCAAAATAGTTTTGAAAAATATTTTAAAATTGCATGCATGCATATGGTGGAAACCTAAACCCTAAAAATAATTTTGTGGAAAGCTTGGAACAAATTCCTACCTTTTTTGAATAGCATAATCGATTACCATCTTATTCCCATTACATGCATAATCGATTAGGACCTTGCTTACCTTCCTTTTTTAACAATCATAATCGATTATATCACCATATGGCCAAGTGAAATAATCGATATATCAAGCAAATCCTACCTTCCTTTTTTAGACATAATCGATTAAGACCCTATTGCACTACTTGTAATAATCGATTATGAGCCTTTCCATACCTTCCTTTTTGGTGAGATAATCGATTATCCCACTTTTCAAAAGTCAAACCTTTCCTAAGCCTATAAATAGAAGTGTGTTTTCATTTCTCAAACAACACCTCTTCTTCTCACAATTTCTCTCTACTCTTCATATTCGAAATTCTAGATCTATATTCTTGTGCTTCATAGTTTTATTTTTGAAAGCTTTTCATTTTCATCTAGATCTAAGAATATAGTGCTTCATTGTTAAATCTTGTTAAAAGCTTTTTTGTTTTTCGAAAATAATATATCTTTTCTAAAAAGCTTTTATATTTTTGCAAAGCTAGCTTCCATTGTCAAATCAATCTTTAAGCTTTTGCAAAAACAAGATTTCATATTCCATATCATTTTTAGAGCATCTAAAAATCCTAAAATCACTCATCTCTCTTAGTTCTAAACTGACACATTCTAAGAAGTGATTGGATCTCTAGATCTCAATTGTGTAAATCTTATATTGTTTTTGTGGTTTTCTTGAAATTCTGAGAAGCTTTACTTGGGTCTCTCAATCGGGTGATTGAGTTGGTTTTGAAATCCTTAACGGGTGCTTGGGTTCTCAGTTCAGGGGAATTGAGATTCACTAGTGTTGAAGTCGACTGTTTGTATTAAACTCTCTTCAATATAGTGGTTGCTAAGTCCAAGGGTTGAAAAGCCTAAGGCCGAGGACGTAGGGGTTTTATCCCGAACCTCGCTAAATATCTGTGTCCCTCTATCCCTTCTCTCTTTATATTTTGCACTATTATTATAACTGTTTATTATTAATATTATTGTTCGTATATATATTGATATTATCACTATCATTATTCCTGTTTATTGTTAATATTACTGTGCTTATATTATTCAATACTATCACTACTCTGTCATATCAATAAACATATTAATTGTGATATTATCAATACTCATCAATCATCTTCTACTCCTCTTCTCTAAGATCTACTATATCTCATATATCATCTTTATCTCATTAATAGATCTAATATATTCAATATCCTGATTATCTCTTATAATATCTTTATTGGCAATATTGAATACAATTTAAACAACTCTTGCTTGTTTTCATATCCAAAAGTTCAAATCACATTTTCCGCATCCGATTTGAAAAAGAATATAATCATCATTTGCGAAAAGAATCCATATTTACTCATAACCTTATTCACCCCCCTCTAAGGTTATACAATAAGCCTAACAACCGATTCCCGGCCAGACCGGTCCAACCGGCCGGTCCGAGCCGAGTTTTAAAACACTGGTCAGCGGTTTTGTTTTTTCTTCCAACCTAAGTTGGTAGTATCCAGCCTTTGCGTCTAAAGATGAAAACCAGATTGATCCTTTGATTTTTTCAAGAATGTAATCTTTCCTTGGAAGTTTATATGAATCGCCTATTGTGGCATCATTTAATTTTTTATAATTAATAACCATCCTTCTTTTTCCTCTTTTTACTTCGTTGTGGTTTTCAACGTAAAAAGCTGGTGCAGAATGGGGGCTAGAACTTGGTCTTATTAGACCTTTTTCAAGAAGTTCTTCACAGTCTTTTGTGAATTCTTCTACGTCCTTAATACTGTAAGGTATTCTGTTTGGAACATTTACCTCAGTGTTAGGATCTTTTAGATTTATGCTTATTATTTTATCATTTTTGTTTTTAATGGGATCGAGCGAATGATCGCTACAAACCTCATTAAGATTTTCTTCGAGAGAAATTTGATAAAATAATATCATTTCTAAACTGTCCTTAATATCTTCAAGGAACATTTTTATAACCTCGTTTCGAGTAATAATGTTGGTAGTTACCAAAACTGATTTTTGATTTTCGAGATTAGGGCATCTCAAACTAATAGTTTTTATTCTTTGAATAAAAGGATTGTAAAGTTTTAAGAAATTATTACCAAGAATAATATCCATTTCAGAATCATGTAAATAAATGGTTTTTGCTGGAAAGATAAGTCTTTCAATAATAATTTTTACTTGTTGAGCGACAAACCATATTTCATGGATAGATTTATCGGCTACAACGATTTTTATGGGTTTTTCTAACCGCTTCCATGTTTTAACAATGGTTTTTCTTCCGAAGCAAAGTGTTGCTCCAGTATCAACATAGGCTAAGATTGTCTTATTTTCAATATTGATTTTTATAAAGGTAGCAATTGGGTTACCTTTACTCAAAATCTTCGACATCTTCTGAATTAGAGGAGAAGACATATATATATATATATTATCATCTTTTTCCATGTTTGAGTCTTCGATGGGTTCATAACCTAGTTCATAGGCTACTTTTAAGATTTGAGTTTTTTTCGAACTCATTTTCTTAGGGCATTTATTGGCATAGTGTCATTCTTCCTGACAGAGCCAGCATCTACAGCTCTTTTTTCCTGTTGGGCAGGACTTATTTTTAAATTCTTTTTTCTTTTGGAAGTTTCTTTTTCTCCAGAAATTCTTTTTATTTTTTCTATGCTTTCCTTCCTCCCACCTTCGAAAAGGTAACTTTTTCCAATATTTTTTTGATACTTGCTTCTTGCAACCATATTTTCCTATTTCTCCTTTGACTGTATTGCAACAAAGGCTAATATTGGCTTGATTTTTTGCCATTTTTTCGTTACATCTATCTTCCATCCAGAGACGGATTATTGATATATGGCCTCCTAGTGTATTATCAATTTTCTTTTTCTCTATACTGTCTTTGAAATAGCTTTCTACTCCTTTACAAATTTCTTCGGGAAGTTTTTTGAACAAAAGCTAGATTGCTGTTGTTTTTTGTTCTGAGTTCAGTTTATAAATCTGATCTCGAAATTCGCATATGAAGTTATCTAGGTAACACATATTGCAAATTTCCATATTCGTAATATGCCAAAAGGCTCTATCTTCAAAAGCCTTTTTAGACTCTATATTAAGGAGGTTTTTTCCTACGAATGCGGAAAGGAAAATTATTAATAAATTATCTAAAGCATTTTCGGGAGTTCCGCTAATAATGACTTCTTCTACAGATGTGGGTATTTGTTTCATATAATTGAAAACTATACCACTTGTTTTATACATGATGTAATTATAAATATTTTGGGATGATAATCCTCTGAATTCCTCATTTAGTTGTAGTTGAGCTTTATGTCTATTATACCATGAATGGATTACTTCGGTAGGGTTATCTACGCAATCAATATTTAAAATTTCACCTTCATTTGGTATAGATACCTTAGGGACATACTGAGAGGGTATATTTTTATACTTTTCTTCATTGTAAAAATGGTTTTCTCGAGCCCTTTTTCTTTTATGAGAAGATTCTCCCATTTCTTCTATTTTTACAAAATTTGGTATATCATATGGATTTTCATCTGAATCATAGTCGAAGACTATTTTGTGTGATTGCTCTTCGTGATTAACATCTAATACTGTCATTAGTGTGTTTAATCGTTCTATTTGTTCTTCTAGAGAATCCATAACCTTTTAAAATAAAGGTTTAGTAAATTTGGTGGATTCAGACAAATCCTTTGGTTTTGCCAAGATAATACTTTGGATTATGGAACTTGAAGAACTTGTAGAACTAGAAGGGCCATTTAAAATAAGATTTTTTATCTGACTAATATCAGATTTTAATTCTTCTTGAATTTTGTCAAAACCTTTCTCAAGATTTTCGATTATCTCAATATTCTGATTTAGGACAGAATATCCTAGAATTTCAGTTATGTTATTCATCATTCCCCTAATGATTAGTATATTTGTATTAATACCTTCTGTTGAGTCGAGACCTGTTCGTCCGACACAATATCATGTGTTAGGTAGAAGATTTCTTGGAATTTCTATGAGCTGTTGCTTATATGGTATTCCTGGGTTTGTTCTAAATTCTGAAGAACTATCCTCTACTAAAGGAACTATTTGTTGAAAAATCGAATTCATGCTATGAGAGTTTTTAGACTAGATTTCATTAGTTTAAGAATTTCTTTGTCCTGTTCTAGAACAAATTTTTTCCAAGGAATGTTTTCTATGTTATTGGCTATGTCATATTCAGAACGAGCTATAGCCTTCTTTGTAGATCGAATAACAATTTTTAATTTGTCTATTGCATTTACTAATGCCATGTTATTTTTATTAAAGAATTCTATCAAATACTTTGTATTTGTTAGTATAGTATTCTTCTTCATAAATATAATCCTGTATTATATTTTGTAAGTATTCTACAATATTTAGATTTTCATCTAGATTTTGTAGATGCCTTATGCTTTCTAAATTCACAACATATTCCATATGTTCATTTAGAATTTTCTCATAGACAGATCTTCTCTGTCTTGCTCTTTTTTTTTGTCTTTCGACAGTTTCTTTTATAAGATATAATTTCTTTTATGAGCTTCATGCTAGGTTCGTATTTTGTAAGTATTCTACGGAGCCCGATTAGGTTTAAAACGAACCCTAAGAAAGTGGTATGTAACTTGAAATGTCATGAGAAAACACACACTTGTTGTATAGAAATGCAAGGAAGAAACGGTTGAAAGAAATAGTAAACTTCGAGCAAACTCAACACAAGTAGAAATGCAAGAGGAAGAAGACGACGAGGGGGGGGGGGGGAATTAAAAAAAATTGGACCATTTCTCGATTTGTGCGTGTAATCCTTGCGCAGGGGGCCATGCTAATCTTCTCTGTATCGCTCCAATTTTATTGGATGTCCCTGAAGGGACGAACTATACTGCTAGTGTGGAGTTATATACACTATACAAGTACTTATGAATCACTTAAAAAAGAGGAAATGTCTGCCAATTCTTTTTTACGGGTAAATTACCCCTATAAATTTTAAGTCTCAAAATATAGACACTTTAGTTTTTTCGTCCATTTGTTTGATAAAACGTCGATTAACTTTGCTGAGTTGACACGTTAACCTTGTCAGCATGTTACTAACTACACACATGAAACTTTTTTGGGCAAAATTAGCCTCTAACTTTAACCTTTCTTTAAGAAATCAGAAAAAATGACGGTTTGGTCGCAACATTTTTAGGATATTTCAATCTCTCCTTCTTCAATCTCAACACAAGTAGATTTTTGGAATACTAGAAACCAGAAACGTAGGCAAAGAAGAGAGACAACCTCGAACGATGCAGGTGGACCAACGTTATATACATATATATATATATATATATATATATATATATATATATATATATGTGTGTGTGTGTGTGTGTGTGTGTGTGTGTGTGTGTGTGTGTGTGTGTGTGTGTATGTACAAATATCAAATTTCATAGGATGAATGTTTGTAATAAAATTTTCATACTTTTTTATGAGACAACTATGATGATTTTAAATTAAATTTTGTGGGTTTTTTAATTAATTATTTTCATTTACTTTGACTGTTTGACTGATTCTTGGTTTGACTACCGACTATTGAGACTGATTTCTCTCGTTTTTAGTTTTAAGTAAGTTCGAATCCTTACCCATGAATAACCGTGACAAAGAGTGTTTTTGCTCACTTTAGTCATTTTTTTGTTAGCTTAGATGAAATGACGAACAAATATAACAAACACACTATCACACAATTACACTTGAGTTCGAACCCGAGAGCAGACATCCCCTTGTCGCTAAATTTGTCAATGCAACTATCAGTGATTGACGCTCACTTCAGACTTCAGTCAATGATATAATTAGTTAGCAGAAAGAATTTCTAAAAAGACTTCCTTTGTTTTTTTTTTGCAGATAAATATAAAAGCTACGGTACAAATTTTGCAACTATCATGATTAAGGGCGTGTATGTTTGGACTATCATGTGTGGCGGTGTGGTTTTCCATTCAAAGCATGCCTTCAAAGTTCAAACTGAGCTGGAAGACATTTAAAACTCCTTATCAATTCAATATGAGTAAACGTCCTAGTCATCCTTATTTGAACATCATCTGAAATCCAATCAACCACTTTGGCTAAATATTCTGCACACCAAGTCACATAATAAAACAAGGGCAATGCCGCGTGATAATAAGAATTAAGAACTAAACCAGCTCTTAAAAACACTGAAAACAATTGAAGTGCAACTAATCTGTTGTTTTCTTTGGAGACTTGGTCATGGAGTTTCACTACTATCACTACATTCTTCTATGTACAATCTTGCTCCTATGTATGTTTCCTCAGTCACTTAACTGCCAACAAGTATACCAAAAGGATACCTTTGCAATGGTCTTCAAAAGTCATGCACTTTCTTTTTGGCTTTCAAGTCAAAACCACCCTATAACAATCCAGCAAGCATTGCTTACCTTCTTGGCTCTGAAGCATCTTCCATAGTCTCAATCAACAAGATCTCAATAAATGACAAGATTCCCTCCAATAAGCCAATCATTGTCCCAATCTCGTGTTCATGTGCTGGAAACATCTACCAGCACAGCTTACAGTGTAAAACAGAATGATGCCTACTTTGAATTAGTAAAAGCAATTTACCAAGGCCTTACAACCTGCCTGCTAGGCATTGATGGGTCAGAATTACTATGCTCCTATCAACATTGCACTTGGTGCTGAGCTCACAGTTCCAATGTTATTTGCCTGTCCCTCAGCTAACCTGACAGCAAGAGGGGTTACCTCCTTGCTGGTTTACACTGTGAACTATGGTGACACAGTTAAGTCCATAGGAGAGGCTTATGATGCGGATGAACAAAGCATGTGAGGGGCCAATGAGTTGCAAGTGCCACCAAGTGCAAACAACAGTCTCATTCTCTATGCCTTGACGCCTATATTAGTTCCTCTAAGAGGCAAGAGTTATAAAGAGAACCCAGATAAATTCTATTGTAAATGTTCCCAGACACTGCATGCAGATGGGAGCTCCATAGGGCTCTTCTGTGATGAATCTCAAGGTCAAAAAATCCCTGCAAAATTGGTTGATGCCTTAGGTATTTTTTTCTAAACCATCTTCAAGAAGGATTATAAAATTAGTTTTTACATTTTATCATAGCTAATTTGTAAGGATGCATAAAATGAGATAAAGCTTGATTGTTTCTCTGTATCTCCCTAGCTGATTACAGGGATAATTTTATAGAGTAGAATATATGACAGAGATGACAGTAGAGTATAATAAATGACAGTGATGACACTCTGCCAAGGTTTAATTTTCAGTGAAATAAACAAAGTACTTTGCAGTTGCTGCTTGTTTATTATACTCCCTCTGTTTTCGTATATAAACAAAAAACGGCTACACACGCTTATTAAGAAAAGTATAAAAACGAAGTATGATTCCTATATTACCCCTATTAACTATTTTTGAATAACCGTGAAAAAGAAACAAAAAGTTGGAAAAGCAAGAGTTACTTGCATTGATAAAAGAAAAAGTAGAGCAATCAATAAGGGTAAATTTGGTACATTAACTAAAAAAGCTTTGACTTGCTTATATTTGATAACATGACTTTGTAGGTATTTTTGCTTATATACAAAAATAGAGGGAGTACAACATAAGGACGTTTCTTGCTAGCCACTGCTTCCACTTAAATTTGAAAAACGTGTCCTTGTTTGTCTATTTGCTGGTCTCGGAATTGGTTCAAGCTTTCTGTGTTTGTTTCTTTCGGGTTACAGGTCATATCAATGCATACAGAAAAAGAGAAAAAGCATTCATAAGGAGAAGTTGTTCAAGCAATACGGTGGCTACTTGTTTCAAGAGAAGTTCTCATCCTATGGAAGTGGAGAAATGGTGTATAAAGGGATGTTACCAGATTGAACCATAGTTGCAGTTAAGAAGTCCAATGAGATTGAAAGGAACCAGATAGAAACTTTTGTCAATGAAGTGGTCATCTTATCTCAGATCAACCACAGAAACATTGTCAAACTTTTAGGTTGTTGCCTTGAGACAGAAACCCCATTACTAGTCTATGAATTTATCCCCAATGGAAATCTGTCCCAACATATCCATAGGAAAGACCATGGGATAGTCCCCTTAGAGTTGCATGTGATGTGAGGTTGCTGGAGCATTGGCATATATACATTCTTCAGCTTCAATTCCCATCTTCCACAGAGACATCCAACCCAGCAACATACTTCTGAACAGTAACTATAGTGCCAAAGTATCTGATTTTGGGACATCAAGATCAATCCCGCTAGATAAGACTCACTTAACCACAGTTGTAGGAGGTACTTTTGGGTACATAGACCCTAAATATTTCCAGAGTGATGGACAATCACTTGAGTACACACCTAATGACACGACCAATACAACTAATGACACGACCCAATAATCCACAGAGGAAAGCATTTTGCTATCCTTACAATCACTTGGTTAAATGATGTTCATTCAATATATAATATTATCCGTACCAAGCTGTTTTCCATTGGCCACGGTAGAAACCAGCAAAGGATAGTAGCTTATATATTAAGAAAATGACACTGCTAACAGATTCACATAACATAGTTAGTATAATATCAGAGAGGATTCTCAAAACTCAGGAACATTTCAGGACTTTAACATTCTACAGCAAAGTAAGCCTTGTTTAATAAAGAAAATAAAGTGGCAGATTAATAAAATATCTCAATAGCAAAGAACATAAAGGAGCAAACTAAGACACCAAAGTAAGTTACAACGTTATGTTTACATGGAGGAGCACAAGAGCACAACCTAATGTAATGTTTTCATGAGTACTTTTTTTTTGTTAATTCAGAATACCTAGCGTTGTCTACTTCAGAGAAGTCATTAGAATTTCAAGATGATTAAGAATCTCACAAGAAAACCTACCAATACATTTAGTAATTGGGACAGGGATAAAACCAAGAAAACCTAATTTCAAAGTTATAATAATACAATAAAACTCACCATAAGTGATGTTAACTCTGCAATGTTGGAATGGAAGCCATTACACCATCTTTCTATGAGCATAAGACGACGGAAATACAGAAGAAAGAGAGAGCTCGCCGGAGAACGAAGAACAGAACAAGAAAAAAAATAAAAAAAATTTAGACCAGTTCTCGATTTGTGCGTGTCATCCTTGTCCCCGAAGGGACGAAATATAATGCTGTGTCGACGCTATATAAACACTAATTCGGTTTAGTTGTGAGCGGTGTGGGACTCTTTAGTGAGAATTAAACAAAACATCCGCTGCACTTACGAACTGAAGCATGATACATAAAACTATAAGTGTTCCTCTGCCTTCACCGGAAGCGAGCATGATGCATCTCTGTCAGCTTAGAGAGAGGTGCTGATACTTCATCTTTAAGCTATGTAGGCAGCCTTCTTGTCACCTCATTTATATTTTTCATTTGTATGACCGCTAAATGAAGCCCTTTCTAAAATAAATAGTACTATCCGTCTCATTTTAAGTACCGTGTTTGCCATTTTTTCTGTCTCAAACTATCTGTCACTTTAGAATCTCAATACAACATTTATTATTACTTTCCAACAATACTCTTACTTTAGAATACCAATAACTGTGTCTTTGCTCCAATCGAGAAAAGTGATATTACTAATGAGTTAATAGTGTAAGGTTGTTTTACTCCTACCACATTTTTTACCATAAAAGTTAACATAACCAACCATTTTCTTAATACCTGCGCATAACCTTAAACGACAAATAAAATGAGACGGAGGGAGTAATATTTTGGTTTTCGATACAAGAAATATGGGAAGAAGATGAAGAACCCATAAACCCCCCTTTTACTTCTCACCGCCACATTCCATTCCTTGATTACAAAATTAAAAACCAAAAAAAATTATGGACACCCATATCACACCCTACATCTAGGGAGAGAAAGAAAAAAAAGAGTGATAAGATATATACGATAGGTGGGTGATGTGATACGAAGAAAGATAGAGAATGTGGGGGTGTTAGATTGGAAATTTTTTGAGTGTGTTCAACCAGAGGCTTTGCTCTCATGCCAATTGAAGTCAAATATAAGTCACAAGAAAGGGGGTTTGAATTGTGACACATTTCAAAATCTTTTTCTAGACACAAATTCTTTCAAGAGCTTGTTTGGTTAATTTAAAGATGACTTTAAAACTTGTGTATTGTTTGGAAGATATAATTTTTTTCTTAAAGAATTTGTTTAAGTTACTATTTTCTTTAGAAAACTTGTGAGTGATAGAGACAATAAAGAAAGCTGTAAAGATCACATAGAGATTTATAGTGGTTCATCCAACTCGCCAAGGGCTACGTCCACTCCTTACACCCAGTGAGATTTTCCACTATTTTCCAAAATAGTTTTACAAGCCAACAAATGGCTACACCCTGATAGTTTTCTTAACACAACTCTATCAATTGTCCCACTAGTTTTTTTCCAAGTCTAGCAACTTAACCTCTAAGAAAAACTTCTTAGCCCTCTTCCCTAGCAATACAGCAACTTATGCTTATTGCTTAGAAGGTACAAACATAAAAAAATATGTTTAGTTCTGAACTGGGATAAAAGATAGCTTATGTAAAATACATTTGACTATTGAAAAGCTGTGAACACACTCAACAAAGTCTCAGATATGTTGATTTGCAGTGAGTGTGTTTAGGAGAGAGTGTAGACTTACTCAGAAGCTGCTGAGAAGCTTCTGATGTCTTGACCAATTTTGTGCAGTCTTCGTTGGACAAGTTTTGAGGTCTCAATGGTGTATTTATAGCTCAATTGCTTCAAAAAAGCCGTTGGAATGCTTTAGCACAAAGAATTATATCGGTTGTGCCTTTAGCGCCTAGACGAGTACACTACAACAGGCTCCGTACACTACAGCAGGTGACCGTTGAGAGCTTCTGAGCTCGTCAACCCATGAAATGATTTTGCGATGGCTTCTTTCACTTGGAACTCTTCTTCTTAGATCATTATCATTATTGATGTGTCATTTTGACCATTGAGAGAAGGATGATAATTTTTCTTCATGCTTTAGAAGCTTCTATAGTAGCTTCTGAACACTGTCTTCTTAAAGACCTTCTGAGATACATTCAGAATGCCTTCTGAATTATCTTCTTAGTCGTTTCCAACTTGATTTAATGTCATTCAGAAGAATATATTATTTTCCACACATTCATTTGCTTCATGTTAGACCATATTGTATTGTTCCCTTGCTATTGTCTTGCTGAGCACCTCTTTGAGCTTTGTAAACAACTTCTAAAGCTCAATCTATCTTCTCATGATATGCTAATTCCTAGCACAGGTTCTTCTTGATATGTAACAATTTGTACCTATCTATAAGATCACTCAAGAGAACTCATTAGATCACTAATGAATCACAAAGCTTAAGAAGCTTATCAAAACTGTTTGTTCTCATCAAAACATAACTTAAGGATTTTGTCTTAACGGTACTCACTTGAATGACGTGGCATGCCACGTTTAGCTGCCACATGTACTTTTAATTAAAAAAAATATTTTTAATATAATAATTTGTTTTTAAAAAGTGTTTTTATTATTTAAGTTATTATTACTTATTTAAAAAACAAATTGTTATATTAAAAATATTATTTTTTATTTAAAAAATCCACGTGGTAGTCAATCGTGGCATGCCACGCCATTGAAGTGAGTATCACGTCAGCCAATTTTGGTAGGGGCAAGTATTTTACAAATTAGAATGATAGGGGATCAAAATCGTGGAAAAAAAATAGAGGGACCAAAATTGTGGATGAGGTATTTAAATTGACCTCGATTTACACTAAATAATCCACATAAGCATAAATTGTGACACATCAGTATTATAATAGCCACATTAGCTTTTTTTAACGGAGTTGGATGGAGGCTGACGGAAAAGGGTAGCGTTGCTTAAAATTTAAAACATAAAAGACTTAATTTGGACAAAAAAAGATAAATGAATAAATTGTTACCTGAAATTAAGTTAAGGACCCCGGGAGTAATTTAACTACAAAACAATAAATCCATTAGCTTAAGTCCGTTAATTTTTTATTAACCTAAACAAAATGAAACTGAGGGAATATTATATTAAAATAATAATAATGTACTACTTTACTTTTTGTTAAACTCCAATACACAAGAAAACAAGACACGTCGCAAGCGACGATTAGAACAAAAAAAGTTTGTTATAAGTTGGAAGGCTTGATTCACAAGCTACCAGAAATATGTTGGTTGATTTGTATTAGAGCTACTTAATTATTTTAATTAAGCCATTTGCACATTAATTAATTATGTTAGTTCTACTAACATTTAGTTAGTTGTTTTTATTCTGTTTAAGTAGTTACTGTTCAGTTAGTTTGTTACCGTACAGTTAGGATTAGTTTGATTGGCTAACTTTACTCTTCCTCTTGTATATAGTCTTTGACTTGTAAACATTCAGTTTCAAATGAATTACAGATTATCAGAGTGTTTTCTCTGAATTACAGATATGAGTCACTTGAGCAAGAAAACTCAAACCTCAAGAAGAATGTTCCTTCCATTGAGCAACCACCTTCACTTGAGCTCAAAGAGCTGCCCAAACACCTGAAGTATGTCTATTTAGGGGAAAATGACACATTACCTGTGATCATTGCTTCTGACCTCTTGATGAGATCCTAAGTGCCCTAAGCATGTGGAAGGAATCCTAAAAAGAAAAATATTCAGCTCCTACATTTTAGAAGCCAAAACTCCAATCATCCAATATTTTCTATTTTATTTCTAATTTTTGTATTTTATTTTAATAGAATAATTATAGGTGTGTTTTGGTCTTTCCTAAGTTAGTTTTTGGTTTTTAAAGTCTTGTTAAGTCATTATGATGGCTAGTGGAGTTTTGATGAGGACATGGAGTCAACAAACTTGCTAATAAAGCAAATTTGCTAATCAAGCAAACTTGCTAATCAAGAAAGGCAGTGAGAGTAAAACAAGGAATTACAAGATCCAAGTCATTAATGGAGCATAAAATGTCAAATCAACAAGAATAATTATGATTGTGATTATGTTTATTTTTAGGTATTAAATATTTTAAATGCACTTATCAAATTATTTGATAATTTCATGATAGTGGAATTTGATTAGTTTATTCCATTAAAATTAGGATTTGATATTTATTAGTATATTTTAATTTCTAGGGTTTCATTGAGTCAATTGGGCCTGATGTTCTTTTAGGTCAACTGGACCTAAGGTTCTCTATATATTGTAATTCATTTGATGAAATAAACAAGTTGAATTTTGAGTAAAAATTTAGAGACGTGTCTCTTTGGTTCTTCGTGAGCCGTTATCTGAGCTTATCGGTTTATCGTGGTGCTCATCCCGACTTATCAACCATAACCTCCATAGCTGGTTGTGGCGTCATCCCGACTTATCGATCGGTCTTCCATCCCCGATTGTGGTGTCTCTACCACTCCCACCTTCATGACTCCCGAATTAGTCACTGACGGCTCCGAGATTGCCATCATTAGCAATTTTGCTTTATTAGCAAATTTGTTGACTCCATGTCCTCATCAAAACTCCACTAGCCATCATAATGACTTAACAAGACTTTAAAAACCAAAAACTAACTTAGGAAAGACCAAAACACACCTGTAATTATTCTATTAAAATAAAATAGAAAATATTGGATGATTGGAGTTTTGGCTTCTAAAATGTAGGAGCTGAATATTTTTCTTTGTAGGATTCCTTCCACATGCTTAAGGCACTTAGGATCTCATCACCTCTCAAAAGAGAAAGAGCATGGTCTCATTACTACCCTAAAGAAACTTAAGAAGGCAATTGAGTGGCAAATGTCTGATATTCAAGGAATTAGTCCAACTATCTGCATGCACAGAATTGTCTTGGATGAAAATTCCAAGAACAACATTGAAGGACAGAGGAGACTTAATCCTATTATGAAAGTGTTGTGGGTAAAAGGTGTGCAAGTGTACACAGTCTTTAACAAGTAATCTAGTAGAAAATAGAGATCGTACCCATAGGGATTGGATTAATTTTTGAGAGTTTAAAATGGTAGCAATACTAGTGAGAAACATAAATCAAAAATAAAATAAAAGATGAGTAGTGTGTGTGAAAACAAAATTTAAGATAAGCAAAATAAAGATGGGTTGTAAATCAATTTAGAGAGGTAGTTGGAATGCTATTTCCTAAGTAACTTACTTTGATAACATAATGCTATACATGATGCTCCTGCAATGGATGTTGTAGCAATGGATGCGTGCCTTTCAGCAACTAACGCCAGGGTTTCATTACAAGTTTTATGTCTAAGCTCTAAATAAGTTCACCCTTGTATATTAAGCTCCCACAGTATCACCCTATGGACTATGCTATCCTATGTCTAGGTTTTAGCATGGAATTAACAAAGTTTCCTTTTATTAAAACACTTATCCATATTAATTCTTGAGTTCAAATCATAAACCATGTCTGTATTTATGACCCTACTTATTTTAAGTGATCAACCTCAAAATAAGTTTGAAAGAATTATAGCACAAGAACTAAATTGCAAGCATCAATATAACATAATAACTATTCAAAGGTTCATTACAAAGTTAAGGCATCCCAACTAAAGATGTTTAGCTCATGCTTGACATAACTAAGCGCATATAAACAAAAAGATTCATATTCATATGATTGAAAATACAAAGGAAAGGAAATAAGATAGAAATTACACAAGTGAAGTTCCTCTGCATATTCTGCCTAGCAATGCTGGAGCAATCACCTCACAACAATAAAACTGCAATAAGAGATGGTGTAAAAATAGAGAGAGAAGTTGTCAATTTCTTCCTCTCCTTCGAACCAAATTAGTATATCTAAGATTAATTCCTAAACTTGAGATGATTTCAAATGATGAGGAGGAGATGTATTTATAGGCCTCTTGGAGTGGAGTTTTCTTGGGCAACAAAGTTACTTAAGGATGAAGTTAGGGTTTCCTTTTCTTAACTCATCTCAAAAGCTTTGATGTGATCACCCATCATGTTAAAAGAAGAGGTTCATTCATGAGAGGACAAGTGTCTCTTAGAAGGGTGACTCTTGTGGGCTATGGAGTCTATGGTAGGCGCCGCAATCTCCCACTTGGTCACTTGCGTTACTTTTGACGCATCATGACATCATCACCAGGATGCTATGGCATTCTATGTTGTGAAGATTGTTGGGGCAATTGATGCTGGCAGAAATGCGGGGGGCAATGCCTCTGCTACTATTGCTGGTGCATCTATTGCTGGGGCAATGATTGCTGCAGCAATTAAACAAACACATAAAATACCACAAATCATATAAAATAGTCATGAAGTGTGCTTAAACCTTTCTTAACTCTAAAAGTTGTATTTCTTTATTTAACAAAACATTATTACTGAGATTCTCACATCTATTTAGATTTGAAAGCGTAAATAACTCTATATAAAATAGAGTTATCAGAAAGAGGTGGTGCAGAAACAAATTATCAAGTGACTAGATGCAGACATTGTCTACCCTATTTCTGATAGTGCATGGGTAAGTCCTGTGCAATGTGTTCCAAAGAAGGGGGTGTGACAGTGATCACAAAGGACAAGAATGAATTGATACCAACAACAACAGTTACAGGGTGGAGGATTTTCATGGACTACAGAAAGCTCAACAAGTCTACAAAGAAGGATCATTTCCCTCTCCCTTTCATTGACCAAATGTTGGACTGGCTTGCAGGAAAGGAATTCTATTGCTTCTTAGATGGTTATTCTGGCTACAATCAAATAGCAATAGTTCCTGAGGATCAACAGAAAACAACATTCACATGTCCCTATGGCACCTTTACTTTCAGAAGAATGCCATTTGGACTGTGTAATGCCCCTGCAACCTTCCAAAGATGCATGATGGCAATCTTCTCAAATTTCATTGAAAAATCCATGGAAGTCTTCATGGATGACTTCTCTGTGTTTGGGGAGACATTTCTAACAAACATGAGATGCCTTTAACCAACATCTTAGAGATTGAACTCTTTGATGTTTGGGGAATGGATTTCATGAGACCTTTCCCTCCTTCTCATGGCAATCTATATATCTTTGTAGCAGTGGACTATGTATCAAAGTGGGTGGAAGCTGTTGCTTTACCTAACAATGATGCCAAGGCAGTGAGCAAATTTCTTCAAAGGAACATTTTCACCAGATTTGGAACTCCAAGGGCTATCATCAGTGATGAGGGTTCTCATTTTTGCAACAAGCTAATTGAGACTCTCTTGGCAAAATATGGACTTGTATATAGCAAAGCTTGCCCCCTCCCTATTGAATTGCAACACAAAACACATTGGGCCATCAAAAAGCTTAATTTTGACCATGACAGGGCAGGGAAAGCAAGGCTATTACAACTGAATGAGCTTGAAGAGATTAGGCATTTTGCCTATGAAAACTCAACTATCTACAAGGAGAAAACTAAGGCATGGCATGACCAAAAGATTCAAATAAGAGAGCTGGTTGAAGGAGGAATGGTCCTATTGTTCAATTCAAGGCTCAAATTGTTTCCTGGGAAGTTGAAATCCAGATGGTCAGGCCCTTTCAAATTGCTAAAGATATACCCTCATAGAGTTGTGGATCTGTTTGATGAAGCAACCAACACCACCTTCAAGGCGAATGGACAAAGGGTGAAGCAATATTATGGTGAACATGTGGTCAGGGACAAGACCACCATTGAACTTCAAGACCTCTAACAAAAGAGGAAGTCTGGCTGAAGACTCTTAAAGCAAGCGCTCCTGAGAGGCAACCCATGGATTTGATCTAACAATTTTGTGTTTTTAATTTTTCTTTTGTGCAGGAGTGAATTTTGTGGAGTGAGAAAGATATCATGTAGATGTTGTTGTGGTAGCAGTTGACGCTATAGCGTTTGTGGTGTCGATGGTGCTATAGCGTCTGTTGCGTGGTTCTGTTGAAAAGTCAAAATTCTCAAAAAGTGCAAGGTGTGACGTGGCACTCAGCAGTCTTATCTCAACTGCTCTGCGCACGTTTTCTGTCAAGTCAAACACTCTCTCTCCATCAATCAAGCCACAACGGTCACTTCCATTAACTCCCTCATATCAACTCCCTATAACTCTCTTTTCCATGAATAAACCCGCCTAAACACTCCACCATTTCTCTCACACCAGTTACAAATTCCTTTGCTTTCTCAACTTAATCCCAAAACCCCTAAAACTTCATCTTCTTCAATCTCATCTCAAAACCTGTAACCATGGCCAAAACCTAGGTCGCATCCAAACCAGCTGGAAAAGGCTCGAACACATAGCCAAACTCTTCAAAGACCGTCGCCATTGTTGATGATTCCAAGAAATTCTGGAACATGGAGTTTATTGCTGAAAGATGGTTCAAAGTGGACAAAACTTCTCAGGCGTTCACGTCAACCGTTACAGCGCTGGGATGGGAGCAGTTCGTTGCCCATCGCAAGCAGTTTGTGGTTTTGCTGGTGAGAGAATTTTATGCAGGCATTCCAGAGCCTAAGGAGGGAAAACCCCAAACCTATTCTGTGGTTAGGGGTGAAACCGTGAAGTTCGATGCCAGAACCATTAATGACTGGTTTCATTTGGGATACCATGGAAAAGCTCTAGAGAAAAAGGTAGCTGCTTGGGGCAAGTCTGAAATGGAGGAAGTGAGAAAGAGGGTCTGTGTTGAGAACTCAAAATGGGAGAAGTTTGGAGCTGAATACAAATTGAAAAAGACCTATCTGCATGATGAAGCGAACATGTGGTTTAACTTCATCAGGCACTCCATTCTACCAACATCACACACCACACATGTGGAAAAGGAGAGGATGATCGTGTTGGATGAAATCATGGAAGGAGAACCAATTGACGTTGGGAGGATCATATCAAGGGAGATTGAGAAGTGTAGAATCAAAAGTGGGGGAAACATCTATTTCCCACGCTAATTACAGAACCTACATTCATGCTGAGGTGGAGGTCCAAGGTAATGAAGTAAGAAAATCACCTGCTGGGGCATTCCCATCTGTGTTCAAACCCAGGCAGAAGCCTGCTGCTATAGCGTCAGGTGATGCTGTGATGTTACAGCGCTTGGAGCTACAGCCGCAGTCTCTCTGTCACTTTGTCAAAGAGAAGTTTGAATGGGAAAAAGCTATGTTTGCTGAGCTGTCAAGGGGGAAATCCACTGTGCAACCACCAGAGTTCCCTGATTGGCTAATTGAAGAAGAGCCAAGAGAAAAAGTGGAGGAAGAAGAGCCCAAGCAAGAAAAGAGCTAGAAGCCTAGTGAAAAAGCAGAAGCAGAGCCCTACCAAAAAGAAGAAGAAGGTGAGTAGTGAAGAGGAAGATATTTTAGCCTCTGAGGAGTTAGAGGTGATTAGTGAAAACGATGAAGAGGAAACAAGAACAATAATGAAGGAGATAGTGAGTGAGGAGGAGGATGAGGAATCAACTAAGGAGACCACTGAAAGTGAAGAGGAGGAAGAAATTCACTGTGACCCTACCCCTAGCCCAAAGCAAACCCAGAAATCCCCACCAAAATTCCCCACACCACCATCAAACCCCACCATTATCCCTGAAGCACCTCAGTCATCAGTACAACCAAACATCCCACCCACAATGCCTGAAAAAGAACCCACCACAATTCCAAAAATCCCATCACCCATCCAAGAAAAACACACTGACCCAGAGCTAGAGATACCTCCAACCCAACCATCACCACAAGAGCAGCCTGCTAAAGAGCCAGAAAAACCCCAAAAACCCCCAACAAGAAGAAGACAATATCCAATATGATGCTGTAGTGGCTGATGCTACAGCATCTGCAGATCAAATTGGTGTGACAACATCTGGTGTCACACCCTCAAAGGAGCCAAGAGTTAAGATAGGCCCCACAGAAATCCAAAGGCAAAGCTGCAAAATTTCACTGATGAAGATGCTGAGACAGATGCTGGTAAGGAAGAGGCATCTACTAACCAGTCTACAGGTGTTATAGCACCTAGTGCTATCACACCTAAAATGAAAGAAAAGACGATAGCTGCTTAAAGGAAGGTTCTCTCATACACAGTGGCCAGAAGAAATCCTGGTGTTAAGCTTGCTGACATTGAAGAAGAAGGTCCAGCTGATGAAGTGCAGGATGACGCTGTAGCGGCTGATGCTACAGCGCCTGAAGACCAGCCTGCTGTAACTATTGCAATGGCTGATGAGGTGCCTCAAAAGCCTGATGCAGCGATAGAAGCAGCAAAGAACCTTGCAGAGATGGCTGCAATTGTGGAGACTGAAGTGGTAGCAACAAAGAAACCACCAAAGAAGAAGCCCAAAGCATCCAGCAGCAAACCCACCAGAGCAAGCAACAGGCTCAAGTCCGGATTAGCAAAGAAGTAGCCTAACCCTTCTGGAAAAAAAATAGTCTGTTTTCCTGCTTTGAATAAACATGTTAGATGTTATAGCGTTTGCTCCTGCATCTAACATTATGTTAGGATTTTACTTCTGTTGTTTTTAATTCTGTTGAGTTTTAGCCATAGGTCTCTCCTTTTAGTATGCATGAGCAGTGGGGACACTGCTGGGTCTTAAGTTGGGGGGAGGACCTTTGCATGTTATGTTATTTTGTTAAGTAATTATGAATGAAATGCATGATCAGTTGATTTTTCTAGTCTTGCAATATTATAATTGTTCTTTTTGGGCTAATTTTAATGATGATTAAGTGCATAAGTGTAGTGTAGCCTTGCTTGATTAATGACTAGTCTTATTGCTGCTTCTACACAAAACTCTGAACTTAGGGAGAAACTTAGTTAGTTAAGGACTATCCGATGCTGAAATTAGTCCTGGTTGACTAAGGTTAAGTCAAGTTTCTACTAAAAATTGAGAGTAGCTTTTGAAGCTAAGTTTGGGGTGCATCGGTTATATTAAGGCTAGGAATGAAGATCATAGGATGGTTAGTGCATTAGGATCTCAAATGTGTAAATGTAGTGATAAATGACTATGTATATTGTAACAGCTGCAACTGCCTGAAACAAAAGCTGAATTGTTCCAATAATGCATTTAAAAAAATGCAAATAAGGAGTTCAGTAATGAGGGCATTGCAGTTGATCCTGTTCACCAAATTGTCAGTGCTATAGCATCTAACGCTATAACACTAAGACATCACCATACCAGTAAGTTAGTGTACTGACCAAAGATCTTCAGTACCTAATCAAGCCCTTTGTTGTGCTTTGAAGCCCCTCATTTCTTATGTGAAATTGTTAGTCTACTCTCTCTTTTGAAAAACTTTTTGGCTAAACCAAAAGAAGGCCACTCTTCTCAAGGCTAAGAGAAATTCTGAACCTAGCTAGGAATCAAGCTAAGTTTAGAAAACACACACTCACAATTGAGCAGTTATAATTCTAGATGTTGTGAAAAGCAATTGCGTGTGTGTGTGTGTGTGTGTGTGTGTGTGTGTGTGTGAATCTGAAAGGTTAGCCCCTTAAGAGTAATTTTGAAACGTTGTTTGAACTAGAGAAGAAACTGATCGTGTGTTGACTTCTGTAAATATGTGTTTTATGCTTTCTTGTCTTAGTCAAGTGTCATTACTTGAAGACAAGCAATGGTTTAAGTTTGGGGGTGTGATAACCCATATTTATATGAGTTATTTATGCTTAGTACTTAAATTCACGCAAATTCTCAAGTAATATTCCAGCTTTATTTAGTAAATATCAGTTATTTAGAGAAAAGAAGGGTTAGAAGCTAATTTGTTATCATTTGGCACAGTTGGTGCCCCTGTGAATGTTTTAATGTTTTGTCAGTGTTGTAGCGTTCAGCGCTATAGCGCTATATGACGGTGGGCCAGCTGAAAATCAAAAAGAAAAGTTGCATTTTGGCGCCTATTGCTTTATGTCAAGTCAGCGTATCTTCACTCTGCTCCTAGGACCTGACGCGGACGCCCACTAGTGGCTAGCGTGGACACTTGTCCACTTGTTATTGAAGGATCCCTTTTGGTAGGTGAGATATGTCAAGTCCGCCTTTTTGGAAAGCTACTTTTTGGGGAATAAAAAAATATATCTATCATCTTCTCCACATAACACACATTCGAGACTTGAGAGTTTTTAGAGAGAAAAACTTGACACAATTTCCCTGCATTAATCCTCCACTTCAAGCTTTTATTTTTCAAGTGAAGATCATCATTTCTTACGCTGTGAAGCTGTGCTATAGCGTCATCGGCCGTTTATGAATAGGAAGTCACGTTTTGTATCTTTTGCAACCATGACTCTTCTTGTTATTTTCGGTAATATGAACATTCTAGTTTGTATTGTGTTAATGGTGCTCACCATGAGCTAAACACTTAGTAGTTGAATTGCTTGGAACTTTGTAATGAATTTTTAGATTGTTAATATAATATTGTGATGTTTGCGTTTCGATCTTTGTGCTTTAATGCTTTCAAACTTATTTTGGGATTGGCCAACTGAAATGGGTACATTCGTAGATACAGACATGGCTACGATTCTAACTCAAAGGTTGATATGAATGAAAGGTTGTTTAAAGACATTTAAACAACCCTTGCTCAATCCTAGACAGAGGAAAGCAATAGTTCATAAGGTGAAACTGTGGGTTCTTTATTATACAGGGATGGACTTATTTAGAACATAGACATAAGAGTCTTGTAACGAAACTCTGGCGTCAGTGACTGAAAAGCACAACATCATATGCTACAGCACTTAGCGCTATAGCTTCCAATGTTATAGCACTTTACTTTAAATGATTTGCTTAGGGAAAAGCAGTCCAACTCATTTTATCAAACACTTGAACTTTCTTAGTGTTTTCGTATAAAATCTTTATTATTTTCATGCTCATAAACTTCGACTTTCTTACTATTTTCAGATTGTGATAGCTTGGCCAAAATTTCTTCTTTTTCACCCTTTGAAACATCTGCTCTCTCGTCTGCATCCTGGTGATAGCAATAATCATTTAATCCATGAATCAGATAAAAAGTGCGATCAAGTTAATATTTTGTCCGTGAGTCAAGAAAATAAAAAGTACTAGGTCAAAATATAGTGCATGTAACAAGGCAACAATCAACTCATCATACCATTGAAGAACTTCGTGATATAGTAAAACAACCAATAATTACCAATTTCTTAAATGCATTACGGAATATTCAAGGCAACAATCAACTCATCATACCATTGAAGAACTTCGTGATATAGTAAAACAACCAATAATTACCAATTTCTTAAATGCATTACGGAATATTATCAAGATCAACATACGTTGAAAAATTTAGTCCAAAATTTCACTCTACTTCGGTTACAAGTAAAAAGAGCATAAATTAAAAATATTTCTTACATCTGAGAAGCATCAAAAGGCTTAGAAATAAAATGTAGAAAATAAAAATTGAATTTTTCGGAAACTTTAGAGAATACCAATTCAGTACAAGTAATCACCAAAGGTGTAAACTCCAATGATGATAATCGGTGACATGCAGAGACAGGAACAAAGAGTGGGAGTGAGCAATGTTAGCAAGATCACGAGTTGGCTTATGGGATATCATGATCTTGCGATTCAACGAGGCTTCTCTGTGCTGCGTGGCGGCCAGTATTGGAGGGCGTTGATCACCGCCGGCGTGGTAGGATCGCACCGGATTGCAAGCCACCTCGCTATGACAGAGAGGGATACAAAAGGAGAAGGGCAGAGACGGAGGAGGTGTGTGCATGGAGAAGGAAGGGAGAGGAGCGGATTCCGTGATTATTGGGGTGGTGGTCGCGGTGGGGTGGGGTTTCAGGGTGGGGCAGTGGCTGACTTCAAAGAAGAGGGAGAGAAGAGACTCTCTCAAAACTAGGGTTTCAAATGAGGAATGAGGTAATATGCATATGCTTCACCGGTGGGTTTTTTTTTTGGACCCCACTCCATCAATCTATACCCCTACGCACCCTGTGAAAAGACACAAATACCCTTGACCAGTTTACAAAATTACAATTACCTTATCCTTTTTCACTTACATCCGTTTTACAAAAAGAGAGAGTGTGTCATTTTCGCATAAAACAGATCCGTTTTTCATACATCCATTTTTGACGAAACGAATCTACATGCATTCGTCTGAAGCCAACGGAAGTAAGTACATCTGTTTACATTAGTTTCTTCAAAACGGATGTACATACATCCATTTTTAAATTTTGTTTTTTTTTCTTTTTTTTTTGCAGTGCCTTTTCAGAGGGTCGGTGGTCGGATCCCCCGTGATTCACCGGGGTTGATTTTGCGTGGGGAGAGTTCTTCGCGACCGAGTTTGTGAGGTGGTGGTGACCCGGTAGATACTCCTGGTCCTAGTACACGCACCCGCATCAGGAATGCGAAACATGTGTCTCACCGGCGTAGGCGCGCCCATGGACGAGAGCAGCGTGTGGAGGATGAGGAGCAGCAGATGGAGGAGGAGGAGCAATATCAGCAGGAGCAGCAAGGTAATCAAAATCGGACCGGACATTGAACCGGAAGAGGTAGCGGTTCATGGGTTCTTGGGTTCAACCGGTTGAATGGGGGGTTGAACCAGAATTAATTAAATACATTATTTAATATATTTTTTACAATATATAAAGGATAAGAAACAAAAAAAAATCATAGTATGACATAATAAAATTATAATATTCAACAATCATAGATAGTTAGATACTAGTATAATGTAAATACTCTCGTAGTAATATTAGTGTACACATTTATTTTTTAATTATTTATTTATTTTATCAATTTAATTATAAAAATGTATAAAAAATATCCCATATACCAAAATTCAACATCATTTATCATTTTTTTTTCCAAAATCAACATGATATACCATTTTTTAAGAAAAATAAAAAAAAATCGGTTTTCTGTCCGGTTCCCGGTTTTTGGCCGGTTTCTGGTCCAGTTTCCGGTTTTTGGCCGGTTTTCCGGTTCAATTCCCGGTTCTTCAGCAATCCGGTTTTGGGATTCAACTGGATCGGATAGAAGTCCGGTTCCCGGTTCAACCGGTCGAACCGCCTGGTCCGGTCCGGTTTTGACAACCTTGAGGAGCAGGCTCATTACCAGGAGCAGACTGTGGAGGATGAGGAGCCGGAGTACCATCATTACCAGCAGCAGTACCAGGCTCATTACCAGCAGCAGTACCAGGCTCATGAGGAGCAGGAGCATGCTGACATAGGACCTATGGATGGTTCTCTCCTCACTGGATTTGATGCTCATGTAGCGTCTAAGATACATGGAGATCTGGTAAATATAATTTAATATATTTATTTACATAGTGTTGTTATATAAATTTATAGATTAATAGTATAAGTAAATTTAATTATTTTTAATTCAGACATTTGTAAGTTAAAAGTATCTGCACATGGCAAAAAATCAGTCAGAAGTTGGTCACTTATGCACAGAATCAGGGGTTTTGGGAGTATATTAGGCAGTCAGGATTAGCCCCCATCGTCAGTTCAGCTCACACTACAGTGGATCATGAGCTGCTCTCTCCTTTTGTAGAGAGATGGCACCCAGAGACATCGTCATTTCACCTACTATTTGGTGAAATGACAATCACTTTGGATGATGTGTCATGTCTGTTACATCTACCATTGGTTGGCAGATATTTTCGGTCTCATGCTCAATCAGTTACCATTGATGATGCCATCCAGCTGGCTGTGAGATATCTGGGGGTTACTTTTGCTGAGGCGGTAGAGGAGTGCATCGCCAGTAGGGGCCATATTTTCGGTTTGACTGGCTACTGGAGATAGTTAGTCGTGATATAGCCGTGGACCAGACTTGTGCTGTCAGGGCATTTATATTGCTCATTTTGGGGATGAGCATCTTTTGTAGCAAGACTGGAACAAGAACTGAGGCAAAGTGGTTGCTCTTACTGGAGGACATCACCGCAGCTGGCGGATGGGCATGGGGACCAGCAAGTTTAGCTTTCTTGTACGACCAGCTCAACTTTTCATGCCTAGAGGGTACCACTCAGTTAGGGGGGTATGCCACGCTGTTCATGGTAAGTTAATTTTTTTAATTTTAACGAGTTTGTTTGATTTAATGTTAAATACTTTATTTTTAACGATATTGTTAATTTGTGCATTTCAGTCCTAGATATTTGAGTACTTTCCTCGGATAGCTGTGCGGGGGGAGACTGGGGTCACAGCCAGGCCACGGTGTGGGTTTTTGAAGAGGAGGAAGACGGATGCGGTGAAGCTAGAGGAGTATAGGAGGAGGATTGATGTTTTGACACCTGAGGATGTCATCGGGAGACCATTTGAGGGCCACCGGCACGAGAGACCCTTTGATCAGATGTCATTATATAGAGGTTTCTTGATTTGGGAGAACATCACCGTTCCCTACATGCCAGATAGGTGCCTCCGGCAATTTGGATACATTCAGGTGATCCCTTGTGACCCGCTTCGCGGTCAACCACCGTATACTGAGATCATGATGCATATCACCAGATGGAAGGACAGTGTTCGAGAGGTTTTGAGCACTACTTCTCCTGCTACAGAGGTGGGTGAGCTTCATCAGCAGTACTTTCCATGGTACGTTAGGGTATCAGTTCCTCGTCTCCTTCCAGCATCAGCACCAGCAGCACCAGCACCAGGTGTGAGGGGACCTGAGGAGAGGCTGATGATTGTGAGCGAGCAGCTGCCGTCGGCTCTTGCGTCCGGAGACATTCATCCTCAGTCTCAGACGTACAGACGGCTCACGAGGTTGCTTGATTTGGTAGAGGGACGTGATTGATTTTTTTCGTTGTTGTAGTGTACGATATTTTTACTACTTGGATTGTACTGTTTTAGACTACTTTATCATATTAGACTATTAGACTATTTAAATTAAAATTTTATTTTCATTGATGCAAACATACAAACTAACATAAAAAGTAAAACACAAACAACAACAAAAACATAAACAACAACAACAAATACAGTTCTAAACTACTAGATAAAAACGGCGTAAAATCCCATGGACACTCCGTTGATGCTCCACGTACAGCTCCAACGGCCTACGACTTTGAAGAATGTCGTCATGTATGCTCAACATGCTTCGTACGTCGTCATCAGTCCTGATCCTCATAGACAAGAAGTAAATGTGACCACCGTCTCTGCGCTCCGGTTTGCGATAAGTGATACTAGTGACCTCACGGTCATCACCAATCACTTGAACTTTGATCTCCACTTTATCTCTCAAACCTTCAAAGGTGATGCTGTAACACCCCTTTTCTACCCGGTAAACTTTTGACAAAAATCAGAGTTTCAAAAACATTTTTCACTACACCCACAAGGGATGCCACATTTACACCAATAGAACATCACACGCCAATAATAAAATTCACCATTAAAAATAGTACGATACATAGCACGTCATAAATGGGACGAACCCCCAAAACACCTGTTCAGTCTACATGACAGTAACTCTATCACCACGCAGCGGAATAAAATAAAGGTTCAAATGAATAATCATAACATCACCATAAAACTTCAACAATCAAATAATAGGGACAACTAATAAAGACTAGCGTTCATCCCCCCCCGGAGTGCTACGTATCAAAGCGACGACACCGACTCGACTAGCGAAGGTAGACATGCCTTCACTCGCAATCACCTGCACGTTACCAGCATAGGGGTAACATTCAAACAGAAGGGGTGAGATATCTAACAATATAATAGTACATATGATAGGCAATATGCTAGAGTTACGACAACTATATCTACCGCTTCATCACAACATCAAATTGCAATCACCAAGAATCATCACCAATGTCATGAGTAAATGAATGAGATGCAACCCACACCAACGGGTATATGCATGGGGTACCAATCATCACCAATAAAATAGCCAATAAGGGCATCATCACCTATATCATCACCAAGTTTTTGAGCATCATCAACACCTATAGCTCCAAGGCCGAAGCCTTCATCATCAAAATAATGCATATGAAATGTATGCGACACCATGTGTTGTACCCTAATTTTGTCTGGCTAATTCAAAATTTATTAGAAAAAAAAATCAAAAATATTATTTGTGCGTTTTGAGGTTTTAATAGTTGACGTGTATCATTTGGTGCTCGTTAACGATTTTGCATCATTACTAGTAGAACCTCTTCACTATTTATTGCAAGAAAAAGAATTAAAAAAATATGTTATTAGCATTGCTTTAAAAATACAAATATTACAAAATTATAAAATATAAAAAAAATATAGAAATCAGAACTAAACTAAGTGTCATTGGATGCGTTGGTTACGTTTTCAAGTTGAAGTTTAAGGCCAAATTGCTTTCTACACTTCTTCCATTTTTGGCTAAAGAAGCACTAGTTTTACAAGCAAGCTGGCAGCAAAAGTCTGCTCCAAGCCACCCATTGCTTCACATCATCAACTCCTTCACGCCACCCTCACTACTTCACGCCACACTCCTCTAAACCCAGCAACATTCAATACCCAGGAGGTTTTTGCTTTCCTCTACACCAACCAGCCTGTATATATACAACACAAACAAACACACCAAGGGGGAATAAAAAAAAGAGGAGATTAGGAAAAGAGGGGGGAGAGGTAAAACAATAGAGAAAATGTGAAGGAACAAATAAAATGAGGAAAGAGAGAAATAAAAGAGGGTGTAGAGAGAAAGGGGAGAATAAATCTGAGAAAGAAAAAACAGAGAGATTATCATCAACATTAGCTTCTTAGTCCACACCTCAAGTTCATACACACCAAAAATACAAATACCCACAGGCCACAACCAACAATCATTATCAGCACAAAACTGAACACCCAATCCTCACATATAGCCAATGAAAGAATAAGAGAATGAGAGAGCATGAGACAAAGAAAAATCAGAAAAAATGGGGAGAGAGGACCACCATACGTCCGCCACTTCCATCACCGCACCTTCGTGAACCAGCAGCCATCGCCGGCGCACCACCGTCGTTTTCGCTGTGGCTGCCGTTGCCACCTCTCTCCACCGCCCCTCTCTCTCTCTCTCGTTTCTCTTTCTCTAATTTTCTCTCGTGTCTAGGGATTTCAATCCCAAATTATATCTTTTTGTTTCTGTTTCAGTTTTTTTTACAATTATTATACCATTCAATGTCTTTTATTTTGAATAATTATCATTTAATGTCTTTATTGCATTTTTTAAATAAAAAAATCAATCGTGACCCTCTCCTATCCCCTGTTAGTTGAGTTTGTTTTTTATTATTAGCATTATATATCATCACCCCTTTACTGATCATTCCTTTCAAAAAAATCATTCCTTTACTCATAAAAAATTATTATTATTCTTGTTATTCTTTTGTTAAATAACCAATATTTTATATACATAAAATCTGTTTTCCGTACTTGCACCCCTATCTGTGCTCGAACCCCCACACCCTATTTAATTTCTTATTTTTCATTCATTTTGTTATATTATCTTTGCCTTATTTATTTCTAATAAAGCACCAAATGCTTCTCATCATTTTATTTATTTTGTACTAAATATTAACTACTACTTTGCAACATATTTTTTATGTCTCCGACTCATTCAGGTATAGGTTTTGGCTCCGCTCGTTTTACTTTCACTAAACGATGAGTCCAACTCATCTTCACACATTTTACAAACCAATGAGTCCAACTCATTTTCATACAATGCTAACTCTTTTTCATATCATGCTTCCGAACAAACTTTTTCCTAGAACTACGTAGCCTTTGATTCTCTACCAAGAGATACGTAGGAACAGGGTCACGCCCCTGTCAAGCGCAAAAATAAACAATTCCCATTACCTTTCTTTCTTAATTCATTTTTTTTACAAAAAAAAACCACAAATTATAAATAGGGGATTAAGTCGGTCGTACGACCGGGTTAGTCTGCTTTTTAGGTCACTAATGAACCGTTACGGATCATGTCCTAAAATCCCTATTTAAAATAAACAATTTCTAAATTAAAAAAATACAAACACATCTCTTTCATTTCAAAAATCAAAAAACTTTTTTTCAAAGTAGGGGATTAAGTCGGTCGTACGGCCGGGTTAGTCATCGTTTTAGGATAAGTGAACTGTGGTCCTTCGGAGCCCCAGCGCTCCTTCAGCCCTCAGCGGCCCTTCAGAGCCCCAGCGCTCCTTCAGACCCCCAGTGGTCCTTCAACACAGATCACACAGTTCTAAAACCCCTATATTAAAAAACACCAACCAACAAACATTTTCTAACTAAAGAACTACGTAGCTTTGATTTCTCCATCGCACCTGGAGATACGTAGGAGCGGGGGGACACTCCCGTCAAGCACAAAAAACAAACATTTTTGTTAAGTCTTTTCATTCGTTTTCATAATAAAAGGGAAATAAATATTTTCAAAGTTAATATAGTTTTGGCACATTTAATTAGAGGTAACCTTTTTCGAAAGGATGTTGTGGGGTGCTAATACCTTCCCCACGCATAAACGACTCCCGAGCCCAAAATCTGGTTTTCAAGACCATCTTCTTTTAAAAGGGATTTTTTGTAACACCCCGGTATTTTTATCGAGTAAAAATACCCAAGTGTTCCATCATAAAATAATCAGAGATATTTTTCCTGTTTTAGATATTGAACATAAATAAAAATAGCTCACAACCTAGAGTCCAATATCCAAATAACAAGAAATAGCGGAAACGATTTTACAACTTTTACTGGTATAAGTTATACAATCGGAAATACAAAAATCTCGAGGGAAAGACATTAACAATGAAAACTAAGTCTTCACCGTCTTCATAAGCACACCACCTAGCTGTGCTTCTTCACCTTTACTTTTTCCCCTGCTTCTCTGTAAAACAACAACATTTAAACAGTGAGATACAATCTCAGTGAGTTCTACCGAGACCCCTAACCACGCTCTCGGTTTATTTATAAAACCTTTACCTGGCAATCCTGTTATTGAATTGCAATTATTCACTGGTAATTCGATATGAATTACAAACAATTACTGGTAATTCAATTAATGAATTACAAACATATCCTTTTAATATTTAGCACGTCACCAACTACCGCAAGCTTAGGTGAACCCCGCATAGCCAATAGGTGTACAATGTCTAAAGGCAAAAGTAACAACATAGGGGCCTAGGTCAAGGGCTCATGACTTCCCTCACCTAGTATGCTATTTCATAGAGGTCGTCACCTCGACTAGATATAATATATATATATCAAGAATCATAGACCGGTTTAGATGAATACTTAATAAACATCCCGCGTCAATTACATAGTTCAGTAAATAGAACGTACCATAGACCGGTTTAGATGATTTAACAATCATCCCGCGTCATTTATACAATATCACATAGGACTCATAGTCCGCTTTCTTTTCGATAAAAAAAAACATTAAGTCCACATTCGCTCTCGCATACTAACTCGACACTTTTCAACATAATTTTCAATATCAAAACAGTTCATTTTGCCTTAAAAATAGAATATTCAGTTAGGCCTTTGAATAAGCTTTCCAACGCATCTTAGAACACCTCAATCGGGTTCCCGGATCAAAAGTTATCGCGAAACGAAAAACAGTGAAAAACTGTTGAAAATCTGCAAACCGTCGCGACGCGAACTGCTACCGTCGCGACGCGAAAAACGACAGAAACATTTTGCGTGACAAAACTGGGCCAGGTCGCGACGCGAAGGGGACGGGTCGCGACGCGACCCTCTGCAGAAAGTGCAGATTTTCCGTTTTCTTACGAAGTTCGCTATCCCGCTCAATTCCGATTCTTGTTCCGATTAAAAACAGATTTAACAACCATAAAAACAGTTTCAATCAAAGTCACGCAATCATCCAAGTCAATCAAAAACTCATTCAAAACGGATTTTATCAAAACGCGACATATTTTCCAATTAACGGTTTTTAAGTCAAAATCTTTCGAAATCAAATCACCGAAAATTCCATTTCAACGCGACACAACTCGAGACTCGCTCCGATCGATTCCTAATCCAAAACAGACAATATCCAGAAATATTCCAGTCCAGCGAAAGCGATAAAACAGTTAATTAATAAATTCGAAAAACGAAAATCCTAAACGTGAGTAGAACTCACCCTTGACGCGTGATCCACGATCGAGCCGAAATCACCGAGTAGCCACACGAACATTCCCCGCTCCGGCGACACCCAATCCGCTTCCAAAGCTTCCCACTCGATCACGAAACCGCTTTTTGGCCGAAACACCGAATTCCCCGAAATTCTCCACGGACACTATTCATCATCTTCCTCCTCTAACCTCCATGACACTATTCACACATAAACTCCAAATTTGGATTTCTCAAACCTAACTCACCCAAACCTTGATTTCTTCTCCTCAAGCTATCAATCAAGCTTCTATTTGAACTCTTATAACTTCAAAGCTCATAAATGGAAGGATGAACTCCAAACCTCCACTTTTAAGCTCCAAATTCGAAAATGGTGGAGAGTGAGAGGAAGGTTTGTTGGTGATGATTCTTGGATCAAAATGAAGAGGGTGATGAGATGATCATTTTTTGTGTAAGAGGGATGATGATTTGATGAAAGCTATCCTCTCCCTCTCCTCTTCTCTCATTCGCTTCCTTCTTCTTTTCTCCCCCATTCTTTTCTTTTCTCCCCTCGGCCTCTCTCTGTTTCACGCCTCCCCTCTTCTTTCCTTTCTATTCTTTTAATTTCTTTCCTTTCATATTAACACACACACACTTATATTTATTTAATTTAATTAATTCTCTCTTCTCTTCACTCACACACACCCACGTATACATATATATATTTATCTAATATTTTTGTTGTAACGCGGTCAAATTACCATATCGTTCGAAATCTCCTATTTCGATTCCAAAAATTCCTTGGTCCGTATTATCCGGTTAACGATCCGATGACAACCAATAAATAATTTTAGCACTCGGTAAATTTACCAGTCAAGTACTAAATTAATTCAATTGGGTTAACATCCAAATAATTCGGTTAATTATTTTGCGGGTGTTACATTCTCCCCAACTTAAAAGAATTTTGTCCTCAAAATTTCGCTAAGTCTTTCATCCGACTAACCGAGGATCGACATTCTCAGAAGGGTCCAAATTTGCTGGAAAACAATCTTGAATTAACGAAATGTGTGTAGAAAATCTTTCCAATCCAGCACACCAATCGTCAAGTATGAACCACTACTACCTTGATATGAACTCTCTTGTTACGAATCAATACGAGAAACTCCTCTTTCGCCTACATAGGCTCGGCACCGCGTTCGAAAACACTTCCGAAGCTTCATTCCAGTTATCCTCGCCTACTCCCCAACTTTGATTAATCTAAATCAAAGGGTTTAATACAAGACACTTGATAGAGATACAGGTCGAAGATGAGATCCACAAATTGGGACTCCACGGTAAAGGTAAAAACAAACACAATTTCTTCGAAGGGAATAAACACGTTCTCAACAAACCTTCTAAAATCCATAACAGTTCTCGTACACACCAACAATGTGACGGAAAAGTCACTGAAATTCCTTGACTCGCTTCCAAGTTTTCGTGGTAAAACTTTTTCAAAAAGATGAGATTTGGGTTTTATCAAAAGCTTGACCTTACACGTAGAAATAAACCGTGGGGACATCCATTAACTTCGAAAGTAAAGAAAATCACCTCAGTTGTTCTCAAAACAACTATCAAACAGAACTCAGAGCTCCTTTCCGAATTAGTCAATGGCGTTGAGAGCTTCCCCTCAACCTAAGTAATCCTCCTAGGATTTTTCCTCCTCAATCATATTCTATTAGCCTCTTAATTCGTTCCCAAAATTAACTTTAGCATGCGGGTTTTCACAAAAACGATTTTTTCAAAATTATTACACCGCACGCCAAGCTTCACTTCGGAAATTTCTGTCACTTATAAGCAGATCCATCAATTAATCCTTTGATGGTTATTCACAACGTGAAAACAGTCAGCAGTTACCTCACTTACATATTCGTATTCACGTTCGACTTGTCAAATGGAATCACATAATACTATCTCCTTGTTAACCTTCACAAAGGAGAGGTTAACAAACTAATACCTCGCCACTAATACATCTGCTTTATATTCTGTACATCCTGGAACAGAATATAAACTTCGGCGTGCTTCCTCTAACACTTGCCTTTTATTGTTCTCATCATCGGCCGCACAGATTCTACCGTTGAAACAACTGACTCCATCACTATCCATAGTAAAATCTGGAAATACCTTTTGTGAATGTAGCTTCACATCAACTTCCTGTGCTAAGCGTATAGAATCCCTTAGGGAACTAGAGATCCTCATATGGCTCAACACTAACCGGTTTCTCTCTATCTTGAATTCAGATTTAAGTCTCTAAAAGACTCCGATGATTCCATCTCATGCATCAATAAACTCAGCCATGTGGATGGACTTCCTACTCAGTGCATCAATTACAACACTGACATCTCTTGAATGCTACATCAGCACAGATTCATAATCCTCCAGAAACTCAACACACTTCTCTGCCTGCTATTCAGTTCTTTCTGATCAAACAGATACTTTAAACTTTTGTGATCACTAAAGACTTCGAAACGAGACCCAAACAGGTAATGTCTCCAAATCTTCAGTGCATACACAACAGCTGCCAACTCATAATCGTGAGTCGGATGACTCTTCTCATGAGACTTTAATTGTCTGGACGCATAAGCTACCACTTGTTGATTTTGCATTAGAATACATCCTATACCCCTCCCTGAAGCGTCATCGAAAATTTAAAATTCCAATGACGGGTCCGGAGGAATGAGGATTGGAGCAGAAGTCAAAATCTTCGACTCTTGAAAACACTCTTCACAATCGGCATCCCACGTAAACGGATGACCCTTACGAGTTAACCGAGTAAGGGGAAGAACTAACTCTGAGGACCCTTGGATAAATCTTCTATAACAACTAGCTAGACCCAATGAACTTCTGATCTCTACAACTGATGTCAGTCGTTCCCATTTTAACACAGCTTCCACCGTCATGACGCATTTTCTGAGGATGCACCGGTTGGAGACTCCGGTCTTGGTCGAGGACTACGTCTTGATCACCCTGCCATAATTCCGCTTATGATGCACTGAGTATTAAGTTGATCAGGCTCAATGTCTCTTAGCATCACAAGTGTAATTACAACCAGGACTAACAAGGAATCGACTCAACCCTAAACTAAGTCCGACTAGGTCGAACTGCTCTGATACCAACTGTAACACCCCGGTATTTTTATCGAGTAAAAATACCCAAGTGTTCCATCATAAAATAATCAGAGATATTTTTCCTGTTTTAGATATTGAACATAAATAAAAATAGCTCACAACCTAGAGTCCAATATCCAAATAACAAGAAATAGCGGAAACGATTTTACAACTTTTACTGGTATAAGTTATACAATCGGAAATACAAAAATCTCGAGGGAAAGACATTAACAATGAAAACTAAGTCTTCACCGTCTTCATAAGCACACCACCTAGCTGTGCTTCTTCACCTTTACTTTTTCCCCTGCTTCTCTGTAAAACAACAACATTTAAACAGTGAGATACAATCTCAGTGAGTTCTACCGAGACCCCTAACCACGCTCTCGGTTTATTTATAAAACCTTTACCTGGCAATCCTGTTATTGAATTGCAATTATTCACTGGTAATTCGATATGAATTACAAACAATTACTGGTAATTCAATTAATGAATTACAAACATATCCTTTTAATATTTAGCACGTCACCAACTACCGCAAGCTTAGGTGAACCCCGCATAGCCAATAGGTGTACAATGTCTAAAGGCAAAAGTAACAACATAGGGGCCTAGGTCAAGGGCTCATGACTTCCCTCACCTAGTATGCTATTTCATAGAGGTCGTCACCTCGACTAGATATAATATATATATATCAAGAATCATAGACCGGTTTAGATGAATACTTAATAAACATCCCGCGTCAATTACATAGTTCAGTAAATAGAACGTACCATAGACCGGTTTAGATGATTTAACAATCATCCCGCGTCATTTATACAATATCACATAGGACTCATAGTCCGCTTTCTTTTCGATAAAAAAAAACATTAAGTCCACATTCGCTCTCGCATACTAACTCGACACTTTTCAACATAATTTTCAATATCAAAACAGTTCATTTTGCCTTAAAAATAGAATATTCAGTTAGGCCTTTGAATAAGCTTTCCAACGCATCTTAGAACACCTCAATCGGGTTCCCGGATCAAAAGTTATCGCGAAACGAAAAACAGTGAAAAACTGTTGAAAATCTGCAAACCGTCGCGACGCGAACTGCTACCGTCGCGACGCGAAAAACGACAGAAACATTTTGCGTGACAAAACTGGGCCAGGTCGCGACGCGAAGGGGACGGGTCGCGACGCGACCCTCTGCAGAAAGTGCAGATTTTCCGTTTTCTTACGAAGTTCGCTATCCCGCTCAATTCCGATTCTTGTTCCGATTAAAAACAGATTTAACAACCATAAAAACAGTTTCAATCAAAGTCACGCAATCATCCAAGTCAATCAAAAACTCATTCAAAACGGATTTTATCAAAACGCGACATATTTTCCAATTAACGGTTTTTAAGTCAAAATCTTTCGAAATCAAATCACCGAAAATTCCATTTCAACGCGACACAACTCGAGACTCGCTCCGATCGATTCCTAATCCAAAACAGACAATATCCAGAAATATTCCAGTCCAGCGAAAGCGATAAAACAGTTAATTAATAAATTCGAAAAACGAAAATCCTAAACGTGAGTAGAACTCACCCTTGACGCGTGATCCACGATCGAGCCGAAATCACCGAGTAGCCACACGAACATTCCCCGCTCCGGCGACACCCAATCCGCTTCCAAAGCTTCCCACTCGATCACGAAACCGCTTTTTGGCCGAAACACCGAATTCCCCGAAATTCTCCACGGACACTATTCATCATCTTCCTCCTCTAACCTCCATGACACTATTCACACATAAACTCCAAATTTGGATTTCTCAAACCTAACTCACCCAAACCTTGATTTCTTCTCCTCAAGCTATCAATCAAGCTTCTATTTGAACTCTTATAACTTCAAAGCTCATAAATGGAAGGATGAACTCCAAACCTCCACTTTTAAGCTCCAAATTCGAAAATGGTGGAGAGTGAGAGGAAGGTTTGTTGGTGATGATTCTTGGATCAAAATGAAGAGGGTGATGAGATGATCATTTTTTGTGTAAGAGGGATGATGATTTGATGAAAGCTATCCTCTCCCTCTCCTCTTCTCTCATTCGCTTCCTTCTTCTTTTCTCCCCCATTCTTTTCTTTTCTCCCCTCGGCCTCTCTCTGTTTCACGCCTCCCCTCTTCTTTCCTTTCTATTCTTTTAATTTCTTTCCTTTCATATTAACACACACACACACTTATATTTATTTAATTTAATTAATTCTCTCTTCTCTTCACTCACACACACCCACGTATACATATATATATTTATCTAATATTTTTGTTGTAACGCGGTCAAATTACCATATCGTTCGAAATCTCCTATTTCGATTCCAAAAATTCTTTGGTCCGTATTATCCGGTTAACGATCCGATGACAACCAATAAATAATTTTAGCACTCGGTAAATTTACCAGTCAAGTACTAAATTAATTCAATTGGGTTAACATCCAAATAATTCGGTTAATTATTTTGCGGGTGTTACATTTTTCAATGTTTTCCCTTATAATTAAACATTGATGGCGACTTCATTGAACGCGAGAGATCCTCCAGATTTTTCGGTCGCTACAGCTGGCGACTCCCTGGGGATATTTTGAGAGTCAGGCCTAACCTGGTTAGTTGTGCCAAACCTTTAACTTTTTCGGTATTTATTTCCCTTTCATCTTTTATTCTCATTGCATAATATATTTTATATGATATGTGAACCTTAGGATAGAAGACTATATTTCTTTTGCATTTGTGTTGTTTGTTTTGCAGCTTGGGGTATGCTTGGCATTCTGCTCCTACACACACTTCACATTTACACATCATCACACACGTGAGAATAGTCCTATACCCGGACTGGAGCATAACCTAAGTTAGAACGAGACTGCGTAGTGATGGCCTACTGGATGTACGTCCTGTTGGGTGGTCACGAAAGTCTCACCTAGAGTTTGGTCCCTTTTGAGAATGCTATCATTTCTAATAGCATGCCTATTGTCGTGATTAGCGTTCTTAACTGGGGTCGTTGACTCTAGGAACCTTTTTAGGACGTTGTAGAGCTACCCCTTGAAAGGTCCACTCAATAGAAAAAGCCTTAGATCTTTTCTCAAAAGAACCCTTCTAGGACACAAAGGAGCTTCATCCATTTGCATTCAAACAAACACGGATACATTTCATTCCCATTCTTTTTAAAAAAAAAAAACCAAAAATTATATTTCATTTGTTCTAGCTATTTTCTTTTCTTGAAACATGTCTCATGCATTCTTATTTTCTTTTGCATATAAAAAAAAAATCTCTAAACATATCGTTTTCCATACATTTCAATGACCGCCGGGGAATTACAAAACTTTTTAAGAGTGGTGGACGAAAGCAAAAAAATCAATCATTTGAAAGTTAGGCCGCCAGAATCATACTTTAATGAAAAGCTTACAATTCCCCGACGCGGTGAATAAAACCATACTTCCGCATTTCATGAACATTCCTGCGATCATTCATATTTTAAAAAATCAGACCAAAATGGTGAGTTGGTTCGACAATGCTCATGCATCTGTTTTCCCGTTTCCAGAAAAAGGGGAAATAAACAAAATATTGTATACCATGACAAGAATCATGCATTATTTTCTTTCCACATTAAAAAATCACTGCGAGTGTCATGAGTTTTATTTCCCAGCATAAGAAAAAAGGGCAATTTTTAGCCATATAACATTAGCATCTCATTTAACATGCATCGTCATTCATTCATAATCATACATCATTTGCAACGTCATTATTATGAATTACATTTCAAAATAAACATAACATTCATACATCATTTTACTCATGTTGTTGTCATCCTAGTTTAAATGCACCAATTCGAGGTTCATGTATCAGTTTCCAAATAAAACAAAAAAAAAATCATTTCATTTTAATTGTATCATTCATCATCTCATGAGAGTTTGCATATATGTTGCACTACCTCTTAAAAAAATAAAAATAATTGCATTAGGATCAAACATTTATTTCTTCGTGCATACATGCATTTGCATTTTTCATACATACCCGTCATCATGGCATCATATTTTGCTAGAAAATAAAAATCACCATGCATTCATAATAGAATGAAATCATTTGTTTTCATATCATCTCGTTCTCATGGTACCGTCATGCATATCATCATCCAAAAAAAAAACAAAGACACTATATATTTGTCCAACTTGCATCATCTTGCATACTCATATAGAAAAAAATATATTTGATAAAAAAGGTTATATTCATTACTCCTCTTCACGCATCATAGAAAAACAAAAGTTCTTCATTCTTAACCACTTCAAATGCATTTAGCCATCTAGCATGCATCATTTCCAAATAAAAGAAAAAATAAAAAAATAATGCCACTTTCTTGCATCATTCATCATCATATCACATTACCTCCGAAAAATCATCTCAGGTAGTCAATATTTTCAAGTGATCATTCACATATCATGCATGATGCAACATCATTTGTTAATTCATGTATTACATTTTTTTCTAAGAAAAAGAGAATAGAAAAAACCACGAGCACAATTAAAAAAATTGTGATAAACATTGGAATATCTCATTTAGCATGCACTTCCATTCCCAAAAAATCATCATCAAATAATGTAGGCATTTCATCATTTGCAACATCATGAGATGCATGTAAAAACATAGCATTCATACATCATTTCACTCATCCTAATAAATAAAAAAACTGTTGTTTCATCGATCATTCATACGTCATTTCATTCACCGTTTCAGCATGCATCATTTCACAAAAATTATGTCATTATTTTTGCATCATTCAAAGATACGTCTTTTGTTAGCATTTCATTCTGATACATAAATGAGGCCCTGCATCAGTCACATGCTACATTGCCCCCAAAAAAAATCATTTAGAATAACTGGTCTTTCCAAGTGATCATTCATGCACGCATTCCATGCATTTGCATCGGCATTTTCATCATGCATATCTATCACCACGTGTTCCTTCATGCATTAGGGCACGGGGGGCATGTAATTTGATTATCCCCATTGGATACGCATAGTTAATTTTTTGGCTAAATTATAGTTTTGGTCCCTCTATTTTTAAAAATTTAGACATTTAGTCCCCCTATTTTAAAACTCAGACATTTGGTACCCCAATTTTAAAAAATCAAAGACATTTAGTCCCAAGAAGAATTTTTAGTTTTTTATGGCTAATAATCAAAGACATTTGGTCCCTCAATTTTAAAAAATCAAAGACATTTGGTCCCCCAATTTTAAAAAATCAAAGACATTTGGTCCCTCTTTGGACTAAATGTATTTGATTTTTTAAAATTGGGGGACCAAATATCTGAGTTTTAAAATAGGGGGACCAAATATTTGAATTTTTGAAAATAGGGGGACCAAAACTATAATTTAGCCTAATTTTTTTTTAAACAAAAAAAAACATCATGCATTCATAATAGAATAAAGCCGTTTTCTTCCATGCATTTCATACATTTGCATTTTCATCGTACATATCCATCATCATGTGTTTATTCATACGTTACATTCCAAAAAAAAGAGAAAAAAAAGCATAACAGTATTTTATTATTCTTGCATCATTCATCAATTGAAAAAAAAATGTTTGCATCATTATCATGTTGCAAAGTCATTTACAATAATTGTTTCTTTGCATACTTGATATAGCATTTAATTAAAATCAAACAATCATTTTTCACTGCATGTGTCGTTTTCTAAAAAAAAACAAAACAAAAAACAGGTCATCACTCTTTTCAATGAGAATTTGTAAATTTGCACCAGTTACATGTTGCATTGTCTCTTAAAAACCAAAATCATCTAAAATAATTATTCCTTTGAACATCTTAGATGTCAGTGGAGTCAAACAATCACATGCATTTCATGCACTTACATTTTCATCATCCATGTCCATCATCATGTATCAGTTCATCAATCACATTTTGTCTCATTTTCTAAATAAATAAAAAACCATGAGCGTACTTTTTTTTTTCAAAAATTGATGAGAGATGAGGCGAGATTGATCATTCTTCTTTGGAAAAATTTAGCTTAGCTACAAACTCAATGTGTTTTCAGACACTCAATTTTCAAAAAAGAAGTTATTCACTTTTCGCAGCTTGTTCAAAGTTTTCTTCAACAAAATGATGCATCTCATCAGACCCATGACAAATGATCTAAATGGTCCATTTTGTTAACTAGTGTGTTATCAAAAATTTCTTCTATCATGTCGCTAACTATGTTAACTCTCTGTGAAGCATTCCTATAGTGAACGTGTATGCAATATGCATTTACTCTTGTTTGAGTCAGTTAGTGTCCATATCTTTCCTATCATCATTCCTTGTTCATGCAAATCCCACCCCGACCATCCCATAAGGTGCATATTCTCCGCACAAGTACCTAGTTAGCCATTTGGTTTGTTCCCAATGATGAAATTTCATGAGCTAACACTTTAGGCCCCAAGCTGGGGCAAATTTGTGATCACTAGATATCTTGTAAACATTGTATTTCCTTGATGTAAGTCCTTTGCAAAAAAACAAATAAGCCTGTTAGGTTGAAAACTCGCAAGAGCAGCCTAAGCAAAAATTAGGGCCAATAAAAGAAATAAAGAGAAAAAGAGCGGATATATAAAAATAAATAATTTTTGTCCTTGAATTAATTTTTGAGAAAAACAAGTAATCATGATTTGAAATAAAGTTTGGTCGTCTTCCCGTATCCTAAAAAAAATTCTTTACTACCCCTTTAAGCCAAAAAAAGATCAAAAAATCTTTCAGTCGCCCTAGACAAGGATCAATTCCACATCAAAAATGGTGTGTCACTTTTATCAGCTCACTCTACTAAAAAAAAAAGAAAAAAAATCACAAAAATGTGAAATTCAAAAAAGAGGATTGAAAAAGAAATCCTCAAAAAGAAAAAAAGCAAAAGCAGTAAAAATTGTGAAATATCACCAAACACAGAAGATATCATTGTCCGAATAAACCTTCAAACACTTCTTGGGCCTAATTATCCTTTCTTTTATAAAACCCAAACCATTGACCTCAAACACTTCTTTGGACCTACTCATCCTTTCTCTCATAAGAGGTCATTGTCTTATTAAGCCCTCAAACACTTCTTTGGGCCCAATTGCCATTTCTTTCATAAACCCTAACCATTGGCCATGTTACAACCCTAAAAAAGGTCCATTCAGATCAATGATTGATTGTTTTCATTTTCTCAAAGTTTTAATTTTAGGACAACTAAGTTTATTTATTTACAATATATTTGCTAAAAAAAATTCTCAAAAAAAGAAAGTTGAAAAAATTCAAAAAAAAAAAGGAAAAAAACTCAAAAGGCTTGCACTCCAAGATTCATTCAAGTTGCATTGATATCAAGACAAGGTTTAGTGATCACCAAGTGAAATTTTCATCATATCAAAAACTCAAGACTATCATAGTCTTTGGGATTTATCTTAAAGAGAGCCAAAAGTTCATACTTGGTCCATCACCTAGATTCCAAATTGGGGACATTTTCTTCACCTTTCATTCCACTTAAACTTGGGGAAATTTGTCCATTGTCCATCCCATTCATATGCCACACCCAATCTATATAGCCATTCCCCTAACTCAGTCACTTTTCACAACCTCACTAAAAGCAACCATTTGAAATCCCAATACCAATTGGGGCAATCCCCTCACCCATCACTCAACCTAAAATTGGGAAAATTCGCCCTACGCCCATCTCATACCCTCGTTATATTCACATCCACAAAACCATGTCGAGGCAATTCCTCAACCCACCATCCTAAACACGGCATTGCTCAAACCTTAGTCAGGGCCACCTTGCCCTTGTCATAGTTGGGGCAATACTAAACACTATGGGTTGGGACAAAATCTTTCACCTGCCACCCTTCATTCCAAAGTCATGGCGTTCCCAATTCATCATCTACTACACTCCTAGCTGTTGTCACCACTAGGCAGGGGCAAGTTATGCAATCACCGTCACCAAACTCCAAATTGGGGCAGTCCTACATTTCTCGGATTGGGGCAAACCTACCTTTCCTGATTTTGGCAAAAAACTGTCACGTGTCATATCTGTCATACCCTGGATCAAGAACCAAGTTAACTAACTCATTCATTCGTATTTGCACTATTATGCCTATTTGCTAAACAATGCTTCAAAGAGAGAAAACACAAGTTAATAATGTGAAGTTAGAAACTCACGTAGTTAACTTTGTGGACCTAAAATCCAGTCATCATAGGACACCCGAACGAAAGAACAATGTGAAGGAGCTGGCAAATGCGATCAAATACTTTCGCACATCAGTGTCTGGGAATAACAACCTTGAGTTTACCAAAGTTTGAATTCAAATCAAACCCAATTTTTCCAATAAATGATGATTCCAGAATTTTCACCTCTCTGCTTCTCGCATCAAAAGTCTCATTTCTCATCATTGCAAAAAAAACTTTCTGCATCACCAATAAACCATATCATAAATCACTGCACCATACATTTTATTCCAACATCAAGCCATGCATCTACCACAACTTTTGCATCTAAGCATTACATTTGCACATTCATTCATTCATATACCTACATCATATATTAAAAAAAAAAGTAAAAGAAAAAAAAAAGAAAGTAAACAGAGGCAAAAATCATCCACATTGCATTCATTACCCCCACCAAAGTATTGATCATTGCATGCGCAAATATTACATGCATTTCATCGCAACACTTACATCTAAGCATTACAATTGCATCTTATCTGCATATGCATACACAGTGTATCGACTTTATTATTCCAGCAACTTCAGCATCCATTATCCACCACATCTCATTCACTACCTTAACAAACATCAATCATTGCATGTGCATACATTACATGCATGTCATATACATAACATCTATTGCTTCAAGTGTCGATCCTAATTACTTCCACTTCTTAAGTCAATGCGACAAGCGTTGAATCTTATATCAAACACCAGATCGCAGTGTTAGCACAGAGTCTAGCATAGATCCTTCAGACCAGTTTGGTCCTTCAGTTCAGTTCGAATTAACACGTCAAAACGACGGCTTCGAACTCTACCTTCAGATCTTAACGTCGCCACTGAGCGCGGCAGATCCTTCAGACCCCCAGAGGTCCTTCAGATTAGCTGTGTCTGCCTAAGACATAGTGGACATCCATCGTGGTCAACATATCAGTTCTAGATCTGATCTTGACCCTCACGGCCGCAGCGACGTAGGTCACCCTCAGACCGTATTACTAGTACCATAGCTAGTTGCGCTCCATCAAACCCATCGGTCCATCAGGCTTAGGCATGTCCTTCAGACCCCATTGGTCCTTAAGTTGAATTCAGGTCGATGCGCCAAACATTGATTTTGAACTAGACCTTCAGAGCCCTAGTGGCTCCTTCAGATCCCTGGTGATCCCCATTTACCGCATTTTAAAGACAAAATTAGTGTCCTTTTATCTTTATTACTATTTTACTTCGAAAATTTTGGAAACCATTCAAATTTTCGAGCAAAATATAAATAAAGAGGGGCAGCTGTTGTACCCTAATTTTGTCTCGCTAATTCAAAATTTATTAGAAAAAAAAATCAAAAATATTATTTGTGCGTTTTGAGGTTTTAATAGTTGACGTGTATCATTTGGTGCTCGTTAACAATTTTGCATCATTACTAGTAGAACCTCTTCACTATTTATTGCAAGAAAAAGAATTAAAAAAAATATGTTATTAGCATTGCTTTAAAAATACAAATATTACAAAATTATAAAATATAAAAAAAATATAGAAATCAGAACTAAACTAAGTGTCATTGGATGCGTTGGTTACGTTTTCAAGTTGAAGTTTAAGGCCAAATTGCTTTCTACACTTCTTCCATTTTTGGCTAAAGAAGCACTAGTTTTACAAGCAAGCTGGCAGCAAAAGTCTGCTCCAAGCCACCCATTGCTTCACATCATCAACTCCTTCACGCCACCCTCACTACTTCACGCCACACTCCTCTAAACCCAGCAACATTCAATACCCAGGAGGTTTTTGCTTTCCTCTACACCAACCAGCCTGTATATATACAACACAAACAAACACACCAAGGGGGAATAAAAAAAAAGAGGAGATTAGGAAAAGAGGGGGGAGAGGTAAAACAATAGAGAAAATGTGAAGGAACAAATAAAATGAGGAAAGAGAGAAATAAAAGAGGGTGTAGAGAGAAAGGGGAGAAGAAATCTGAGAAAGAAAAAACAGAGAGATTATCATCAACATTAGCTTCTTAGTCCACACCTCAAGTTCATACACACCAAAAATACAAATACCCACAGGCCACAACCAACAATCATTATCAGCACAAAACTGAACACCCAATCCTCACATATAGCCAATGAAAGAATAAGAGAATGAGAGAGCATGAGACAAAGAAAAATCAGAAAAAATGGGGAGAGAGGACCACCATACGTCCGCCACTTCCATCACCGCACCTCCGTGAACCAGCAGCCATCGCCGGCGCACCACCGTCGTTTTCGCTGTGGCTGCCGTTGCCACCTCTCTCCACCGCCCCTCTCTCTCTCTCTCGTTTCTCTTTCTCTAATTTTCTCTCGTGTCTAGGGATTTCAATCCCAAATTATATCTTTTTGTTTCTGTTTCAGTTTTTTTACAATTATTATACCATTCAATGTCTTTTATTTTGAATAATTATCATTTAATGTCTTTATTGCATTTTTTAAATAAAAAGATCAATCGTGACCCTCTCCTATCCCCTGTTAGTTGAGTTTGTTTTTTATTATTAGCATTATATATCATCACCCCTTTACTGATCATTCCTTTCAAAAAAATCATTCCTTTACTCATAAAAAATTATTATTATTCTTGTTATTCTTTTTTTAAATAACCAATATTTTATATACATAAAATCTGTTTTCCGTACTTGCACCCCCTGTGCTCGAACCCCCACACCCTATTTAATTTCTTATTTTTCATTCATTTTGTTATATTATCTTTGCCTTATTTATTTCTAATAAAGCACCAAATGCTTCTCATCATTTTATTTATTTTGTACTAAATATTAACTACTACTTTGCAACATATTTTTTATGTCTCCGACTCATTCAGGTCTAGGTTTTGGCTCCGCTCGTTTTACTTTTCACTAAACGATGAGTCCAACTCATCTTCACACATTTTACAAACCAATGAGTCCAACTCATTTTCATACAATGCTAACTCTTTTTCATATCATGCTTCCGAACAAACTTTTTCCTAGAACTACGTAGCCTTTGATTCTCTACCAAGAGATACGTAGGAACAGGGTCACGCCCCTGTCAAGCGCAAAAATAAACAATTCCCATTACCTTTCTTTCTTAATTCATTTTTTTTACAAAAAAAACCACAAATTATAAATAGGGGATTAAGTCGGTCGTACGACCGGGTTAGTCTGCTTTTTAGGTCACTAATGAACCGTTACGGATCATGTCCTAAAATCCCTATTTAAAATAAACAATTTCTAAATTAAAAAAAATACAAACACATCTCTTTCATTTCAAAAATCAAAAAACTTTTTTTCAAAGTAGGGGATTAAGTCGGTCGTACGGCCGGGTTAGTCATCGTTTTAGGATAAGTGAACTGTGGTCCTTCGGAGCCCCAGCGCTCCTTCAGCCCTCAGCGGCCCTTCAGAGCCCCAGCGCTCCTTCAGACCCCCAGTGGTCCTTCAACACAGATCACACAGTTCTAAAACCCCTATATTAAAAAACACCAACCAACAAACATTTTCTAACTAAAGAACTACGTAGCTTTGATTTCTCCATCGCACCTGGAGATACGTAGGAGCGGGGGGACACTCCCGTCAAGCACAAAAAACAAACATTTTTGTTAAGTCTTTTCATTCGTTTTCATAATAAAAGGGAAATAAATATTTTCAAAGTTAATATAGTTTTGGCACATTTAATTAGAGGTAACCTTTTTCGAAAGGATGTTGTGGGGTGCTAATACCTTCCCCACGCATAATCGACTCCCGAGCCCAAAATCTGGTTTTCAAGACCATCTTCTTTTAAAAGGGTTTTTTCAATGTTTTCCCTTATAATTAAACATTGATGGCGACTTCATTGAATGCGAGAGATCCTCCAGATTTTTCGGTCGCTACACCATGAACCATGCACCAGAGACAATCAACAACAATAGTCATCTAAGTGACACAACAACACCAATATCAACAAATGTTCATAGACCCATCACCTATCACCTCAGCCAATAAAATAGGCACATCACCTGTTATATCATCACCAATAACACCAACACCTATAGAACAGTCTAACAACTTGACCGTAACATCAACAACCACCGACACCAAAGACACGAATAGATTTACAACGTCAATGGCAACAACAATTTTACAACACCGAGAACAACGACAAATTACAACACCAATGACGACACAGTTTACAACACCAATGACGGCACAATTTATAACACCTGGAACAACAACAATTTTACAACGCCAATGCCAACAACAATTATACGACACCAACGACAACACCAATTTACAACACCGATGATAACGACCACCGGGACAGCCACCCAGGCGCCCAGTCACCAACATCCACAGACAGGCAGCCAATCATGGCGCCTACGACGCCCACTGCGCCAAACACCACGGGACAGCCACATGAGGCGCCCCAAACCATCAGAAAATGGCGCCCTTGATGGCGCCCAGCAAGCCAAACAACACAGGAAATGGCGCCCATGAGGGCGCCCGGCAGGCCAACAACAGAGGACGGCGCCCAGGGAGGCGCCCAGAGGCAACACATCAACACGGCAGCCAGGATTCGGCGCCCTTGGCACCCAGGCACCCGCAACACAGAAACGCAACACGGAAACGCAACACCGAACAATGCACCACGGCGCCCATGGCGCCCAGTGCGCGAGCGCCAGAACACAAACGGCAGCACGGCGCCCAGTGCGCCTACGCCAGAACACAAACGGCAGCACGGCGCCTATGGCGCCCAGTGCGCCTACGCCAGAACACCCATCACCAGACATGCGCCCATGGCTCCCAGAATCAGGACAACAACAACAACATATGCGACACACAACATCAATGGCGCCCATGGCGCCTAGGGACCAATTTTTTTTGGATTTCCACCATGATCAATCACCAAACACCAAATTGCAATCATCATGAATACATTCAAACATCACCAAATAAACACCAAACAAAATCAAAGAGACAACATAGAGCCTATCTCCCACATAACACCCATCATACACCCCATTATAAAGGTAGAACCCACCCTTACCTTAGATTTGCCGAATACGAGATCCTCTTGCACGAAAACTCCAAGGAACCACAGCAACAAGAGCTCCTCTCCTGTTTCTCCTTGATTGCGCCGCCACCCCTCTCTTCTCTCTTCACAATCTCTCTTTTTTTTTTTAAAATGTGCAAGTGATCCAAACCCTAGCTAATATTCTCATTTATGCGCCTATGCCATTGGGCTCTTGGATCACAGGCCTCCTTCTACTACTCAACTTAATTACTAAACACCACTCCCTGATTTAAATGAAACACCATATTATTATTTTAATATGACTACACCAATAAAATACCTATATAATTTAATTAAATAAATAATTAAATTATTTGGGCGTTACAGATGCTTTCTCGGAGCCTGCATAAAATAGGCTTTGGACATGAGAAGTAGACATCTTCTTCTGTCATGGTGATTTGGGCGCCATGGTGAATAGCGGTAAGCCCGTTCTCACTTGAATGCAGAGTTGAACTAATTTCCATTTTGGAGTGAAATGTTGGTGTGAAAAGAATGAGGCAAAGTGTGGGTATTTATAGGAATCGTCATTGATTATCCACCGCTGATATTGTCGGTGCAATCTAGACCGTTAAAAATATATCTGTTGGGGCACAGTTATCAAGACGAAAAAAGTGGGCCGTTGATCAAATCTGACAGTGGAATCGTGTCTCTTAAATTTAAATTAAAACGGATTTACCTATAAGGTAGATACATCCGTTTTGGTAATTAACAAAACATATGTACCTTACTGCTACCTAAATCCGTTAGAAAAAATGTTAATAACGGATGTATGTTGACAAAACTTACTTCCGCTATTATAATTTTTGTAAAACGGAAGTAGAATATTTTACGTAAATCCGTTAGCCAATTTTTAAGTTAAACGAATTACTTCTTTTTCAGTAAATCTGTTTTGAAATTTTCTTCAAAACAGATTTACATGTCTCGTATGTACTTCCGTCTTTGTAAATTTCAACAGGGGTATTTTTGGAATTAAATTTTTGGTGGGGGTATAATTTGGAAGAGGGGGTCCAAAAAAAAACCCTTCACTGGTTAATGAAAACAATGGGCTCATCCTAACTGTTGGCCCAATTTCAATAAGGGTTCAGGTAAATCTTTTTTTTTTTGACAAAAGGGTTAAGGTAAAGGCTTATGCTTATCCCACTCCCCCTACTCACCACATCCCCAAACACAGCAAAATGTCTAAAATATCCTTAATGAAAAAAATGTTCCAAGCGTGCCCTTATTTTTTTCCTGGAAATTCACGGGCCCGGCACCTCTATACCGAACCAGGTACGGTGGAAAGGTGTCGTGGTTTATGTCTTGCAACACCCCCCATGTGTTGAAATTGTAACAGGTCCAGTGGTGATGTGTCGTACCAGTACGTTGTCTGCCTACCGAACCCGTCTGGCGTGTGTCTGTCGTACCTGTATAAGATATCTTTAATCTTTCAACGGCTCATATTCCACCAACACTTTGTATCAACGACCTACATTCAGTCAAATGTGTCACAAAAAGGAGTGGATGACATTTCATTTAGAAAACGTCCCACAATGGATAGAGTTTAAACGGCTTAGATTTGTGATCAAAAATTGAAATCAACGACTCACGTTCGACGACACTCATTATACATAGGGTCTCAGTTTTACCTATCTCTTTCACACCAACCTCCACCAACATATCTGGTTCTTCACAAGCACCGCTACCCTCTGAAATGGAGATGGATTTGACATCAACTCAGTTCTCAGATGACGCCTTCTTGACTGTCCTTCATCACCGTTGAAGTATCACCTCCAAGGAAGATAGTGTTTGGTTTAAATGTCCCAAACCTGTCTTCTGTAGGACGAAGAAGGACATCACATTAAGATTTACATTAAAGTAGGTGCAAGCTAGGCTACCTTTTTCACTTGCTAATGAACATGGATGTGAACTCTACAACTCTGTTGTTTTAATCGACACGAACGGAGACCAATTTGAGGTAGCCATTACACCTAGCACAAAATATGCACCGTGAAAAATTGGATGGCAATGCATATTTTGTGTTACTAATTATATTCAATATCTTTTAAAAGAAAACTCCTTTTTTAAAAATGAAACTTTATCCTCATATTTTTTCTAAAGTCTATAATATGTTTTACCAATTTTGTTTTGTCAAATCAATAAAAAAAAATTATACCCTAATTTGTACCGAAATCATTTCAAACAAAACTTTTAATACCCCGGGGTACCACGGGTGTCGTGGCTAGTTGCTCATAACGTTGTCAATTCAGAACAGTGAGTATTAAACAGTTAGCGAATCGACTAGCAAATTTTTTAGTTGAATATAGAATTATGAAAAGGGACAGCAAGCATTGCATACACAACATATGTGCCTTGATAACTAGGCTAGGCCCAAACCGCCAAACACATGTGCATGAGAAAGGATGGGCAGCAAATCGCACAAGGCCCAAACCAAAAACAAGACCCACATGAAACCCAAAATTAAGGAAAATTAACCAACTTACATCAAAACAGCAAAAAACCCCAACTACTTAACCCTAATTGAGAAAGAAACCCTACCACCCTGATTGCAAACTACCACACACCAAATCAAATCATCTTCTTAGAATCCCAAGTAGGTAGCTCAACTGGCGAGCTAAGGGATATTGAAGGAGCGCACCAAAGGAGTGCAAGCAGAAGGTTCCGGATTCAAAATTGATTGAAATTGATTGAAATAAATCCTCATCATGAGTGGGTTGTTTTGCAGAGAGAAAACCTGTCATCCAATGGCAAGAATAGCGCAACTTTCCTTATCAATCAATAAATTTTCAAATCTGCCACTTCATATATAATACCTCAAACCCTGTCAAAATCAAGTCGACAAGTTCCAAGGTCGAGTAAACTTCCAATGTTATTCACTCTCTATTCGTGACCCAATAAAAGTTTTCCCGGAACTATAAAGGGTTTTTTTTATACCCCCATCAACTCCCTTCTACCCGCATCAACTCCATTCTACCTCCATACATTATCGTAATCCTGAAAATACCCCTGACATAATTAACAAAAATTGACTTTTGGAAGATTCTCTGGTGGGGGTCCATTTTATCTGGTAATCGGATTTACCTAAATGCAAGGTAAATCCGAGTAGCTTTAAATACGTAATAAATACACATGCATAAGTCAAATCGGATGTATCAAACTGACAGATAAATCTGATTTGACCATTTATTTCAGTATAGAAAGCGAAAATTTGTCCTAACGGATATGTTTAAATCCGATGCGCAATCGGATTTACGTGCCCCAAACGTAAATCCGATTATGTCTTTTAATGAATCGGATTTACCTAGATGGGTATATCCGATTTTGAAAAATACAAAGCGGATTTACGTTTGGGGTACGTAAATCCGATTTGTTTTTTTTTTAAATTAATTTCTGTATAACTGTTGTTCTATTTTGAAACAGATATTGACCCGCATACAGAGTCGCAGGTTGTTCCTTTCGTGGTAGACACTACAGAGGCATTCTGGACGGAGAGGGTATATTTTTTATACTAATTTTTTTAATCAAAGTTTGGTAGATATTTAATTAATTAAGAAACGTAACATTTTTCTATTTTTTCTATTTTGTAGATATTTTCTACACGCGAGGATGTAGAAGAGTGGGCTAAAGCGGATGGGAGACGTATTGGAGTTGTGGTTATCATTGTAAGATCTGACAAAGCTGGAGTTTGGGTTCTAGAGATAAGATTATTTTTGGTTGCGAGAAGCAAGGGAAGTGGTCTAATGATCTTGGTCTTATGTCTGGTATTCTTGATGTCTTCCCTTCGGCTACAAATTTGTTATGTTCTTGGCACGTGACTAAAAATGTGAAAGCGAAGATTAAAGAGTTGGTGCACGTGGATAGGCAAAAGGACGTCCTCTCTCTTTGGCAAAACATTATTGATTCACTTGACGAGTCAGAGTACTCAGCTCACTTGAAGATTTTTGAGGACTTCTGCGTTGTGAGCTAGGTGTGTACCATGTCTCCGGTACTCCTATTCCGTTGGATGTTGTAGACGACCATTGGAAAAACTTGAGTTTGGATTCTATAGATGATAAATTCTCCCAAGAAAAATCTGCTGACTGTGATATTTCTTACCAAATGGAGATGATTTGAGCGAGATATAATCGTATGACTCCTGAGGAGAGATTTGTCTTCAAGAAACAACTTAATGAGCTTGCATTCCCTACCACTTCTTCAATGGTTGCACCACCATTTAAAGTTAAAACAAAAGGTGCAACAAAGAAGAAAAAGCAGAAACTATATGATGTCAAGCGTGATCCTTCTGGGTGGGAGCATGTGGATGAGAAGATGAAACTGACTCAAGAATCTGGGACTTCTTGTAAAAATTCATCACAATGGTCTTCTTGTACAAAATCATCGCAGCCGTCTTCAAAGCTATCTCAGAGTGAGACTAAATTCAATTTACCGTCAGTTCCTCATCACGTGCACTCTTATGTAGAAAAAATTATTGATGTAAAAAGGGATGGTAATTGTGGGCTCCGAGCAGTAGCGGTTGGTCTCGATCTTGGTGAGGATAGTTGGCCTATAATTAGGCAAGATTTAATCAAAGAAACAAAGGAGAGGGAGCAACTATATACTTACATGTTTGGAAGGGACAGACTTGCAGTGCTTAGAAAAACGTTATCCATTGAATACCCCGGTTTTCAGTAGGAGGATAAGTGGTTGAGTTTGCCTGAGATGGGGTATTTTATAGTTACTAAGTATAATGTGGCCCTAGTTCAATTGTCTTTGGATATGAATTTTACTTATCTTCCTTTGAGAGGTAGTTATTCTTCTTCTAAGTATAAAATCATATCTATTCTGAACATCGTGGATATCCGTTGGATGCATATTTCGATCTCGCCTGTCTGTCTATTGCCTCCAGTTGCTTTGATGTGGTCTCATAATCGATCAGATGAATCTACTTCATGGTTGGATCCTTATACCGGCCGTTTTGCCCTTTGGCAGTCTACCGCTTCGGTCATGCCCCGTCTCCCTCCCACTGATGCACCCACCGTTGTAGACTTAGCCCATGATTCCGACGATTTAGATTGACATTTCCTGTATTTATTATTGTACCCACATTTTTGTAATTATTTATCCCTATATATATATATATATATATATATCCAACAAATTAAATGTGTCAAAAAAAAACAAATTAAATGTTTTAAATTTTTTTTACAAGTCGGATTTACCCTGGTAAAGGGTAAATCCGCTTTTGAATTTAACAAAGCGGATGTACCCGCACAACAGGTAGATCCGACTTGATAAAGAGACAAAGCGGATCTACCTGTTGTGGGGGTACATTCGCTTTGTTAAATTCAAAAGCGGATTTACCCTTCTATCAGTATATTCGATGCGATTTTTTATGTTTAATCGGATCTAGGTAAATCCGCCTTTGATTAGTCTCAAAGCGGATTTACCTATTTATAAGGTAAATCCGATTGAGTCAAAATTATGGGGGGTATTTTGGGATTTTCATATTTTGTGGGGGTATATTGTGATATTACGGGGGTACAAAAAAAAGTCCAACTATAAATGCTAGTCATCTGAAGATGTTGGGCCAATCTATCATTCAACCAAAACCCAATCCATTTACTAAGATACAATTGCTCTTTGCACCACCTGCATTCTCACGTCAAATCTCTCTCTCTCTCTCTCTCTCTCTCTCTCTCTCTCTCTCTCTCTCTCTCTCTCTCTCTCTCTCTCTCTCTCTCTCTCTCTCTCTCTCTCTCTCTCTCTCTCTCTCTCTCTCTCGCTCCCTCCCTCCCTCCACCCCTTTAGATGATTGTCAGGTTCCAAATAATTCTAGCCTCTAGGGACTATTAAAGCAACAAATTTTAGAAACTAAATTGAAGAACATAAATAAATTTTAGAAACTATCTAATACGTTTTCATAGTTTATCAACTAAATAGAAAAAATGATATTTTATGGACTAAATTGAGGTTTTACTCTACACTTTTTTAGATTTAATGATATTTTTTATTTTTATTTTTGGAAAATACCTCAGTTTCAATTAAAAGCCTGAAAAGGGAGAACAGTCAGATACAATTATATTCTGAATCATACATAGGTGGGGATTCTTCTAACCACACTTGATGAGGATTGTGAGAAGCCCATTTAGCCAATAAATGGGCAGCTTGATTACAACACCTAGGAATATGAGAGGGTTTTTTTTTGTACCCCCATCATTTAACCATCTACCCCCATCATCTTTGTGAAAAGACCAAAATACCCTTAAAATTTTTACTAAATTACAAAACATTTACCATTACTCACTTGCATCCATTTGACCAAAAATTTTCCAGAGAGAATCGAATTTACCATTCAGAGAGCTATATCCGATTTTCAAATCGGATTTACCATCGGATCTACGTACTTCCGATTTCCTCAGACACAGCGCTAATAGTAAGTCAGATCTAGCTAAATCCGATTTACCATCGTATTTACCTATATCTGATTTCGCATCGGATATAGGTAGATCCGCTTTTTTTTTTTTAAATTTGTTTTTTTTTTCCAGTGTCTAACAGGTATCGAGGGGAGTCATCGTCCCGGGCATCGCCATCTGCTCCCAGTACACGCACCCGCCACAGGATTGTGGGACATGCGTCTGCCCGCCATAGGCGACAGCAGCAGTATCAGCAGGTGGAGGAGGCCCCAAACTATCAGTATGAGGAGGGCCAGCAGGGGCATCCTCTTGATGAGGATTATGTGTCTGAGGACCATTCTATGCATGAGCAGCAGTATTATCAGCAGCAGTATCAGCAGTCGCATCAGTATCAGCAGTACCAGGAGGAGACCTACCATCAGCCTCAGCAGCATGAGGAGCTGCATGAGGAGCAGCATGATGAGCAGTCTCCTCTATTCACTGGGCTAGGAGCTCATGTTTGTTCCGTTATATTGAGAGACCCGGTAAGTTTAATTTATTTACATAGCCTTCTTAGTTTAATTTATTGACATAGTCTTATTTCTGATACTTTTATAATACAGGCATATGAGCGGAAATTGAAGGTTACCAACCATGGCAACAAGCTGGCTCAGAGACCGCTTGGGTTTGCCCAAAACCATCGGTCGTGGGATTTTATCACTGGTTCCAGATTAGCCCCCCTCGTCTCGACCGGACATACAAAGGTGGACCATGAGCTGGTGTCTGCTTTTCTTGAGAGGTAGCACTCAGAGACATCATCATTTCACTTACCATTTGGTGAAATGACGATTACTTTGGATGATGTCTCATGTTTGTTGTATCTACCCATTACGGGGAACTACTACAGAGCCCCACCTACTTCGGTCACCACTGATCAGGCCATCCACCTAGCACATGTTTATCTAGGTGTGACTATGGAGGAGGCGGGGCTGGAGTGTCGAGCTTCATCTGGCCCATATTACCGTTTTGAGTGGCTTCAGGAGATTGTTAGTAGAGGGTCCATAGGGAATGACATGCGTCCTGCTGTCAGGGCCTTTATCCTTCTGATCCTGAGCTGGTCCATCTTCACAATCAAGATCGGCGACAGGGCTGAGGCTAAGTGGCTGCTGCTACTTGAGGATGTCAGTGCAGCTGGTGTGGGATCATATATGCATGGGGGCAGCAGCACTTGCTTTCATGTATGACCAGCTGAACTACTCCTGCTTGGACCAGGAACATCAGTTAGGAGGGTATGCGACCCTCTTACAGGTAATAATTTTAAGTTAATTTTTTCCGAGTTTGGTTAAATTTCTGTTAAACAGTTTTTAATTCACCATGTTGTTTATCTTCTTTTTTTCAGAGCTGGATTTTATGGTATTTTCCTCAGCTGGTGGAGAGGAGGAGTGGATTGCGGGCTGGAGCACTGTGTGGGCGTTGGAGGAAGAAGAAGACAGATGGACTGAAGCTGGGGGTATACAGGCAGAGGATTGATGCGCTGACCTCGGATGATGTCTGCTGGCGATCGTTTGAGGTGCACCGGGAGGAGGATAGAGACTTTGAGCAGGTCTCATTATACAGGGGACACATCAGCTGGGGAGACATCACAGTTCCCTACATGCCCGATAGGTGCCTCAGACAGTTTGGGTACGTGCAGGTCATCCCACGTCACCCTTTGATTAAGAAAATTAGTTTGAAAAATATACCCTCTCCGTCCAGAATGCCTCTATAGTGTCTACCACGAAAGGAACAACCTGCGACTCTGTATGCACAATATCTGTTTCAAAATAGAACAACAGTGATACAGAAATTAATTTAAAAAAAAAGAAATCGGATTTACGTGCCTCAAACGTAAATCCGCTTTGTATTTTTTACAAATCGGATATACCCCCATCCAGGTAAATCCGATTCATTAAAAGATATAAGCGGATTTAGCTAAATCCTATTAATTAAAATTTCGCTTTCTGTACTGAATTAAATGGTCAAATCGGATTTATCTGTCAGTTTGATAGATTCGATTTGACTTATGCGTGTGTATTTATTACGTATTTAAAACTAATCAGATTTACCTTGCATTTAGGTAAATCTGATTACTAGATAAAGTGGTCCCCCCACCAGAGAATCTTCCAAAAGTCAATTTTTGTAATTTATGTCAGGGGTATTTTCGGGATTACGATGTTGGGTGGGGGTAGATGGGAGTTGATGGGGGTAGAAAAAAAACCCAATATGAGACAAGGACAAACTATGGAAATGGGCTCCTAATAACAAACACTTGTTCACTAAAAGGCCCAAGTAAGAATAATTAAGCCCACTATTCTGAGTGCACAACACAAGCATTAAGCAATCAGTCTCAACAACCAAGTTCTCGAAAGTGAAATCCCTAGCAAATATCACTCCCTCTCGCAGTGCCAGAGCTTCAACTATGCAAGCATTATCCATTGCGCACCCCATTCTACTCGCCGCTATAAGCACCGCCCCAGAAGCTTCGCGCACGACCGCACCAAGACTCCAGCGATCATCTCCAACTTCAGCAGCATCAATGCTTAGTTCGAAATGGCCACTCACTGGCGAACACCAACACTTCTACTCCACCACTAGCGAAGGCAAATGGGAAGGCTCAGAAGGGAGGTAAATCGACTGATAACTAAGAGCAGCAATCGCTTGAGAGATAGAGCACACCACAGGTAATTGCTTCCCCTCAAACACATTTTGATTTCTTGCCCACCAAATACTGTAAAGAGTGGAGACTACGGAGATGGAGCTTCAATTATAATCTGATGGAGCCAATCAATAAGTGAAACATGAACCTGCTTATTAAAGCGAAACCCTAAGGGTGAAGCAAACCAAATTTGAGCAGCCCACACACAATCCCTAAAGGCGTGGTCCAACGTTTCTTCTTCCATTTCACTACGCGGACACTGAATAGGGACAAAAAACCCTCTCTCGATCAACCTACGTCTCACAGGAACCGCCCGCTTCAAGATGCGCCACAGAAGATGGAGGTGCTTAGGTTTGGAATTGATCTTCCACAACTTATTCCACACACCAGAAATAGAATCCCTACTAAAGAAGGCCTTGTCCAATGACTCCTTTGATTTAATAAAGTGGTATCTTGACCTGACATAATAGAAACCATCTTTAGACCCCTCCCCAAATGAACTTGTACTCAACAGGTTGATTAGGAGTAGGTATCTAAGCAATAATGTCAAGCAGAAAGATGGTCTTGAGTAAATTAACATTCGAAACTCTAAAGTCAAGCCACCACAATTGACTCGCGACCGATATATTACAGTCACGAGGCTATGGGCTCCAACACCGAAAGCCAGCTTGCATGGGAAGCCAGTTGTCCTTCCAAATGTTGATTTGGTCTCCATTACCAACTCTTTAAAAGCCTCCCTTATTTAGCACCCACAAGGCCTGGTGAATACTTCTCCAAATATAGCTAGGAGAATATCCAATAGAAGAAGTAAGAACCTCCTTCCTAGGAGAGTATCGAGCTTTGAGAAATTAAGCAATAAGAGTCAAGATTAGATAAAAGACGCCAACCCTGTTTAGCCAATAAAGCTTCATTAAAAGCACGAAAATACTGAAAACCCATGCCACCCTCCCTTTTCTGCTTGCAGAGGTCTTACCATTTAATCCAAAGAATTTTCCTCTCACTGCTTTTGCACCACCACCAAAACCGACTAATAATACTCTCCAAATGATGGCACAAGTCTTTAGGGATAAGAAATTATCCCATAATGTAGGTCGGGATGGATTGGCAACCGCCTTAATAAGGACATCATGACCTGCCATGTAAAGCCCTATACTCCTGAGATTTTAAAATAAGACCGGACAAAACTTTAGCACACAAAATAAATAAATACAGAGATAATGGGTCACCTTGCCAAAGGTTTTTGTTAGGATAGAAAGTGGGTGTATGACTGCCATTAATTTTATGTAACACATTTCATGATGAGATTAACCCAAAAGCTAGAAAAACCCATGTCCTCAAGGACTTTATGGAGAGAGGATCATTCAATCGTATCATAAGCTTTAAAAAAGTAGTGAAACTTGTTTATTTAATATAAAAAAAATAAAGATCCAAATCGCAAACTTTTGTTTTTTACTAGGCTAGAAAAGGACATAATAATAAATTGAGAAATTAAAACAATCCTCATACCCCACGAGGTCCACTTATTTATTAACCCACGAGGTCCAATATGAAGCAACCGTTACTAAATTGCAAGCACGTTTGCCACGCGCAGCTACGATTATTTGACCCGTCAAAAAAAGCTAAGATAATTGACTACGGTATGATAGGATGGTGCTACCGATCAATTTTATGTTTTTTATCTTTTCAAAATAGTTTAAAATAGCCATTTTATTAAGTAAAAGTTAAATAGGATTTATGTGGATAGTGACGTAGATAAATTAGTCACATAAGCAACAGATTGTGTTATTAGGTCATTATATATTTTTTCGTTTTTGTTCTTTATCTTTTCAAAAATATTCATTTACTTTATTTATCTTTTTTAAAATATGTTTTTACGTGTTTTATCTTTTCGCAGTTAATTAAAGTGGTTCTTTTAGTAAATGATTGTTAATTATGTTCTCCGTTTTTTCGTTTTTGTCCTTTATCTTTTTTAAAATGTTCATTTAGGTCATTTATCTTTTTTAAGTTGTTTGTTTACATCATTTGTTTTTTCATAGTTAATTAGAGAAAATTAATGGATGATACGAAAAGTGAAGAACGACCCATAATACGACAATGTTTTTCAGTTATCTTTTACCCATTGAAGTACGTCAAAAACCGAGCTTTCTCATTTTATAATTGTTCGACGTGTGTCAATTCTTACATTTCGTATAATTTTTTCTCGTAACAAATATGATTGGTCTTAATTAATAGAACAAAAGTAAATTAAAAAAGCTGAAAATTAAAATAGAACAAAAGTGACGAAAGTAAACTTGAATAATTCTCAGAATGTTTAATTTACTATTTAATTATCATTTTTTTAATTTCTATATTGGCACAATAGAATATTTTTCTTTTTTGATACATATTAACAGAATAACAATTTTAATTAAGACCCGTCATATTTGTTATAAGAAAATTTATACCAAATGTAAGAATTCACACACGTCGAACAATTATAAAACGATCGAGAAAACTCGGTTTTTGAGGTACTTCACTAGGTAAAAGATAACTGAAAGACATTGCCTTATTATGAGTCGTTATTCACTTTTCGTTTTCTACCATCTATCAGTTTCCTTTAATTAACTGTGAAAAACAAAAAGACGTAAACAAATATTTTAAAAAAGATAAAGGGCGTAAATGAACATTTTTAAAAAGATAAAAAACGGAAACGAAAAAATGGAAACATAATTAACAATCACTTACTAAAAGGACCATTTTAATTAACTGCGAAAGATAAAAGACGTAAATGAATATTTAAAAAAAAAAGGACGTAAACAAAAGAAAATAACAATATTAATATATAACTGATTAAATAGGGTTAGAAGAATAACAATATTAATATATAACTGATTAAATAATTAAGTTGATTTTTTAAAAAGAAAATTAATCATAAAAAGTTAATAATGTATTAAAAAAGCTATGGATTCAATTTATATGCATCGTCGGTGTATAAATAGTTTACACTATCGACCAATTGTAAATTGTCATATCATTAAAAAGAAGTCTGTCAACTTAAAATTACTTTATATATGGTCCATACCATAACTTGTGATTGATTGTGAGTGTAAAAAATTGTACCCCAATAGTGCGTATTGATTAAACTTAAAAGGTATTTGAAAGGTTATTTTCCTCTAATTTCTAATGCCTAATTGGGCAATAGTTATCAATTTAGTTTTTAAAGATAAAAGTTTAATACTGTATTTCAGAAATGTTAGGATAATGTTTTTTTGCCACCTAATTTCTAATGCGAAATAGGAAATAGTTATTGATTTGTTTTAAAAATAATGTATTTTTTTACAGTGTTATTGGTGCACAATATTCACCGGCTTTGTTGATGGCTAATCTACGTCGGAGAATTTTTGCCACACTAAAGATTCAATTCCAAGACCTTGAAGTAGGATCCGAGCTCGTTTACTGCTCGGACCAACTCATGTTGGTATAATGTATTTTTTAATTAGTATATAATATATGAAATAATTATAGTAGATAGTAAAAGATAGATAATAGATTATCAATAACAAATATTTATCCCAGGTTTTTTTTTATATATCAGTGACAATTATTTGTCCTTTTTTAGGTACTAGTGACAAATATTTGTCACGTGTGTGTTAAATATTAATCAGTTTAAATAGTCATTAAGTCTTCTTGTTTTTTTAGATAGTCGGTTTATAGTTATCTTCAAAAATTATAATTATCAATGGCAAATATTAACCCCGTGTTTTTTTATATATTAGTGCAGTTATCTCGTAGTTTCAATTGATTATTTTAGTTGAATAGTAGATTGTAGTAGATAGTAAAAGTTAGATAGTAAATTATCAATAAGAAATATTTGTTTTAAATATTAATTAGTAGTTTAAATTGTCATTAAGTCTTCTTGTTTTTTAGATAGTAGGTTTGTAGTAGTAGTCTTCAAAAAATTTAATTATCAATGACAAATATTAATCTCGTGTTTTTTTAATATATCAGTGCAATTATCCCGTGTTTTTATATATCATTCCAGTTATCTCGTAGTTTCAATTGATTATTTTAGTTGTTTAGTAGATTATAGTAGATATTAAATTATCAATAAGAGGTGATAGTAGATTATCAATAAGAGTGTAAACCGATTCCGTAGAGAAAAATTAAAATTTTAAGGTGATAACTTTTTCCAAAAAAGGTGATAGTTATTTTCTTTTTTTAGTGGGACTCATTTACATTTTTATAGATAATTTTAGTAGAGTAGTGTTGTATATATTTAGAAATTTAGTTAAAAAAACTAAAGTGAAGTGATAAGAGAAATAGAATAATTGTTTTTGGGAAAAGTAAAACTAAATTAAAAAGAAAAAAAAGAGTGTAAGAGAAAAGTGAAAAGGAGGAAAGAGAGTGTAAGAAGAAAGAGAAAAAAAAGGAAGAAAGAGAGTGTAAGCAGTAAAAAAAAGAGAGGGTAATGACATTTTTACCCTTAAATTAGATATGTGTCTTGTTAATAAGATATCCAAATTGGTAATTTCATAGGAGGTTTGTTTGTATGAATAGATAAATAGATTTAGTTAAAAAACTAAAGTGGAGGGATAAGAGAAAGAGAAGAATTGTTTATGGAAAAAGTAAAAGTAAAAAGAAAAAATGAAGAAAGAGAGTGTAAGAGAAAAGTGAAAATGAGGAAAGAGAGTGTAAGAAGAAAGAGAAAAAGAAGAAGAAAGAGAGTGTAAAAAAAAATAAAGAAAGAGAGGGTAATATCATTTTTATCATTAAATTAGATATATGTTCTTAATAAGAGATTCAAATTCAAATTGAGAATATAAAAAGAGGTTTGTTTGTATAAATAAATAAATAAATAGATAGATAAATAGATATTGGATGACATAACGCGATTGATGAGGAAATAAGAATGGCGCAGTCCTTGATCGCCGTGAGTGCCCTCAGCCAGCAAGTATTTAAAAGGACCATTTGCACACTCTTCCCTCGCTCTTCATTTCCTTCTTCACCTTCCGCTTTGAATTTCAGATCTCGTTCTCATTCTCCTTCTCCACTTTTCTTCAATCGAAGGATCCCTCTCGTTGCATCACTGTCTTCTCATAGCACCATGGGTGAAACTCCCGTCGCCGTCGATACCGGCATGGACGAAGTCCAGCGCCGCCTCATGTTTGATGACGAGTCAGTTCCTCTCTCCTTCTAAATCTCATTTTATTTATTTCCTTCTAGTATTTGATTTCTCTCGCGTTTTTGATATTGTGATTTTGATTTATTGGCGTTGGATTTGTATTGGATGCGTGGTGCTTGTTTTCATTTGATTTATCATTGGCTATGATGTTGTGCAATTACTACTTGTATTAACTTCTCAATAAACTAAATTAAATGTTAAATAAATCTTTGACGATTTTAATTGAAATTAGCTTAGCTCTCAATTTTTTCAGAAGCTCTCTTTTAATATTTTCATGAATATCTATGTAAGAAGTTTCCTTTAGCTTATACCAGTAGAAGAGTGAATCTGGAACTGAATAACTATAGATTTATTTTAGTTGAGAAATTTCTATAATCTGTAGGAGTATCTTAGAACCTAATTAAAATTAAGCAACATTTATGTCAGTAATTTCTTTATTTTAGTTATTTTTTAGCTAAAGTGAGCTTGTTTGTGAAGTGCACTAGTAAGTGTGTATTCACCCTTCATTTAGTTTAAAATTCATCATGATCTTAATCTACTAAATTCAAGGGTGGATATTCCCTTTCTCATGAACTTTACAGATTAGTTCCTTTTTATTTCAATTCTCCTGATCTCCAGCTGTTTGTGATAAATATCCTAACTTCCAGTTCTACTAATGCATCATTTATTTCTTCAGCTAGCATAGATTTGGTAATTGTTTTGGTTTTGGAACTTCTGCAGATGCATTTTAGTGGATGAGAATGATCGTGTGGTTGGTCATGATTCCAAATACAATTGTAAGCGGACATTCCATCTTGATATCTTATTTTGTTTGAAATTGCAAGGATTAACATGTTTGGCATTAAAATATTTATTTTTAGGGGTAATTTGCATCTCATAATTCGTATTATCTGAAGAATAGATACTTTTTTTGATTTATTGTGTATGTAATAGTTGATTGTATGACATAGCTAGGGTGTGCAATTGTTAAATTTTCTAAGAGTTTTTATATATGCCTTGGTAAAAATGAGTAAATAATAAAAATGTTTATATTGCTGTTCATAGTATAATATTGTGATTACCATGTTTTTTTAAAATATCTTGCTATGAGTAAAAGGAGTAAAATTTTAACTTATAATTGTTTGTAATTAATAGTTCTGTTTAATCAATTGTGAATTTTGGATTGAATTATCAACTACACAATATATTTTGCACGTTGTGTATGCCCCTACGCACGAGTGCAGACAACATACACACATGTTTACTATAGCTCACTCTGGTCTCCTCATAAATCTTTGATAAATTTGAATTCTATTTTCTGGATACTATACTCATAATCATACCTATGTAATGTAACACAGTATTCAGATCATGCATTTTAAAAGTTGTTCGCAAAGTTATTGGTAATTTTCCGTGTACAATTTTTTTCGACAGTGAACAATTTTCGGTGAACAGAGTTTTTGATGAGAAAAGTAGTCAAATTAATTGATGACAGCGCTAAAATTAATCACTAATTTTAATGCAAACAAGCTGCTAAATACCAATGATGCAAGCCTAAAAGAATGCAACTTTAAATTTTTTATATATACCGTATAACAGTAGTGGTTTTTTGAGCAAATCGATATGCAGGAAAGGGAAACCTAAAATAAAAAATGCATCTTATGATGCCTCTATCGATTTTGACTTCAGAAGCAAAAATAATGGTATTGGGAAATTTTGAGTGTTGTAGTTTGATCTCAGAATTTCTTGTTTGTTGTTGTTGTCGTTGTTGTTTTTGTTATTGTGCTCCTTCTCTGCATACAGACTTGGTTCATTCATTATCTTGAGCTTCAACAATTTTATAGGTCACTTGATGGAAAAGATTGAATCTGAAAATTTGCTGCATAGAGCTTTCAGTGTATTCCTGTTCAACTCAAAGTATGAGTTGCTTCTTCAGGTATGTATTTCCTTTTTAATATTTTACTGCCCTCATAAGCATGTAGTTTACATTTTGTTACACACCTATTCATTTTTAAAGCATCAAGCAGAATTGTGTTAGGTATTGGATTTGGATCAGAACAAGATGGTAAAAGAAAGAACAAATAAACTATAGAGTTCTCTTTTGTTGAATAACCGTATTGGAACTCTGGATCAGTGGAATCAGAGAAAAGAAGAGAATCTGAATGCTTTTAAAGAATAATAATATCCAGGATTCGAGAGCCTGGTATCTTCCACCCTAAACAAATTGACCAGCTAATTGCCTTCCCTAACATTCTATATCTGTATTCATAGACGGATAAGTAATTAAGTACTCTAATCTAACAGCTTTCATAAGTCCTAACAAGGTCTGGTCGTGTCTAACAAAATGTAACTGTTACGTACAGAACCAAACAGAGAATTGGGATGAAATATTCTTTGTATTATGACTGCAAATTCAGTGGATCTCACTGAATTTGTGTAAGAGAATTACAAAGATAGAAAGGAAACAATGAAACAGTACTAGCAGTCCTACTGCCTAGTCCCTTCTCTGATCAATCCCAATGCAAGCCTACTCTAAAAATGAATGACGTAATAGAATATATCTGGTGTACTTTCTCTCTCCAATCAGAGAAGATCCTCCACTACCTCACACCTGCCACGTAGGCAAATCATAACAGAATCAAGGTGTGAGCACTAATGGACCATGTGTCCGTTTCTTTCTTTCATACACCTTTCCTTTACTGAACTTACCTCTTTGCCCTTCATTAGGATCATTCGTATCAACACCCCCTCCTTCAAAACTCACCTTGTCCTCAAGGTGAAGGGTTGGAAAGGTCTCTGTCATCTTACTCAACAGTTCCCAGGAATTTTCACAAGCTGGCATATCCTTCCACTTCACCAGCACTTCACATTCAGTAGCATTTTTACCTCTCACAGCTAGAATGTCCTCGGGTTGCATCTGTAGTTCTAATTCTTCATTGATACATGCTGGCAAGGGTTGCACAGTGACATAATCAGCAACGTTGGGTTTCAAGAGAGACACATGAAACACCGGATGCACTCTACTATCCTCAGGCAGCTTCAATCTGTATGCAACTTCCCCAATTTTTTCCAACACTTCATATGGCCCATAAAACCTAGGACTCAGTTTCTGATTGGTTCTCTTAGCTAGCTTTCTCAGCTTATAAGGTTGGATTTTCAGAAACACCATGTCCCCCACCTTGTAGTTCACCTCTCTTCTATGCTTATCAACTTTCTGTTTCATCCTGTTCTGAGCTTGAACCAGATGATCCCTCAACAGCTCCAACATGTCATTTCTCTCCTGCATCATTACTGAAACTTCTTCCATGGGAGTTGCTTGCACATCTCCACGTATCACAGGAGGAGGATTTCTGCCATATAATGCCTGGAATGGCGTCATCTTAGTAGACTCATGGTAGTTGGTATTGTACCAAAATTCTGCCCAACTCAGCCATTTATTCCACTGCTTAGGTTTAGTGCCTGTCATGCATCTTAAGTAAGTTTCTAGGCACCTGTTTACCACCTCTGTCTGCCCATCTGTTTGGGGGTGATAAGCAGAGCTAAATCTGAGTTTTGTTCCAGATAATTTGAACAATTCAGTCCAGAAAGAGCTAATGAAAACCCTGTCCCTATCTGACACTATAGATTCAGGGAAACCATGAAGTTTCACCACCTCTTTCAAGAACAACTCAGCAACATCTTTAGCATTATACGGATGAGACAAAGCAATGAAGTGAGAATATTTAGTGAGTCTATCTACCACCACTAAGATAGTATCCATACCTCCAGCCTTAGGTAACCCTCCAACAAAGTCCATGGAGATATCACTCCAAACTTGCTTGGGAACAGGAAGTGGTTGTAAGAGGCCTGCTGGACTTAGTGTTTGATATTTGTTCCTTTGGCAAATTTCACACTTCTGCACATACTCCATAATACCCTTTCTCATGCCTTCCCAAAAGAATAAAGCGGAAATTCTTTTGTAAGTTCTAAAGAAACCGGAGTGCCCTCCTATAGCTGAATCATGAAACTCCAGCAATATGGAATTTATTCTAACAGACCCTCTAGGAATCACCAATCTGTCCTGATAATAGAGCCTGCCATTGATCAATTTATAACCCGGATAGTCATCTCCTTTTACTAGCAGGTGCTGAACAATTTTCTTCAACTTCTCATCATTATTCACTTCATCTTCTATCCCTTCCCATTCAGAAAACTGCACTGTAGATAAAGCAGCATACTGTAGCTTCCTAGACAAAGCATCAGCTGCTTTATTCTCTATGCCTGGCTTGTACTTGATCTCAAAGTCAAAACCCAACAATTTAGATATCCACTTATGTTGCTCCTCTCCCATCAACCTTTGATCAGCCAAGAATTTCAAACTTTTCTGATCTGTATGGACCACAAAATGCCTTCCCAGCAAATAATGTCTCCACTTTTGGATAGCAAGTACTACTGCCATCAATTCTCTCTCATAGACAGACTTGTTCATGGCTCTTTCAGACAGTGTTTGACTCATATAGGCCACTGGTTGTCCCCCCTGCATCAACACAGCACCCAATCCTTTTCCAGAAGCATCAGTTTCCACCACAAAGGTCTTAGAAAAGTCTGGGACAGCCAGCACAGGAACCTGTGTCATGGCAGTTTTCAATTTCTCAAATGCCCTTTCAGCTTCACTATCCCATTGGAATTTGTCCTTCTTTAACTGTTGAGTTAAAGGCCATGCTATCTTTCCATACCCTGCCACAAATTTTCTGTAGTAGCCCGTGAGTCCTAAGAACCCCCTCAACCCTTTAACATCTCTTGGGACAGGCCACTCCACCATTGCTTTCGCCTTGTTAGGGTCAGCTGAAACTCCTAATTCAGAAATAATGTGCCCTAAATATTCAAGGCTATTCCTGCCAAAAGAACACTTTTTCTTGTTCGCTACCAAGTCATGTTTCTGCAAGGCTTGCAAGACTGTTTTCAAGTGCTCAAGATGGCTTTCCATGCTCTTACTATAAATGAGTATGTCATCAAAGAAAACAAGAGCAAATTTCCTCAAGTAAGGATTCAGAACCTGATTCATAAGAGCCTGAAAAGTAGATGGAGCATTGGTTAACCCAAATGGCATCACCAAAAACTCATAGTGACCTTCATGAGTACGAAATGCTGTTTTGGGAATATCAGACTCCTTCATGCGAATTTGATGATATCCCGACTTCAAATCCAGCTTTGAAAACACCTTGGCACCACCCAATTCATCTAAGAGCTCATCAATCACGGGTATAGGGAATTTGTCCGGCACTGTTAGCTTGTTGAGAGCACGGTAATCTACACAGAATCTCCACCCTCCATCCTTTTTGTTAACCAGAATAACAGGGCTACTATAAGGACTGTTACTAGGCCTTATAATTCCAGCAAACATCATTTCTTTCACAAATTTTTCTATTTCATTTTTCTGGTAGTGTGGATACCTGTATGGCCTGATATTAGGAATGTTGGAGCCTTCCTTGAGGATGATAGCGTGATCACAGCCTCTCTGAGGTGGTAGTCCAGTAGGTTCTCTGAACAAGGTGGCAAATTCACTCAGCACAGCTTCTAACTCTGCATTATGCTCAGTTCTGGCCTCTGTTTCTGCAGTAGCTTCAGTAGAATGATAACTCAGCATATAACCCTCCCCCTCATTGGTCAGAGCTTTCATCATAGATTTCCATGAAGCTTGAGCTTTACAAAGTGCAGGATCTCCCTTCAACAATTTCCTATCCTTCTTCTCACCCCAAGACAATTCCAATTTCTTGAAATTGGCCTTAACATCACCCAAACTGGCCAACCAGTCCATTCCCAACACTAAATCTGTCCCTCCTAGCTCCATAATAAAGAAATGTTGTTCTATCACCATCCCTTGAATCAACACCTTCAAGTTCTTGCAAATTCCTTTATTCTTCACCTTATCCCCTGTCCCTAACTCCACTTCAAATTCATCGGTATCACTCACCTCCAACTTCAGGTAATTCACTAATTTTCTGGAGATGAAGTTGCTGGAGGCCCCACAATCTATCAAAACCAGTATGTCTGTGTCTCCAATCTTTCCAATGACCTTGAATGATCTATAGGAAGTCAGGCCCTCCTTACTCTTCAAGGAAATTTGCAGCACCTTCGCTTCTAACACTTCTGTCTCAACATTAGCATCCACGGATTCTTCCCCTTCTTCTTCACCAGAGTCCTCCACTAACACAAACTTGTAGTGTTTGAGCTTACAAGTGTGATCTCTACTCCAATTTTCCCCACATTTGAAGCATAATCCCTTCCTACTTCTTTCTCTCAACTCTGCTTGAGACAAATCCCTCCTTCCACCAGATGTTTTCTGACTAACAGCCACTTCCTTACCCTTACTACTGGATCCCTCCTTATATCCTCCTTTCTCCCACCTGGTGAAGCCTTTGGATGATTTCCCAGAATGTTTGTCAACGTCACGACCACTCTTTTTCTCCACATTCATCAAACCACCCTTTCTCAGTGCTGCATTCTTCTCCTCAAGCAGCAATGCACGATCCATGAGCTCATCAAGAGTCCCAGATGCGTGTAACTTAAGTTCTGCTTGGATTTCTTCTTTTAACCCGTTGATAAAAATTCCCTTCAACATGATTCTCTCCTCCTTCTTCAACGGTGCAGCTTCTCGCTCAAACTTCTCCCTATAACGCATCACAGAGCTTGTCTGTTTGATGCTCAAGAGTGGACCAAACGGGTTCTGAACTAACCCGGGTTGAAAACGACGAATCAAGGCAGCTTTGAATTCGTCCCATGTCAGCGCTGGGCTCTGATCCTCCCACCATTGGTACCAGTTCAGGGCTCTATCCTCCAAGGCGATTACTACAGCGTCCAATTTCTCCTCATCGTCAACTTCATTCAGCTTAAAATACCGTTCCGCACGAACTATCCAACCATACGCATCATCACCTCTGAAGATTGGTATCTTCAGCTTTCTCCCACCGAAGTCTCGTGAACAATCGCTACCATTACTGCTGTTAGATGAGCTATCGTCACCCGTTCCTTCGTTATTCACCACTTCGTCATCTTCGTCATAAACCGGGTCGGGTCGGGTTTTGTGCTTCCTGCGAGAGTGCGAACGAGAACGATGCTTGTGACGGTGTCCCCGGTGCGCCTTGCTATTTGCGATGACCAGAGTGGTCAATTTCGCAATCTGTTGCTCTAATCCTTCCATTCGTTGTTCCATGGCTGAACGTGTAAAGACCATGCACTACAGTTCTAGTGCTTTGATACCAGTTGTTACGTACAGAACCAAACAGAGAATTGGGATGAAATATTCTTTGTATTATGACTGCAAATTCAGTGGATCTCACTGAATTTGTGTAAGAGAATTACAAAGATAGAAAGGAAACAATGAAACAGTACTAGCAGTCCTACTGCCTAGTCCCTTCTCTGATCAATCCCAATGCAAGCCTACTCTAAAAATGAATGACGTAATAGAATATATCTGGTGTACTTTCTCTCTCCAATCAGAGAAGATCCTCCACTACCTCACACCTGCCACGTAGGCAAATCATAACAGAATCAAGGTGTGAGCACTAATGGACCATGTGTCCGTTTCTTTCTTTCATACACCTTTCCTTTACTGAACTTACCTCTTTGCCCTTCATTAGGATCATTCGTATCAGTAACTAATAGGAATTGCCTACTTGCTTCTCTGGCCCAACTGATGCAAGCTTTCTTGATTGGGCATGTTGCTAACAAACTGGAAACCACATTTATTGTACCACATCTTTATCCTTGTGCATCAAATTTCTTGTTATTACTAGTTATACTGTGTATCTTTATTTCTTATAATTGTTTCAGTGTTTTGTATTTACTGATCATAGTAGTAGCATTCATTTTGTGACTACTTGTATGCAACACTATCTTTTCTGATAACAATTGCATTATGACTTGTACATTGAAGTATTTAAATATGAGCAAAACTGTGACATTTGATTGCCTCTTGTCTAAATTGTACTTCTTGTTAGATCTAAATTGCTACTGCCTCTCCCCCCCCCCTCCCCTTTCTTGATGACTAATTGGTGAAAATTCTCGACAATGCATGACTTTTTCGTGTCTTGATTTCTTTGTTTTAGTTTGGTTTGTTGAGTGAGATTCTGTGTTCTTTTTTTCGATAATTGAGATTCTGTGTTCTTTGTGGTGAAGCAACGATCTGCGACGAAGGTGACATTCCCTCTCGTGTGGACAAACACATGCTGCAGCCATCCACTGTACCGAGAATCTGAGCTTATTGAGGAGAATGCCCTTGGTATATACTGTGTACCCTTCTATATTATATATGGAGAAAAGACTATGATTTAGTTGATTGTTGCTACTTATTTTTAATTATTCTTCCATGTATTACCAGGAGCAAGAAATGCAGCACAGAGGAAGCTTTTGGATGAGCTCGGTATTCCTGCTGAAGATGTACCAGTTGATCAGTTCACCCCATTGGGTCGCATGCTTTATAAGGCACCTTCTGATGGCAAATGGGGAGAGCATGAACGTAAGTCCAATTTAATTGGTTACAAGTGTTACTGCAAGCTGATTTTGTTGTCTAAGTATCCAACTAGGATTAATGCACGGTAATTTAGGTTATCCAAACATAAATCAGGACATACACCATTGGTACCTCTCTCAGCAGACTAGTCCTATTTGGATTCTTGTTATTCCATCTTTTTACTAATCTGGTGATATTGCTTCTACTAATAGCTGTGGAAGGGACGTTCCCTACATATAGTTTTGACAACTCTTTCTCCTCTCCTTGATTGCAGTGGATTATTTGCTGTTTATTGTCCGTGATGTTAACGTTAATCCAAATCCCGATGAAGTGGCTGATATCAAATATGTAAACCGCGATCAGTTGAAGGAGCTGTTGAGGAAAGCTGATGCTGGTGAGGGAGGTTTGAAGCTGTCCCCTTGGTTCAGACTAGTTGTGGACAACTTCTTATTTAAATGGTGGGATAATGTTGAGCGAGGTACTCTTGGTGAGGTCGCTGACATGAAGACAATTCACAAGTTGATATAAAACCAAAGAGCTTGCAGCATGATAAAGGGTTGATATTTTCCGAGCAAATAAAAAAGTTCGACCTGGTTGAGGAGAGTTTTTGTAGTATTGGCCAATATGATGTCGTCGATTGTTCCTGTCATTTGATAGTAGCCAGAACATCAGCATCTGGGTGTATCTTATAATTGTCAGAAAGTTTTATTGTTATTTAGGATTTTAGAATGCGTGCTAATGATCAATAATGAAAAATGAAGTATCATCTTTTTTTGGTCGAACAGTAATGAACTATCTGAATTGTTCTCTTGGCAATTGAAGTTAAAGGTGTTAGGAATAGGATGTTCACGTTGGGGATTTCCAAAATATAATAGGAATCCAATAACGCTAAAGTGAAAGAGAAACATAATGTTTCTTGTTTTAAAGGTGTGTCATTTGGTGGTTTTCACCGGTAGTTGTGCTCTTTCATGAACATTTGTAATGAATAGACACTTATCTTCACCAAATGGTATGAGTTGGTCTATATATATAGAACAATTTTACAAGTAAAAAAGACACATATATAGATTGTTCATATGTCTAAGATATTGGGTTTGAAGCAAAAAAACCTAATATGCCTAACAGCTATATTTTCAGAACTGAAATATAGCTGTTAGAAATTATGTGACCAAAAGGTCCCTGTATTAACAGTTTAATTACAGCTGTGTAAAACAGATTTAGTTACTAACTAATTCAGTTAGTTTGTTAAAAACTGTTTTAACAAACTGAGTTGTTAGCTGCAACAACTCTAACTACCAGCTATACATCCCAGAGATGCTTATAAATAAGCTATGTACATACAGATTTTATACACAGAGAAATCAATAAAGAATTTACATTTACAGTTTATACCCTAGTTTCTCTCTGCTTTCCTTTTAGCATTGCAAAACTCTTCCTGTTCAGGTTTCTGAGAGGCTTCTGCGACAGAACCTTCAACAAGTGGTTGAAGGTATACCTCATAAAGAAAAGAGAAACAGCAACTGTTAGCAATTTGAATTTCAGAGACTGAAATTCCCAATCAAAGTGAAAATAGAGAAAGAGAGGGGTAAAGGTTACCTGTTCTTAAGGAAGAACAAAACCAGTAATCAGCATCTGTTCCTTCAAGGCGTGAAGAACAGTTTCGTACATCTCAGTGGAGAACAACATCAGAAACAAGTATCAGAAGGGATACTGACCAACATATCCAGAAAAATCAAAAGATAAAGGGAATCAAGCGTGATTTACCTATTTGTATCTTCTCAGAAACCGATCCTTCAAGATCTGTTCCTGAAAGATCAAAGAACAGAGCTAGGGTTTCAGAGAAAATAGAGTGAAGAAGAAGAGAGAGAGGCACCGGAGAAGCAAGAAGAAGAAACAGTTTCTTGATTTTCTGAGATAGAAAATTAGGGTTTGGCTTTTATAGCCCGGGTCGTGGAGCGGTTCAAGAGGATCCGCGCTCTTGAACAGTCTCTATCCATTGGGTTCCGCAGGAACCGTTTTGTGAATTCAACTGGGCTGCTGAGTTTTTCTGGCCAGTGTGGCTGGGCTTTTTCTGTTTCTTGCACCCCAGTGTTTTTATTTTTTGCAACCTGCATTCAACAACAAATAAATTGGTCAATACAAGTGGTAACTTGATCAAAAATCAACATGGTATCAAAGAGCTGGTAACAATCCAGGGAAAAACAGGAAAAATTTACTCTAACTCTATCTTCTTTAAGTTTTCTTTTAAGGTTCTTTAAAGTTCTTTAAGGTTTTTTTTCAGTTCTACCTGCACAATCTGATTGTGCAGTTTTGTGTTCTAACAATTTCAGTGTTTTAAGTGTTTTCAGTTCTAAAAGATGACTAGTACTGGGGCAGGCCTAAACACACAAATCCCAAAGCTTGATGGGAAAAACTGGGACAGATGGAGCCTACAAATGAAGGCCATTTTTGGCTGCCATGGTGTTCTCAGAATTGTTAGGAATGGTTTTGAACCATTGGGTGAAGAACCAACTGTTGCTGAAACTAATTTGTTCAATGATAACGAACAAAAGGACTACAAGGCAATCTATCTCATACACCAGGGGTGTGATGAGGCAAACTTTGATAGGATTAGAAGCTATGAGACTTCTAAGGCTGCCTGGGATGCCTTAGAGAGGTATTACACTGGTGCTGCCCCTATCAAAGAAGAAAAGTTGCAGGCTCTAAGGGCTCAGTATGAAACACTAAAGATGAAGGAAGGTGAAGGTATTTCTGATTTCTTTATAAGGTTAAAGAAAATCACTAATACTATGGCAATGTATGGGGAGACTCTTACAGAAAGGGTGATTTGTAAGAAAGTCCTAAGGTCCTTAACTAAAAGGTTTGGCTGGGTAGTCAACAGTATTGAAGATACTACTCTACCAGATGACTATAAAGTGGAAGAGCTCCAAGCAAAGCTTGAAGCAAAGGAACTAAGGATCAAACTACTAGAAGGTGAAGAAGAAGATGAGCAGGCCCTACTCACCAAGTCTAATGGCAAGAAGTGGTCAAAAGGCAGCAAAGGTAAGTCAGGTAAACCTAACTCTAAATCTGATTCCACTAAGAAAAGTAGCAATGCATCTAAGAAAGATAAATCTAAAGTGCAATGCTACAGATGTGATGAATATGGGCACTATGCTACTGAGTGTCCTACTAGAAAGGACTCTAAGCCCAAAGAAACTGAATCTGAAGCCAATGTGGCTAAAGAAGATTCAGATTCAGAATCTGATCATGTAGTTTTTAGCATGATAATAGATGACTTAGAAGAAACAGAAACAAATGAAGTTTCTGTGGATATAGTTGAACTTGAAACGGAAACTAAGGAAGTCTCTGTATGTTCAAAAGTTAAAACAGAAACTAAGGAAGTTTCTGTGTGTTCTGTGACTAAACATAAAGCAGAGACTAAGGAAGTTTCTGTGATCCCTAAGGCTAAACTAGAAGCAGAATCTAGGGAAGTTTCTGTGAGTTTAGAATCTGAGTTTTCAAAGTTGGTGAATTTTGAAACTGTGAAATCTGTGTTTTCAGAAAATGTGGAGTTAGAATCAATGTTTTCAAAAACTGTGAATTTTAAAAATGTAAGTGTAAAAACTGTGTTTTTGGAAAATGTGAATTCAGAATCTATGATTTTTAAAACTGTGAGTTTAGAAACTGTTGATTCTGAAACTGAAACAGAAACAGGAAATAAGGCAATTTCTGTGATAACTAAAACTGATCCTAGGATAAGGAAATACTGTGAATATGCTACTTGTGCTATTTCACCTAACATTGGCAGGTTTATTGAAGTAATGTGGTCCTTGAACTATGGCTGTTCAAGCCACATGGCTAGTCATAAGGAATGGCTGATTGACTCCTATCCTAGAAGGAAAATTGGTAGTAAAGATAGTGAACTTATTACAGCAACTGGTGTGAGGAACTTAAGGTTCAAAAGGGAAGTTGGACAGGTAATATCTACTAAAAATATTTCCTATGTTCCAGGCACTACTTGTTTAATAGGTAAACTGTTTGTGAAAAAGCTGAAATCTGATATTAAGGAGTTAATTCAGATTGGATATTCATCTACTACATATGGGCCACTTAATGTGTTTACATTAGGTGCCAACAAAATTATTTTAGCTTGTGTAGATGAATATGCAAAGCTTTGGATCTATTTGATAAAAACCAAAGGGAGAGCTTTGGTATGCTTTAAACTGTTTCAGGGTAAAACTGAACTACTTGGAAGCTGTCCTAAGGAGGAAAGCAGCACTAAAGACTCTATGATGAGGAAACATGACACTGAGGAAGCTGTACAGCAGCAAGCAGATGAAATTTCCCTCTATAAGGAAGCTGCCAAGCCATATTCAGAAGGAACTGACTACTGTAAAGCTCTTGAGAGGAAAGAGCTGAGAAGTACTACAATTGAGAAAGAGTTAAACTCCACTTATGAAGACTTAGGGACTCTATGTGATGTCTATGGACTAGAGTTCTTAAGGGCACCTAAAAGCTCTACTCTACAACAACTAAATTGTGCTAAGGGAGTCCTAGCAAGGATTGACAAAGCAGATTGCAGTTCTGCCAGCAACAATACAGAATACTCTCTAGGTTTCAAAGCTGCCACTCAAGCAGCTTGGCTAGAAGCACTGAACCACTGCTCAACTAAAGAGCAGATGGCTGACTTTCTTCTAAAGGCTCTAAAGGGTAAGGTTTTAACTAAAGCTTAGGAGACAGCTAGGTTGAAAGCTAACATCTGGGGGCTTGTCCCAGATCATCTCTAATAATGCCTAACAGGGGGTTGTCCTGGTTTTAGAATCTGTCTCTAAGCCTAACTCCTTATTATGCTTAAGGAAGGGCCCTAAGTTTCAGTGGTTTTTAGCTTAAGGAAGGGTATTGGGTTTTAAGCAAAAAAACCTAATATGCCTAACAGCTATATTTTCAGAACTGAAATATAGCTGTTAGAAATTATGTGACCAAAAGGTCCCTGTATTAACAGTTTAATTACAGCTGTGTAAAACAGATTTAGTTACTAACTAATTCAGTTAGTTTGTTAAAAACTGTTTTAACAAACTGAGTTGTTAGCTGCAACAACTCTAACTACCAGCTATACATCCCAGAGATGCTTATAAATAAGCTATGTACATACAGATTTTATACACAGAGAAATCAATAAAGAATTTACATTTACAGTTTATACCCTAGTTTCTCTCTGCTTTCCTTTTAGCATTGCAAAACTCTTCCTGTTCAGGTTTCTGAGAGGCTTCTGCGACAGAACCTTCAACAAGTGGTTGAAGGTATACCTCATAAAGAAAAGAGAAACAGCAACTGTTAGCAATTTGAATTTCAGAGACTGAAATTCCCAATCAAAGTGAAAATAGAGAAAGAGAGGGGTAAAGGTTACCTGTTCTTAAGGAAGAACAAAACCAGTAATCAGCATCTGTTCCTTCAAGGCGTGAAGAACAGTTTCGTACATCTCAGTGGAGAACAACATCAGAAACAAGTATCAGAAGGGATACTGACCAACATATCCAGAAAAATCAAAAGATAAAGGGAATCAAGCGTGATTTACCTATTTGTATCCTCTCAGAAACCGATCCTTCAAGATCTGTTCCTGAAAGATCAAAGAACAGAGCTAGGGTTTCAGAGAAAATAGAGTGAAGAAGAAGAGAGAGAGAGGCACCGGAGAAGCAAGAAGAAGAAACAGTTTCTTGATTTTCTGAGATAGAAAATTAGGGTTTGGCTTTTATAGCCCGGGTCGTGGAGCGGTTCAAGAGGATCCGCGCTCTTGAACAGTCTCTATCCATTGGGTTCCGCAGGAACCGTTTTGTGAATTCAACTGGGCTGCTGAGTTTTTTTGGCCAGTGTGGCTGGGCTTTTTCTGTTTCTTGCACCCCAGTGTTTTTATTTTTTGCAACCTGCATTCAACAACAAATAAATTGGTCAATACAAGTGGTAACTTGATCAAAAATCAACATAAGACACAACTCTACCAAATTCAATATTCTAAATCATTCTTTCTTCTTTTATGCGCAAATTAAAGTTAGGGAACTATTATTCCGTAAATACTATTGACGATATGCTTGGTGTGGGTGTGCAAACCATGTCAAGGAACTCCATTGTATCCTGAAGGGGATTCGCTGGTCATCCTATTGCATCAAATCTAGAGTGATTGGTGGGGGCGAATAGAACCTAAAACTTAGTGTTATACACGTCTTGGAGTCTTGCGCAATCATGAATTCATTTTCTCTTTTGTTCTTTATTTTACGTGTTATTCACAATTATTTGAACTAATGGTTTTCTATGTTTGGTTGTTCTTCTTTGTTGTAGTATTATTTCCATCAACAAATGTTCTCGGAGTTCTGGACTTGAATCTAAAGATTACATTGGTGGAGTTTTTTTTGTTACTCTTTTCTAGAGGAAAAAAATGATCCGGGATCGTTTCTTAATTTCTTTTCGGAGTTGTGGATCTTAAATCCCATGGTCACACGTGTGGAAATGCAGAATACAAATCCAGATTGCAATCCTACAGCCACAGCGAAGCATAGTGGCGACACCCTAAAAGAAAACGTCTTCATAATGCGGTAGCCACTACATTATTTCACTGATCAGCTGCAATATCAAACAAATACTCTATTTCAACTTAAATATTAGTAAAAAAAATTATGTATTTAGTGTAAATTTAGAATAAATAGATAGACATTTGTTTTTCTTATATTTGAGTTCGGAGTAGTATAAATTAGATAATTAGTAAAACTAGTCCGGGAGTGTCTTTTCCTTGACAGAAGTGTTATTAACACATTTTAGAACATTCATTTTCCAACACTCTTTTTAGTGAAAACCTCGCTATTCCAAGAAGGTAGCTCAGTTGGCGAGCTAAGAAATACCGAATGAGTACGCCAAATAAGTGTAAAAAGGAGGTCCAGATTCAAACACGAGAAACTAACATCCCTTCTCCCCCACTAACATTGCCTATAAAAATTCCACAAAAAAAAAAAACATTGCCTATAAAAAAATAAAATAAAATAGATCTCACTAAATTATGTGAGTTACATGTAAATTTGGTGGAGCTCGCATAGAAATCAATCGATAAAGAAGAACTAGTAGGATACCCGTGCATACGCACGGGTGCTGTCGTGTTCTTTTTATGAATGAACTTAGGCGGTATTTAAATAGTCTAAACATTACCCCGTGAAAATAAAGACAAATTTAAAATAGATAAAAAAAAGTTTCAAATAAAAAATTGATAAATATTAAAATCTAAAAATGTAAAAGTATCATTTAAAAACAATCTGTGCATTTATCCCGTGTTTTTTTATATATCAGTGCAGTATTTTTTTTTATATATCACGGTTGTTATCCCGTGTTTTTTTATATATCAGTGCAGCTATCCCATGTTTTTATATATATCATTGCAGTTATCCCCATATTTTTTTTATATATCAGTGCAGTTATCCCGTGTTTTTTTTATGTATCAGTGACAATTATTTGTCCCTTTTTAGGTATTAGTGACAAATATTTGTCACGTGTGTTTTAAATATTAATTAATCGGTTTAAATAGTCATTAAGCCTTCTTGTTTTTTAGATAATAGGTTTATAGTAGTCTTCAAAAATTATAATTATCAATGACAAATATTAATCCCGTGTTTTTTTATATCACTGCAGTTATCCCGTGTTTTTTAATATATATCAGTGCAGTTATCTCGTAGTTGATTATTTTAGTCGATTAGTTGATTATAGTAGATAGTAAAAGTTAGATAGTAGATTATCAATAAGAAATATTTGTTTTAAATATTAATTAGTAGTTTAAATAGTCATTATGTCTTCTTGTTTTTTAGATAGTAGGTTTATAGTAGTCTTCAAAAATATTAATTATCAATGACAAATATTAATCTTGTGTTTTTTATATATCAATGAAGTTATCCCGTGTTTTTTTATATATCATTGCAGTTATCCCGTAGTTTCAATTGATTGGTAGATTATAGTAGATAGTAAAAGCTAGATAGTAGATTATCAATAAGAGGTGATAGTAGATTATCAATAAGAGTGTAAACATATTTCGAAGAGAAAAATTTAAATTTTACGGTGATAAATTTTTTCAAAAAGTGATAGTTTTTTTTTGTTTTTTAGTGTGACTCATTTACATTTTTATAAGTAATTTTAGTAGAGTTGTGTTTGTATAAATTTAGAAATTTAGTTAAAAAAACAAAAGTGAAGTGATAAGAGAAAGAGAAGAATTGTTTATGGGAAAAGCAAAAGTAAAGTAAAAAGAAAAAAGGAAGAAAGAGAGTGTAAGAAGAAAAAGAAAGAAAGAGAGGGTAATGACATTTTTACCCTTAGATTAGATATGTGTCTTGTTAATAAGAGATCCAAATTGGTAATTTCATAGGAGATCCAAATTGGTAATTTCATAGGAGGAGATCCAAATTAGATATAAGAGAGTGGGTTGAAAAACGTGTTCGGTTTTATGATGTTAGAATTTCTAGAAATATAAAATTTTAATTCCTCAAAGTCAATTACCTAATTTTTGTGGAAATATGGTGTTTGCGGAATTCCCAAAAAAAAATCCATGACTTTTACCTACGGACAAAACTATGGGTAAAAGTATTTTTTTTAAAAAAAACTTTTACCTACGGACAAAACCGGGGGTAAAAGTCTAGTTTTTTGGGAATTCCGAAAATACTATTTTTTACATGATTTCGGAAGCTGATTTTCACATATTTCTGGAAATTTTCACGTAATTCCAAAAATCCTTCGAAAAATAAATTTCTAGTTAAATTTTGTTAACAATGTGAGGGGTATTTTGGGAATAAAATAGGTTATCGGGGTATAGAGGAGAAGAAGGGGGGTACCAAAAAAAACCCAACTCTCAATATGTTCTGTAACTTCACAGATATTGTAGTTGAGTTATACATAACGACAATATAATAGTGACAAAATCTAACAATCACATGTCTAAGTTATAATACGCACACAAATTCTTAGGTATGTTTGAATTGAGGATTTAAGAGGGGAGACCTGAGTAATTATGTCCTTATGAGAAGACATCTCAAATTTTACAACTAACATGTACTCCATAATAGAGTAGATTTCCTATGTAATCCACCGACGAAATCATCACATCAACAACTAGATTTAAACTCATGTTCTTATGAAATACGAGCCAGTTGTGTTAACTATATACCAAAGTTTGCACACATATTTTTCTTCTTTCTCACAAGCATGTACTGATGTACATGAGATTGCAGCTACCACATACTCCATTCGTCTCATATTATATAACGTTTTGGCCATTTCACACAAATTAAGAAAAGTAGTTAATTTTGTATGAAAAAGATAAATTATGAGTTACTTTACAAAATTACCCTTTATTAATGTCATGGAGAAGATAAATAAATAGAATTGGAAGAAGAGATATTATTAAATAGGCTAAATATATATTTTGGCACTTTATCTTTGGGGTTGTGGTCACTTTGGCCCTTTATCTTTTTTTTTCTCATTTTAGACCCTCATGTTTTTTTTGTGTGTCATTTTGGCCCCTGCCGTTATCATTTTGGTCCCTTATGTTTTTAATTGATTTCATTTTAGTCCCTTATGTTTTTAATTGATTTCATTTTGGGACCTTATGTTTTTAATTGATTTCATTTTCGTCCTTAAAAATTTGCCTAAAAAAACATAAACATAACGGCAGGGGCCAAAATGACACACACAAAGTCATAAATTACCCTTACAAAATTACCCTTATTATGAGTTACTTTACAAAATTACCCTTCCTTATTATATATTTAGCCTATTAAATAAGGAAGGGTATGATAGGAAAAGTAGCATTAATATTGCATTGGTATTGTAAAAGTCAGATAATACGGGACAAACTTTTTTGGGTAAAACGACATATAATATGGGACAGAGGGAGTATCCATTAGTTTGATTTCATTCAATTCCTCATTCATTAAATGCATATAATGTCGTGTTTTTTTTACTAAAAACATATATTCATTCATCCAAGTTGATTCATCAAAAATAACATAAATTCAGCATTATTAAAACTGAAAAAGATAAATCTACGAACAAAACTCATGACACCAAGTTAATAACATAAAACAACAAAATGTCTACAAGTGTCACAAAATAAAAGTCATCAGAATACTCATGCCTTCGAAGGTGATCTGTCGATTTGAATCAAACAAACACCGCAGGCACAACAAGGCGAGAAATAAAAATGCTGCACCAAGTGTTAGCCTGCATTTTCGACAGGCTCAATTAAATGCAGTCAATGAGGTTTGACTTGGTAATTTCAAGAGGAAAGATGTTGATTTCGACAGGGAGAAGTTTTCCCAAGAATGTTCGACACAGTGCTTAACTTAATAGAAATTGAAGAATTGGAGCCAATGGTTCGACGAGAAGAAATTAGTAATGGATCAGAAGTCAAGTGCTCGTTGTCGAAACGGTGTAGCAGTTATTGTGGTCGAAGACATGACAGTTACCATTTTTTAAATTCTTTGTACAGTTAGTTAGTTATTGTGTTTCCCTTCTTGTATAAATAGTAGTTTTTCATAGGAAAAAGGGGTCACAAATTAACATACAGAATTCTGAAACTCAAAACTTCCAACATCACAGAGAAAACGAGTCAGAGAACAATGTATGACATTGTGCACCATTCTCTTTACAATTAATACAATTGCACTTTTACTTTCTTAAGTTTTCTGCATTTTATTTGTTTTCTTTTCGATTTCTACTCAGAATTCCTCTTTTTAGAGATAACTTCGACGGTTATCTTCATATTTTCAAGTTTTAACCGCAAGAACACTTATAATTTCTGGAAAAGCTTTAACACAAATATTCTGGGATTTTCTAGTTGATCCTGCAAGCAACATTAGTTTGTAACTAGTGGTGTTTACCAAAAAAACACGGTAAACACCAAGACAACGAACAACTTATTTAGATAAAAAAAATAAAAAAAATGATCTTGGACAAAAATTGACCCAAAAACCCTTATTCGGTGGGTGACCAAGAAAGAAAAAGAAGTAGAAAGAAGGTTGAATGAGACTCTTAGGGTATATCTAGGTGTGATTTTGAGTTGAGAAGGGCATACAATATCCCGTTTAATAATATTAAAATGTTCACATGAATAGATTTTGCCACAGAAATAATATTTTAATAATAAGCATGATCATAAAATAAATGAGATAAACTTCAAGGGGTTGGTCTAGTGAAGCAGGATTTGTATTTGAGAGATTTTGGGTTCAAATCTCATTAGTCTGCCCCTTAGAGTGAAGTAAATGTAATTACCACGTAAGTGTTCAAAGAGTCTGAAAATATTCTTTGCCTTGAATTGAGGCACCATTCTCTCACACTAAAATTTATTATACAAAAAATTTAAAATAAACGAGATGCGTGGTCATCCACCATTTTCCCCCCTCCTTTCATTGTCTTTTTTGTTTGAAAGGTTCTCCTTTCATTTTCGCCTTGTCGGTCTAACTTTTTCCGGTAAACTTGGTTTAATTTAAAGTGGCATATTGTCAACTTCTTACTGAATCAGTAATAGACTATTTAAGTTCAATTTGTGCAATTGAAAGAAAAATCATTTAGCAACATAATGTGGTATAAGTGGTAGATACTTGTGTCCCTTAATTATTTGGTCTTGAGTTCAATCATTGGTCAGTACGTATGGAAAAACATGATCAACCACTTAAATAGATCTCTGATACCTCTAAAGATTAATCTCCACAATGATGTTGGAGGATACCTTGATTTAAAAAAAATATTGAATCATAAGTCGTGATGCATTTCAAAGACTCTGCTTTGGTTTAATGTTTTATCGATATAAAAGGTATAAAGTAAAAAAGAAAAAGTAAAAGGAGAAAGCAAGGCATAAATTCACAAACAATCTGGGTAAAGTCTCTAGCGTGACAAAGTTCAAGACCCATACGGATAGCCATCAATTCTGCCAAGAGAGCATCACCACCATCCTGTGAGTACGAGAAACCAGCAATCCACCAGAGTGATCACGCAGGATTGCACTTGCTCCAATACGAGGAATGCCTTCCAAAAAGCTCCCACCTACATTGATTTTAACCATACCAACTGGTGGAGGAGACCAGCATCACCCTGGTTAGGGAAGTGATCAAGGAACTCATGATGAGAAACATACACCTTCTTTATAACTTCATGTAGGTGCCAAGGTTGTTCTTCAAAGATCATGTTATTTCGCCAACACCACACTTGCCACAAACTAGCATAAAAGATGTACATTGACTCACTATGAACCATGTCATAAATTCAGGTGTCAAGATCTGCTTAGAAAGAAATTGGGGTGAATCCCCATTCCCAAATAGAGCCACACCTCCTTGGAGTGAGGGCACTCACGGAGGCGGTGAAATCAAATTATAAAATCAAATTTATAGATACATGATGTACTAAAATTATAAAATCAAATTTATAAATACATCATGTAATAAACTTATAAAATATAAGATTTTAATACATGTGATTTTTAATAAAAGGGTTTATTATTAATTTCTTAACTGTGGAGCTAATTAGCAAGATATATGTATGACCTAGCACAACCGACAAAATCAACATTGTTAGACTGAACATTTTACGTAGTTATCCAAATTCGAACTCAAGATCTTCACTTTACATGCGTGAGTTATCTGGAAAAAAAAAAGATATGCACTATTGTGTAATATGATATATTAATGTTGTAGTAAAAAAATAAAAAACCTAAAATATTTGTAACAACTTATGAATAAAAATATCAAAACCAACTTTCTCACTGTTGACATGTCATATGAAGGCTATATTTGGCAATGTCAATCTGCTAGCTTATAACGAATAGCTTATAGCGGGTGAGCCTTTTGTAAGTGTTTGACATGACAGACTTATAACATTTTTTAGTAGCTTACGACATTTCATTTTTCTCTCATTTTTACTCTTGTTACTTTAATTAAATTCTTTATTTATCCTCCAATAAATGAATATTCTCTCTCATGGTTGAACATTAATGACAAATATCTATTTATCTCATTTTATATTTATAAGCTAGTTTAATCGCTAATTTTATCAAACACTTTAAATTCAATTTGATCGCTTATCCGCTATGAGTTCGTCCGCTATAAGCTAGTTTATCCACTATTTTATCTGCTATCGCTATTTTTGCCAAACAGAGTCTAAAAATAAACACAGGGAAAGAACACTCGGTTTTTATGTAACTGTATTAAAAAAATTTCTTATATTTAATCTACTGTTTATTAAATTTTAATTAATTTAATTTGATTAACATGACCTTTATATAACCCAGAGCGTAGGGTTCAGCGGTTGGGGCTGAACCTCCCTTAACCAAGGGTCGGGGGTTCGATCTCCGCCTTGGGTACGGAGCAGCGTTAAAACTCTGGACCAGCTGTCCTGCCCCTCGAGGCACCTACAATGAGTGAGGGATTAGTTACTGCTGTCCGTGCGGTGGATACCCGGGTTTACCCAAAAACATGACCTTTATATATATATATATATATATATATATATATATATATATATATATATATATATATATTTTATGAGATAAACTTATTTAATAAAAGATAATAAATAAAAATAAATGTACTAAACTTGTTGCTTTTCTTTTCTCCCATTTAGTAAACTCCTAAACTTGTCTAAATTCAAGTTCAATTCCTAATAACAAAACAATTTAGACAAAATTTTAATAGAGTATTTTTTGATTGTACTTAAAGCTAAATTCCGCACTTGTCAATATCGAGTTTTTTTTGATCTATTTAGATGAAGTGACAAAATAAACACGCACATACACTACCACGACACACATTCTATGTGAATCGTTGAAATAAGCAACCAAAGAGAGGGAATGTCAATATCTAGTTTGTTGTGAGAATTAAACTCGAGAATATGTCAACCCGGTGTTCCATATCAGCTTATGTCATTAGTATTGGTTATATAAAAATAAACAGTCTCAAAAAAATGTATTTATCTATCTAATATCTATTTATCTATTTAATCAAACAAACAACTTACAAAAAGACAATTTTAGACATCTTAATTTTTTGACACATCACCACTTTTGTGGACAATAATGTATTTTACTTTTATTTCTCATTTTTTAATTCTATTTTCTCTTCCTTTCTCACTCTCTCTCTCTTTCAATCTCACATTTCCCAATATTTCTCACTTTTTTACACATCTACTATTTGTGGCCCCCACATCCTTTATTTAAAAATATTTCTCTTCCCAATTTTTTAATCTACTATATAATACAATATAATTATTAAATATCTATTTAAATATCTATTTAATCAAACAAACAACTTACAAAAAGACAATTTTAAACATCTTAATTTTTTGACACATCACCACTTTTGTGGACAATAATTTATTTTACTTTTATTTCTCATTTTTTAATTCTATTTTCTCTTCCTTTCTCACACTCTCTCTATTTCAATCTCACATTTCCCATATTTCTCACTTTTTTACACATCTACTATTTGTGGTCCCCACACCCTTTATTTAAAAATATTTCTCTTCCCAATTTTTTAATCTACTATATAATACAATATAATTAAATTAATATCAAATAATCCACGATATACTCCTATTTACTATCTAATTTAATATCTATTTATACAAACAAACCACACTTAAATTACCAAAACAAGCCTCCATATTTACTTGACAACTCATCTAACCAAATACAACAATGTAATTTACTATTCTTTTTTCAAATTTCTTCTCCCAATGCATTTTCTTCTCACTCTCACTTTTTTCCTACTTTTTCCTACTTTTTTTTCAAATTTCAAATTTCAAATCAAACTCACCCACTTTCTATCTACTAAACAATTTATCAATTTATACAAACAAACCACACTTAATTACCCAAACAAGTCTCCTTATTTACTTCACAACTCATATAACTAAGGATAACATTGTAATTTACTATCACACCTTTTTTCAAATTTCTTCTCCAAGTGCACTTTCTTCTCACTCCTACTTTTTTACTACTTTCTTCTACTTCTTTTTTTCAATATTCAAAATTCAAATCAAACCCACCCACTTTCTTTTTCCACTATCTACTACAATCAACTAATCAACTAAACTAATCAATTGGAACTACGAGGTAACTGTACTGATATATAAAAAACACGGGATAACTGTACTGATATGTAAAAAAACAGGAGATTAATATCTAAAAAAACAAGAAGACTTAATGACTATTTAAACTACTGATTAATATTTAAAACACATGTGACAAATATTTGTCACTAATACCTATAAAAGGACAAATAATTGTCACAAATATTTAATAAAACACGGGATAAATATTTCTTATTTATAATCTACTATCTATCTAATATCTATTTATCTAATCTAATATCTATTTATCCAAACAAAACACACATAAATTACACAAACAAGCCTCCCTATTTATTTACTTAACAAGTCATCTAACTAAAGGTAACATTGTAATTTACTATCACATTTTTTTTTCAAATTCCAACTCCCAATGCACTTTCTTCTCACTCCCACTTTTTTTTTCAACTTTCTCCTACTTTTTTTTTCAAATTTCAAATCGAACCCACCCACTTTCTTTTCCCACAATCTACTTTACTAAAATAATCAATTGAAACTACAAGATAACTGCACTAATATATAAAAAAACACGGGATAATTTCACTGATATATAAAAAACACGAGATTAATATCTAAAAAAAAAAGAAAACTTAATGACTATTTAAACTACTGATTAATATTTAAAACACATGTGACAAATTTTGTCATTAATACCTAAAAAGGACAAATAATTGTCACAGATATATAATAAAACACGGGATAAAATTTTTTTTATTGATAATCTACTGTCTATCTTTTACTATCTACTATAATCTACTAATCAACTAAAATAATCAATTGAAACTACACGATAACTGCACAAATATATAAAAAAACACGGGATAATTTCACTGATATATAAAAAACACGAGATTAATATCTAAAAAAAAAGAAAACTTAATGACTATTTAATCTACTAATCAACTAAAATAATCAAGTGAAACTACGAGATAATTGCACTGATAAATAAAAAAACACGGGATAACTGCAGTGATATATAAAAAAACACGGGATTAATATTTACCATTGATATTTATAATTTTTTGTGACAATTTATAATTAATATTTACCATTAATAATTATAATTTTGGAAAACTATTATAAACCTACTATCTAAAAAAACACAGGATAACTGTAATAATCTACTATAATCTACTATAATATACTAATCAACTCAAATAATCTAATATAAAAACACGGGATAACTGCAATAATCTACTATAATATACTAATCAACTCAAATAATCAATTGAAACTATGAGATAACTGCAATGATATATAAAAACACACGGGATAACTACACCAATATATAAAAAACACAGGATTAATATTTGTCATTGATAATTAAATTTTTTGAAGACTACTATAAACCTACTATCCAAAAAACAATAATATATAATGACTATTTAAACTACTGATTAATATTTAAAATAAATATTTCTTATTGATAATCTACTATCTCTCTTTTACTATCTACTATAATCTACTAATCAACTAAAATAATCAATTGAAACTACGAGATAACTGCACTGATATATAAAAAAATACGAGATTGATATTTGTCATTGATAATTAAAATTTTAGAAGCCTACTACTACAAACCTACTATCTAAAAAATAAGCAGACTTAATGACTATTTAAATTACTAATTAATATTTAAAACAATTATTTTTTATTGATAATCTACTATCTAACAAATTTACTATCTACTATAATCTACTATCAACTAAAATAATCAATTGAAATTACCAGATAACTGCACTGATATATAAAAAACACGGAGATAACTGCAGTGATATATAAAAAAAACACGAGATTAATATTTGCCAATGATAATTATAATTTTTGAAAACTACTATCTAAAAAAACAAGAAGACTTAATGACTATTTAAACTGATTAATATTTAAAACACACACGACAAATATTTGTCACTAATACCTAAAAAGGGACAAATAATTGTTACTCATATATAAAAAAACACGGGATAAATATTTGTTATTGATAATCTACTATCTATCTTTTACTATCTACAATAATCTACTAATCAACTCAAATAATCAATTGAAACTATGAGATAACTGCACTGATACCTAAAAAAACACTGGACAACTTCACTGATATATAAAAAAATACAGGGATAACTGCAATGATATATATAAAAACACGCGATAGTTGCACTGATATATAAAAAAAACATGGGATAACAACACTGATATATAAAAAACACTGCAATGATATATAAAAACACACGGGATAAATGCACATATTGTTTTTAAATGACACTTTTACATTTTTAGTTTTAATATTTATCAATTTTTTATTTGAAACTCATTTTCTATCTACTTTAAATTTTTCTTTATTTTCACGGCAATGTTAGTGGGGGTTGGGGAAATGTTAGTTTCCACGGGTTGAACCCGAGACCTCCTTCTTGCACTCATTTGGTGCACTCCTTCGGTATCCCTTAGCTTGCCAACTGTATATTTTACAATCGATTTTAGATTAATGAGATTTCAAATTAACGTTTCTATTTGAAGTAATCGTATCACGTAACGCGATCGGCCCGTGCGGATGCACGTGTATATTACTGGTATATAATATAAATAAATAATTAAGAGTTGTGCTATTTGATAACGTGAGTCTCTCCTTCATACTTCATTCATTCATACTGTCAAACTCTGTGCGCAGTGTCAACTTGCCCACGCTGCGCTCCTTTGAATTTCCAGATCTCCTTCATCGTTAGTATGTCTCTTTCTTCTCTCCATTTTCCGATTTTTATCGCTAATTATTTCATAGATCTCGATCGCCTCATCGTTATCGCTCGCTTCATTTTCAATTTGTTCTTTTCTATGGATATGCAGAATTTCAAATTATTACTTTTTCCTTTTCTTCTATTATTCATTCACCGTTTGTTTGATTTGCGATGATGGCTAATTTAGTATTTCTTTTCCAGATTAATAACTTTACTTCCAAATATAAGTCCTTATTTTGTTTTCAGAAGCTATAGATTATTACGCAGCTCATGCTATCGGTTATTATCTTTATGAATTTCGATGCTTTGTGATTTTTATTTTAATAATAGTTTAGTTCTGTAATAATAAACATTGAGACATCAAATTAAAAGATATAATATCATATCATACCACACACTTTTGCAGGTTCATATATGCAAATGCAAGCTAGCTCGTAGATCATAGATAAGTCTTGTGATTCATGCTTAAATACACCCCAAATATTATTAGCACAGTTGGACTTACCTTAGCACAGTTTGGATTAGCTTTTAGCTTAAGAATTAAGAGAGTTTCTCAATTAAAATAAGTACTATTCTTTACTACTTACCAAAAAAATAATATTTATAAACTTGTATGATAGGTGTGTATGGAAACTTAAATCAGAAAAATTCTAAAAAAAATTGAGATAGAGAACCTAACTTCAATTTATACGAGAGAAGATGATGTTTAAATTTCTCATGGTTATTGTAAGATTCTTTTTTTTGGGGGGTAAGTGCTTATGGAGAAATTTTGCGAAACAATTGTGATTTTCGATTTCATTTGTGAACCGGAAAGATTCTTTTTTTTGGGAGGTAAGTGCTTATGGAGAAATTTTGCGAAACAATTGTGATTTTCGATTTTATTTGTGAACCGGAAATTGTTTTTTGTTTGTCCTGTTGCAGGGTTGTTGAAGTAAATGGCTTTGGTCACCACTGCTGAAGTGTGTGATGCAAATCCACAGTTAATTTTGAGTGGGGAGCTTCGTGCCCTACAGCCAATTTTCCAGATTTATGGTCGAAGACAGGTATTTTCCGGACCTATAGTTACTTTGAAGGTGTTTGAAGACAATGTGTTGGTTCGCGAGTTCCTTGAAGAGAAAGGCAATGGAAGAGTGCTTGTTGTGGATGGGGGTGCGAGTTTGCGCTGTGCAATTTTAGGAGGCAACCCTGTAGTGCAAGCACAGAACAATGGATGGGCAGGTATTGTTGTGAATGGATGTATAAGAGATGTTGATGAGATCAATGGTTGTGATATTGGGGTGAGAGCTCTTGGTTCTCACCCTATGAAAGCCAATAAGAAAGGCATGGGAGAAAAACATGTTCCTATAAATATTGCTGGGACAAGGATTGGTGATGGGGAATGGCTTTATGCAGACACAGATGGAATTCTGATCTCTCGAACGGAGCTGTCTGTTTGATTCTAATTCATATTTATGGGCAGGCAAGTTGTAGTGCTTTCTGTATTTGTGTTCTTGACCCTAGTGTCCCAGCTTCCACAAGATTGTAACGCCATTAATCCCCATGATAATGAAAATAGGTTGGAGTGTTTGTCCATTTTATGATTCTGTTTTGAATTGCTGTCACGAGAACTTAATTTTTTTCCCTCCCCATAATCGAGTTAATGGTTGCATCTGTTACTAAGTTTGGAGGGATCCAAATGCAATCTATATACATATTTATATTTTGATAAACAATGGCATTGTCTTTTGTTTTTGTTGGCCTTAAAATTATGTTGCTGTCAAGAAATAGGAAGAGGGAAAGACCAGTAGCATGTGCTATAAATGTGGTATGGCACTCTCTTGTCTCCTGCTTCTACATAGCATCATCCCAAGGATTTCCCATGTATTATTAGCCAATTTAGCCTGATTAAACATTAATAAACATGTGGTCTTCCCAAAAAAAAAAGTCACATTTTATAGATTTATCTTTACAGATGATAAGCCAGTAGGATTAAGTTAGTGGTGAGAAATTTGAGTAGTTTGTATGAGATCATAAATTGAAGTTTCATAGCTGTCATTTATACACTAGAAAATCTTCATAGATTGTATTAGAATTCTATCACATGAATTTCTTTACAATGTACAGTAAAGAAATTATCTTCTGAAGTGCAACACAATATTAAAGAGTTGCAGAAAGGGAGATTTGGCGTCGAGGTAAGGAATATGAGGCCACGTGAACTAGTTGGACATGGAATAAGAAAGGTATCAGTGATGCTGTAATGATGCCATGCGTATTAGATTTGTCTGTCCCATTGTGTTCATGACGATTTACAGGGTATAAAGTGAGTCACTTGAATCATTTTTTATTCCCTTTTGAAGGGCTCCCATCCATTGTCGCTTTTGCAGCTGTAAAACTCCTAAACAGCTCATGTGCCTGATTCTTATAGCATACTATATATATATATATATATATATATATATATATATATATATATATATATATATATATATATATATATCAATTGATCAAACTCTTTTTCAGTTATGAAAATACATAAGAAATCACGTACCCAACATTTTTTTTTTGTTTCTGCCTGAAAACCTTGTTCTCAAAATTTTCAAGGCTAAACATCAATTTTTTCTTGGAACCACTTCATATACACCCTCGACACCAAAAACAAAAAGTAACATAAATCAAACATAGACCTTATTAGTGTTTAAATAAAATACCTGATGGATGTTGGTCCTTGAATCTTTCGTTATCATCAGAAGACATTCAAAAATTAACATTAGCACTTAGAAAAATAAAAAGAATAATTTTCAAGAGAAACAAAATAGCAAGCAGGTACTGCATAGAGACTAAGAGGAAAACAACATATAGTCATATAGACCATATATATTACTGACTTATGGTTCAAGTGGGGGCCATAAAGATAGTATTACAGACGGTAATTACAGTCACCCCAAAAAAGGTAATTACATTTAAGTTTATAATCTCTTGCTTGATCCTATCATACAATGTATTAAGCAGAGTGAGATGTGATGAGATAATTTGTTAGCAAACTGAGTGAGATGAGATGACCTGACCTGCAACGCAACGCATGCAATGCATTATCACAGTTTTAGATTATTTGATAAAACTAAACAACTGCAAGATTTTGCATGCTTCATTATGGAAGCTTTAACAAGATTTTGCACACAAAATGAAAACTAAAAAGGGAGAGTAGATTATTATTTGGTAAAAGTAATAGTTTTACTTTGCACTAATTAGCTAGGTTCACATTAGAGGATGTTATTTCTATGCACTGGATGCAACATTCTAATTGCTATAAATTAGTAATAAGCTCTCCTAGCTTAGCATTGCGACGAATTAGTCTCCCACATACATTTCATTCTCTCATGATCTAATTTCATACCTTGCTCACAATTGGTCATTTGAATTCTGTTATACGCAGGACTAGCTAATGGCTCCTACACGTTCTCCACCACCTCACCCTCCACCTTCCTACCCCAAGTCTCCAATTCTAAATAATAAAGAGAAAAAACCTCCACCACCACCAATTTTTTAGTATTTTAAGTTGCTGAAATATGGCCAACATCATTCTACATGTGTGAAAAATGTCTCAATCAACCATTAGACTTCAACATTCACAGTCTTTGGGCACAAAACAACAGTGAACCTCAACCAGCTGAGTCCAAAGGAATGAAGGGCTTTTACCAATAAAGCCCAAAACTCAAATTCAAACCAAACATTAAGCCCAAGCCCAAGGAAAAGAGAAGATCATATCCAAATGTTTCTCTTTCTCATGCAGATTGCCACGACAGCATATTCTTGTTCTCATGCAAAAGACACGTGTTATGTGCTGCCACGCCATGAAACAACACTACATCTGTCTCACGCCTCTTCTTTCTCCCAAACATCCCTCTAGCTATCTATGAAACTTCACTGCACTCCATCTCCATGGAAGAATCATACCAAAAAGACTCCTTTCTTTTTCCCACACCACCCCATTGGATAACAAAGCAACTATCCTCCCAAGTAGACTTAATCTACAACTTCATGGCCTCTATCCTTTCCCCTTTCACCTCTCTTTTCACTGTCACATCAGAAACCAAAGACAGAGTTGAATATTCTGCAGCACACAATGGTTCTTCAGATATAGCTTATGGTAGCTTAGTAGTGTTAAAGAAACTCGGGCTTTGCTTTCTGAGTGCTGCATATGTGTGCACGATTCTGTTTTTGGTTCTGATTCTGGCTGCTGTTTTGGGTGTTGGGTTGGTTCGGTTATGGGTTGAGGAACCTTTGTTTGTTAAGGAAAGTTTGCATTTTGATTACACTGATGCTCACCCAACAGCTGTTTTTTCATTTCATGGTGGTGTTAGTAATGCTGGGGGATTATATATTAAGAAAAAACATATACGTGTCCCAGTTGGTCACACATTTTCTGTTTCTTTGTCCCTCTTGATGCCTGAATCTGACTTTAATAGAGACCTTGGTGTCTTTCAGGTATGCCTTTTGTCTCTGCAACTTCTTTGACAAAAGCCCAACGGGCCGGCTCGATGACCCAGTATTTTGGGTTGGGATGAGCTCATTAAATAGAGTTCCAGAAAAGAACTGGGCTTTTTGACTCAATCCAATTGGCCCACTGGGCTTTATGATTATGGTCGACCAGTATTTTGGGTTGGGTTAGCACAATAGAAAATTGGGCCGGCCCGCGCCGCTTTTACGCAGTTTGTATGATTAGTGATTAGTACTATAAACATGTATAAGCTTCATCTAGGTTCTATTTGTTTAAGAGCTAATAAAATTTTGTTTTACAGTTGACTGCAGAACTCTTATCAGTAAATGGAAATGTGATAGCAAAATCAAGCCAACCATGCATGTTACGATTCAGAAGCTCTCCAATTAGAATAGCAAGGACAGTTATGATGGGTGTACCTTTAGTACTAGGAATCTCAGCTGAGACACAAAAAATCAATGTAGATATATTAAAGCACAAAGAGGACAATAGAAGAACCAATGCTATAAGAGTAACACTACATCCAAGAGCAGGAACTTCATCACTTCCACAACTATATGAAGCTGAAATTGTGATGAACTCAAATCTACCTTGGGCTAAAGAGTTAATTCGAAATTGGAAATGGACTTTCTATGTTTGGGTGTCCTTATATGTCTACATTGTATTACTTATGCTTCTTTTGTGTTGCTATAGGCCACTTATTTTTATGGTAACACCAGAGTCCTTTAGTTATCAAAGGGTGAGTGAATTGACAAGTGAAGAACTACAAGTTGGAGAGTCATTAGAAGATGAGAGTGAGGTTTCTGAATTGTTGAGGAAATGGAAAAGTAGAAGAAGTAAGAGAAAAACTATCGTAACAGATGGTGTGCCAGAAACTATTGGCTCATCAGCTTCTAGTTTTAGCATGACTACTACTAGAGAAGATGTAACTAGTACTCTTGCTGTTGAAGATGATACTGAGGACTCTGAATCAGTGTGCATAGGTTAGAGTTATTGTGTGAAATTTTTATGTTAACTTCGAGTTTGTGAACTTATGTAAAACTGCTATTGCAATTTTAATGTTATTATATTTATAGGTAATAAGATGTAACAATATCTCCAGGTCTAGCACTATTATGTCCCTTTGATCACATTCTTCTTATTGATGTTAGATTTGTCATGTCACACATGTACATCATGAATTATAATTTGATATTCATGAATAATATGTAGGGTGTATTTTTTTTTAAGCAGGGACAAACATGGATTGGTTCAGTGCAAATCTTCCGATTTCTCCCCCCCATGCGCGCACGATTAGCCTTTCGCTAATTTTAATTTTTTATTCGCAGTAGCTAAGCTTCAAACTGGTTTGCTTCCAGAATTATGTCAAAAACACATAATTTCAGAAGCCAATTTTTTGACTTCCGGATTTATGTGTTTTTGGCATATTTCTGGAATTTTGTTATACCCCCCAATTTTTTAAGCTTTCCGGAAATACCTCAAAATGAGGTATTTTCGGAAGCCAATTTGGCTTCCGGAAATACCTCTTTTTGAAGTATTTTCGGAAAACCCATGTTTCTAATATATGTATTTCCGGAAATTTTTAAAAAATATTTTTTTTAAGAAAAACTGGGGGTATTTTGGGAATTTATTGAAAAAAGGGGGTATGGGTCCAATGGGGGTAAAAAAAAACACCCTGATATGTATTAGGACACTATAAACAATTAGAGGATTTATAGAACTAATTACTTTTTAAAGCCGACACTATAAACAATTAGAGGATTTATAGAACTAATTACTTTTTAAAGCCGTTGTTTGAAGTGATTTGTAGTGCAACAGTACCTGCAAAATAATGAAGCTAGTAGGAGTCCCACCTACTAGCTTGTTTACAAGCTCTCAGAAAGCTTTAGTATATAAAGACTTTGGTGTGACCAAAGACAAGCAATGTGGGACTTCCCCACTTTTGAAATATCCTTTAAAATCAATAAAGTCACAACAATCCTCCACATATTTCAAAAGTTGAAAAAAGAAATAAAGAAAAGAAGTTTCTTGGGTTAACATCGTAGGTGTAATGCATCGGAGTTGTATAGCAAGCTATGGAACCAGTCCTAGACAGATAAAACATAACATACAATGAATTGGTTTAGCAAGCTATGGAACCCAAGACACATGTTATATGTTAGAGGTTTTACCATCACATTACACCCCCACAATTATGGTAATTATTTGTGTTTTTTCATGAAAGTACATACTATTTGTGTTCTTGACACCAATTCCCGTAGTTGTACCCTCCTATTTCACATACAGTAATATTGTATTTGTCTTGTCTATAACATTTAATATTCTTTGTTCTTTTAAATTGGACTTACTGTTTCATTGATCCTTTGATGTTTGATGCATGATTCAGAGAAGCTAAACCTACAAAATGCTTGCTGCAGTTTTATGGTTGGGGATGTGATTGTTAATAAAGAGTTAGTAACTAAGTTAGTAACTAAGTTAATATCCTTTGATGTGATTGTTAATAAAGAGTTAGTAACTAAGTTGGTGATTAAGAATTGCTTTTATGTAGAGAAATGAAAGGTTGTTTTACAAGCTTCTAATTGATCATGATGAGGAGTTTGCTCCCAGTTGTTTAGACTCCAACTGTTGGTGAAGCTTGCCAGAAATATGGGAGCATCTTCATGTATCCTCAGGGTCTTCAAATAAGCTTGAAAGAGAAGTAAGTTTCAGTTCAATTGTTCCTTTATCCTCCCAAAATCATTTGTCTGTGTACTTATAGTTGAATTTGGATATACTGTGTGTCTGTTATTGGTCTCAAAGTAATTGTTCCATTCTCTCTTGGGTGGGTTTTAAAGAGGGAGGATTCTTACAGTACTTAGGAATTGGCTTGAGAAGAACATTCAAGTCATTCTTCATGTAATATGATTCTGTTTAACTACTGAAAAAAGTGTTTATGATGATGTTCCTTTTTCCTTCATTCTTCATTTTTTTAGAAAAGTTAATAATTAGTTCCATAGTTTCTTGTGAATTTGGGTACAATGCGCTCTTTATCTCAGTTTTATTATGATTACTGCCTTTTGACAAATAAAGTTTGGGTACTTTGTTATCTTTCAATTTTCTCTTATCAGCAAAAGTGTTCCCTTTTTGCAGTGTTTGCTCTAAATATATGCAGGATATATATGTTAATATCATATGCAAACAACTTGGTTTATACTGCAATTAGGTAGACTTGATGAAAATCAGGATAATCAACATGGCAGAATTGAAGGAGATACTGCAATTAGGTAGACTCTTATTTTAACACTCTTCAATAGCTATATTCAATATAATCTGTAATGTTAAAATTGCTCTAGAAAGTGGGGTCATATGATTTACCAAGTTGGCATTATTTCTAATTCAATATGAATTACTTATACTAATTGTTTTGGTTTTAACCTTAACAGGGTGACTGGAGCATATGGAGAAGGAAATGAGAGAAAGTTGACTAGAAAGACTGAGATAGCGAGAAGGTGAAGAATAGGAAGGTATATTGTTTCTCCAATGCATATTGGTCCAAAAACATATGGATACTACCTCAAAAGGAAGCAGTATTATTTGTAATTAGTTTGTGTATATTTGGTGTTAACTATTTGGTGTTAACTTGTGGTTATGCTTATTAAGTTAAAAATCAGTGCTAATCAAGTTATATTTGGTCTCATTCACTTACATAATGCACTGCACTTTCATTTTAAAATGATTTGTTTGCGTTGGTTTGTTGAATTTTATCTCTTTTGTTGTTGATGGCAAAGCTTTACTTATGATCGTGCTTAGCCTCTTGATGATGGGTGTTTTATGTTTATATAGGACTAAGGAATCCCAATGATGTAACTTTTGACCATGCTAATTGATGATGTGTATTTGTGTAATTTCAGTTCTCATGTCTATTATGGGTAGAACATTGAGGATAGGAGAATTATTTAATGTATTAGGAATGCTAACATCAAGTGAGGATATTTTTGTAGATTCCGAATCTGATTTGCCAAGTTCTGTTGTTGAGTCAACTCCAACCTCTGGTAAGCGTGAGTCTCCTCCCAAGAAATTTGTAAGGACAAATGTTCCCTCTAATGAGATGATAGAATCCTTGAATCTAAAAGATGGTCAAAATTTGGTAACATTCAATTTCTCTACAAGGGTTCTAGGAAAAAACCAGGTTTGTTATTCATTAAGAATCCAAGTTCCCGTATGACTATATAATATACATTGGCCGGCTGTGTTGCTTATTTTAATGTGAAATGTTAATTACATGACAGGTTGATGCTCATATATACTTATGGAAGTGGAATGCAAGAATTGTAATTTCAGATGTCGATGGAACTATTACCAAGTAAGATCACCAACAATACTAAGGCTATTAAATATTCTTTAGAACTTGACAAAGATACTGCTTTGCTGTTGCCATTGTTGTTTAGTTAACATCCCTATTTCTCTACTCAATTGGACATTTATTTTATATAATGAAATCCCAGTTTGGACCTATCATGCAAATTTTAGTAATAATTATTGATGCTTCTGAAACTTTTCCTCCATGAATGAAAATAAGAAAAGGGAATGTAGGTTTAAGTATATTGTTTAGGGCTAGGCTTTGAGCCTTTGAGTATTCTTATGGTGCATTAAAATAATTTCATTCAGACTGTTAGAGTGAGATGAAGTTGAACATCTTTGTGTGCACACAATATAACATATTTCTGGTGATCCTTTGTCTGAATCTTGAAAAAATCAACATTTTTTGTATCTACATCATATGTATATAGACTAGATAGACATGTCTTCATGAAAGTTGAAGAAAACTAAGAAACAGTTGCATCAGCAATAGAGGGCAGGGTTGCAGTTGCACTATGATTTCACAATCACTATGATCCCACCTGAATATTTTACTTCAACATTAATGAAATGTATAAAGCTGGCTGGTTTCATTTCATAATGGTTTAATGTTTCTGCAGGATCCATTAATTGTCTTCCTTTGGAGTAGTGGACTGAACAGAAGAGGAAAGCTACGTAGAGCAATGAAAGACCATACATTATGCTTCTAATTGGGTTTGGTAGCTATGCCAATTTGAAATTGGGATTGGAATATTGTTTTGATATATACACTTTGGGTTATGCTTCTAATTTGACTCTAAGACTTTGATTTCTTCTAATTTTGTTAATAGGTGTACTTTGACTTTAGTGGTTTAATGTTTGTGCTTGATCAAGTTATTATTTGAACATTGGCAACTGTTATGTGATGCTCAGATTATTTTAATGCAAGTCTTCTTTGAACATTCTATTCTGGCTTCATAAATAAAGAGTGCAAACATAAGTTTAATTTTTTTTTAATTTTTTTATATTTGCGACGGATTTGCAAGGAAATTTGCGACGGATTTGTGACAGAATTTTGCGACGGGTTTGCGATGAATTTGCGACGGAATAGTTTGCGACGGAAAAATCCGTCGGAAACAATTTGCGACGAGCATTTTTGTGATGGAATTTTGTCCGTTGGAAATGTCATTTTGCGACGGAATTTCCTGCATTTGCGACGGATATTTTCGTCGGAAATCAGCGAATTTCTTGTAGTGATATAATTTCGTCGCTAAAACCAACGTTTCCGTTGCTAAAAAGTTTGATTGGACCGTTCTGCGCGTGTGGTCCTAATTCCGTCACTAAATTCAAATTTCTGTCGCTAAATATCCCCTGCTAACTGTGACATGACCGTTGCCCAGACCTTGAAACTTGTGCAAATAGTAGCGAGGGAAATCCGTCGCTAAAATCCGTTGGAAACTTTAATTTTTTCACTTAACCTGAAACCTTTTTTCCTCCTCTTCTTCTTCTCTCTTCTCTCACTAATTTCTCTCCTCGTCCCTCACGAAAAACGCCACCACCACCACCACCACCACAAACATCTCTCCATTTTCACCACCACCACCATCATCTTCTCCCTTCTCTCTCTCTCTCACTCTCTCTCTCTCTATCTCTCTCTCACGAACCATCTCTCTCTCTCTCTCTAACTGTAGCCCTCTCTCTCCTCAACCACAACCTCTCTCTCTCTCTCACCAGAGCTCTCCCTCTTCACCACCATTGTTGCTGCTTTGTCTTTTTCTCAAGTAAGTGGTTTTTTTTTGTTTTTTTTGCTTTTATTGACATTTTAGTGTAGTGTTCGGTTAGGTGGTTAGGAGAACAAATATTTAGAAGAACAAAATAGGATTAGGATTTGTAGAAATGGCGTAGGATAGAAAATTGAAGTTGAAATTGAAGTTGTTTGTTGAAATTGAAGTTGTTTATTGAAATTAGTAGTAAATTGATTTATGTTTTTTGCTTGAAATTGAAATGGTTTAGGATTGAAATTGATTGTTATTATATTAGATATGACTATTTTGAGTTTGAAATGTTAATTTGAAATGTGAATATTGTAGAATAAATTTGTAGGTGTTTGAAGTCTCACTACCGCACCGGAGTGCGCACCGTCACCGGACCGCCACGAGACCGTTCGATTCTTTTTCTCATTGCTCATAACGGTTAGTTTTTTATTTATTTTTGATGTTTGATGAACCCTTGGTTAGATGACTATATTGGATGTTGTTATTGTGTGCTGGTGATGGAAAAGGGTGAGGTGTTGTCCCTCACCCCCATATTTTGCTCGAAATCATCTCCATTGAGATAATTGCGAGATGATACTAATAACGGTAAGGTTGGGAATTAGAAATAATTTCATTCACTACTTGGATGGAAAAGGGTTTTGTGCTGTCCTTGACCCCCATATTCGGCTCAAAATCATCTCCATTGAGATCATATCGATGCCACTAACTTGATAGGTTATTGGGAATGTTATGGGAATCTAACACGTTTTTTTAAATGCGTGAAGATGAATTGGAATCAATTGAATCGTGCTTAGCTGTATGACCGGTTATATCCGGGAAGAGCGTTTTTGAAGGAAACTTTTGTAAATGGGGTTGAAGAGTTTATTAAGGTAGCATGGCAACATGATTTGACTAAACGGGAAGAGGGGGATTAGATGTACATGCCTTAATTGCAACGGTGTACCTATTAATACTGATGATGAAATCAGGGAGCACTTGTATAGCGTCGGGTTTAGGCTAATTATTGGATTTGGGTGGACCATGGGGAACAACTTCCAAATTTTAACGTAGGGGCTTCAAGCAGTTCTGGTGTTGGTGTTCCATTTAATGAACAGTTTGAGTCGGTGGAAAGCATGATTTGTGATGGTCTTGGGGTGAATGTGTCATTTGATGAGCCTCAGTATGACGATCATGATCAACTTTCAAATGAAGAAGCACAGAAATTATATAGTTTGTTAAGAGAGTCAAACATACAGTTGTTTGAGGACTCGCCAGAGTCAAAATTATCTATGTGTGTGAAGTTTTTAGCTCTCAAGTCCATGAGTAATATTTCTGAGTTGGGTTTAGATTTTGTGACTCAAATGATGTTGGAAGCCCCCACTAATACTATTTTCTTTTTGTAGTGATATCATCAAAAAAAATACCAATTGGTGTGTTTTATATTTGTTCTCTTTCTTACTTTTTAACTTTTACCAATTTTTATTCTTTTTTGTCATTTACTCTCTCTCCCTCTCTCTCTTAATTTTCCTCTAACGGTTTTTCTTCTTACTTTTTCTTACTTTGAATTCAAAATATATCACGTTTTTTCTTCTTACTGATTTATAGAAAAACACGTATAAATTTTGTCACTCATAAATAAAAAAAGTTAAGACAGATAATTGTCATTGATACATAAAAAAAATATGGGATAAATATTTGTCACTCATAATTATAAGTTACTGTATAAATTAAAAATGGGACAAAAATGAGCAAAATAATCTACTATTATTTTTCATTTGAGTCTCGATGGAGAATAATATAATCGTTTTCACCGAGTTTGTCGATATAGTATCAAAACCTTTGACGGAAAAACACTTATAGAAGAAAATAATATTGCTAAATTAGCAAATCGAGTAATGGAATTAATTACATATATAAAGAATAGATTATGAGTAATTTATTTATAGTTAGCGTGGAAAGATTTACTAATAATTAAAAAGATGAAATAAAAAAAGAGATGATAGAAAAACTACTAAAAGATTAGAATATTGTTTACAAATACAAAATGAAACAGAACAACAAAAGAGATGGGCATGTTTCTATACCCTAAACAACAAAAGCGACGCTTTGCAGTTTTTCAGCAAAATACCCTAAACTTGTTTTCGCCATAACTTTTGATCCGGGAACCCGATTGAGGCGTTCTCAGGTGCGATTTAAAGCTATTTCGAAGACCTATCTATATATATAATTTATACTGTATAATGTCCTGTTTGAAAGCTAAATTTTTGGAAAAACCGAAGCGTAAACCTCGTGTGAGGGTGTGATTATAATTGAGGCGAGTTTCATGTTGATGTTAATTGTTCATGTCATGGTTGGTATATTGTTTAAGTGACGGCCCAATGCGGGTACGTTGTATGTTGACGGCCCAATGCGGGTATATTGTTTATGTGACGGCCCAATGCGGGTAGTGTTGATTGTGTTTGAGATACATGAATGTAGGTGGTTTAACTGTAGATGTCTATAAGTCAGGATAACAAGATTCGTAGTCACGAGTGAGATCACTAAGGTTATAATGGTAATAATAATAATGTTATGTTATGTTCATGTTATTGATTGTTGATGGCCCAATGCGGCTGTAGATTAGCGTACTAGTGGGAGGGGAAGTCATGAGCCCCAGAACCTAGGCCCCGTCATCGTTTGTCCCTGGTAGAGAATGGCTAGGGAATGGGTTTGCCGGTGCTTTCAAATAGAGTCGCCGGTGATATGCTAAGAATCATGTTATGTGTGTGTCTTGTGCGTCGCTTAGAAGGGCCACGAGTACACGTTGTATGTTCCATGTAGTCGGCTTAAGGGCTACGAACTTATGAAATTTAGAATAATGAATCAAGCATTATTGAACCGAGAGAGTTAGTAAGGGGTCTCGATAGAACTCACTGAGACAAGTTGTCTCACCCAATCCATGTTGTTGTTTTTCAGAGTTGCAGGCTAAGTTGAAGACGATGAGACATGGTCATGGATACGCTTGAGGAGTTGCTGACGTTGTTTATTTTGTTATGTTATGTATCTCTGTATTTTCATTCAGTATCTTAGATTGTACGATTGTACGACTTATGTTTATAAAGTTGTAAATCGCTTCCGCAGACTTTCTGTTTTGAGTATTGAACACTAGTTGAGCGTGTAAGGAACGATATTATGTATTCTCATGTTCAGTTATGTAAGCGCACTTGATGGGTTTTAGCATCGAGTTTTAGATTGTGTTCAATATTTAAAAATGAAGTTACTCTGATATATGCCAGTAGTGCATTTCGGTGATTTCTACAAGTTAGAAATTATTGGGGTGTTACAATTGGTATCAGAGCAGTTCGACCTAGTCGGGCTTAGATTTCAAGAGTCTCTTACGTCTTCTAAGTATGATTACTCTTAGTATGCTATTAGACGTTTAGCCTGATCAACTAAACACTTTGTGCATATTTTGCAGAATCATGGCTGGTAGAGGTAGGAGAAGCGTTCCCGTCGATCCCCATTTCGTGTGGATGCAGAATGTAATTGAGAATCAGCAGAAGATGATGAATGACATGATGCAAATGCAGCAGCAGCAGATGGCTCAAATAGCCCATATGCATCAAGTGCCCCAACCGCAACCGAATGAACAAGTCCATGTGCCGCCACCTGAGGATCCTAATAAGATGTACTTCCAATTTCTAAAGATGAAACCTCCAACCTTCAAAGGAGGATCTGATGCAATGAAAGCTCATTTTTTGATAGATGCTATGGAGCGGATTTCTGTGACCTTGCAATGCAACGAAGAGGAGAAGGTAATCTGTGCTGCAAATGTTCTGGATGAAGACGCGCACACTTGGTGGACTAATGCACGTCGAATGCTTCAAACCCAAGGGACGGCACTCAATTGGGTCAACTTTAAGGAGCTGTTCCTAGGTAATTACTTTCCTGATGCTCAGAGACTCGCCAAGCAGATAGAGTTCGTTAGTTTGAAGCAGGGAGACATGTCTGTGGGAGAGTATGCTGCAAAGTTTGAAAGGCTATCTCAATTTTATGAGTTGGGAACTCATGCTCCGAATGATAGGTGGAAAATGATCATGTTCAAGTAGGGACTTCGTGGTGATGTGAACCAAGGTCTTAGTTCCTACGCTATGACCAGTTATCCGGCTTTGGTGCAACAATCTCATTCTGCAGAGGCAGATCTCAGGAGGATGTATGAAGAAAAGAGGGCGTATCAAAAAGAGAAGAAGAAAGCGGTAGAATGGTCAACCCGGGACGAGGAGCCAAGAAGTATCTCCGACAAGGGGAAGCAAGTGCAGATGTCTGAATTCTCAAAATCTGTCGACTGTGTCAAATGTGGGAAGCCCCATGGAGAGGAGTGTCATATGGGATCCAACCTTAGTTTCTACTGCAAGAAGGAAGGGCATTACTCTAGGGATTGTCCGTCGAGGAAGAGGAATAGGGAGGATCCTGCTGCTCCGACGCAAGGGAGAGTTTATGTGTTGGACGCTCAAAAGGGGAAATGCAAGGTTGATGACGGTTCGGCGAAAGGTATATTTCGTTTAATTTTGAGGAAAAAATTTCTAAAAGTTGGGGTGATTGTAACATCCCCAAATTTTTAGAAACTTCGTCGACTGATATAAGATTAGGGGTTATAGAGTTAAGTAATTACATAGGCGTTATTAAGTAAAAGGTCTATTAATTAATTTAACTTGACCGAATATATATATATATATATATATATATATATATATATATTGTTTTAATTCCTTGTTTGTATTTGTGTGCTGATTGTTAGACTAATTGTGCTGAATTAGGCCATGCCATAGTATTAAGAGAGGAGTAAGTAGCGGGAGGGTATGTTGGTCTTTACACATCTTAAATTAGTACACAGCTGAGACCTACCCCTCCTCACAACTCACCAACGCAGCCCAATTTGAGAAAGAAAGAAAAAAAAAATCAGAAGATAGAAGAGGGAAGAGAAGAGAGAGTTGCGAGAGGGAGAAGGGAAAAGAGAGGAGAGGATATTCCCAAATCTTAATGCATGTTAAATCCATGGGTACCAAAATGATCAGTTCATTTCCCCCTTTCTATTGATACCATTTTTCTAACTCAGAAACTCCTCCCTTCTCAAATCACCATTGAAGCCCAACCAAGCTCCACTTAGCCAAATTGCAAAATCTGACCTTGCATGTCATCTTTGTGAGCCTTAGCACCAATTTCAGCAACCACATTTCGTATTAGAGAAGCTTAGGAGTCATCTCAGTAGCTGGGTTTCGGTGGGGAGTGTTTTGGAGCGAATCCGGGAAAGTTCGAAGTCCGTTCGTTCGTGTTAGAAGGAGTTTCGGTGTCAGGTGCTATTGTCATCGTCAACAAGGTGAGTTCTATACTCACTAGGAAATTGTTTTATGAATTATGAATCATGTGCTGAGTCTGTCTCCGTTTTGCGATAATTTGCGTTAAAAACCGTTTTACGAAAATAACGTTTCGATTGATAAGTTTTCGATTGATTGATTGTTTGACGATAATTGTTTATGTGTGATTGATTTGGATTGAATAATTGGACTGGAATTGCTGGTTAGAATATCTGTTTTTAGGTTGTAAAGGTCATGGAAAGTCTCGGTGCCGTCTAGGAAGCGAAACAGCACAAAACCGAGTCTCGAAAGTCTGTTTTTCTGCAGATCAGGTCCCCATCGCGTCGCGGCCCGTGGCCATCACGTCGCAACCCTGTATTATTTTTGCAACGCAAAACTTTCTGTCACTTTTCGCGTCGCGACAGAACCAGTTCGCGTCGCGACGCTTTGCAGTTTTTCAGCAAAATACCCTAAACTTGTTTTCGCCATAACTTTTGATCCGGGAACCCGATTGAGGCGTTCTCAGGTGCGATTTAAAGCTAATTCAAAGACCTATCTATATATATAATTTATACTGTATAATGTCCTGTTTGAAAGCTAAATTTTTGGAAAAACCGAAGCGTAAACCTCGTGTGAGGGTGTGATTATAATTGAGGCGAGTTTCATGTTGATGTTAATTGTTCATGTCATGGTTGGTATATTGTTTAAGTGACGGCCCAATGCGGGTACATTGTTTGTTGACGGCCCATTGCGGGTAGACGGCCCAATGCGGGTATATTGTTTATGTGACGGCCCAATGCGGGTACATTGTTTGTTGACGGCCCAATGCGGGTATATTGTTTATGTGACGGCCCAATGCGGGTATATTGTTTGTTGACGGCCCAATGCGGGTAGACGGCCCAATGCGGGTAGACGGCCCAATGCGGGTATATTGTTTATGTGACGGCCCAATGCGGATAGTGTTGATTGTGTTTGAGATACATGAATGTAGGTGGTTTAACTGTAGATGTCTATAAGTCAGGATAACAAGCTTCGTAGTCACGAGTGAGATCACTAAAGTTATAATGGTAATAATAATAATGTTATGTTATGTTCATGTTATTGATTGTTGATGGCCCAATGCGGGTAGACGGCCCAATGCGGCTGGAGATTAGCGTACTAGTGGGAGGGGAAGTCATGAGCCCCAGAACCTAGGCCCCATCATCGTTTGTCCTTGGTAGAGAATGGCTAGGGAATGGGTTTGCCGGTGCTTTCAAATAGAGTCGCCGGTGATATGCTAAGAATCATGTTATGTGTGTGTCTTGTGCGCCGCTTAGAAGGGCCACGAGTACACGTTGTATGTTCCACGTAGTCGGCTTAAGGGCTACGAACTTATGAAATTTAGAATAATGAATCAAGCATAATTGAACCGAGAGAGTTAGTAAGGGGTCTCGATAGAACTCACTGAGACAAGTTGTCTCACCCAATCCATGTTGTTGTTTTTCAGAGTTGCAGGCTAAGTTGAAGACGATGAGGCATGGTCATGGAGACGCTTGAGGAGTTGCTGACGTTGTTTATTTTGTTATGTTATGTATCTCTGTATTTTCATTCAGTATCTTAGATTGTACGATTGTACGACTTATGTTTATAAAGTTGTAAATCGCTACCGCAGACTTTCCGTTTTGAGTATTGAACACTAGTTGAGCGTGTAAGGAACAATATTATGTATTCTCATGTTCAGTTATGTAAGCGCACTTGATGGGTTTTAGCATCGAGTTTTAGATTGTGTTCAATATTTAAAAAGGAAGTTACTTTGATATATGCCAGTAGTGCATTTCGGTGATTTCTACAAGTTAGAAATTATCGGGGTGTTACAATGTTTCCAGTTTTTTTTTTTTTTAAAAATAATCAGTTTTTTTTTATAAAAATAATCATTTTTTGAGGTTTGTCGTTTGTTTGTTACAGTTCTTTTATAAAAATGACAATCTAAAAATAATCTAAAAGCTGATACAAATGAGAATCTGTTTTGAGTAGCTTATCATAAAAATCATTTTTTAAAGAATGATTTTTTAAAATAAGTGATTTTCACAATGTTACACAAAACAACTTCTCATTTTCTTAAAAATATCTACAAACTGATTTTTAAATTATTTAACAACAAATTCACTTATTTTTTAATCCATAACAAACGGGTCAATCAAAAATAATTTAGTATGATATCAGAATTCTTTAAAAGATATGAACTTAATAGATCAAGGACTTAACTGATATCAGAAAATTAAGATAAGTAAAAATAGATAAATTATAAAAATATAATATATTCAAAGAAGAGTTAAAAAAATAAAAATTAAAAACAATTTTTAATAAAAATACAATTTGAAAATTGGAATTAGAAAATAAAATTAATATAATAAAAATAAATATTAAAAAGATAGGAAATGAATATAAACAAAATTAATAAAGTATCATGAATTAGAAATTATATTGAAAGATCTAAAAAATATTAGCTTCATTATATAACAAGATGAATTTTTATATAAAGGAAGGAAATAATAAAGAATATCAGAAATAATTACTGCATTAAAAAATATGGAAATTTCGTATGAAAAAGAACTAACGGATTTAAAATAAAAATAAAAAAGGTGTCGTTGCTCACCGTTTGTGACCAAAAAATTTGAGACGAAATTTAATTTTCAGTTCCTCTTATTCTAGTTGTGTCTATCCTATTAAAAAACTATTCTTTTTTAGTTAGGCATATTTTTCAAGAATATTCTTAACTTTCATTTAATTTCTCTAACTGACATTTGAAATTATAAAATTAACATCAATCAGAATAGGATATCTATCAATTAATTATAAATATTATACTTAACTGAATAGTTAATATCTAGAAATTAAATTTTAGTATCTATATTTATTTATTTTCTTTTTTTTCTAACATTATAATAATGTTTCCTTTGTACTTTAAAATATTCATTTAGTTTTCACAAAAAAAGAAAAATTCATTTAATCTAAAGAATACAACATGTCATTGTCACACAACAAACAAACAAACGCGTGCACACACACAACACACACACAATATATATATATATATATATATATATATATATATATATATATATATATATATATATATCTTTATATGATATCTTTAAATATATTATCTATAATTAAGAATAAAAATACAATAAATTAAAAGCCCTTCTTTTTTAGAATGTTTACTAGAATTTAATAAAAAAAATATAGTTTGTTATTTGATGGTGCCTTATTTTTAAGAGAAAAAGTGCATAAAACGATTGAAAATATATTGAATTTATAAAGACATAATTTAAATAAATATTTCCAAGGAATTAATTTTTCAATAAAATTTAATTAAATATTTATTAAATTTTTAAATTTTATTATTATAAGTAGAAAAGAAAAAATAGTTTTGAGGTCACATTTCAATTGAGTTTTAGTTGGTTATAAATATTTGATATTTTTTCAATAATTACATTTTAATGATAATTTAAAGTCTTTACATATTGTTTAGAAATTATAAACGCTTTAATACATGGATGAGTTATTTTATATTAAGATTGGTTATTTTTTTGACTAGATATTAAGATTGTTTAAAGTTACCTTGTATGGCAATTTTATTTTGTTAACTACTACTGAATAATTTAACCAATTTTTTAATAATACATTAATAATTAATTTTTGGTTGATCCTAGTGATTGGATTAAAATAAATAGAGAGATAAAATTTTGTGTAACTATAAAGGAAAAAATGATATAATTGATTAAAACCTTTATTGATAAATAAAAAATTATTATTACTTTGGTCATGTATATTTAAAGAAAATTATTTATTTCTACCAAATAAGAAAATTATTTATTTCCCCTTTAAATATTTTAAATAATGTTTTTTTATGACGTTTGAAAGTATAAATTAATATCAAACATAATATGATATCTATACATTATCCAAAAATATTATAATTGATTAATATTTAAATTTACAATTCAAGGTATAATATAATATAATTTATAAAAATAAAAAATATTCTGGTAACCTACATGAAAACGTGTAATTAATATAAATAAATTTTTTCCCGTAAAAAAAATATAAATATTTTTTTTAAATTTAAAACTATATTTAACATAAAGAAGTGAATTATTAGCCATTGTAAATGATTATTGGCTATTAAATTTTCTATCATAGTCAAAAATGAAATGTGGATCTTTCCAAATTCTAAATGCTAATTAATTTCCTCCAATAAACAATAGCAACAAAAAAGGGAGTTTATTGATACCTAGATAGGATTGTGACTTGTGATTTGCTAGACACTGAAGGAGAGATAAGAGTTTAAAAACTAAAATTTGTTGGGAATAATGAGAAGCTTGAGATCTAATCTAAGAATTGAGATCCGAAAGTGGCTGCTAATAGATTTTATGAAAACAAATAAATTCTGAAAAATCACAAAGTGCTATTTTTATTGTCAAAAATCATGTGGTTATGGTGTTTGTTATCTTTTACATGTCACTTGCTCCGTAACAATTGTTCACATTTTGTTATATAGCCTAATGGTGTGTAACTACTCTAACACTTCGCCCTCAATTCTCTCCCAATTTAATATTTTCTCTTTTTATTTATTGTAGGAAATCAGAAAATTAATCATAGCCAAGTAATGAACATGTCATTAAAAAAACCTATGCAGTTACTACCATATTAGTAATTACCAAAAAAATCACTACCATATAAACAAAAAAAGACTACCATATAATAGTTACCAAAAAAATATTACCATATGAAAATAAAATAATAATGATAATATAGAATATTAGTACTATATTAAAGTATTAACAAAACGTCTATGCATTTAGTCTAAATTTAATTCAAATGCGTAAAAAATTGATTACATTTTGTTATGGAAGGAATATAATGATTTCTTTTTTTATTGTATGAATTTTTTTTTTAATTTAATTTTGATTACCACATAAGCTCCAGCACAAGCATATAAGGACAAATTCATTTTCAGTGCACACCAAAAAAAAAATCATTTTCGGTGGTGTATATATATATGGGTGTTGGGAGTGTGATGAAGTCCCATTTTTTATGTTTTGAGAGAAGAAACAAAGATTGCATTAGAGAATAAGCTTCATTGGTTTCAGCTCCACTCTTTTGGAGCTGAAGCTATCAAAATCAAGATTATAAATTACAATAATATCTTCTTCCATTTTCATTTCCAATTCCGATTCATTCTTGTTTCTCTATCTATCTTTGTTGAGTAATGGAAGAAGATAACAACAATAATAACATTAACAACAACAACAACAACAACAACAACAACAACGGTGACAACAGCAATAACAAGAACGAAAGTAAAAGTGGGGTTGATGAAATCTATGTTTCTGATTCCAAAGTTGAAAACTTTCCAGGTTTTCAAGAAAAAAGAAGCTTAGCAGAGAGAAGGGGTTTCAATTCAAATGCAGCAAGGATTAACACAGCGTTATATCGTGCTGGAACAACCCCTTTGGCTTCACCTGTAGCTCGATCATCGCCTAATCTCACAATTCCACCTGGCATTAGCCCTACTACATTTCTTGATTCCCCCATGATGCTTCCCAATTCTTATGTATGTGTTATTATATCACTCTCATTCTACTATTTCAAATTAAAAAAAATGGCTTTTTTTGTGTTTTTTTGTAATTTTTTTTTTGTTTATGTGTGTTTTAGGGGTTGCCATCACCAACCACTGGGACTTTCCTCATGCTGCCACCTCTTATTGATGAAGGATCAATGATGGCTGGTGAACAAATGAGTGTGGATCCTAACCCCTTACCACCCTATTCTGCTTCTCAAAATCAGGTATCCTTCTCTATGTTGATTAGAGCCGTCAAACTGGACCGCCCGGTCCGGCCAGCCCGACTCAATGGGTTAAAATGCAAAAGCGAGCTGGACTGGCTCAACCTAGTTATCTACTGGGTAGTGTTTTTTGTGGCCAGCCCAACCCAAAACACTAGGTCAGCGGGTTGGGCCAGCCAAACCCAATTTTCAAAAGGAAAGTACAAAAATGCTCAAAAAATAGACTCAGTATGGCCCATGGGTTAATTGGAATGGGCCAAAATGTTATGGTTATTTCTGGGCTTCTGTTTTTTGAGCCCAGTCAGAACACAGGGCCATTGGGCCAGCCCGTTGGTCTGGGCCAAAATTGACATTATAATACTCGTGTTTTTATAATGATTGTCATTCACAAATACAAAGGGCTCATTTGTGTTTTTATTTTGGGTTTGTCAATGTTTTTTATTCAATGGTTGATGCATGTTGCTATTGCATTAATGCTATAATACTTGGTTCTCAATTGGATATGGTTGATGTGAAGAATAGGGAGCAAATGTTTGTGACTTTGTTAGTTAACCATTGTAGGCATGGTTTATAAACTCTATAGCTATGAAGTCCCCCTATATGCCAAACTTGCTAAAGTATATGTATCGTACTCATACCCATACGTGATACCGATACGTTTTGAATACTCGTAGATGCATATCCAAATTTTTTATTTTTTTAAAAGAAAGTAGACTGTTACATTTTGGGATACTTCTTCGATACTTTGGGATATAGTTCCAAAAACTTGTCTGAAAGCTTTTTGTACAACATTGCTCTTCGTCATGATGAGCGGAATTCAAATTCAAGTACATACTCGACTTTATTCATTCTTTTTGGAAAAATCATATTCATTCATTGTTGATATAAAAAAAGGATATCAATGAGATTTTACAAATATTGTGCATTTATTTAAAATATGTATATTTTATGGAATTTGTTAACGTTTCTAGATAGTATTGTGTTTAGTTGATATCTCACATCGACTAGTTTTGTAAGACTAGGACAATCCTTAGCTCTTGAGCTAGCTTTTAGGGTTTGACTCAGGCTTGAAGTCCAAATTCTAAGGTGGTATCAAAAGGTATCATCCTCCTTGACTAGTCCCCACACTATTCTGATGTTGAGTTCTTCTATGTATGAAACCCTGCTCAAATTTGGAACTCAAATTTCGACTATTTTTCTCTCCTTTGTTGTATCATCATATCATCAACCATAGTTATATTTTAAAGTCTCAATTTTTTCTACTCTCTCTTCATCTAAAACCTCACAACTTCAACATGCTATCAAAGTCTATTCTATAATTGTTATCTGACCTATTATTCCACCCGCATTTGTCCATGTTCCAGATATCCAGTCTTAGGAGGTGTGTTGGTATCCCATGTCGATTAGAGTATTGGCCAAAGTAGTCCTTATAAGGTTTGGGAAATTCGCACCTCTTGAACTAAGTTTTGGGGTTGAGTTAGGCCTAAAACTCGTCTTTAACCCATATCCATGTCATATCAAGTATATTGACTTCATTGCTTTATAGGCCTAGTTTGTGAAGAATAGACATAACCTACAATCAACTTGAAAAATTTACACATAATGCTGATTATACCAAATTTTAAACCAATATCCAATAACTTGTATTTGTTAATTGTTAACTCATCCTATATGCTATATTTTTCTTAGATTATCCAATATATGAAAGCTTCCAAACAAAGAGATATTTTTCTAACAATTGATGTGTAATTTGTACCTTGAATTCACCAGGTTTCTAGTGATTGCAACATGGTAAAGGGAGGACATGGAGACAGCCAAATACGTGCTGAAGGTCAACCACCATTAGATTTTTCATTCCCGGAAGGTTTTTCAAGATGGTGTGATGCTAAAAATACAGGATTTGATTTTTACAATGATATGAGAGTGGTAAATGAGGAGATTGCCAATCCTTTTAGTTTTGAGATGCCAATGTCTCACTCTGAGGAAGTTAGTGATGACAGCATTCTTCCTGAAAATGACATCCATGGTGAGATTATTGGACGGCAACTTGTTTTAGAAGGAGAACAGAAAGAGACATCTCACGGAACAGGAGTCGCAAGGATCTCAGAGGATGGTTATAATTGGAGGAAATATGGACAAAAACAGGTAAAGGGCAGTGAGTATCCGAGGAGCTACTATAAATGTACTCAACCGAATTGTCTGGTCAAGAAAAAGGTGGAACGATCCCTCGATGGCCAAATAACAGAAATTATTTACAACGGTTCTCATAACCATGAAATACCACATCCTAATCGTCGATCACCAGCACTTTGTACGGGTGATATGTCTGATATTGCTGAAGCCAGTGATGAATTCAATGCTGATTCGGTCTGGGGGAATATTCAGTCTGGACTAAGAGATACAAGACATAGCATGGAATGGAAGTCTTACGGTCAGGAAAGGACATCCTCAGCTTCTGTCATGACCGAGAGTTCAGATCCTATATCAGTGAAGAAAAGTACTTCTCTATGTAAGTATGAATCAGTTGACACTCCGGAGCATTCTTCCGGACTTGCTAATAATAACAGTGAAAACGATGGAGCCACTCAAGCACTCATACCACATGAAAATGATGCTGGAGTTAATGAATCAGAACCAAAAAGAAGGTTTTATTTTATACTCTATCTTATAGTATCTTCATATTGACATTGGCAATAGTAATACAAATAGAAAGACAAAAACCTATATGTTTATGCATTAATTTTCTATTACAGGAAGAAGGAGAGCTACCCAGTTGAGATGAATGTGCCTCCTCCTAGGTCTGTTCGTGAGCCAAAAGTCGTAGTCCAAATTGAGACTGATGTCGACATACTTGATGATGGTTATCGCTGGCGTAAGTACGGACAGAAAGTTGTCAAAGGAAATCCAAACCCCAGGTAGTGATACTATTAGGATGTATACTGTATAGTATTCATGCATTTTTCACTTGATCTTATAAGCTAACATGCATATGATATGACATGACATTTTCTCATGGATGTCTTGTAGGAGCTACTACAAATGCACAAGTGCTGGATGTAATGTAAGGAAACATGTGGAAAGGGCTTCTTATGATCTTAAGTATGTTCTTACTACTTATGAGGGAAAACATAACCATGACGTTCCTGCTCCTAAGAATAGCACTCACATTAGCTCAAGTGATGTTGCTCGCGGGATTGCCAATATCTCGAAGTCTGAAACTCATCTCGCAACTCATTTTGATAGAAAATCTGACTTTAGCAATGAGTTTCTGAGGTCTAGTTTGATTGGAAATTTCAGTCATCATGATATGAAGTTTGGATCTTCTTCCATGTCCCAATTAAAGTATTCTTCCTTGAATAATACCATGCCTTTCGGCTCCTATGGACTGAATTGCGACAGTTTTGCTATCCCTCAAGCAGGACCTTTGACCTCAATGTTACCTGATTTTTCAATGCCACTACCATTGAATCTTCCCTCCTCATCTGGAAATTTTTGTCTTGGTGGAACTAGTTTTAACAATATGAAACCAATGGATCCTGTTCAGTCATATCTTTCAGGACAGCAGATGAAGGAGTTTGATCCAGGGTTCCTCTTGAGGCCTAAACAGGAGCAGAATGATGATGATATTTTATACAGCTCATGCATACCTCCTCTTGATCATGCAAGTGCTTCTTCACTCACTCCGCCGCCATCAGAACCACCGACCAATCATCAGCCTCCGATGCAAAATTTCACTCCGCCATCAGAACCACCGACCAATAATCAGCCTGCAATGCAAAATTTTCCTCAATAATATCGTTTTTACAGATGTTAGCAGCAGCAGGTTCTAATGCCATTTTTTAGCATTTGTTGTAGGTCTCTTGTCCTATCATTATTATTTCAATTTTTTAACATACAAACTATGGTATTTCTTGCATACCAAAATTTGTAACTAGTTTTAGGTAGGTAATTCTGTTGATCAGAAAATATATAACTTCGCATTCTGCCGAATGTTTTACTTTATTCTTTTTCTCAAACTGTCAAGTCAGGTCTTACAATTAATAATAAACAGAAATATTTAAGCTATAGTGTCTCTATCTTGGTTTGCATTTGGAAGCGCTTATTTTTGGTTTATCTTATGACTTGTGCACTTATGTACACATGAGTTTATAGGAATAGTTAATGACATCTCCACAAGTCCAAAATAACCCACTTTAATAAGCTATCAAGAGTAGCTTATTGAACAACTTATAGGAATAGTTGATGCTTTTGTGTGATTTCTGTCATAAATTTGAATATGAGCTAGGCAATGACTAATACTTGCATGTCAGCTGTGAAGCATTGATGCCGACGTAGATAACGGACACGGCATTGACACAGATATGTAGACACCGATAATAATTTGAGAAAATGAAAGTTATTGAAGTGTTGATGTTTGTGATCCCAGGCTTGTTCAATTTGTTGTCTTCATTTCTGATTTAATTATTGAAAGTAAGAAATAAATATTATTAGTCCGCTAGTGCAGTTGAAGTTTCTTGTCCAGATTTTGGTTGCAGTGAGTAATGGAGACTTAGGATATCAAGAACCAAGAAGAGTATAGAACTACTCTTGCATAAAGAGAAATATGGTTTAAAAACAAAGAGAAAAAGTGTAAGATAGATTGATTTTTTTGAAGTGGTGAAAATAGTAAAAGAAGTGGGTTAAAACCGACGGTCCAAGTGAGGGCCATAAAGATGGTATTACAGACGGTAATATAGTCAGCCACAAAAAAAAAAAGGTAATTACACTTAAGTTTACAATCTCTTGCTTGATCCTATCATGCAATGCATTAAGTAGAGTGAGATGTGATGAGATAGATAACTTGCCAGCAAACTGAGTGAGATGAGATGACCTGAAACGCATGCAATATGCATTATCACATATTGAAAACCATAACGGGATAATAGATTATTATTTGGTAAAAGTAATAATTTTACTTTGCACCAATTAGCTAGGTTCACATTAGAAGATGTTAATTCTATGCCCTCAATGTAACCTTCTAGTTGCTATAAATTAATGAGCTCTCTCGACTTAGCATTTCAACGAATTAGTCTCCCATATACATTTCAGTCTATGATCATCTAATTTCATTCCATTCTCACAAATGGTCATTTATATAGATTCTGTTACACGTAGGACTAGTGGCTCCTTCATGTTCTCTTCTAACACTAAGTTACAACTATTACGGATCTCCAACTCCACCAACTTACCCTCCACCTTCCTACCTTCATGTTCTCCTCTAACACTAAGTTGCAACTATACGGATCTCCAACTCCACCAACTTCCATCATCCCCACCACCACTAGTTTTTGTGTTTTTTTAAGTTGGTATAGATATGGCCAACATCATTTTTTTTTGTATAAGTCGGGTATCTTCTACGCGCAACTGCAGACACTAATCCCTCGAGCCAAGTAGGACCACAATGGGCGGAAAAACTCTCCCTCAATAGATTTAACACTACTGCATGCCCAAGACTGGATTCGAACTCATGACCTTAGTTAAGCTGGAAGAGACTCTACCATCTCATCCAAGTGCTCTTGAGTAACATCATTTTGTATGTTCGAAAAATGTGTCAATCAACCATTAGACTTAAACTTTCATCATATCTCACTAGCTGAGTGAACCTCAGTTAGCTGAGTGATCCACAAATTAGCATTTGGATTGGCGCGACGTAAGTTTACTTAAATTAATTGTTTGTTGTTGTTGTTGCATATTCTTTAAAATAGTTCTTTGTTTTGTCAGCTGACTAATGAGTTGATGAAATAATTTTTACAAATATTGACTGTGTTTAAACATGGAGAAAAAAATATGATGACATTGAGTTTTGGACATATCAGTGGACAAATCATGGTACTTGCTAGTTGATGCATCCAAAGAACTACTTTAATTTGGCATTCTAAATTTACCCAAAAAAAGACCTCAAGACCATCCTTCACATGGCGAGTATTACACCTGGCGGTTATTAAGAGGAAAACAACATATAATCTATACATAACTGTCGGCACTGAAAATGTGTTGGAAATGAAATGGGATACCTCATTGAAATAAGGATTAAAAAAAGTAAGCGAACACATAATAACAACCTGAACAATAAACAAAGAAAGACGGAGAAGGAGTAGGAGTAGGAGTGGGAGTGGGAATAGGAGTGGGAGTAGAAGTATAAGTAGGAGTAGGAGGAGAGGGTTAGAACCTGGACAAGAGGGCATAATGCCCATGGCCACCGCTATTGTGTGTGCGACCTCTGGGGTTTGCTCCTCTGTCGTGAAGGCCGTTGTTTCCACAAATGATTTTGTGGAACTTGCGGTCCTCTCGTGTTTCCTTGTCACCTGTCAGTCACATAACCTCTTTCTCCTATGGTTTCATTAGTTGGATATTCCGATAAAGATGTAAGGGAGAAAGAGTGAGCAAGGAGTGAGATTGTAAATACGGGTCTCCATTTAAGCAAGAGTATTCTCCCCCAATCTTTTTTTTATTGATAAACGCCCTCCCCAATTGAAATTGTTCGTGTAGGTGGAAGCAAAAAATGTCTCTGCTATCTTTCTGCTCATTCTTTTTTTTCGTTACAATCTTTTTGCTCATTCTGACATTGACTAATGATTCTCTATTTGAAAATATTGTATCATTGAAAATTACGAATTTGCCTTTACTTTACCTTGTTGATTTTGGTTCTTAGATGTTTATAATTGACTCCAACTCCAAAAAGTTAGGCACTATGAGATTTACCTATTCGCCCTCATTTAATCCACTTGGCAAAATTCTTAGATATCTGGAATTGGATTTTCACAAGAGGTTAAGTTGTATAAAAAGAATATTAGATTAGATAGATTAGATTAGATTAGATTAGATTAGATAGCTTCATATTATTGTATCATCTGATGCAAAAATAGGTTTGGTGTAGTCATTGACTTTGTGATTTGTGTAGTGGCCGAACTAAAAGTTGCTTCAACTCGATTATACTAACATTTATTTAAATTGTTTAAGTAAATAATTTGTGATAAGAAAAACAACATTTAAAAAAATAAAGCGAAAAAAACTATAAGATAGATTGATTTTTTTAAGTGATGAAAATAGTAAAAGAAGTAGGCTAAAGCCAATGGCCGGAGTGGGGGCCTGTTTGCTGGTGTTTTTAGCAAACAATCACTGGTTTTATTAGAAATGTTTGTGAGATTAAACCAGAAATCTCTGAAGCAATTGCCTTTAAACACCACAGTTTGTCAACAAATATATTTTAAAAGGGAGACAATTTACCATGAAAGCGGAAATCAAAGTAAAAGAAGTGATAAAATGGAACGCAGAAATGTAAAATAACTTGTATTGAAGATAATAAATTGCATTGAAATGTAAAGAGAATGGTGTACAAATTCACATACGTTGTACAAGAATTCTTTTGCTCTGTTTTCGCTGTGACTTGGAAGTTAGAGTTTCAGAATTGTATGTTTGGTATAATAATTTGCCACCCTTGATTTCTACGTAGAAACCCTTATTTATACAGAAAATAATGACTGAAATGTAAACTGCTATGGACACGTGGCCACGTCTTATTACCCCATGATGGACTTCGTGCCACGTTCGGCGCCACATATTACCCACGTTGAATTAACTGTAGTCTTGAAATTCGACACAACTGTCTGCTAATAACTGCTTGACGAAATCTTGAATACCCTGTCCTGTCGAAAACTCTTCTCTGTCGAAATGGTGAAGACCTCTTCTGTCGAAAACATGCTAAGATGATATAAATGTCACTTATTCTTTCTGAAGGCAATATGAATGTTCTTTAATGACAAGTCAAACCCTATTAAATAACCATTCAAAAGCCTTGTCGAAATTCTAGGCTAACAAATTGCCCCCCAAAAATAGCTTTTTCGACAATGTTTAAGGAAGAAAAAGAATATTTTTGAAGATTTCGAAACGTCGCCTCCAACAACTTTACATTAAATGGTGATAGGCAAAAATAATCATGACCTTACGCAGATAAAGCGAACCATTTCATTGGGCCACGTCATTTGGTTGGTAGACCACGTCTTTTCAGAACCTCAAACGTGCGAAGCGTCGTGACTGTGTAACCGTTGCCCTTCTAACGTATAAATACGTTTCACTTCATCTTCTTCAATCTCATGCTCCCTTTGAACTTTAAACTCTGAAAATTTCTCAGTTAAACTTGCCTCTTCACGAAAGCTTCAAACTTTTTCACCGTTTCGACATTTCTATCAAGAACCCAACTCTCTTTGTTCGTTATTTACAACAAATGGCTTCTTCCAGCGCTCAACCTCAAAAACAAACAGTTGCTGTGCAAGGCTTTGAAGGCTTCGTTGCAGAACCTTCACCAACTTGGTTTAATCAGATACTCATTCCATCTGGTAAACCCTTCACCCATGCTTATTTAGGTCCTCTTCCTGACCCCATAGAAAGCGAAGAAGTTAAAGCGATTTTTCCTAGTCACCGAAAACTTCAACCCAGAATTTTTGAGGAAACTCCTTTTCATTTGGAATTCCTAAAAAATCCCAACAGAGTATTTAGATCTGCTCCCAAGGTAGAACAAAGTGATTACATCGCATGGCTTGACAAAGTTCAAAAACAAAAGGAAACCATTTGGCAAGAACAGGGAATTTTCGACATTATCCAGCTGTCGAAATATGGACCCAAATATGACAGCACTATGCTTCTAGCAGCATTGCAATTCTGGGACATATCTACTCATAGTCTCCATCTGAAATGTGGCATGTTAGCTCCTACTTTGTTGGATGTGGCTGCCATTACTGGCCTGAAACCATTGGGTGAAACCTTTGACCCTAAACTGGCCACCAACGACTATGGCTTTTCATTTAACAACCCTACCTTCAGTGCCTATATTGCTGATCACCACGATACTGAGAATGCTGAAGTATCTGATCTAGAACATATAGCTTTTCTTACCCTGTGGTTGTCGTGTTTTGTCTTTTGCTCCAGTTCTCTTCAAGTAGCAAAAGTTTTCGTTCCTTTGGCCATTCAACTCCATAAGGCCAAAAATATCAATTTGGCGAAATTGATCTTGGGGAATCTCTATCAACATCTTGATGGTGCTGCTCTCGAATTGAAAGAAGGTGAACCAACTGACAAATTGCTCGTTGCTGGTCCTATGTGGCTTATGCAACTTTGGCTCTTAGCCACTTTTGAATCAAGGTTAAACTTGTTTATTCCTAAGGAAGTTCGACCAACTTTACCAACTAGAAGAACCCAAGGAGTTCGACTAGCACAATTGAAGAATAGGGAGACAAACTTGTCTTATGAAGAAGCGTTTTCCATGTACTTCGACATCTTCAATAAGTGCACTAATTTCGTTGATGCTATGGCGCCTTTTGTCAGATGCACTTTTGGACAATCTTGGTTCACCAACGAATTTCCTTCTAACTCAACAGAAAATGCTGAAGAAATAAACCAAATCTGGCAAGCCTATCTTTCACCCTCTCTTCTTTCGATCAGGCTCTCTCCAAGCAACAATAAAAACAATCTTGGCATTAGCAAATATTTTCCCAGCTATCTTTCCAGGCAATTTGGGCTATGCCAACTTCGACCGGCTCCGGTTTGCTTGCATAGGAGAGAATTCAACACTCCAGAAACAGAGCAAGCTTATCAACAAGTCTTCAAGAATTTTCGTTTCAAAGATTTGCTCTTTGAACCTGCTAAATTTCAACCCAACTTTTCTTGTACGAAGGCATTCCAAGATTGGTGGGGTGGATATTATATTAAAGCTCTTAAAGGAAAAACTGATGCAGAAATTTCGAAAATTTTGTATTCAGCTTTTCCTTCTCAAATTGCTGAGAAAAACAAACCCCCAGGTATCCTCAGATAAATGGAAACATACTTCTTTATTAGTTTAAATTTAAAACCATTTACCTGACAAAATTTTTTGCATTATGAACAGCTGCTGTTTCACAGAAGAAGCTTACTAAAGCAGCACCAAAGCAAAACAAACCAACAGCAAGGACACCACCCAAAACAAAGAAGAAACTTGTGGTCAAATCTACTTCCAGCTTACCCCAAATAGAGGTATATCTTTATTAATTAACTAGATCTTTAAAGTAGAAAATTCGACCATATTTCATCACCTTTATTTCTTTTCTTCTTTCAGAAGAAGCCTGGAGTAACAAGTTCTCTTGCAATAGGGAAAAACCTACTTGTTTCCAGTTCTGAGGTAACAAATATATCTTCATTTTTTGTTTCAAATTTCTTCGGCTTTTTTAACACTTGATTATGTGTTAAACTCATGTTTCTCTTTCGCAGGATACTGATAGTGATGGTGATAACATGCCTCTTATCCATCGGTCAAGGAAATGAATGCAACCCGAATCTCATACAAGGGTTAAAGGTATTGTGATCAAAGAACCACAAGAACAATCTCAAGGACCTCCTCCTAAAAGACTTCACACAACAGTCGAAATTCCTGTTGTCGAATCTGTAACTGCCCCAAATGTTCTTTCGACTGAACAAATTTTACCTGCACCATCAACGCCTATGGAGATTTCCACAATAATTCCAACTACCCAAAATTCTCCTATGGTTGTTGACGTTGAAGGAACAAACATTGCCACTAATGTGAATGTCGAAATAGAACCTGAGCAAACCAACGAGCAAACACCAGATGTGGCAGGTGCTAAGGCTTCAAGTAAAGAAACGATCGAAATTGAGGCTCACGAACATGCTTCTACCAAGGAATCGACTAGTAGCGCTATGAGTGACCAGGAATTTTCGCTAATGAAGGCGACAAATCCTTTGGCTGCTCTAAAACACTTGCTGAGCCTTTCTTCTTCTTCTCCTGCCATGGTTTCCAGTGCTTCGACTACTTCCTTGACCTCTGTTACTCAAGAGTCTACTGAAGAATTGCTTCAGCAATTAAAAGCTAAGGTCTTGGAAGGCAATCTTTTTACTAAAATTGAAGAAAACCCATCAGAAAGCTTTGCAATTAAGGACATCGCTCAAAAATTGCTGCAATCAGAGCCTAATGCGAAACTTTTCGCTTTCTTGGTTGAATTTTTGCCAGTCTTTGAAACTTTCGCACTTCACATCAGTAAACGCTCTGAAACTTCTATATTGAAAAACCAAGAAGCTGAACTTCATCAAGAGAAAATTAATGCCTTCAAAGTTTCTCAAACCTCCATTGATGAATTAGAAGTTCAAATAACGAAGGATGAGCAAGAACTTGCCAACTGGAATTCAAAAATTCAACATTATGATGAAGAGATAAGAATTCTCCAAGCAAAACTGGCAAATGCTAAATACCAAAAAGGTTTGGTGCAACAAAGGATGGAGACCCCTAAGTCGAGTATTGAAAAGGCAGCTACAGAGGCTCTTAAACATTTTGAAGATGCTCAACAACATCAAGCCACTATTGCTCAACTGGATAAAGAGTTAAGCTTTCTGGATTCTTCCATTGCTGTGGGCACCAAAATTCTCTACAGGCTCAAGCATTCTCTTCAAAGTCTTTGATAACTTGTAATAGTGTAGGATTTCTTTTAATGGCTATGTAATTATTTTGATCGAATACATTACCATTTTGAACCAATTTATGATTTTACCCTTGCTCGATTCTAACTTCGTTTAACATTGGCTTATATTGTTTTAAATACTTGCCATTTATTTTGAAGATTCTATTTTCGTCACCTAGTTCTTCGACTTCATAAGCGCCATTCGAAAAACATTGCAACACGCGAAATGGGCCTTCCCAACTGGGTGACCATTTACCCAAGACTCTATCTTTTTTATCCATAGGTAACAACACTTTCCAAACTAAATCACCTGAATTAAAGGTTTTTAACTTAACCTTTTTATTATAAGCTTTAGCTACTCTTTCCTTCTGTCGAATAAGCATTTCCAAAGCTAATAACCTTTCTTTGTCTACATCAAGTAACTCATCAAGCATCATATTCCAATAATGATCAAAAGGAATTTCATACTGTCTTTGAATTCTTGTTGATTGTAAACAGATTTCGACAGGCAATACTGCATCGTGTCCAAAGGTTAATCTGTATGGAGTAGCATTGATAGATTCTTTGGGTGAATTTCTACAAGCCCATAAAACTTGATCCAAAGTATTATGCCAATTTCTGGGTTTTTTCCCAACATGCTTTTTAATCAAGTTAATAATGATCTTATTGGCAGCTTCTACTTGACCATTGGCTTGTGCATAATATGGTGTCGAAGTTAATAACTTAAAACCAATTTCAGAAGCAAATTCCACCATTTTTCGACCAGTGAAAACAGAACCTTGATCTGTAGTTATGGTTTCTGGAATTCCATACCTATAAATAATATGATTTTGGATAAACCGTATTACTGCTTCTTGGTCAACATTGGTTAAAGGTACTGCTTCAACCCATTTGGTAAAATAATCAATTCCTACTAATATATACTTATGACCTTTTGATGATGTTGGCTTTATTTCTCCAATTATATCTAGAGCCCAACCTCTGAATGGCCAAGGTTTCACTATGGCATGCAATTCATTTGCAGGTACATGTTGTATTCCAGCATGTTTTTGACACTCTTGGCATCCTTTGGCGAACTCTATACAATCTTTCAAAATTGATGGCCAATATATTCCTTGTCGAAACAATAGCCATTTCATTTTATGGCCTACTTGGTGCGAACCACAAGCTCCACTGTGTGTTTCAGAAACTGCTAAATATGCCTCATTTTCATTAAGACATTTCAATAATATCCCTTCAGGAGTTTTCTTAAACAATTCATTTCCAATTATCACATAGCTTAAAGCTCTGTACTTTACCTTTTTATTGGTATTTCCTGTGGGATTTTGCAAGTATTCTACAATAGGCTTTCGCCAATCATCATTGGCCATATTGTCAATAGCAAAAACTTCTGCTAAAACAACTTCATCAACAATGTGATTATGTTCAAAACATTCCTCATCTGTATTTGTTGCCCCCCCAGTTTTTGGTTTTGACAATAATGAGGAAGAAATATCATCAGACACGAGTTTCTCTTTTATTTCGATTAATTCTTCGAGGCTTTGTTTTGAAATTCTATAACCTGATGCAATTTGGGCCAAATCATTCGCCACTTGATTATCAACTCGTGGTAAATGTTCTAAATGAACAGAGTCAAATCTTTTTAATAAGGAATTGGCCATAATAAAGTATTTAATAAGGTGTTCTTTAATACATTTATATTCTTTGGTCATTTGTTTGATAACCAATTCTGAATCACCTTTTATTTCAATACATCTTGCCCCCAGCTCAAGTAAAATTTCAAGGCCTATAATTAAAGCCTCATACTCAGCTTCATTATTTGAGCAATGATTTCGAATTTTACACTTGTATTTCGTTGGAATGTTATTTGGTGAAATAATTAAAACACCAATCCCAACCCCTTTTTTATGACTTGAACCATCAAAATACAACCTCCAAGGATATGTGTCTACGAAATGTAATGTTTCTTCGACAACAGAGTGGTCCACTATAAAATCAGCAACCACTTGTCCTTTAATTGATTTTAAAGGTTGATAAGTTAAGTCATATTCAGACAAAGCTAAAGCCCACTTACCAATTCGACTATGCATTATTGGTTTCGACAGCATATGCTTAATAATATCAGAATGCGAATACACACAAACATTAGCTGGCTTTATATATTGCTTTAACTTTGTACAAGAAAAATACAAGCAAAGGCACAATTTTTCTATAGAGCTGTACCTAGTTTCAGCATCTATTAAGATTCTACTAAGGTAATATATGGCTCGTTCGACACCATTATCATCCTCTTGAGCTAACATGCTACCTATTGTTTTTTCAGATGCTGCTATATACAATTTGAGCACTTTGTTTCTAATAATAGGCATTAGAATTGGTGGTTTCATCAAATAAGATTTAATTTCTTCAAAGGCTGCTTGATGAACTGATTCCCATTTGAAAACTTCTTCTTTCTTCAGTCTCAATAATGGCGAAAATGCTTGAGTTTTGCCACTTAGATTTGATATGAATCTCCGTAAGAAATTGATTTTTCCCAACAATGACTGAAGTTCCTTTTTGGTTGAAGGAGCCTTCGTTTCAATTATAGCTTTAGTCTTATTCTGATTAATTTCAATGCCTTTTTTGTGCACTACAAAACCCAAGAAATCTCCTGCACGCACACAAAAGGCACATTTTAATGGACTCATTTTCAATCCATATTTCCTCATTCTTTCAAAAGATTGTCGAAGATGGTCTAAATGGCCATTTTCTGAGGAAGATTTAACTACCACATCATCTATATATATTTGCATAAAGTTTTCAATAAAATCATGAAACATACAATTCATTGCCCTCTTATATGTAGCACCAGCATTTTTTAAACCAAATGGCATTACTACCCATTCATAAATACCTAATGCCCCTGGACAACGAAATGCAGTTTTCGATACATCTTCTTCAGCAATGAAGATTTGATTATACCCAGAATAACCATCAAGCATGCTGAGGTATTCAAATCCTGCTGCTGAATCTATTAACATTTCTGCCACAGGCATTGCGTATTCATCTTTGGGAGTCGCATTATTCAAGTCTCTAAAATCTATGCAAACTCTAAGAGTGCCATTTTTCTTAATTACAGGAACTATATTGGCTAACCATTCGACATACCTGGCAGTTCTGATGAATTTGTTCCTGAACAACCTTTCGATCTCCTCCTTAATTTTAGTTAATATTTGAGGAGCAAACCTTCTTGGCATCTGCTTCACGGGCTTCTTCTCTGGTCGAATTGGCAATTGTAATTCCACAATGTCTCGACTCAATCCAGGCATTTCGTCATAGTCCCAAGCAAAGCAATCTTTGAACTCCCTCAGTAATGTGATAACTTGGGTTTTCAATGCAACATCCAGGTATGCACTAATAAAAGTTGGCCTCTTCTTTGAGCCATCTCCCAAATCTACTTCCTCCAAAGGATCTTGAGCTTGCATTCGCTTTGTTGAATCTTTAGGATCTTTTTCAAAACCTAATGGCTCATTATCATAAATGCAATCAAGTTTTTCATTCATAATAATGCCATTTTCGTCTACAGGATCTTTGGCTTCGACAGCCATTGTTTGATGAATTAATTCGGCTTCCATAGCCGCTTTTAACTTATTCTCGGCCATATAAGCCGTAATCTTGTTCCATGCATTAGGAACTGACATAGGAAACATTTTAAGAATCAGAATACCACCCTTCAGGTTGGGCAGTAGCATCTCCTATTATTTGCCTTTCCCAAACAAAACCATAGTTTGGATGCAAATTAACTGAAGCAAATACATTATCAGCAGGAATGTATGCCTCATTAGAAGATGAACATGGCGCAATGTTCGCCAATTTTTTCTCAAAATTTTCCTTGGTGATGTGATTTACATCAGCACGAAAATAACTTTGGTCTGCTTCAATGTATTCGACAAGACCATCTTCTTTCCACATCACTAGTCTCTGATGTACTGTTGAAGGCACAGCGCCGACCCCATGTATCCACTCTCTCCCAAGCAACATATTGAAATTTGCTTTGGAAGCAATTACTAAGAACAAAGTGGTCCTCTTGATAGTTCCAACAATCAATTCCACTTCGATGGCTCCAAGAGAGTAGCCAGTTTTGCCTTCGTAATTACTTAAGACAATATTGTGTGGCTCGAGATCGGTAATGGATATGCCTATCTTCTTCATGAGCACTTCAGGCATAAGATTTACAGCAGCACCTCCATCAACCAACACTTTGTTAATGCCAATGCCATTAACTTTAGCTTGAATATATAAAGGCTTCAGGTGGTTCTGCATACTCGTATCTGGCCTCTCGAAAGTAGCCACCTGCTCTTCGACACAGCCATCATTCATCACATAATAACACATGGGTTTGTGACAAGCCATATCTTCAGTAAAATCTTCCTCACTATTAGGCACAGTTATGACATCATATTCCAGTGGCAATATTGACACCACATTACAGACGACATCAAAGTCATCATCAGAATCATCAAAACTAGAACCTATGTCCTCATCAAAGTCAGACTGAACTTCTTTCCCTTTAGATGTCGAAGATGGAGGACAGATTCTTTCAAGTGCAGGCCTTCTAGGTTTTTCCATCACAACATCCTTACCTTTTGCCTTATTTACCCCACTTGTAGGCTTAGCAACATCAGCACTGGTATTTGCTTCAACCTTAGAAGCCACCTTCTTATCACCTACCTGGACTTTGATTCCAAAGTGACTAGGAACCTTGTTCACGTCTAAAGAAGTTTTTTCTTCTGGTTTCTCTGAAAACGACGCCATTGGGTTTTAGTCATGGGATTCTTACCTTTATAATTATTCCAATAATTATACTTGCTGGAATCACCTTGATGGACAACTTGAGCGTGTGCATTGTTGTGAACCCATTTTCCAACAGGGGAATTCATTTGTGGAACGAAGGATTTACCAAACAGTCTTATGGATCCTTTCTTTCCTGGCTCTTGGCTTGTCGAAGGCTTAGTCGAAACATTAGCCTTGCTAGATAAAGGCTTAGTCGTAACATTAGCCTTGTAACCAGGGAGCTCAGTGCTGCCAAAATCAAAAGATGGCCTATTGTCAAGCCATTTCCTCTTTCGATGTTCCTGATCCTGGTACCCTTCAACAGCTTTGGCTGCTTCTTTGTCGAAAACAGCACTGCACCTAGGACATAACATGACCTCAGAATTATTCCATTTACATCTGTTGAGGAAATCTATCAATTCCTCTTCAGCTTTTGGGAACACAGCATGTAGCTTCCCATCATATTCTTTCAAGGTTATCTCTTGTTTCTTCCCTTTAGCATATATAAAACCTTCCAATTTCTTGGTGGAGGATTTAAGTTTCTTTGGAGGATCTTTCATTTCAGCATCAACCATGTTTATATTCATTTCGAAAGGTTCTGTATACATGGCTTCAGCTTTGGGTAAAGGGTCATCTACAACTTGCATTTGAGTTTTCATCTTTCTATCTTCAAATTTTAGTCTCCCTTCTTCGATTGCTTTTTGCACAAGATCCCTGAAAAGCACACAACGGTCAGTGTTATGTCCCAAAAAATTATGGAACTTACAATAACCCTTTTTCTTTCTCTGGTCAAGAGTTGGCACTTTTAAGCCACTAGGTACCAATATCTGACCATCTTTTACTAATAGCTCAAATATTTCATCACATTTAGTAACATCAAAAGTATATGTCTTAGGCACAAATCTGTCATTTTTTGGCTCAACAGGATTTTTCCCATTTGCAGGCCTTAGTAATTTACAAGTATAAGGAGGACCAGGCTTGAGTTCAGCCACGTCTATCTCCTCTCTTTCGACATCACTAAGTGTGGTGTCGAATTCTTCTTCGACATAAGCTACTTTTTCTTTTTTATGAAACCTAGTTGACGTAGACTTTTCTTCTTTAAGCCTTTCTACCTGTCGAACTCTGTCAGCTAATTGGGCCATATCCCTTAAATGAGATGTGTCCAATTTCTTCCTGATCGAATAATCAAGGCCACCAGCAGCCATTTCGACGAGTTCATGTTCAGGTACTTGTGTGAAACAACGAGCCTTCAATAGCCTAAACCTATTCAAATAGTCATCAACAGTCTCGGGTATTTTGCGCTGAACACTGGCCAGTTCTTTGAGACTAATCTTCGATTGGCCCATGTAAAATTGCGCATGAAATGCTTTTTCTAATTGCCCCCATGTGAAAATAGAACCAGGGGGTAATGTAGTAAACCAAGTAAAAGCATTTTTTGTTAAAGAATTTGGGAAATATTTCATTTTCAAATTCTCATTTTGGGCTATATCCCCAGACTCAGTCAAGTAACGAGCAATATGTTCGACAGTAGACTCTTTTGTGTCACCACCAAACTTAGTATATTTAGGAACTTTCCAGCCCCTTGGTAACTCAGTTTGCAACACATATTCACACAATGGTGATATGAAATTTGGCCTATGCAAACCTATGTTAAGACCATTCTGCGCCATTATAGTTTCTACTAAAGTGGCTATATTATCATGAACATCAGCATTATTTCGTTGTACTTGTCGAATAACCTCGTCAGCGTTCTGGTTTCGGTTTACCAAAACTACTTCAGGGATATGATTTGCTAACCCTTGTTGTTCGCCTACAACTGCCTGGGCTTCGACCGTAACTTCTCTTTGAGGGTTGCCAGGCACATTACCCACTATATTGGGAATTTGCCTATTATTAACCGTTGGGGTCCCAAAGAAATCTGCAATTCGACCCATTTGATTGGCTAACATTTGGTAACTAGTGTTAGTATTTTGAATCAATGGATTAAAAACTGTACCAATTTGTTGAGTTAACATATTAACCATATCATGGTTGCTCTCATCAACTTGTTGTCGTAAGGCAAACAAAGATTCATTGGTTAATGCAGTAGGATTTCGACCTATTACACTTTCAGAAGAAACATGTATGGGAGACATAGTCGAAATATGTGGCATTCCAGTAGGCATGCCATATGACCCAGGAGGAAACGCAGGAAAACTTACATTATGAAAATGTGGATTTAAACCGCTTCCTACTGCCATATAAGGATTATGAAGTCCCATATGTGACGGCAAAGGCATAGGTATAGATGCCATGTTTGACTGCGTTAATCCAACGTTAGTCATTGATACTGAGGGAACAGTTGTTGATGACGATGGGGATACTGTTCCCACAACCAACCCTGCATTTACGTTTGCAGAGTCTACTATTGTTCCTTGTTCTTGCGAAACCACAGGATTGGAACTAGACGCATTATTAGTATGACGAACCATTTTTCCACTTCTTAAGTGCATGCAAATACAAACACATACAAGAACATAGAAAATTTATGTATTAAAGGCAAACTGTCCCACTGGGCGTGCCAATTTGTTTGCTGGTGTTTTTAGCAAACAATCACTGGTTTTATTAGAAATGTTTGTGAGATTAAACCAGAAATCTCTGAAGCAATTGCCTTTAAACACCACAGTTTGTCAACAAATATATTTTAAAAGGGAGACAATTTACCATGAAAGCGGAAATCAAAGTAAAAGAAGTGATAAAATGGAACGCAGAAATGTAAAATAACTTGTATTGAAGATAATAAATTGCATTGAAATGTAAAGAGAATGGTGTACAAATTCACATACGTTGTACAAGAATTCTTTTGCTCTGTTTTCGCTGTGACTTGGAAGTTAGAGTTTCAGAATTGTATGTTTGGTATAATAATTTGCCACCCTTGATTTCTACGTAGAAACCCTTATTTATACAGAAAATAATGACTGAAATGTAAACTGCTATGGACACGTGGCCACGTCTTATTACCCCATGATGGACTTCGTGCCACGTTCGGCGCCACATATTACCCACGTTGAATTAACTGTAGTCTTGAAATTCGACACAACTGTCTGCTAATAACTGCTTGACGAAATCTTGAATACCCTGTCCTGTCGAAAACTCTTCTCTGTCGAAATGGTGAAGACCTCTTCTGTCGAAAACATGCTAAGATGATATAAATGTCACTTATTCTTTCTGAAGGCAATATGAATGTTCTTTAATGACAAGTCAAACCCTATTAAATAACCATTCAAAAGCCTTGTCGAAATTCTAGGCTAACAGGGCCATAAAGACGTTTTTTTTTTATAAGCAAGATTAGTGGGGGTGGGGAAATGTTAGTTTCCGGGGTTTGAACCCGGGACCTCCTTCCTACACTCATTTAGTGCACTCCTACGGTATCCCTTAGCTCGCCAACTGAACTACCTACTTGGGATGCCATAAAAACGGTATTACGGACGGTAATTACAATCAACTACAAAAAAAAGAAGGTAATTACATTTAAAATTATAATCTCTTTCTTGATCCTATCAAGCAATGCATTAAGTAGAGTGAGAAGTGATGAGATAATTTGTCAGCAAACTGAGTGAGATGAGATAACATGCAAAGCATCCAATGCATTATCACATATTTGGATTATTTGACAAAACTAAACAACCACAACAAGTAGAAAAAACACGATTCAATATTCCTTTAGGGAAGCTTTAATATGACTTTGCACAAAAATTGAAAACCATAATAGAAGAATAGATTATTAATTATAAAAGTAATAGTTTTACTTTGCATCAATTAGCTAGGTTCACATTAGAGGATGTTAATTCTATGCACTCGATGCAAAATAACCACTATCTGCATCTTCAACTATCAACTATACATTTAATCAAAATCAAACTATACATTTAATCAAAATAACCACTACAAAAAATGCCAAATCACCCTTATATAAAACCGACTTTTGAGGATAAATATGTCATTTTCAATTATCTTATCTCAATTTTATATTTTGTGGGTCCCACTTTCTCTCATCATCCCTTAAATTTTTTTATCTCATATAAAAACCATTTTTCTCTTTCTCTCTCACTCTTATCTTTCTCAATTTTCTCTCTAACTCTCTCCCCTCTATTCCCTTTCTTCCTCTCTTCAAATTTCTATTTTTTTTAATCTATTTAGAATCTTTTTAATCAAAACATCTACTACTAAAATCTTTATTTTTCTATGGTCAAAAAAATCTTTATTTTCCTTTCTCTTATTTAACCTTGAAAAAATATTATACGGAAAAATCTCTTTACTTTTATAAATGAATAATTTTTTTTATCTTTCTTTTGAACTTTTGATTTCTTACGGGAAAATGTAACACATTTTTTTCGATAAGCGAAAACGTAACACATTAACGGATAAACATTACATGTTGCTGGTATGATTTCTTTATTTTTTATAAATGAACATTTTGCCTTTGAGCCGCAACACGAAAATACTAGATATTGTCGAAAAAATTATTTTCTATTTTTTGTTTTTAAGTTTCAACGAGTAAACATTACATGTTGTTGCTAAAATTTCATTACTATTAATTCTCTTTGGTGGAACACACATTGTGAGAATAGTTATTTCATATTCTGCTTTTGAGTTACAACGGAAAAATATTACATGTTATTGGTATAAATTTATTACTGATAAAATATATTTCGTGTATTTATTCGCCATGAGAGCTACATTAATACTACAATTACCTAACAATAAAAAATATCAATTGAAAAAATATTCTAAAGTTATGAAGCTTCCTTTCTTATCAACTTAAATGATTTATTATAATTGAATTCTATCTAAGTCTATTTATACAAAAAATACGATGTTACGCGTGCGTATGCACGAGTATATAGGGGTGTCAAAATGGATCGATCGGATGGATTTGGATTTGGATTATAATGGATGGATTGAAGACAATTCATTTATATCCATTAAAATTGTGTCAATAAAATCCAATCCAATCCATCCATTTGCAATTTTTTTATGGATGGATATCCAATCCATCCACCAATATGTTTAAAATATAAACAAATCTTGCGATAAAAAAATCTTGAGTCAAAAAAATTTAATATATTTTTTTTGCAGAAATTGAATTTATTATCATTTTTTGACAAAATTGAATTTTTTAGATTTATATATATATATATATATATATATATATATATATATATATATATATATATATAACTATATGTATATATAATATTGTTAATATATATTTTATATAATATATAAATATATATTTATATATGTGGTGTTGGCAGGGGCTGCCGGCGGCGGAGCTCCGGTGGCTGGCGCGGCGGCCGACAGCGGAGCTCCGGCGCCAGTGGTGGTTCCGGCGGCGGTGGACGGTGGCCGGCGGTTGGTGATGGGCTGATGCTGATAATATTATTATATATATATATTATATTAATTTTTGAATGATTTTTGATCAAAAAAAATTATTTTTTGAATGAATTTTTTTTAAAAAGAGTTTCTGGAAAAAAAATATATTTTAAAAAATATTTTTTGGTAAAAAAAGTATTTTTATAATTATGCAATGGATTTGTTCAAAAAAATTAATTATCAAATGGATTTTGATTTTGTAGTTATTGTAATCCAATGGATTTAGAAAATATAATGGATGGATCACAACCATCCACAAAATCAAACGGATGGATTCAATCCAATCCATTAATATTTTTTTTTGTAATGGATGGATTGGATGGATTTTGTTATGGATGGACCGGATATCCGGTGGACAAATGGACCATTTTGACACCCCTACGAGTATGCTACTAATTATTATAAAAAATTAATAAGCCTCCCGACTTAACATTTCAACGAATTAGTCTAACATTTACGTTGTGGCTAGGGCTTCAGCCCAAATAAGAATAATGCACTAAAACTCCTATTTGAAGTAATGCACTAAAACTCAAGAATACTGACCGCGATTCACTGCAGTTGCTCCCCAAAAAAAGTCATTAGATATACTTTTAAGGAAATCTTGGCCTTTGATTCTTTTTTATTTAAAAAAATCAAAAAAAGAAAAGTAGAGGGAGATAGACAGTGGAGACTGTAGGAAATCCAAATCGCAAGAATACAAAAGCTACTTCCTTGTGTCTTTTCCAGACTCAGTTTTGATATACCCTAATTTTAGGCTCAAAATCTTTTACAAACACTATAGCACTTACTTGGAGGTAAGCACTTTTAGACACCTACTTTGTGTTTGATAGAAAAGGAGAGAAAGAGAGAAGACAAGGTGGTTTTCAATTGTTTGGTTTAGGAGAGAAGTATGATAGAGAGAAAGGAAGAGAATTAGTTTGGTACTATTTTACAGTAGGAAATCCAAATCGCAAGAATACAAAAGCTACTTCCTTGTGTCTTTTCCAGACTCAGTTTTGATATACCCTAATTTTAGGCTCAAAATCTTTTACAAACACTATAGCACTTACTTGGAGGTAAGCACTTTTAGACACCTACTTTGTGTTTGATAGAAAAGGAGAGAAAGAGAGAAGACAAGGTGGTTTTCAATTGTTTGGTTTAGGAGAGAAGTATGATAGAGAGAAAGGAAGAGAATTAGTTTGGTACTATTTTACAGTAAAATTGTGTTTGGTAGAAGAAAAATATGAAAGAGAGAAAAAGAGAAGAGAATGTGTCAAACAATAGAAAGAGAGAGAAAAGAGAAAGAGAAAAGAGACTATGTCGAACAATAGAAAGAGAGAGAAGAGAAAATATTCTCACTTCCTTCTTTCTCTTCTATAATTGGGTCACATTTCCCAACCGGGATTCCAACATTAGTCTGTGTTGTTATGGGTAGAGCTGTCAATTTTGGCCCTGCCCAACGGGCCGGCCCAGGACTCGATGTTTTGGGTTGGGCCAGGCTCGTTTTTTTTGGGTCAGATGCCAGGCTCGCTAAATAGTGGCCCACGAACAAATCAGACTGTTTTGGCCCAGTCCAATTGGCCCATGGGCCACAATGAGCCTACTTTTTTTATGTTTTTTGAACAATTTTTATAATTTTCTTTGTTAAATTTAGATTGGGCCATGAGCCGGCCCATCAACCCAGTGTTTTGGGCGGGCTTGGACTACACAATACACGGCCTAGTCGACAATTGGACGGGCCCAACCCAGCCCACTATTACATATTGTCCCAACGGGCCGGGTCAGGTCAGGCCGGACTGCCCATCTGACAGCTCTAGTTATGGGATACTAGGGCCTTCTGCCAAACCCAACAGGGATTAGTTTGGGAACATTAGTTTCTTCAACCGCGCAAGTTGGTCATCCAAACGGTAAAAATACTCAATAAACAATGAATCAGAATTCAGAGTTGGAAGAGTTGCTAAGCTTCATCTTAATCAAAACATGAAGAAATCCCAGAAAGACATCTAAAAATTGCTTTTCGTCAATTATCAGATAAATGATCTCTCAGATAAATGATCTCACGAATTACATTGGATAAATACTAATCAAACAATCCTTTTCCTTCTACTGATATGACATTGATCTGGCCATTTTCAACCAGAGGGAAAGGAACAGAGGATCACTTAAAATGCTTGCACAGCTCATTGCCTCATTTTCAAAAATTAATAGTTCCAGGCAACCCGCAGGTAAAAGACATTCTCTTTTTTTGACAAAGAAAGACGGTCTTCTTAGCAGCTCGCAATCACAAGTTTAAAGATTCAAACAGAACATGTTCATTGAAATATTATTAACTAATAGCTTCTGATCTTACCTTTATGTTCGTTAGTTTAGTTATCCTTCAGAACCATTGTTTAACCATTGTTTTAAATTGCAGTTAGCAACTGAATTGCACCCTCAACTTAACAAATCACAGCCCCATTTGCATTTGTTTGCAATTTCCAGGCAATATACCAATTCTTTCGATCTCCGCAACCACAGACGGAAACCGATGGTTTGGATCCGTGTTGCGCGCAGCACACAGCAGCATGGACCGTCTAATTTAGAGAGAGAACACTGGTATTGCGCACAACAGAGGATCCAAATCCGCAATTGATAACCATGTTATGAACAAATATGTCAGTCTTCACCAAATGCAACACAAAAAAACATCACTCATTCACTGGAAACCCAAAAGCCCTAACCATATTTACACAGAATCATAATATACAATATACTGAACTGATTCCAAAAAAAAAAAGAGCTAAACTAACAACTCAAGAGAGTATATTATTAGAGCACAAAATATAACAGTAGTAATTCATAGCCATGAAGGGAACAAGATACATTCAATCTGATAATTCCCATCAAAAACCCTTCTATAGTTCACCACTTGGTACACAGCATCATCACCACATTCACACCCTAAAATGCATCATCATCATCATTATAGTAAAAGAAATTAAAAGTAACTAAGCATTCATTCCCATAACCCAAAGTACTTAATAACCCCCTAAAAACACCAACTTTAATAGAAAAGAAAATAGAAAAACGAACAGATAGTGAAAGAAGGGTTCATAAAAGCATTGATGACGATGGTGATTACTTTTTGAGACTGCCACGAATACCAGGACGAGGCTTAGAAGATTCAGCAACAGGAGCAACAGTTGCATGACGATTGACGAGCTTAGATTCCTCAAAAGGGATTTTAGGGTGACGAGCATCGTGATGAATCTGCATCGATTTCACATCAGGTGCTGTTACTTTGCAAAGAGGACACTCCCACTTCGCATGACCTCCTTTTTCAGCTCCTAATCGGTCAACCAAACCAGCTTTTCCACCACCGCGATTTGTCAACGCAGCGTCCACCTTCGACGCGATCTCCTTCGCTGTGTGCTTCTTTGGCTTCGCTTTCCCTGTCATCGCAGAAAATCCTTTGTTTCTTTTCTTTCTTTGATGATCCTTTTTTGTGTTGATGTGTTATTGATGATCGCCTGATCGGAAAACAGAGAAATTCGAATCGGGTTTTGATTTGGAGTGGTAACCCTAACCCTAAGGGGCCGAGAAAACCCTAATTTGTTTTGCCTCCAAGAACACACAAGGGTTGCGGTTAGCTTAGCGTAGCATATCGGGCGACTAAACAAATTGGTATATTAATAGGGAGGGATGGGACAGGGATACGAATAAGAGATAAGGACGCCTCCCATTCTCCTCAGTTTTTAGATTTTTGGCTTAACTCTCCTTTTGGTTCTCCTATTTTAACAAATTTGCAATTTTAGTCATTCTATTTATTTTTTTTGTAATTTTGATTCTCTAATTTTATCAAACTCGTAGCTTTGGTTTTTTATTTTATTTGCGGCAATTTAAGTTCCCCAATTTATCAAATCCGCAATTTTGGTCTCCTTTAAATTGCAATCCAATTTTTGACATGAGTGCTTATGTGGCAGACGTGTGTCGTGGTTACCTAGTCATTGAGTGTTGTAGCACTGCACGCGCATGCCACGTTACCACCTTATTGACACGTTGGCATTGCTGTCAAAAATTGGATGACAATTTAAACGAATGGCTAAAATTGCGGATTTGATAAAATTGGGGGATCAAAATTACAAAAACAAAATAGGAGGACTAAAATTGCGGATTTAATAAAATTGGAAGATCAAAATTGCGAAAAATAAAATGAATGGACTAAATTGCGAATTTAATAAAATAGGGAGTATAAGAGTGCATTTAAGCCTAGATTTTTTGTAGAATTATTAATCTTAAAAAAAGAGTTGATTCTTCTCTCAACAACATCAAAATTATTTATATTGTGAGCTGTGATTAATTATCGGTGTAAAAAAAATTATACTAACGATACATGACAAATTAAGCCGTTAATAATATGAATTTAATTTATATCCATTGTCGGTGTAAGATATTTTTTACAATGTTAGCCAACCACAAAATGTCACGTCATTCAAAATCTTTAATTTTATCTCAACTATCTTAAGAGTTATTAATACCATAATTTTTGACTGGTTGATGATGTAACATTTTTTTACACTGGCAACATATATTTATTAAAACCTAATAATATTTAGATGTGGTTTTTCTTGGGGGTACAATAGAGAAAAACAAAGTAAAAGAAAAATATTAAATCCTCAAAACTAAACTACGCCTTTCATTCGCAGCAAGTGATGCCTCGATCCCAAGGGGTGCATCAAAAGTACTCCAAAAACAATGAGATTGCGCTCCAAGTTTTGCCAAGAAAACTGCTGATGAATTTCCTTCTCTAAGACAGTGAAGCAACTTGATGTTCCACTGCAACCCAAGAGTATCTCTAATCTTTTGGATGACCGCTCCATAATGGTGATAGCCATTCACATGCATGTTGATGAGGCTTAAAGAATGTAAAGAAACAGTATAACAAATGAGCCTTCTCACACCAATGTCCCAAGCAAGACACAATCCTTTGCGGTGTGTCATAAGCTCGGCATGTAAATTATTAGTATCACCCAAAGAACCAGCGAAGCCAACAATCCATGTACCATCATTTCTCCGGATTAAACCACCAAAACTAGAAAGGCCCTCTGTTACCAATATTGCTACCACCCACGTTAAGGATAATACAATATTCTCTAGAGGGATGCCAAGAAACCATTCTTGGAGGAGATGTAGTATGTTGATGAGTATACATTGCTTTAACAATTAAGGACGCAAGCTTTGAAACTTTTTGCTTCAATTTAAAATAAGAGAATTCTTCTTAGCAATATTTACCGAATCTTATTATTAATGCGAGTGTCGGCTTGCAGTTTGCTCTGCAGTTGGCTACTCCCGCCAAATGTAAATCCACAATAAGGCTGGATGTTTTTTTTTTCGATAAGCAATATCATTGAAAAGAGCACAAGGGGTGCCTAACCCTTACAATGAAAGAAAAAAGAAGGGAGAGGGCCTCCTCAAAACCTCCCTGAGCCAAAACCCATTGGGAAAAAGACTCAGGTAGGAAAAAGAGTACCCTGTGAGTGCACTACAGAGGGAAAACCTAACCCACTGTTTCTCCCCCTACTACCCAACAAAATGATTAATACAATGGTAAGCGTTATTCCACCAAGAATCTAAAACATAACCGGAATGACTCCCCACCCCATAAATAAACCACGACCAAGACATAGTTTTAATATGATAAACAATCGAGTCTAAATCCGGTTCTTCCCCCTTGAAAATAAGATTATTTTTAGTCAACCAAATACTCCAACACGAGGCCAGCCAGATAAGATGTCTAACCTTCTTAGATTTCTTGCCGGTAAACACTTTTGCGAAGGAATCGAAATGCTCCATCAAAGACTCCTCAACGATATGATCCACACCAAGCCATATCTCCACCTTTTTCCACACCATCCTAGCCAAATCACACCCCACGAAAAGATGGTCCAAATCTTCAAAATCATTCTGACAAAAAGCACAGGCCGCCTCCTCCATAGACTGAATAACGTTACGATGAAGCAAAGAAGAGCGAAGAGGAAGAGCCGAGACAAACATACGCCAACCGAAAAGCTTAATTTTTGACGGAACAACTGTTTGCCACACGGCTTCAATTCTGGCCGATAGCAGAAGGGGCAAAACAGCTGCTTGCCGAACGCTTTGCACCTGGATATAACAAGAACTAACCGAAAACATTTTATCATGAGTTAGAATCCATTTCCAACAATCAGATTTACCTCGAATCGGAGAAACTTCACGCAAAATATCCGCCAACTCTGCAGCTTCTTGAACACAAAGATGATCACCTGCAACATTAGATAAAAAATTCTAACTCCATACATCTCGTCTCCAACAACCAGCTTCAGCCACAGTGAGATCCTTCTCAGCACAACCTGCAAATAAATTAGGAAACACGATAGACAATGGTTGGTGACCAATCCACTGATGTTTCCAAAGATTGACCCCCTCACCACTGCCCAATCCTCTCCGAATACAATCTTTGAACCAATCGTCCCCCATTTCTTCTTTACCAACAATACAAAGATCCCTCCACCACAAAGAATCCGATCTCATACACCTGGCGGAATCACTAGACATAAATCCCGACAACTCACCATATCTATGACTTAATAGACCTCTCCAATTCGCATTCTCGTCCACCAAACAGCGCCACTTCCATTTTGACAATAAGGAAATATTGAAATTCTCCAAGTTTTTGATACCAAGACCTCCCTCATTTTTCTCCCTACAAACCTTATCCCAAGCCACCCAATACATACCTCTCGCATCCTCCTTAACTCCCCAAAGAAAATCTCTTTGAATCTTTATCATCTCCCTAATAACCACTTTTGGTGCTTTGTAGAAAGAGAAGAAATACAAAGGTAAACTACTAAGGACCGAGTTAATAAGCGTAACCCGACCTCCTATAGATAAATTGCGCCCCTTCCAAGTTGCCAGCCTAGACCGAAACTTCTGCAAAACCGGATTCCAAGTCCCTTTTCGCCTCGGATTAGCACCAACGGGAAGGCCAAGAAAGTTGAACGGAATGGATTCCGACCTGCAATGAAGGAATACTGAAGCTTGCTCCATCAAATTATCAGGCACATTAATACCAATAAGCTTACTTTTGATGAAATTGACCTTCAATCCGGAGACGAGTTCAAAGCTCCTGAGAATAGATTTTAGACCCCAAAGGTTATTCCAAGACGGCTTCCCAATAAGAACGGTATCATCAGCAAATTGAACAAGCGAATAACTAAGGTTTTCATTAATTACAAACCCCTCAAAAACCCCAACCCCCACCGCCTTATCCACCAACCGAGCAAGACCCTCAGCCACTAACAAGAATAAAAAAGGAGATAGAGGATCCCCCTGATGCAATCCCCTTTGCACCAAGAAGTCTTGAGTTGGGCTTCCGTTGACTAAAACCGATAAAGAAGAAGAAGACACACACGCTCTCACTACAAAAAAACAGCGCATTAGCGACGGATTTTTCCCTCGCTAATGCCTGTTTTTTCCTCGCTAATGACTGTTAGCGACGGAATTAGCGACGGACCAATTCCGTCGCTAAAAAGCTGGTCGCTAATTGGGTAGCAAGGGAATACAATCTGTCGCTAAAATTCGCAAAAATCCGTCGCTAAACACTGTGCACACTGACCGTTGCAGTTGATTTGACATTGACACTGACCAATTTTAGCGACGGAAATCCGTCGCTAAAATCCGTCGCTAATCTCTTTTTTTTTTTTTTAAATGCTAATCTCAGATAGAAAGAGGGAGAGATAAGGGGTTGGGGAGGAAAATAGAGAAGGAAAATAAATGAAAGAGGATGGTGTGGTGGTGGTGGTGGTGGTGTTGTGTTGAAGGATGAAGATGATGGTGGTGGTGGTAAGAAAAAATGAAAGAGGAAAAGGAAAATGGAGAAGGAAAAGAAATTAAAGAGGAAGAGGAGGAAATGAAAGAGGATGGTGTGGTGGTGGTGGTTTGGTGTGGTGTTGAAGGGAGAAGATGATGGTGGTGGTGGTAAGAAAAAATGAAAGAGGAAGAGGAAGAAATGAAAGAGGAAGAGGAAAATGGAGAAGGAAAAGAAATGAAAGAGGAAGAGGAGGAAATGAAAGAGGATGGTGTGGTGTGGTGTTGAAGGGAGAAGATGATGGTGGTGGTGGTAAGAAGAAATGAAAGAGGAAGAGGAAGAAATGAAAGAGAGGAAAAAACGGAGAAGAGGAAGAAATGAAAGAGGAAGAGGAAGGATTCGGGTTTATAAAAAAAAAATTACCCGTTAGCGACGGATTTCCCTCGCTAATGTCTGTCACGTGTCAAATCAACTGCAACGGTCAGTGGCACAATTTTCCAAACATTAGCGACGGATTTAGCGACGGATTTCCGTCGCTAATTCGAACCAAAATTTTCAAGTTTCGCGCCTTGTCAAATCCGTCGCTAAATGAGTGCAATTCCGTCGCTAAATTAGTAAAATCAATTCCGTCGCTAATGGAGTAAAATTCCGTCGCTAATTCTTTTTTTAGCGACGGACCAATAGTCCGTCGCTAAATTCCGTCGCTAATCAGTCATTTTTTTGTAGTGATCTAATCCAACGAATCCACTTAAGATCAAACCCGAACTTAGTTAACATATCAAAGAGGAATGACCAAGAGACGGTGTCATAAGCTTTCTCAAAATCCACTTTAAACAACATGCACTCCTCCTTATTACGCTTCGCCAAATCAGCAAGCTCATTAACAATCACTACCCCATCAAGAATATTCCGACCACCAAGAAAAGCCGACTGACACTCAGAAATCACCAAAAGAAGAACCTTCTTTAACCTGTTGGCCAACACCTTTGAAAGAATCTTATAGATACTCCCAATTAAACAAATGGGCCTATACTCCCCCAACCCTTGAGGATGATCATTTTTGGGAATGAGAGTTAGGAAAGAGGCCGAGAACGCTTTAGGAATGTGAGTCTTGGCGTAGAATTCTGAAAAAACTCCCACAATGTCATTCTTCAACAAATCCCAATTCTCCTTAAAGAACCTCAAATTAAAACCATCAGGACCCGGGCTTTTATCTCCATCACAGCTCCAAATCCCCTCCCTAATCTCCTCCTCTTCGAAAGGCATGACCAGGTAATCATTCGCTTCCAAAGAGATTTGATTAAACATCGTATCATTCAACACAGGTCTACCATACAGCGGCTCCGTAAATCCATTTTGAAAAAAATTCTTCACCTTATCTTTAACCACAAAAACATCTTCAATAAGCCTTCCCTCATCATCTAACAACTTTAGAATATTTTTCCTCTTTTTAAACTTCAACATAGAGTTGAATAAGGCAGGATGTTAAGTTGGCCCCACATAATCAACTTGCAATGCATTGTGTTGGATAAATTAGCTGCATTGTTGAGTTGAATGCAATTGTATGTGTGGGGTAAATAGTAGAGCAGGACCCACTCTCCAAGTTGCACTATTTATTTATTTTGGATTTTCATCTGTCTGGTTTGTATATTCTGCTTGTGGTGGTATTAGGTTATTATGCTTACCTTAGATAAGATAACACTATGTGGTGATTTCCAATACTTTCTACGGTTAGACTACGACTTCTATTGATTTTCAAATATATAGCGACATGTACAAATGAAATCCTTAGTTGAATAATGGTATTTTTTTTTGACAACAGAAAAACTAGATCATTTCATTAATAAGTAAAGAGGAAATACAGGTCGGACTACAATCATGAACTTGGGAGCTAGGAGCATCCTTTGATGCCCGTGCTAGAGTATGGGCAACAAAGTTAGCTTGCCGCCGGATGAAACTAACCGCATAGGTTGGTGTCAATAGTAATAAGGACTTACAATAATTCAAAATTGAGCCAAATTCGGTAACAGAATTACACACTCCGCTAATACCATCGACTACTGCTTTGCAATCAAGCTCGATGGTGACTCTTTGGATGTTTAATTCCTGAAGCCATTTGACTGCTAGTAGTAATCCCAATGCCTCTGCTTCTTGTGGTGGGGGTACCATGAAACCACACTGACTTAGCCTTCACAAAGGACCCATTGCTATCTCTAATGCACATGCCAAGGCCAAATCTATTGTCCTCAAATAGCGCTGCGTCGACGTTACACTTGACGGAACCAGGAGCGAGGCGCTCCCACACTGCAGTAACACCCCTAGGTTGCCTGTCACGCTGCTTCCCAGTAGCAATAGCAGGGCGTCTAGCTTGCTGCCATAGATGCAGCAACTCCATAGCGTGGGTGTAGGATAAACGGACGGGCTTGATCACATTCTCCCAGACTTTCTCATTACGCTGTTTCCATATGCACCAAATAACCATAGCAACAACCTTCCGACTAGTCTCGGGTAGTGATGCAATAATAGTGAAAATTAACTGGGAAAAATCGGTCATACCTGTAGAAAGAAGTTGTTGGATTGTATTCCAAAGCCCGGATTGACGCCAAACCTCAATAGCACTAGGACACGCAAAAAAACAATGCATATCACTCTCTTCCTCATGCTCGCACAATGGGCACTCCGCGGGGCAATTGACATAACGCCGGCGAAGATTGACACGGCTAGGAAGAACCCCTCTCGCACACCTCCATAGATGTATCTTGACTTTATGGGGAACTTTTAATTTCCATATTAGATTCCAATCGCCGGAACGACGTGAAGCCGAATTACAACCATTTCATTCATCCGAACATAATATGCCGACTTAACCGAGTAGAGACCATCTTTGCTCTTAACCCACACCAAAGTGTTCCTGTCATCCCTACCATAAAGAACCATCTTCTTGATGCGATATTTATCCTCCTCATTGAAGAGTTGATCCAACAAAGAGAGATTCCAAACCCCGTTACTAGCATCAAATAAAGATGAAACTGTCATATCTTCCGTACCCGTAACCACATTAGAAGATACATAGGAACTATTACCTCCTTTCACCCATGGACTACGCCATATGTTGATACTTGAGCCATCGCCAATCTTCCAACGAGCTCCAAATTTGACAAGAGTCTGTGAAGCGTGGATGCTACGCCAAACATAGCTGGGATTATGGCCCAAGCAGGCCCCCAAGAAGTCCCCCTTAAGGAAATATTTAGCTTTGAAGACGCGGGTAACTATAGTATCATTGTTGGTACACAAACGCCAACCTTGCTTCCCTAACATAGCCAGATTACAGCTCTTGAATTGCCGAAAACCCATACCACCATACTCTTTTCGCATAGCCAAACGGTCCCAACTTAACCAGTTTATTCCTCTCCTTGCCCCCCTATTGGAACCCCACCAGAAAGAGTTGATCATTCTTTCCATCTCCTCACCCAAAGAAGTGGGGATTAGAAAGGTACTCATACAATAAGCCGGAATGGCCTGAGCAACTGATTTAACTAGTACCTCTCGACCCGCCTTGGAAAGATGCCTGCCGGACCATTGCCGCACTTTGTTCCAAACCCGGTCTCGCAAGTAGCCAAACAATTGTTTCTTGCTTCGACCCACCATAGAAGGCAGGCCCAGATACTTGCCAGTCCCAATTGTTTCCTAAAAGCGCTGCCCATTGCTATAAATGGGCAGCGCTTTTAAAAGCGCTGCCCATTATTAGAGTGGAATCAGCAGCGCAAATATTAGCAGCGCTCAAAAGCGCTGCCCATTGATAACAAAAAGCGCTGCCCATTAAAAAATCTGTAGTAGTGATGGGTGACTTTGATATTGCTGGGTCTAATCGGGATATTATTGTTGAAACTCAATCTGGTGATTTACAGCGTGTACCTTTGTTAAGTGCATCTTACTTGCCTATGCAATATCCTCTGTTATTCCCTTGGGGTGAAGACGGTTTCGTTGAAGACATTGCATTTAGTTCAAACTCCAATGCGCCAACTATAAAAAGAGGCAAAGTAACTTTAAGGGAATGGTTTGCTTACAAAATTCAACACCGGGTTTCTGATAATGGTCTTTTGTTTGACGTCGTTTGTTTCAACAGTTTTTGGTTGATGGTTACAGTATGATAGAGGCTACGAGATTACAATGGGTTCGCTTTCATAAAAAAGATTTAAGAGCAGACATGTACAATGGATTAACCGAGGCGATTTTGAGGGGCGAATCTAGTTCAGCTTTTACTGGTAAACGAATAATATTACCGTCATCTTTTGTTGGTGGTGCTAGATATATGTTTTAGAATTATCAAGATGCTATGGCGATATGTTCTTGGGCCGGATATCCTGACTTATTTATTACTTTTACATGCAACCATAAGTGGCCAGAGCTTTTAGAATACTTTGATGCTTATAATTTTATGTCTCAAGATAGGCCAGACATGGTTTGCAAACTTTTCAAAATAAAACTTGATCAACTGATAAAGGATGCCAAAAAGGGGGGATATCTTTGGAAAGGTGAAATCAGGTATTTGTCAAAAGAAATTCACCAATTTATGATTCTATTACTTTACATAGTTGATGTGTTTCATTGTAAGTATATTTCATACAACTTAGGCTTTAAAATGTTTTTTGTAGTTATCTATACTATTGAGTTTCAAAAAAGAAGTCTACCCCATGCACTTATATTAGTCTTCTTATCCTCAAAATGTAGATCCGTATGTGTTGAGGATATTGATGAGTTTATTTCTGCGGAGCTTCCAGATAAACAGGCTGAACTAGAACTTTTTGATACTGTGACATCGTTTATGGTTCACGGTCCTTGTGGTCGTGATCATCCAATGTCTCATCTAAAAATATGTTGATGGATTGATCTTGCACTTTAATTTACTTTGTCGGTTGAGTCTGTTTAGTAATTTGATTGATATTGACGTTGAAAATATGTTGATGGATTGATCTTGCACTTTAAACCTGTCAATCCATCAACATATTTTCAACGTCAATATCAATCGAATCACTAAACAAATTCAATACTAATAAAGTACATTGAATTCGAAAGAGATATAAAATAAAAAATAACAAGTAAACACATGAATCAGTTCTAAGACGAATGAACTTCGTGAAAAATAAGTAAAAGACTAGGTAAAACTAAACAAAAGACGAGTAATACACTTAAATTCTCAAGAACAACTTAAACATTTATACAGAATCCGAAATACAAACGTAAATGACAAGAACATACACTTTTCACCATAATTGTTAGTGATATTGTGTAGTCGTATGTGTTAAGCTTATGTAGGTTACTGAATGTTATGAATCTCGCCCTTATTCCTATGTACAACCTACAATTTATAGAGTTTGCAAGTAATAACTAACTTAATGCATGTTGGACACATGTCCCTTCAAGCTAACTCTATACAATGATTCATCAATGTTTTGTAATAATGTGTGGTCACCTCAGCCTTTGTCTTGCTAGATACTTTCCACCCCTCTGAGAACCGCCACTTAACTTTCTTTGCAAGCTTTGCGCCTCGAACCTTCTTTTCGAATATGACTCAACAAGCCTTCTAACTCTCAAACCTTCATGGTGCATCTCAAGACTATATGTGCTTTGGCCCTTTCAACTCGAAACCAACACGACACTCGAAGTGTTTCCTACTGACCTGTTAACTATGAGTTTCGAACTCGAAATTTATCTATGACAACCCTTGGATTGGATCCTTCCTGAAGAGACTTGCACCAAGATTGCATCCACAAAGCCGATGAATGAAAATTTAGCAATTTTCCTAACTGAGGAAGGGGGACCTTCTCCAATGGGTCTTTCACGAGTTTACTTTGCAGAATCTGCTGAAAACTTGTTCCAAGCTTCATCCAGGATAAGAGGGATATTCAAGTCTCTTGGAAACTATACTTCCAACACATTTGTTCTTTCTGTTGATTATCGAGAAGAAAACTCCACTGGTAGAAGTCGTGTTTGACTCGTTAACTTAAAGCATTATTGACTTTTTTACTTCAAAATAAGCGGCAACTCTAACCCTATTCAGATAGCTACCTCCAAATCAATCTTACCTTTCATTCTCCATTATGCCGAATTACCAAATGCGCACCGTTCTTTTATTCTTTTTACCCAAGAAAGATTATGAAGAACTATCGTATGAATCACAGAACAAAACTTCTTATACACAAAGAAAGGCTATTGTTTGCTTCAAGATATGTGGCTTCAAAAGCCTCACATTCAATATCACAAGTCAGCCGCTGAAATGAATTGTTTGCACCACTGTATTTCTGTGGGTGTGTAAAACAATTGAAATTGAAAGGGAGGGTGGAGACAAAAGACAATGTGTGTAAATACAGTACTCTAAAAATCTTTGAAAATTCTAAGAAAATAACATGAATGACTTTACCCAACTACTTTGAAGTATGAATTTTACTAAAACAAACAATAAAAAGAATGGCGGAGTTGAATCTTAGTGCCAGCTAACATGATGTCAGCCGGGGCTTCTGTAAATTCTCGTCTTTATACAGCAATCGACGCTTCTTTGAAGCTCCTTGGTACTGGTAGATGATGCTGTAGAGGCACTGTCTAAGGGTAAAGAGGTCAAACATCTCTATAAATGTTACATCCGTTGTCCTGGATTTAGCACCAGCAAATCGTTGATACTCCTCAAACACAGAAGACAGACACCAATTCTGCAACTTTCGGAAGCAACCAACAAGGCAACCAGTTCTATGCTGCATAGACGAAAAGAGCCATTAGAATTAAAACATTTATAAACAAACTAATGAGAAAAAAATCTGCAAGTCAATCAATACCTTTCCTCGTTTGCAATGGATCAAAACCGGGTGATTTCTCACATCTGAAACCACAAAATGAAATGAAGGTATTAACAAGGATATAAAAAACATATGCATCTCAAAGTTGAATGAGATTGTTAAATTTTCCGTACCAATTAAAACTTTCAGAGCCTCCATAATAGAATCCTTGAGAACAGGTAAAGAAACTTCCTGCAAATGATACAAACACCCTTTAAAAGGCAGACAAAGAAGACCAAATTTTAGTCCACAATCCACACGCTTCAAAATCAAGTAACAATTTTCCTTGTTTAATGCAATCATAATGGTAAAGCCAATCTTCCATAATGAACAACCAGATGTTTTAAACAAAACCTTGCATCCATTAAACCATAGAAACATTCACTTGACAGTGACACAAACCCATATTTAACATAAAATCCAAATTTCCCTTTCCCTAAATAGACGACCAATCTTAAAACTAGAACACACGAATTAAGAATTACAGAAAAACAAAACATAAACCTTTAGGTTATTAACATTTCAATGAAGTTGTTAAATAAAACAATTTCAATGAAAATTGCTTTCAAAATTAAGAATTAAGAGAAACCAAAATTCCCAAACAATCACAGCCTTTCACAATGATCAACGTGCAATTCAAAACAGCAAGTATCAAATATCACGTGATTAAACACATGGCTGATGATGATATGAATATTCAAATTGAATATGAAAATTACCGATTTCCCCTCAATTCCAAATTGAAAGAGACGAATATTCTGCGACCGAAGGAACTCCAAACTCTCTTCTGGATACGGCTCAGGACACAAGTATCTGCATCAATTTGCAAACTCATCATACATAACTTAAACCCTAGCCATATTAAAAAAACAATAATTAACAACAATATACACACATGAAGAAAAAAAAGTCAGAATAATTCTTTTAATTTACAGTTCATATCGAAAATTAAATGCCGAATAATAATAATAAAGAAAAGCAAAAAAAATTGACCTTTCAAGATTCTATGAAGAGAGAGAGAGAGAGAGAGAGAGAGAGAGAGAGAGAGAGAGAGAGAGAGAGAGAGAGAGAGAGAGAAAGGAGATTCTTGTTTGTTTGGATTGAACAAAATTCTTAAAATTTTTCAACATTGTGAATGAAAATAGAGAGAGAAGAGAAGAGAAGAGAAGAGAAGAGAAGAGGAAACTAACATGACGGAGCGAAGGTTGAGGGTTTCAAGGAAAGGGAAATTGGAAGGTTGAGGGAAGCTGGATCGATAAATGCAATCTTCCACCATAGAAAAATTCGGCGGCGGAAGCAGAACGTCGTCGTTTTCGTCTTCAACTTCGACTATTACCCCCATTCAATTTCAATAAACTTTTTGTGTGAAATTAAAATCTGAGATGCGAAGCGAATTGAATGAATGTATATATAGTGCGGTGGGGGTGTTCGTGCGAAGAGGCAGAATCTCAGAGGTAACGAGATTCTGTTTCTTCTTCTTCTTATAGGGGAAAAAGGAGTTTGGATATGACTAATAAGAAAATGAAATGCGTCCGATACGACGACGTTTTGGATGGATTGCGATGATTCACTTTGATTGATTGTATGATTCTAAAACGGCGTACAACTAGATTGTTGATGGCGCGCTGCGGAGAAAGCGCAGCGAAAGTCGCTCCCACCGTTTTTTTTTACTTGGAGAAATTAATCTAACTAATTCATTCATTTATCACGGGATTCTTTTCTTTTTTGGTGAAATTTATCACGGATTCTAGAAGTACTTTTTTTTACAAAAGAAGTACTTCTATTTATTAGGAATTAAATCGTTATTCGTGTCTTGAAAGCTAAATATTTTTTTCATGGGAACTTTCTGGGAACTCGCTTAGGCCATAATCCCACCCAGCTATGTTTGGCGTAGCATCCATACTTTACCGGTATTGGTTAAATTTGGAGTAATATGGAAAATTGGAGATGAAACTAGTATTAATGTTTGGCAAGATCTTTGGGTCAAAGGTGCACCCAACTCTCTTATCTCATCACCGGTGGTCGCAGGTGCTGAGACAATGACTGTTAGTGATTTATTTGACTCCTCTTCAAGTAGGTGGAATACGCAACTTCTTCATCAAATCTTTACTCCACAAGACCAGAATCGAATTATGAGCATGACACTACACTGCAGAGACCAAAATGATTCTTTGATATGGAATCCTACTCGTGATGGTTTATTTTCGGTGAAATTTGCCTACTACACTGCTATGAATGAGTTAATTGATGACTCTAATCTTCGGGTTTCAGATGATTGGTGTTCTATTTGGAAGCTTAAAATACCCTCAAAAGTCAAGCTTCACCTTTGGCGCATTGCCAGAGGCGTTCTTCCTTGTTGTTACAATCTTCGGCGTCGTCACATCAAATGCCCGGAGGAGTGCCCGTTGTGCGAATCGGCAGTGGAAAGTGAGTGGCACCTGTTCTTTGGATGTCTCCAAGCACAACTTGTTTGGAGGAGTGTTGGTTTGTGGCGTGAGATCATTACAGGAGGGTTCTAGGAATTTCTTTGCGATGATCATTTGGTGTCTTTGGAAGTAGAGAAACGAACAAGTATGGGACAATGTCAGCAAACCAGTGAGGATATCAATTCAATGTGCTCTGGATTTGTTGTTTTCTTCGCAGGAAGCTAAGCGAGCAAAATTCTCGAGTTCTTCTGGCTCTCAGACGCAGCGCGTTGCTGCTGTTTCCCTTTGATCTCGTCCAGATGCTGGTATGGTCAAATGTAACGTCGATGCAGCGCTATTTGATGATGGGAGATTCGGCATAGGCCTGTGTATTCGTAATGAAATATAGGCCACTGCGTGAAGGCTAAAACAATCTGGTTCATCGGAAAGCCTCAACCACAGGAGGCGGAAGCTATTGGTTTATTGGAAGCGGTTACTTGGTTACGAGAATTAGACATCCAGAGTGTTACCATCGAGCTTGATTGCAAAGTATTAAGTTACACTTCAATTATTTATTTAATTGCATTTTACTAATTGTATTTAATTAGTTTGTTATTATCTTTTAGAGTTTGTTTAGAAGATAAAGCTTAGTAGAGATGTGGTGTTTCTGAAGAGGGAGAGAAAAATCGGAGTAATGGAAACCGGAAAAGTGATTGCAGCGGTAAAAAGGAAAAAAATTGAAAACTCAAAAGGTGGTGCTGCCGGCGGCAAATGTCGCCGGCAGCGGCGGTGAAGCAGAGACAAGGTCAGAATATTAGAACCCGCTCTGATACCATATTAAAAGTGTGACGTCAATTATGTATGAAACAGAGAACTGAGAGTGAAAGTCTCATTTTATTAATTGATGAGTGAAATTGAACGTACATCAAAAGCTTAGTAGAGCTGAGTTTAAATAATACTAATGTACCATTTCTCTTTGCAATTAAATAAATAATTGAAGTGTAACTTAATACCCCCTCAAGATGGAGAATAGATGTCAAGCATTCCCATCACGAGTTTGACTTGATGAGTTATATCGGCACAAAGGCTTATGTCGGTAGAACTCATGAGTCATGAACCAAGAAGCTGTTTGTCTCATGGGATCACAATTGTTTAGTTTTCAAACTATAGGGGTTTATTTAGCACAAGGGACTCAAAATGCTATTAAGCCTAAATCAAATTAACCATGAGCGCAACTGTAGAGACTAATTTCTCGAAATACTGTAATCTATTTAAGAGGTTGAGCTCTTAAACTAAATATTTTTCACACGCACTAGTCTGATGTTAAACAATTAACTAAATGATTAAAGAGTCCAAATATATGCCACTTATAAAATCAGAATCAGGAATCTGGACTTTGTCTTCTAAAATGAGAACCTTGGTCCCCTTTGGTCTTCAATCTTTTTCCTTAAAACTTGGAAGGTTGGACTTGGATAGTTGGATCGGACCTATCTTATTATCTTCCACCTTAATTTTTTTAGTGCTCTGTTCCTTCCTTTCTAATTTTTAACTTACATGAATTTTGTAAGTTCCTTTCATATGCTAATGCTCTAATAATTAGACTCCATATCTTTAAACTTTTCATTTGCTTACAATTGGTACACCTAAAATGAAATGGAAAATATCCTAATTAATTTGTATGAAAAATAGCATATAAAGTGTATTTCTCCTAAAAGCATTTTCAAAACAAAAGGAAGAAGATCATGGGCAGTTGATGGTGACCTAATTGCTTATGCGTAAAGTTTTATGGTCAAATGAATTGTTTTGGTCGGTCAAGTTTATTTGGCAAGCAAAAATGTTGATGTCAATAAAATTGTCGCCTTTTACCCTATAAAGTAGCCAATAGAATAAAAAAATATGCACAGCCAGACAAATTCTTAAGAATCCAAAAGGATTCCAAAACAAAGAAATAAAAGGTGTTTTAATTGGACCAAGTATTTTTTTTTTTAACGCTTGGAGCAAGTATTAGAATTAGGATTATTTTGACCTTACAAATAAAATAAAAGGAGAAAAATAATAATCAAGAGAATTATATTGACCTATTTCGTCATCCGTTTTGGGTGGGTTCCTATTTCTTAGGTCCCTGTTTGGTAGCCAATAAGGCAGTAAGCCATAGACAACAATTTTATTTTTAAGCAAAATGAAAATGAACAAAAAATTCCGTTGCCGGGACTTGAACCCGGGTCTCTCGGGTGAGAGCCGAGTATCCTGACCAACTAGACTACAACGGATGGTTTAACATTTGTTTTTATTTACATTATATATAAACATTATTTAGAAGAATGACAACACTAGAATAAAAACTAAGTTTTCGGATAAATAAACTTTAAGTAAATTTAAAACCAGAAGGAAATAAATAGGGTGTTGATAAACTCATTCAGTCCAATATATAAATGAGAAAATCCAAATGAAAAAACTAATAACCTATGGATCGAAAAAACCAAGATAATAATTTAAATTTCTGACTTAAGAATATTTACTTTACTTTATTAGCAATAATATTTGCAATACAATATAGATAAAATTTAAAACATAAATACAAGAGTCACTCCATGTTTTTGTATTTGCTTATCTCTAATGAAGTAATGATCCACCTACAACTCTCTTATTAATGTTTGAGAGCTCCATATGCTACTCCAAACATAACTTGGTCTAAGACCCAACTTGGCATTTAAGAAAGAGGTCAATTTAATATGGACCTCTTGTATAAACACAAAAGGAAACAAAATGTATGGGTTTATATGATAACACCATTAATTTTCCAACCAACAAGTCATAAACTTGAGTTCTCCATGCACCAAAAATAAAAATATAAACATCCCAAGAAGGTAGCTCAGTTGGCGAGCTAAGGGATACCGAAGGAGTGCACCAAATGAGTGCAAGAAAGAGGTCCCGAGTTCAAACCCGGGAAACTAACATTTCCCCCACCCCCACTAACATTGCTTATCAAAAAAAGTATAAACTTTATTTCTTGAACCAAAAAGTCACATACTTTGTGTAAATCGGATATCATCTGTCTGTGACTGCTGAGATTAATCCCTCGAGGTGGGTAGAACCACAATGAGCGGCAAAGCTCTCCCTTAAGAGTTTTAACGCAGCTGAATTCTCGAGACTGGATTCGAATCCAAGACCTTAGCTAAGCTGGAATAGACTCAGACCATCTCATCTAAACGCTTTTAAGTAAAAAGTCACATACTTGAGTAATAGTAAATGCATCACGGTTTATGGTCCTAATCCAACCTTTTTAAAGAACATAGTTTTTCTGACTTAAAAATTGAACAAATTAAACATATTTGTTGACTTAAAAATGAACAAATTATGTTGTCCAAACAAGGGGGTATGCGCTGCTAAAAATGGGAGGTGTATTTATCACCCAAAAACCTATAAAGTATTGGTGGGTGGGTGTATGGATCAAACGGGCCTGGAAACACGGGCTTAACCCAACCCAAAAAACCCATAAAGATATTAGGCTCTCACTTTTCCCACACCCCTCCTTACTCACCCCACACCCCAAACCCCCTAAATTCCCAAAATACCCTTAAATCAAAAACACCATTTCTCCTTCCCTAAACCCTCACACCCCCTCTCACACTCACACAAACACACCCAACCGAACCCTAAACCTCCCCCTCACCCTCTTCGAATCTCCCTCTCCCAAACCCACTCAATCTTTGATTTCAACCTCCAATCTCGTATTCCACACATAAGGTACACGATTCCTAACCATCTTCTACTTCCATTTTGAGTTTTTTGCTGTTTTTTTGCGTTTTTAAGAATCTGGTATTCGCGAAATATTCGGTTGAGCTCAACCGAATGGCTCCTGGGAACGAAGGCAAGACGAAGCCATTCGGTTGAGCCCTCCCGAATCCAATCGGTTGAGGTCAACCGAACAGTTTAAAATGTGAAATGAATTTTACACATTCGGTTGGGGTCAACCGAATGTGTATTCGGGTACCCCCAACTGAAGGTAGCTGTATTTTAATTTTTAAAATTGTTTATAACGTGTTCCTTTGTTTTTTCTGTTATGGCGAGGACTCGGGGTGCTCATTCTTAGACACAGCCCGAGGTTCGGGCAGCCAGACCACCTATGACGGTTTCAAACCGTAAACGGAAGGAGGGCGCTCGTGCTGCTGCTGGGCCTAGCAGAGCTAGGGGTAGAGGTCGGCGTGCTGAGCAGGCCCCAATTGTGCCCCTAGTTTTGCAGGAGGCGGACATAGGTGATGACATTGAGAGAGATGCTTACTATCCGGCAGCTGACTTGGCTGGTCCTGCTGACGCTGACCTGGTTGGTCCTCCTGATGTTGATGCTGCTCCTTCTACTTCTGCTGATGCTGCTGCTCCACCTGCCACATTTCCTTTTCCTGGTGGCCTGTAGGATGGATCCGTGTTACCCAGTTACGGGTCTCACATTGTTAGATTCATATGGGAGGGCAATGTAAATAACTTACTTTTTTCTCTAATTAATTTAATCATTAGTTTGTTTGAATACTTTGGTTGACTTTTGCATTCAATAATGCAGGATCATGGTCCGTTGAAGCTTGTTTCACACGGAGTTCCACAGATAGATGCCCCTCATGGAGACATTCTTGATTTTCTGGAGCGTTCTAAACTGCTACCGCTGAGGGACATTGGATTCCCAACTATTATTGGTGGGCTCCTCAATGCATTCATAGAGCGGTGGCATTCGGACACATCATCATTTCACCTCCCTATGGGTGAGATGACCATCACTCTTGATGATGTATCTGCATTGCTCCACCTCCCCGTTATGGGGAATTTTTTTGATTTTCCAGACTACACCAAAGATCAGGGTGAGGCGTTGTTGGTTCACTTGTTGGGTGCAGACCCTCATGAGGCACATGAGCGGGCTCACGCCCCATGGTTATCTGTGTCCCTCAAGTGGCTGAGGCAGACGGTGTACCGTAGCGCTATAGAGGAGGAGAGATGGGAGGATGCTGCTCGGGCATATCTGCTCTACTTGTTGGGCTGGGGCCCGTTCTCCGACAAGTCTGGAAACAATGTCAAGTTGGGCTATCTGGGAGCTCTGGTTGACTTTGACATTGCTGGAGGATACTCATGGGGAGGGATGGCGCTGGCCCATCTATACAAGCAGCTTGGGGACGCAAACAAGCCCAAAAATAAGCAGATGGCTGGCTACATGGCTCTACTTCAGGTATCTATTATATTTAATTTGTTAAGTTTATACTGTCAACAAAAAAAATTGTTAAATTTATTTTGATGTCTCTGTATGGTTACTAAATGCATTGATATATTTGTTACAAGCATGGATCTTCGAGCACTTTCAGGGATCCCCCTTTGGCTTAAAGAGGGTGGACCCAGCTTATGTTGAGTATCCCTGGATAGGCTGCACCCTGATGAGGTCACCTGACAACCCTACACTGCCCATACAGCTAGCAAACCCTTTGAGCTCATCAGTCTATTTAGAGGGCACTTATGAAATGCCGGCTGCATGGTGCCCTACATGCCAGATCGTGTCTTGAGATAGTTTGGACATTTTTTGGTATGGATATTATGGTTGTGTATATAGTAATTTATATTTCGGTTTACAGTTTAAATATACAATTTATAAGTACCGTTTAAATTAAACACGAAAACAACAATTTTATTATTAAAAAGCGTCACCGTACATAAAACTCGAAATACACGAAAACGATAAAATGACAGAAACTACTGAGCTGGTGGAGTTAAATGACTAAGGATCTCAGCGACGGCCCGTGTGGTTTCCACGTACAAATGCAGATAACTCTTCTATTTAAACAGGACATAAATGGACATCATTGCTTGGACGTCATCGTCGTTCTTGACATCAATTATAAACCAGTGCACACGTCCATCAGACCAATCCGGTTTTCGATAAACTATACGATTTATCTCTCGCTTGTCGCCCTCCACTTGCACCTTACGCAGTAGTTTATCTTTTAGGGTAGCGAATGTAATGTTGTGTTTAAGCCTACACTGCATTGTGTCTCTGTTGTGCGAGTAGTAGTTTGTGCAAGTATACACAATCGCAACAAGCAATACAACGATAAGTAGAGATCGTTCCCACAGGGATTGGAATTAATTTAAGAGTTTAAGAGATTAGCAATTTAGTGAAACAAGTCAAGTGACAATAACAAATGTGAAATGGTAAACATAATAAGTTTATGGAAAAACAGTAGTGAATTTAAAGTGTTAAAGAGTGAGCTGGATGGCTCATTTGTTATGTAAATTCCCAAGAGTAGAGTGTTATAACATTAGACGTTGTAGCGTTAAACGTTGTAGCGTTAAACGCTGTAGCGTATGGAAGCGTGCCTTTCAGTCACTGTCGCCAGGGTTTTGTTACAAGACTCCTATGTCTAGGCTCTAAATAAGTTCACCCCTGTATAATGAAGAACTTACAGTTTTTACCTTATGAACTATTACTCCTCTATGTCTAGGGTTAAGCACAAGTCATTTAAATGTCTTTAAATGACCTTTCATTCATATCAATCCTTGAAGTCTCCTCGTAAACCATGTCTGTACCTACGAAGCCCCTTATTTTAGTTGATCAATCCCAAAACAAGTTTGAAAGCATTATAACACAAGGAATGCCCCTTATTTTAGTTGATCAATCCCAAAACAAGTTTGAAAGCATTATAACACAAGGAATGAAACGCAAACATCATAATATTATATAAACACTACTCAAGGTTCATTACAAACTAAGAACAATCCAACTACAAGTGTTTAGCTCATGACAAGCATCATCAACACAACATAAACTGAAAAGTTCATATTACCGTAGGTGAGCAAGAGAAGAATGGTTGCAAAAGATGCACTCCAAGAATCCCAAGTCATACACGATGGATGATGCTATGGCGTGAGCAAACCGTAGGTGAGATACGAAAACTAAACTAGAAAATAAAGCTTAAGAGTAAAGCAACAATGGAGGAAGTCTAAAATGTCAAGTTAATTAGTTCTTTTTCCAAGTCTAAAACTCTCTCTATCTACGAATGGTTGTATAATGAAGATGATGGATTAGATATTATCCTAATCCTTCATAAAGTCACTTTACAAAAAGGGCAATGATTAAACTCATCACCAACTATCACTTAAGCTCCAATTAGGAGACGCCAAGTGTCTTTTTGAATCCACTTGGAGGCCCCTATGTCAGGCTGAGAAAAAGAAGATCAGAGCGATGACTCATCAATCAGCAAGTGGCTTCATAAATATCAAAGTGGCAACTGCTCCATAGCGCTTACCGCTGCAGCACTCAAGTTAAACATCAATATATTCACAAAGGGACCTATTATGCCCAATATTTAGGAAATCAACTCTGAACCTATATCTATACGTTTAATTACATATTTACATATTAAAGTACTAAAATTACTTGAGAACACAGTTTGATTTACGTAATAAGAGCATAAATAACCCATATAAATATGAGTTATCACACCCCCAAACTTAAACCATTGCTTGTCCTCAAGTAATGACACTTGATAAAGATAACAACTTATTAAAAACAGAATAACAACTGAATATCAAGACCAAACTAGTGGCACCTTTAAATCAAACAGATTTTCAAAAATCTCTCTCATTAGGCCAAACTTTCAGATTCACATCCAACACACACACACGCCATTGCTTTTCACAACATATAGAATTATTACTGCTCAATTGTGAGTGTGTGACTACTACGCTTAGTTTAGTTCCTAGCTAGTTTCAACATTTCTCTTAGCCTTGGAAAGAGTGGCATTCTTTTGGTTTAGCCAAAGAGTTTTTTCAAAAAGGAGAGTAGACCAACACTTTTACTTAAGACAATAGGGGCTTCAAAGCACAACAAAGGGCTTGATTAGGAATTCCAGATCTTTGGCTAGCACACTAACTGATGATTTGGTGATTTCTCAGCGCTATAGCGTTAGATGCTACAGCGCTAGTGAATTTGATGAACGGTTTCAGCTGCAGCACCCTCATTACTGAACTCCTTATTTGCATTTCTTTCTTTTTATATATATTTTTTTCATTTCTTTTTATGCACTTTTGGAACAGTACAACATTTGTTTCAGGTAACAGATTTATTGAAAACAGGAAAACAATATTAACTAGTTTTTTTTTAAATGCTTACCTGCTACTCCTTCTTGAGCCTCTTACTTGCTCTTGAAGGCGCATGGGCTGCTTTTGTGGGCTTGTTTTTCTTGGGGGGGGGGGGCTGTGGAGTTTTCTTTCCTGCCGCTACAACGGTATACGCTATAGCGACTATTGCTACCACTCAACTTCAATATGTATCTTTCCAACCCTGCAGATTCATCCCTACAAAAATTGAAATCAACACAAGATAGGTTAGTTAAAAAACCTTGGGCTGCCTCCCAAGAGCGCTTGCTTTATTAGTCTTCAGCCAGACTTCCTCTTTTGTTAGAGGTCTTTAAGTTCAGTGGTGGTCTTGACCACATGTGCTCCAGAGTAGTGCTCCACACTTTGACCATTGATTTTGAATGTTCCACCAGTGGCTTCATCAAACATATCCACAGAAGCTGCTGCAACATTCACTTGTTCAGCAGATGCTGTAACAACAGATGCTGTAGCAGCAGATGCTACAGCCAGGTTTTCTTCAGCTTTTGGTTTTGACTGTTGTGGCAGCTGGTTGGTTTCTGGTTTTTTGATTTCAGCAATGACTTCAATGCATTTGGTGATTTTTGGTGGTGAGGGTGGTGGTATGGGAAGTTTGGGTGGTGATTGTAAGGATGAGTTTTTGTGAGGTGGGGAAACTGTTGGTTGGGGGTTGCTTTAGGGCCTGACTCAGGCTCAATCTCCTTAGCACTCTCTTCTTTTTCTTCTGATCCATCTCTTCCTCCCTCACTCTCCTTAGAGCTCTCGTTGACATCATCCTCGCCTTGTAACACACCTTCTTCCACAAGCTTTTCTTTTTCAGTGTTGGAAAGAGTCTTGACCAAGTGGTCACCTTGCTCAGTTCCTGCATTTGGGGACTTTAGAGCATTCATGGCATTAAACTTAATCTCTTGATCATTGACTCTCATAGTCAATTCTCCATTCTGGACATCAATCAAAGTTTGGGCAGTAGCTAGGAATGGTCTCCCAAGAATGATAGGAACCTCCTTATCTGCATAAAAATCAAGAACAACAAAATCCACAGGAAAAATAAATTTGTCAACCTTAATAAGCACATCCTCTATTATCCCCTCAGGATAGGCTATGGACCTATCTGCTAACTGAAGGGTAACAGTAGTAGGCCTAGCAGTTCTAATACCAAGCTGTTTAAATATGGATTTGGCCATCAAATTGATGCTTGCCCCCAAATCACATAGTGCACGGCTAGAATAAGATTTACCAATAGAACATGGTATTGTGAAACTGCTTGGATCCTTCAATTTCCTTGGGATCTTGTTCTGCATGATCATGCTGCCTTCTCCAGTCATTGCTACTGTCTCAAATTCCCTTAGTCTTCTCTTTTTGGTGAGCACATCTTTCATAAACTTTGCATAGTTGGGAATTTGTTGAAGTGCTTCCAACAAGGGAACATTGATGTGGAGTTGTTTCAGCTAGGGATGTCAAAATGGGCTTGGTCCGCCGGGCCGGCCCGTTGGCCCACCAAAAAAAGGCGGGCAGGGCTAAGCTATTGTTGCCCGCCAGCCAGCGTTGCTCGGCCCGCTTCGCCCGCCAGCCCGCGGGCTAAACACTGTGGCGAGCCAAACTGCCCGTTAGCGCTTTTTTTTATTTTTAAAATTCAGTGTAAATTGACGGGCCAGCCCGCCAGCCCGCTGGCCCGCCTGCCCATCATTTCGCGGGCATGGCATGAATATTGCGCCCGCGTCCATTAACGGGCCGGGCCGCCCTATTTTTAGCGGGCTGAAGGCGTTAACGGGTCAGGCCGGACCGCCCGTTTTGACATCCCTAGTTTCAGCACATCCAAGAATTTACCAAATTGCTTGCTCTCATGAGCCTGCTTCAACCTCTGTGGAAAAGGAGGAGGAGGGTATTCTGGAACAAGCTTAGGTGGTGGCACATGTGCAACATCAGACGCTATAGCGTCTGGAGAAGAATTTTTTTCTTTTTCAGATTTTTTATTTTTTTCATCACCCGGAACAGTTGATTGCCCTTGAAAATCTTTCCCACTTCTCAGAGATATAGCCTTCACGTGCTCCTTTCCTACTGAATGGGAAGTAGAAGCTTCTGTAGTGGAGGGTAGTGATCCACTAGGTCTTTGGGTGAGAGCTGAGGCTATCTGCCCAACTTGAGTCTCTAAATTCTTTATAGACGCTTCATGAGTTTGCAAAGTGGTTCTGCAATCACTCATGAATGACTTCAGTAGGGTTTCCATAGAGTTATCCAAAGTTGGGGGAGCTTGTCTTTGATAATTCTGAGTAGGAAATCCTGGTGGCACAGCAGGTGTATTTGAATTTGTTGCTGCAGCATTGTTACCCCCCCATCTGAAGCTAGGGTGATTCTGTCAGCCAGGATTATAAGTATTTGAGTAGGGGTTATTATTCTTGTTGAATTCCACATAATTAACAGAGACAGGATTGGTTTGACATTCTTCATAGACATGGCCTCCTCCACAATATACACAGTTAATTGAATCTGGAGGAGCTTGTTCAATGGCAGCCACAGTTGGTTCTGCTGCTGCTGTAGCGGCAGGAGCGTTGGAGGTGTTCATGTTTTTAATCATGTTCGTGAGAGAGACCACTTGTGCTGATAGAACTGAGACTTCACTTATTTCATGGACTCCAGCTACCTTTTTCTGTGGAGTTATCCTTTTTTGTTGGCCATTGGTAGCTGTTTGTTGCAATACTATCTATCAATTCACAAGCTTCATTGTAGGAGGTCTTCAGTAACACACCCCCATAAGAAGCATCAAGCATGAGTCTGGTACTTGGGTCCAAACCATTATAGAAGGTTTCCATCTGAATGATGACTAGTATGCCATGATGTGGACATCTCCTAATCAACTCCTTCCATCTTTCCCATGCCTCAAACAGTGATTCAGATTCTTTTTGTTTGAATGCAGTAACTTCATTCCTCATTCTTGCATTTTTACTGGGTGGGAAATATTTATTTTTCAGCCATTTCATTCCAAGTGTGGATAGAGTTAGGCTCTAGAGAAGCTAACCAGGCCTTAGCTCTATCCTTCAAGGAATAAGGAAAAAGTTTTAACCTAAATGCATCATCACTGACTCCTGGAATGATAAAGTTACTGCAGACCTCCAAAAACTGTTTTAAATGTAAGTACAGGTCCTTTTGGGGAGAACCACCAAACTGACCTACTGTTTGGAGCATCTAGAACATCATGGGTTTGAATTCAAAATGAGTTGTTTGGAGAACAGGCCTAACTATGCTTGTCTCCATGGTTTGGGGATCAAACACAGCATAGTCCCTCATAGGTCTGTCCCTATCATTTACCATGTCTACAGGACCTTGGTTGATGAATTGTTGTGTGTACCAGTCTTCTGGATCATGTATTGTGACAGAATGAGTGATTGGACCTCTACCTCCATAGATTGGACCACCACCAGGGTCAGATCTACCACCTCTTATACTACGGCCACCTCTGGAATTTTATCTTCCACCAATTGTACCTCTACCATAACCATTATGTTCTGACATGGTAGGCCTCAATTGCTGTAATCTCTGAAGTTGTCTTAACCTTCTGAATCTTCTTTCAGGTTCTGGATCCAACTCAAATTCTGGTGGTTGGGACCTGGGCATGCGCTATAGCACCTAATGCTGTAACACCAAGAAACAACACACCAGTGTAAAATTTTCACTAATATTGCTAAAAACTTAAACAATAAAAATTAAATGCAATCCCCGGCAACGGCGCCAAAAACTTGTTGTGCGAGTAGTAGTTTGTGCAAGTATACACAATCGCAACAAGTAATACAATGATAAGTAGAGATCGTTCCCACAGGGATTGGAATTAATTTAAGAGTTTAAGAGATTAGCAATTTGGTGAAACAAGTCAAGTGACAATAACAAATGTGAAATGGTAAACATAATAAGTTTGTGGTAAAACAATAGTGAATTTAAAGTGTTAAAGAGTAAGTTGGATGGCTCATTTGTTATGTAAATTCCCAAGAGTAGAGTGTTATAATATTAGATGTTGTAGCGTTAAGCGCTGTAGCGTATGGAAGCGTGCCTTTCAGTCACTGTCGCCAGGGTTTTGTTACAAGACTCCTATGTATAGGCTCTAAATAAGTTCACCCCTGTATAATGAAGAACTTACAACTTTTACCATATGAACTATTACTCCCCTATGTCTAGGGTTAAGCACAAGTCATTTAAATGTCTTTAAATGACCTTTCATTCATATCAATCCTTGAAGTCTCTTCGTAAACCATGTCTGTACCTACGAAGCCCCTTATTTTAGTTGATCAATCCCAAAACAAGTTTGAAAGCATTATAACACAAGGAATGAAACGCAAACATCATAATATTATATAAACACAACTCAAGGTTCATTACAAACTAAGAACAATCCAACTACAAGTATTTAGCTAATGACGAGCATCTTCAACACAACATCAACTGAAAAGTTCATATTACCATAGGTGAGCAAGAGAAGAATGGTTGCAAAAGATGCACTCCAAGAATCTCAAGTCATACACGATGGATGATGCTATGGCGTGAGCAAACCGTAGGTGAGATACGAAAACTAAACTAGAAAATAAAGCTTAAGAGTAGAGCAACAATGGAGGAAGTCTAAAATGTCAAGTTAGTTCTTTTTCCAAGTCTAAAACTCTCTTTATCTACGAATGGTTGTATAATGAAGATGATGGATTTGATATTATCCTAATCCTTCATAAAGTCACTTTACAAAAAGGGCAATGATTAAACTCATCACCAACTATCACTTAAGCTCCAATTAGGAGACGCCAAGTGTCTTTTTGAATCCACTTGGAGGCCCCTATGTCAGGCTGAGAAAAAGAAGATCAAAGTGATGACTCATCAATCAGCAAGTGGCTTCATAAATATCAAAGTGGCCAACCGCTCCATAGCGCTGTAGCGCTTACCGCTCCATAGCGTCTACTACTGCAGCACTCAAGCAAAACATCAATATATTCACAAAGGGACCTATTATGCCCAATATTTAGGAAATCAACTATGAACCTATATCTATACGTTTATTTACATATTTACATATTAAACTACTAAAATTACTTGAGAACACGGTTTGATTTACGTAATAAGAGCATAAATAACCCATATAAATATGAGTTATCAGTCTCGCCCCTCGAAACAGACACCATCAATTTTGTTGGTGATGATGCCCTGGTGATGAATGATAGTGAGGGAAGAATCCTCTGAGTATTGTGTTAGGGGCATTTTTTGTGTGGAGAAGAAGAAGCAGATAAGGGGCTAGGGTTTTTGTGAAGTAGAAGGGAAAGCTGGAGCCCAATTTATAATAGGCGTGGGGAAACATGAGCCGTTGATCAAAATTTTAGATCACAAATCTGAGGCGTTTATTTTCTATCCGTTGGGTAACAATTTCCAAAGGAAATGCCATCCACTCCTTTTCCTCACACGTTTTACTGGTTATGAGCCGTTGGTTAAAAGTGTCGGTGGAATCTGAGCCGTTCAATTTTTATTTTAAAAAACCCGTATTCGGCTGCCCTGGTCCGAATTTATTCGGTTGGGGTCAGCTGAATCCTCTAAAACAGGAAAAAGGGGTGTGTGCCAAAAAATACACATTCGGTTGCCCATAACCGAATTATTTCGGTTGCCCGTAACCGAATCGGCAAAAAATACGCGTTTAATTAATGACCTTTTGGTCATTTCGTAGGGTTAGGGGGTGTGGGGTGAGTAGAGAGGGGTGTGAGAAAAGTGATGGCCAAGATATTAAAATATAAATTATCAGTATAATATATAAGGTTAGATATTGTTGGATAAGGGATAAGATTTTGATATGCATTTCAGCCAATAAGATTAGAGAACCTTCAACAGCCACAACTTTGAATTTGCATTGAACCATGGAAGAAGTACTTAGTCACTCTGGTCCCTCATATCAGCCACTGTGTCTGTGTGCTACAACTCTCACTGTGCTTGTTCTTGTGGAATTCACAAAACAAAAGCCATGGCAGCTGCTCCTCCAATGGCAAGCCAGCTCAAGTCTAGCTTCACTAGGCCTCTTGCCACACCCAAGGGACTCTGTGGCTCTTCTCCACTTCATCTCTTGCCTTCTAGAAGACCATTGAACTTCACTGTTAAGGCCATTCAATCTGAAAAGGTAGCTTACTTCTTCCCAAACATGCCTTATAGCCTCTTTGCTTGGTCATTGCTTAGTCAAACCAAAGTAATGTGCATGAACAACCCTTTTTTTCTCTGTTTTTTCTTTCATTAATTGCTTCAATTACAAGATTATTGTTAATATAAACTTAGATTTACAACTACAATGTGTTCATAATTTTGGATGATAATAAATATGTTGTCACGCATATATGACTTGTGAGTTTTATTTGCAATATTTCATTTCTATGATAGAATTGAATAGAATGCAAATTCCCTTATAACATTATGTAGGAATACATTATTTGGGATAGTTATAGTTCAATAAAGGGTACAACTATTCACATATGGGGGTATGTGAATGTGCTAGCAAAAACGAGGGGTGTATTTATCACTTCCTTAAACAAATCTGTATAGTCGAGCTTAATTGTCAAGCACGTTTAAGATTTCTTTACACTATCAATCAATTAGAATCCATGGTGTGTGGAACTTTCAAGATGATTAAGATAACAGTCAAACATTTTCATGATGTATCAATTGTCAAATTGCGGTTCGTTGATAGTGTAAAAAATCTTTACACTAACCGTGTATACTAATTAAATCCTTGATAATATTCAATAAGAGGGCAGTAACAATTGGTGTTTTTGGCAACTTGCAATGGCAGCCAACATTTCAAGTGATTCAACCAATCAACGGTGATCCATTCATTGGAAGCTTAGAAACTCCAGTAACATCAAGCCCTCTAGTTGCATGGTACCTATCAAACCTACCAGCATACAGAACAGCAGTGAACCCACTACTAAGAGGAATTGAAGTGGGCTTAGCCCACGGATTCCTTCTAGTAGGCCCATTTGTAAAAGCTGGGCCACTTAGGAACACACCATATGCAGGAAGTGCAGGGTCTCTAGCAGCAGCTGGACTTGTTGTTATCCTTAGCATTTGTCTCACAATGTATGGAGTTGCATCATTCAATGAAGGTGATCCATCAACTGCACCATCGTTGACTTTGACTGGTCGTAAGAAAGAACCTGATCAGCTTCAAACAGCTAATGGTTGGGCTAAGTTCACTGGTGGATTCTTCTTTGGTGGTATTTCTGGTGTCACTTGGGCTTACTTTCTCCTTTATGTTTTAGATCTTCCTTACTTTGTTAAGTAAATTACTTCAACTTTGTTTCTTGTTATTGCTATGTTTGCAATTGAATTGAGATGTTGGATGTATATGTAACATATACTGTATTTTATCACTCTCACTTTGTTACAATGTTCATTTCTCTCTTCTGTTTGCTTTGCATATCTTTTAATAGAATTATTACTAGTATTGAAACCCGTGCAATGAGTAGTCATGAAACTTATGACTAACATTATATCCCAAATGCAACTCACAATATATAATATATATATATATATATATATCCACAACAATCAAATCACACTTGCATTGCATGATACTAATTTCTGATGTATATATAATGTATAAAATACAAACTTCAATTGAGGACAGTAGAAGGCTTCACAGGAGATGATGTTTGATGTTTGGCCTCGTATTGGTGTAAAGATTGAGAAGCTAGAGAGAGGAATTCAGGAGGTATGAGAGCATCCCATCCCCTCCTAGGATTATCAGCACAGGTTGTAACACCATCCCAACCAATGTGTGTCACGTGTTGCACGTCTGTTGGGCACCCTATTTCCATCTCCATTTCTAGTTCTTCTAATTCCTCTTCTTTCTCCACTACAAATATATATAACAATAAAAAAAAAATTAAATCCAAAGAAAAATTTAGGGGCCATATAACCAATCAGAGTGAGTCTAGCAGAAGGAACTAGTCCTCTACAACATCATATTGACATATACTCACCAAACAGTTGAGAAAAGTTCTTGAAACCCTTGAAGAGCCTGTTGAAGCTAGGCTTTGGAACAACATCAAGGAGCCTCAAAGAATTCTTCATGCTTTCACCAGACACAATCTCTGAATCCTCAGCACCTTTAGATCCTTCTAAACTCATCATAGCATATAATTAGTAACTGATCATTATAAAAAAATATACATAAAGCACAGTTTTTAGATATCATGATTTAGCATAGTAGCATTATAGCATACATATAAAACACAAGAAATTAGAAAGAAAATTATGTCAAATGCCAAGGAAAGTAGTGCAAAGAATGATGTAACAAGAATAGTTTGTAAACATATATATATCATTGTTGATATCATATTGAGAGAGAGAGAGAGAGAGAGAGAGAGAGAGAGAGAGAGACTTATTGCAGAAGGTGGTGAGTTGGTATCTGGTTTTGATCTTCTTGGATGTGGAAGACCAACAGCAACACTGGCCTCAGAGATACAACCAGCAGAGAAAGGAAGAATAACAAGTCTTTCCATTCTCTGTCTCATTTCTTTCTAATAGGAATTGGAGCAGCTAGCTTGATACACCAAAAAATATGCAACTCTTCAATTGATATTTGACAACCACAATATATAGCTACCCAAATTATTGTTGTTGTTGTTGTTGTTGTTGTTGTTGTTACAATATAATAATAGTGAGACACACATGTGGGTGCTCTTCTGAGTTCAATTTATTGTGAAGCATGCTATGATTACGTATACATAGTCAAGCTACATATTAAAAATACGTTTGGTAAGTGAAAGGGACATACACAAACATACGCAATAGTGAAATACACATGATTTGGACTTGTTTAATTAACGCTAATAGAAATGTTACCAGAACATTCTTTTACATACATTTTATCTAATTCATCTATCTTTTCAAAAAGCATTACACATTTTCTTTAATAAGTAATCAAAGTTTAAGCTAGTTTCTATGAGCGAAGTTTGGTGGTAAAACACACGTAAATGTTACGTGGATGCTTGGATCAAGGTTCAAACTCGTACGCTCCATCTTTGTCTTATTCAATGCACGACTAAGATCACTATAAAGTCGCGGGGTAGATCCATTCAAAAGAGTGCATGTCTTGCTAATATAAAAAAAAAAAGTGTTACACGAAGATAATATTGTAATGCAACATTGTATAACAATGTCAAATCATTCACTTTTAACGAACATTGCCTAGAAAAAGTTGGTTGAGTAAGTGAGTGACTAAAGCAAAACCAAAACCTATGCACTTAGAGAATAGAATAGATCACAATCATAATTTTCTCCTTCAAGTGCAATCCGTATCTACTTTAGACTCAATTCCTTCACTTACCTCTCTTCTACAACAAGTCATCAATTTTTTCCCCACTTCATTGATGTGTTAGTTGGTTTATATATAAAATACATTTTAATTGTAAAATAAAAGAGATCCCTTATTTATCCATTGTTCCTTTTAGTTTACTTGTTTTAGACTCGAACTAGGAGTAGTACATCCCAAGCAAAAACTTCCAAATGAATCTCCTCCACCTTCAGAAAATATATGGAGACCAAATCTGATATTTCTTCAATACAAAGAAGCATAGCATCATTGATTGTAAGAATAGAAAATGGGTTTGTTGAAGCAGGTTGAGTTGTCTGCCTTCCAGCACATTACTTGTTAAATCTTATAATTTGTTTTGATTAACGGAAGCTTAGCAACTTAATAAAGCTCAAATGGATTCTAACCCTTTCTTTTTTAAAAAAAAATACTAACAAATCCACATTCATGATACTAAATAAAGTTTGAGAAAGGCCAAACTGTTCCTTAATGTCAATTCAGCATTAAAATTATTGGTAATCTTGTCTCTATCTTAACCAACAATATTGTTTGTTCATCTAATCCATGATTGTTGCATTAGTGCAAAGATGTCAAGAATTGAAGAGCATCTAAACTTGAAGAATCAAATTTGTGTTCTTAACTTTCTTTTATGGATCCACCGTCATCGATGTCAAATGTGATTTAAGGATCCCCGCCTATTCTCTTTCCAATGGTTAGCGTTAAAACTTTTGAGGGAAAGCTTTGCCACCCTTAGTCTCTGCAGTTACGCGCAGAGGATATCCGGTTAAACAAAAGTTCATACCGAAGAACCATTATCCATGGCAACAACCATGTTAATCCACTCCAATGGTACAAAATTTACAAGAACGATTTTGGCGAGTTCTTAAATCCAAAAACCCATTGTTGGAGATGGGCTTATGATGTGTCCCTAATCCTAGGGGTGTCAAAATGGATGGATCAGATGGATTTGGATTTGGATTATAATGGATGGATTGAAGACAATCCATTTATCCATTTATATCCATTAAAATTGTGTCAAAAAAATCCAATCCAATCCAATCCATCCGTTTACAAAAAAATTCATCCAATCCATCCATTTGCAATTTTTTTATGGATGGATATCCAATCCATCCACTATATGTATATATAATATTATTAATATATATATATATATATATATATATATATATAATATAATATATAAATATGTATTTAACTATCTGTATATATATAACTATATGTATATATAAATATGTATTTAACTATATGTATATATAGATTTACTATATGTATATATAAATATGTATTTAACTATATGTATATATGTATATATAATATTATTAATATATATATATATATAACTATATGTATATATAATATTATTAATATATATATATATATAATATAATATATAAATATGTATTTATATATGTGGTGGTGGGGGGGCAGCCGATGGCGGAGCTCCGGTGGCCGACGGCGGAGCTCCGGCGGCCGGCACGGCGGCCGGTGGCGGACCTCCGGTGGCCGGCGGTGGTTCCGGTGGTGGCGGACGGTGGTCGGAGGTGGCTCGCGGTGGCCCTCCGGTGGTTATATTATATTATATATATATATATATATATATATATATATTATATTAATCTTTGAATGACTTTTTTGGTCAAAAAAAAATTTTTTTAGAATGAATTTTTTTAAAAAAAGTTTCTGGAAAAAAATCTATTTTAAATTTTTTTTTTTTGGTAAAAAAGGTATTTTTATAATTATGCAATGGATTTGTTAAAAAAAATTAATTATCCAATGGATTTTGATTTTTTAGTTATTGTAATCCAATGGATTTAGAAAATATAATGGATGGATCACAACCATCCACAAAATCAAACGGATGGATTCAATCCAATCCATTAATATTTTTTTTTGTAATGGATGGATTGGATGGATTTTGCTATGGATGGACCGGATATCCGGTGGACAAATGGACCATTTTGACACCCCTACCTAATCCCTATAAATTTAATTCAACTTGTGAGATTAGTACTAGAAGTATCGAGTAATGTTTAGCACTACTTTTTAAGTGATTTAGATAGTACATTGCAACAAATCTAGCACTTAAAATTATTGGCATACTTGCAGAGCACTTAACAAGTGTCGTGCCATAAATTCCACCTAAAATCCAGTTGTTAAGCTGAATATTTTTCGTGGTTACCCAAATTCGAACTCAAGATCTCCATTTTGCGTGTGGGAGTTTGACACTCTGTCTGTAGAAAAAAAACACCGAGCCAATAAATTTTAATGTTATATGTTGTTGGCACAAAAGATAAAACATGCATAATGTTAATGGTAGAGTTTAATTGTCAATTGTACAGTTTTTTACACAATCAACCAATCACAAATTACGGTATAAATAACTTTTAATTTAGTTGGGAGTAGATTCAACCATTTTTAATGACATTGCAAATTGCAAATTATGATTGGTTGACCGTGTGAAAAATCTTTACACTTGCAATGTATTCAAAACATCAAGAATGTATGCTCTTCTCTGTTTAAAATTATCAATTATAATGTCATGCTAACTACTACATTTTGCATTGCTAAAAAAAATTACTACATTTTGCAATTGTTTCACCTTTCAAATTAATCATACCCTGTGTCAGAATCTACAAACGTAAGACAATAAAGGCAAATCTAAAAGTTTGAACTTTGGATCAAGTAAGCACACAGGCAACAGAAAAAGCTTTTAGCTGAATTCTATAAACAACTTGTAATAAAAAACTATTTTGTTGACCCCAAAAAACTTCTAATTTATTTCCTGTAACCTAAATTTGATTATCGAGCTGCACAGAGGTGGAAAATACTGGAGCATTATGTTCATTTGAGGTACAAGTACACATGTACATCAATAATAACTTTGAACATTGAAATCATTCCAACCAGTTATGTTATGTAATTTGAACATCAAACCGGGACATTAAAAATCGACATCAACTTTGCGGTAATGCAATTCATTAAGTATTTAACCTGATAACACATATACTAAGGTGTCACGTCTCATTAATCATCAACTAAACGTCATTAGCCACATTTTATAGGTGTTCAAATAAACATATAATAGATTATATTTGAACACCTAAAAATTGTGTTTAATAACATTCAAGTTCATGATTAATAAACTTTAGTGGATGATTAATAAATTGCAACATATTGGTAGATCTATTAACCAAGTTCAAAACTTCATTAAACATATGTGTGTGAGCTGCAATAACCAGCATAATTGTTGTCGATCTTTGTGTTCTAATTTGATGTTCAAATAACATTTCTTATTCTGATACCATTGGTTTAATTATTTCTTCAACGTAGGGTGTTGAACTGACTCGAGAGGAAGTTGGTGATGAACGTGGAAACTGGAAAGCTTTCAATGTTTTCCACAACTATCACCAATCTGTTAGATCATTTTTTGGTTACAAAAGAGAAAACCGGCGTGTTTGTTATACCATATCTCTAAGGTGCACAATGTTAGGCCCACTATTAATGATAGACCCGTTATTAGCATAAGGGTGTGGAATATTCTAGAATTAGTTAAATGAGAGAGAGAGAGAGAGAGAGAATGGTAACTATAAGTAGGAGGGTTAACAAAATGAAGGGTAGGAAATTTGTGGGAAAAAGTTTGGGCAAGCTTTATGCTTGAGGGAGGAGTTCATCTCCTATTTTCTGGTAACAGTTTCTTGTATTTTTCTCTGTTCTCTTTTTTGGAGTTGTGTTTTATTGTAAGGAGCATAGCTCCATTATTTCTTATATTTTCTGTTAAGAGTCTCACATCAGATGTGATATGGCCTGAAAAAAGGGCATATAAGTGGGAGGCATCCCTCACTCTACAAGCCGGTTTTGTAAGGTTGAGTTAGACCCAACCGAAATTCTAAGATGGTATCAAAGCCAATCCAAGATCCGCTGGGCCACCCGCTATCGGGACACTCGAGTCACGCTCCATTTGTCAAGTCTTGGGCGCGAGGGGTGTGTGTTAAGCGTCCCACACCGGATGTGATGTGATATGACTTGAAAAAGAGTATATAAGTGGGAGGCGTCCCTCACTCAAAGAGCCGTTTTGTAGGGTTGAGTTAGACCCAACCCAAATTCTAAGATTTTCCAATGCCAAATTCTGGTTCATATTACACAACACAATGGTAAAAGTTTGAAAATCAACACGAGCCACCAAAATAAATGCACACACATACGAAAGAGAAACAAGGATGCAGCTTATTCTATGATGACAAGGTGAACATTTTTATTTTGCGTCCCAGCTGCACAAGAGATGGTATGCTCTGTTCATATCTGAAGAAGTTGAAAGGATCAACCATGGTCTTAACTTCAACCAATCTCTTGAAGTTGTTTTTGAAATATTTAAGACCCCATACGCTGGCTTGCTGGTAGCTTGTGTAGCCAATATCGTTATTCACACCAATGTCAAGGTCTCGTCCATTGACATATGCTTGTCGTGGAGACTTTGAAACAAAAGGTTCTGTATAATTGTACACTCTCCTAATCCAATCAATGCTTATTTGTGCTGCCTCATCCCCTTCCTCTTGCCAAGTTACAGTGTACTGAATGATGTAAATGTTTCCAGCTCTATGTGGGAATGGAAGTTCAGATTCTGAAATCTCATCCATTATGCCACCATAAGGATACAATGTCAACCTTTGTACTGCAGCCACATCTTCATAAAAAAATTGCCATAACCCTTCCAACCCATTGTCAGGAATTGGGTGTTGTACATAATCAATTTTACCTTTGAAAAATTCCAAACCAGTTTGGGATGATCTGTTCAGCAAAAGTTCAAGAGGTTGATCACTTGTGAATCCTGCAAGGTTATGGACTGATTCTATCCAACTCATCTCAGTACAATCTTCCCTAACCAAACCCAACTCTGGGAAACCCTCTTCCATTAAGGGAATAAGCTTATCTACACCTCCAAGAAATAACGATTCAAATGTGGCTTGTATGGTTAGATTCCCAGTTTGACTTGAAATTACCTTCACCAAGTCGATCCCAATGGATATGTCATTATCAAGTTTATTTGCCACAAGCTGCCACTTGCGAATAAGCTCGGCTGCGTTTTGTTCCAATGACTTGGAAACTCTGAAAAGAGTCACGGTTGATGGAACTGGAACTAGTTTTATCTTCCAAGCTGTGATGACTCCAAAGCTTGCTCCTCCACCTCCTCTAATGGCCCAAAACAGATCCTCACCCATTGATTATCTATCAAGAAGCCTACCGCTGACATCAATTATGTTAGCATCAATTACATTATCAGCTGAAAGACCATGTTTGCGTGACATGTATCCAATACCACCGCCACTGATGTATCCACCAAGACCTATAGTGGGCCAATTAGGAAATCCAACATCAAGGCCCTTGTAAAGTGGGTCAACCCAGACCAATCCTAATTTTCCCGGCCTGGCTGAGCAAGACTAATTTGAGAGCCAAGTACAAAAAATCATTTCTTGTCACAAAAGAAATGATGTATTTACAAAGCATACCAGATCCATGTTTTGAGCAGAACTTAGCTGATTGAGTGTCGGAATATAACTTCCATCTGATCTGGTGCTCTACTTCATCAACACTTTGTATCGGCGTACTGACGGTGATACAAGATAGATGATATCCAGTTTGAAATGATTGTTTCAGGTTAAAATCTGATAACAAAATCAATACATGAATTGGTATATTATAATATAAATTTAAAAAGTAAAAAAATATGAACCATGGATTTATTTTAAAGTAACCTGGAACCGCTAACTTAGATGAAGATTCCCTGCTATACTTTTAGCCGTTGTTAAAAAGGTTCAGATGGACTGATAATTAGAGATTTGCATGTCACACCATGAAGTTATGATGAGCGGTTTCAGAACATCAAGACAATGTTGTAAACTTGTTAAAAGTTAACCATACATTGCCTTTTGTCACCAATAGTCTCTACAAGAGCAACTACCATGCTTAAATTGATGGAATCTATGAGTATCTCTTACAATTATTTCCCGTTCTAGAAGCTGAGAAGCATATTTGATGAAGTTATGGCAATCAGTACAAATGCGGAGGTTCTTCATAATTCGAATTGGTGTCCTCTGGGCTGTGCTAATGATACCAAAGACAAGTGCAAGTTTTTCACTGTGGTGACTAATGAGTACTTCCCCTTGTTCTTCTTCTACATCTTGCATGACTTGTTTTACATCAAGGGAATATCCAATTTCCTTCAATCTTCCAATTAAAGTGTCCAGATATGAATATATCTCTTTATCTTGTGGGTGAGACCTATCTCCCATGATAAAAGTGTGGATTTGATCCTTTAGCTGAATCCAAGATTGACCAGGCTGCTTCTTAACACCTCTTTGGTCCATTAAATTCCTTACTTTGGCAGCCTCATCCCATCTTTGATTAGAAGAACACATATTTGACAGCAAAATATAGGCTCCTGGATCAGATGGTGCACTTTGAAGTAACATTTCAGAAACCCATTTTCCCATCTTAATATTTTTATGAAGTCGACATGAAGACAAAAACGATGTCCATACAGAAGTCAAGTGCGCTATACCATTTTCAAAGATAAAGTTCTTTGCTTCAATCAAGTGACCTGCTCTACCATAAAGATTTACCATAGAAGTGTAATGTTCAAGTTCGGGGTTAATGCAATAAGTATCTTTCATCATCCTAAAATATCTACACCCTTCTTCAAGCAACCCTACATGGCTGCATGCATTTAATATCCCTACAAAAGTAACCACATTTGGAATGATACCCTGATTCAACATTCCTTCAAAAAGACTAATTGCCTGCTTTCCTTGACCATGTAGAGCACAGCCAGATATCATGGAAGTCCACAAGACAACATTTGGTTCATTGATTTGTTTGAAAATCATCCAAGCTTCATCCAAGCTACCAGATTTAGAATACATATCAATTAACGAAGAACCAACAAAAGCATCTACTCTATGCCCAATTTTCTGAATGTAGGCGTGCATCTGCTTACCAAACTCCAAAATTCCAGCATTAGCACAAGCAGAAATAATGGTTATAACAGTTCGAATATCCACCACAACCAGTTCACGAACCATTGCTTTAAAAACTTTCAGACCATCTTCATACTTTCCATTCCAAACATATCCAGAAACCATTGAACTCCATGAAACTATTCCTGCCTTTGGTTCCTTAAAAGTAACTCCAGCTTTCCTTGTTTGCAGAAAAGCCAGAGGTACAGCTCTGAGAATTATAGAAGCCTTATCCATTCTTCCACACTTGCCATACATTTCGACAAGTGAACTCCTTATAAATCCATCACAATTGAGGCCATATTTTAAGACCCTGCCATGAAGTTGTCTTCCAACCTCCACAAGTGATAAAGAGGAAGCCAAAATAAGAGCTATGGAGAAAGTGACTGCAGAAAACTCAGTCCCATATTCCACCATACAATAAAGTTGTTTTAAAGCATATCTTTCATAACCACATTGCATCAGCCCATCTATGATAGTATTCCAACTCACGACATCTTTGTAAGGAAAATTCCTGAACATATCAAGAGACTTCTCCACATTTCCTTCACGCAGATACGCACCTATCATTATATTCCACGTCACGACATCTCCCTCACTCATCAAATCAAACAACCTTTCAGCATACTCAAAAGCCTTGCATTTCAAGTAAAGATCAAGAATAGAGTTCTCCAGCACAACATCTCCATCAACCCCATTTCTGAGCATCCAGGCATGGATTCCCTTACCCAATTGAAGATTTTTTTCAGCTGAACAACACTTGACAACACTAGACAACGTAAACTGATTTGGACAAGCACTTTTTGTTTGCATTTCTCTAAAAAGGCTAAAGACAAGTTCTGAAGATCCAGCTCTAGCATAACCCGATATAAGGATAGTCCAAGTCTTGGTGTTTTTGTGAAGAATTTCATCAAACAACTTATGGGCATGGTTCATGTTGCTGGATTTAACATAAAGAGTCAAAAGATAGTTAACTAAGTTCAAAGTTTGAAGAGAACCATCCTTGAAGAAGTGGGCGTGAAGAGCATCCGGTGAGGGTGGCGAGCCATAGGATATGGTGGTGTGAAGAAAGAAACACGGGTGGCGCCAACGAGAGTGGAATTGAGTTTTAACAATGTGTAAATTGGTTGATGAAACATGGTTGATGTATTTCCTACAAGACCCAAGGCAACGGAAACCCATAAAAATGAGTGTTGCCACCCCAACCTTGGATATGGAAACCACAGCAGAACTATAGCAAAATTAAGTCTCTCGTTGAGTTGAGATGGAAAGGAAGGGGACGGATTTGAAGGGAAAGAGGGGGATAAAAATATTGGAACTACCGGCGGTACCGTGCTACCGTTTTATTTTTATGGATGAACCGACACAAATTTAATTAGTCCAAATATTCTTTTTTGATATAAAAAGGGCCGATGAGCCCAAAAGCGATTACACTAAAATTAAACGAGGAGTAGAAACTCCAATGACATCATCAGCAACATACTATCTAACACTATCAGGAGGAGTCTCGAATAGCACATAAGGATTGTTCTCCATCAAGCTACATCCCAAATTAGCAAGACCATCAGCCACCCTATTAGCTTCCCTATAGACATGTTTGATAGTAACCGTCCAATGCAAAGCCAGCAATTGTCTAATTAGTCCAAACATTACTCTGTGAAAATCTTGACAAATTTAAAATAGACAAATTTAATTAGTCCGAACATTACCCCGTGTAAAAAATAGAATATTAAAATTTTGTCAAAATTTCAAAAAGTTTTATAATAGTAAAAAGGAGAAATGAAGGAGACATGTAGATGAAATTAAAATAGATATATCGTGAAAATAGAAAAATGAGAGAGTTAGAGGAAGAAAGAGGAGAAGAGAGTGAAAAAGTTTGAAAAAGTGTGCGAGAAAGTGAAAAAGTTTGAAAAATTGAAAAAATGAAATTACCTAAATATCCTCCAATTACTTAGTTGGAAAAAGGGCAAGATTGGTATTTTGGTAGTTGGTGATTTGTATAGATAGTAAATGTATTAACTCAGACAAAATTTAATTAGTCCGAACATTATCCCATGAAAATTAAGACAATTTTAAAGTTGACAAATTTAACTAGTCCAAACATTACCCCGCGTAATAAAGCGGATATTAAAATTTTGTCAAAATTTTAATATTTTAAAAATAGTAAAAAGGAAAAATGAAGAAGGCATGTAGATGAAATTAAAGTAGGTATGTTGTGAAAAATAGAGAAATGAGAGAATTTGAGGAAGAAAGAGGATAAGAGAGTGAAAAAGTGTGAGAGTAAAAAAGTTTGAAAAAGTGTGCGAGAGAGTGTGAAAAAGTTTGAAAAAGTGAAATTACCTAAATATCCTCAAATTGTTTAGTTGGAAAAGGGATAAAATTGGCATTTTGGTAGTGGGTGAATGGTATAGATAGATAGTAGATATTTTGCCGGATTTTGAAAAGTAAGTATGTTTTTTGTGATGGCTACGAGGGTTTAAAGTTTAAACACTTAAATGGTTTATTTATGGTATAGTGGTTAAATATTTGAAAATTGCTCCAAACTCGATGAGTTGGTAAATAGAGAAGTTTGTGTTTCTCCTCAGGTGACCGGGTTAGGATCCTCTTAAGTACTTGATGTGTCAAGTAGAAAAGAGAGTGACACATACAATAAAATAATAATGCAATAAATGTTATTATTTTTTTGTATGTGTCACTCTCTCCCGCTTGACACAACATATACTTGAGAGGATCCTCTAGACCTGATCAGTATTGGCTCATCTAAAAATAACAAAATCGAAATATCTAAACTTTAATATGTTCGACATCTCATTATTTTTTGTCGAAGTGTCGTGTGTAAGTGGAGGACTATAGGGCCATTTGATTTACAAATAGGTAAGTACTGAGCTGGATAGTACGGTATTGAACATGACAGTACTGGACAACTTTTTTTTCAGTGCATTGTTTGGTGAGCAATGGAAAACACAAGCAGAAAATGTAAATTTTACTATAATTCTCTTTCTAATGTTTATAATGATTTTATATAACATATATTATAATATAATTAAAAAATTATAAAGAAAAATGTGCAATGGAGAAGATAGAAGAGAGGGAGAGGAAAGAGAGATGATGGAAAGTTGTACCGTGATTTTGTGATGTACAAGAATTATAATGCATCTTATTATTGGATGATTTCTTTTGGAACAAAGCTAGTTTCCAATTGAAGCATATTTTAAATTCCTAGCCAAATAACTAAGGATGGACAACGGAATTATAATTATTTCATTAAGACCCGATATGTAGCCCTTAAATTTACAATATGATATCTAATGTATTAGCTTCCACATTTTATTTTAGAATTGTAATGAGATACTAGAGGAGTATCCAGAAACGCGCTATAAGTTAAGAGAAAACGTTATAATAGTAGTTACCAAACAATTATGTTTTTTTATTATTGGTTATTCAAATTTAAATCCACTACAAATTAGCAAATGAAACTAACCAATCAAACCTTAGTAATCCAAGTATCAAAATGCCAAACGAGTTCACCCCGCCCTAGTTGCAACTTTCTGTTTTACCGCTGGTTGGCTACTGATCTTTATATAGCTGATTGGGTCCAAATACATCAGTCGATAGTCAAAATCCAAAAGTAGGAGTCCATCAAACTAAAAGCATTTATTCTAATTTCTACACACAGAATGAAAAGAAGGGGCATACTTTTGCCCTCTGAAAATAATAATGATAACTAACAAAGACTGTCTATTCAAAATATTTTACAAAAAAAGAATGGGATTCAAAATCCTATGTTCCAGTTAGGATCGAGCTTTTCTAGGGAGTAGTAAATACAACAAAGCAAATTCTACAAGACATTACGAGCAAGATTAAGTGCGCGACTTGTATTGATCATAGAGGAGGGTAGAAGTATGAAGATAAAGAAAAGCCAAGGAAGAGAAAGCCACCAACTGCTGCTACAGAGCGTTGGGAAATCTTAGATGCCAGCATGCTTCCACCCACAACTGCCACTGAAGTACAGATTGTGTGTCCTACAGTGGCCCCAACTGCTACTCCGAGTGCATTTTTGTGTGTCGCCAGCTGCAAAAGGAAATTAGAGGTCATGAAAAATCAAATGCACAGGGCAAATACAGAAGAAAAAAGCCACCAAAAAAAATTAAAGACTGAAGCCATAAAATCTACAATGAAAGCAGAACATGTACAAATGTTTTTGGGTAAGGAATTAATTTTCTTACCGCAATTGTCGCAATCTGGCTACGGTCACCCCACTCAGCAAGGAATGTTAAAATAAAAGACTGCAAAATAAAAAAGATAGTATCACAGATATAGTTATTATCTTTCGGTCAAATGAATGATGCAAAAATTGTACTTGCCTCCAAAAATATGGGTGTACAAAATCTTGAAAAGAAGCGTCGAAATGAAGTTTTCCCTTGTCCACTTTCAAGTTTTTCTTCAACCTAGTTAACAAGAACAAACTCTTAGCAATACCAACTACCAAGTTTGACTATTTTCTTTCAACTGAACCAACTAATACAACATCAACTAGTGAATTTGTTCAAAGAAATATGACATCTAGAATTTAAAGCAATACATTGGCAAGCATGTGTAAATTCAAAGCTATGGAATCAATACACAGAATGTAAGTGTGGAATGTATTTCACTATAAAGAGTCATTAAAAGCATACTTCTTCCATTTCCTTCTTCTGTGAAGCTTTTGGATCTGCTCTCCAAGCAATGTACAACAGTCGTAACCCAAAGAAACAATAAAGAACTGCATATGACAAAAAAAAAGGTAGACTTAGCTTCATCTTACAAAAAAAAATCTATAAATGTGATTAGCAATTATCCATAAACAAAAGAAAGTGAATGGAAATTTGGGAATCGTAATCCAAAATGAATGGCTCACAATTGGTTGAGTACTTGAGTAGTACATAATTTTGATTTATAAAACCATGAATAAACTTTTAATTTAAATGCTAATAAGAATTAGAACTTCTGGCTGCCTATTGCTAAGGATAATTCTCATCGACATCATACAAGCAAAAGACATAACCACCTTATGTGAACTTAACCCAAATATGCAGTAAATGAGGGCACAAATGGAATGAATCGGACACAATCAACAAACATTGAAACATATGACAGTACATTGAACTAAATGGCATCTGCCAGGCACACATTATCACATCCCTAAAATATCTGAACATCGCTAGTTATAGTAGCTTTTATAACAGGTGCAGAGTGTAGACTCGACCACTGTGATTCAAAAGAGCAAAATAACTGTTGTTTTCACCCTCTTTTTTTTTTGAGAATTTGACAAGATAAAATATACATTTATGCTCAGCACTGCAGTAAGCATCAAACCCAGAATTTTACCTGTAGCAGCACTATTTGTATGCTTTTTTGAAATCAAATTTGGCACAATCCTTCCTAGTCCGGTAGAAAGCACCTAATGGACATTTAGAATAACTTAAATCCTGATAATGCTGATAATAACAGTAAGAGCACTAAGAAGCAGTTCATTATAGTTGCTAAAACCATTTGATCACGACACCATGCAAAAAGCAGGAACATTATAGTTGCACTTACTGTCATTATAATCAGGGCAGAGAGCGCGCCAGACAAGACAATTGACTTAGGGTGGCGCATAGCCATGAGAGCTGCTATTATAAATGTCTCATCTCCAATCTAGTATGAGAAAAGGTTTTCGGTTAAAAGGCATAACCCCAACATAGAAGAGAGGCCACATACAAAAGCAAAAAAAGCATTCTTAACAACTCAATTGGCATACTTGTTACAGTATAGATAGAGCCTGTTTGGATAAACATTTTAAGAAGCACTAATAGGAAAAAGAAAAAAAAAACATATTAAAAATATCTTGCAATAACTATTAGTTTGTAATTTGTATGTTGAAATTAGATTCCGTGTCTCAATTTTTTCAGAAGTTCAATCATTTAGCTTCTATACGAAATTTATAAAAACTTTCCTGTGAGTGAAAAACCACAAACCTCCTATAACTGAACTGAGAAGCTCTTATTCAGTGAGGTTGTTTTGCAGAGTCAACAATTAGTTAATAGCGTGTTGCTTTCTATATAAGCCGCACATTAACATTGTATATTTGTATCACACATTTCTACTCGCTCAAACAGTGTCAGCTTTCTCTAACAATACACATCTCTTGAATCTCTCTATCTTTCGCCATGTTTTTCAACACCACTACTTAATCTTTCTTTAAAAGTTCACAATTCACTTAATGCAATAAAAACGAAACAAAAACAAAAAATCTCTTGTTCTTAAAATCGAAGTTGGATCAAGCAAAAATGCCTGTCAAAACTACTATTACCATGACACTAGCTATAAATAGATGGTTAAAATCTAGCGATGCTACGAGCAAAAATGTTAAACTAACCTCACTGACTAAGATCATTGAAAAACTGGCAAATAAAGCATCGAAGAGTCCAACACCAGTGGAGTCCAAGCCAATATGAAGGACCAAACCATCGTCTGATTCCTTTAGCGCAACCTGTTCACAGGAATTACTCATAAACATTCAATTTTCAGTTTCCTCAACAATTCAATCGAAGAAAATGACGGAAAATGAGAGACGAGAGACGCTCACTTTGCCGCGGCGACCGAGATCCACAGATCTACGGAAATCTTGCTTCGTATCGTGAGCCAGAGAATCCTGTGCATGTAAAACAAACAAACACATTACGGCGGTGATTTATGTGCGAAGACGCGGCGAGAGGAGGAGAGAGAATGCTTACCTGGGCGAAGGTCGGTAAGAGGTAGCAGAGGAGAAGGAAGAAACGAAGAGCGAGAACGATTCTACGATTGTTGAAGCGCAGAGTCATGGTGAATCTGTGGCGGTTGAAATTGCGAGGGAAGAAGAAGAAGCGGAGAAAAAATTGAAGATAAAAAGAAAATTAATTATTATTGTTTTGTTTGCTAGTAGGGGAAGGTGGAAGGGGGTTTTGAAAAAAAGAAGAAAACTAGAAAGTGGAAGAGATCTCTCTCTGTATCATCAGAAAGCGGGATCTGGTTCACGCGTTGATTCGGATCTGAGTTGCGATTGCGTACATTGAAATGAGAGTTACGGAGAGATCCATTGATGCAAGATCTCCAAACACTGCTTTCACTCCGTTACGCATTTTATATCATTGTTTTTTTCTTCTCGCTATGCGCAACCATGGTATTTTAATTGCATGCTTCCTTATTGATTTTTCATACTTGATTTTGTAGAATTAGTTTTTATTAAAATTAAGTTGAATATAAAATGATTCATGGTTTGATGTTTGAGTTAATTGCTAGGTATCGGCATAAATCTTTTTATAAATGCGAACAATAATAATTCATAGTATGGTTGACATATAAGGTAGTTATTAATCGATTAATTTCTTTTTAATGACGTGTCAACTTGTAATTGATACATTATGTAAAACACTTATAGACCTATTGCGTATATAAATTAAATTGTTGATATATTTGCATAAAAGTGAGTTAATTAATAAGCTTGAGGGGAAAATATTTTTGGAGACAATAACTACAAATTTAGTTTCAAGTTAGAATAGTTAGAAATCAAATTAGGTCCAGTTGTGTCATTTTAACGGAAAATAAAGAACTTATTTGACAAAAAAAGTAAATTAAAATTGTGAATCTATATCTATCTATATACAATATAACCAACACGTCTAGCTTAGTGGTCGGGCTACCTTGAGCTACGTAGTGGGGGTCGATCCGGTTTGCTCCCGGGTTCGATTCCCGCCTATGTTAAAAAGGCGTGTTGGCCAGCGAAATCCTTGCCGCAAGTAGCGAGCGGAGATTAGTCATTCGTTGAAAGCGTTGGGACACTCCGTGGGTAGCCAGCAATGGTCCTAAATCAAAAAAAAATCTATCTATATACAATACAATTGAAAATAATCTCATTGATTATTTTAACACATGGCATTCTATGGTTGATTTAACAATAAATACATGTATTAATCCTATTTGAAAAAAAATGTAAACTAATTTATTTGTTGATTTGTAACTGAAACAATCATAGACATTCATTTGATATTCATTTGATATTGGTCAATTACACGTCTAATGTGTTTCTCATCACACATATTAATACATGAATAAATATTGGTCAGTTACTACTTTATTTGAATTATAAAAGATTTATAAAAATATTCATTACACATATTAATATATAAATAAAGTAACTGACCAACTTCACACATATTAATATATAAAATTTGATATTGGTCGGTTACTACTTTTCATGTAATGAATCTTAATACATAACTAAATCGTATTTCCTTTTATGTGACTTTGTAACCGAAAATTCATAAACACCAATCGTAACTGAATTTTTGATTGGAAAAAGTCAGCCTATGGGTCTTTCCCTCCATGCACTTCAAACACCTACAATTCACCTCCTATATAATGCCATGTAGAAGCTCACTCACCACACAACATTCATGCACACACAAACCAAGCTGGATATTTGAAATTTTTTGTGTGTGTTCGTGAAAAATTGAGAACAACATGGATTCCTTTGCCAAAATTGCCGAAGGTCATCCACCCTTACTGAACATATAAATTCAAGGTCAAAGTTGGCTAAAGCTTGGCATTGAACTTGAAAATGTATATGGTTTTTTAATCTTGCTGCTTGGGGGATGGGTATGGCCGAAGAAAAGTGGTACTCTAATAATATTTCAGCAACTATTTGTGAGTTTTCAGTTACTGATATCATAGTGGAGTGCATGTTACAAGGTTTTGGATGGTGGGATAACAAGAGTGTAAAAGGCCTGCCCTTTCTATTTCATTAACTATGTAGACTTCTAAGTTCTAACATTTTCTTTTGGTTTTCCGAAGTATAGAATTTGATGAATCTGGATTTGCTATGTTAACATCTTTCTTGCTGGACATTTTGAGTAAAATATTGTGTTATTTTTTAGAAAAGAAAGATTAAGACTATTAGTATATCTCCAACTATTTTGATTTGCAATGTTACTTTGATTTTACATTTTCATCATACACATTAAAACTAGAGGAGAAAGCGCAAACCATGGATCCTAAGAACATGCACAAAAGGGCATACTTTTGGGTTCTTTTTGTTTGTGTTGTTTTTGTGTTTTCCACATCTTTCTATCTAAAAAAAAACTGTACTTATTATTTTGTGGCAAAATATTATTTGGGGTCCCTTAACTTATTATTTTTTGTTTTCGATTAGGTCCTTTATGTTTTCGTTGTAACGAATATGTCCCTTAACTTTTAAAATCGTTGCACCTTTACCCCTTGTTCTAATTTTCCGTTTGACTCCGTTACAAAAATGGTTACATGACCGTTTATCTGCCTAAGTATCAGTTTTTTATGCTTAGGTAGCATTTTTATTTGCTGATTCATTGTTTTTTTTAATTAATTTTAATAAAAAAAATAATAAATTGTGAATAGTGTTTCGTCTTCATCATTTTCTTTTCTCCGATTGAGTTAGCTGCGTTTACTTTTTATCATTTTCGTCTTCGTTTTACTCCAGATCTGGGAGATTGTGAAGATAACAACAAATGGGTTTGAGGGCAGAAAACGTTTTTTCCTCGTTCCCAATAATAGTAAACAGAAACACAAGCTCGAAGTTCAAGCTCGAAATCGACGACGATGGCTTCCGCGAACGCGTTGAACAGGGGATCTGAAGAAGAAATCGAAAAAAAAAACGAATCTGAGGAAATCGAGAATAACATATCAGCGATTTTAAATAACCAAATTCACCCCATAGAAAATTATTGAACAATCTGGAACCAAACATCATCGGCTGTGAAACCATGTGACAAGATAATATAACTAGTAAGACTATCCACAAAAGCAATTTTGCTATGGTACAAATACAACAATTTTCAAGATTGTTCAGATTAGATTCATTGAGGCGAGGCCAGAGTAGAAAAGAATGGGAGGGGGAGGGTGGAGCGGATTGGGGAAGAGGGGATTGGGGAAGATGAAGTGTATTTTTCAATTTTAATAAAAATTTAATTTTTAAATAAAATCCAAATTGGAATTGCCATGTCAATTTTATTATTAGCCACGTCAGCACCATAATCCACTTAAGCATTTTTGTAGTAGATCAATAGGTAGTGGGAATGCATTGAGCATTCCCAGCTGTCGTGACCGTGATCCTGACGTAGACGGCTCAAAAATCGATTATTTTAGGAGTCGCCACCCAATTTATTTAATAGGAAAAATTGAGAAAAACCTATCTTAACAATTATTTGGTCTGCGTAAACTAGGTTGGATCCGGGAGTCGGTTATGTATAGGGAAGGGCGAAAACTTAACTCCACAGCACCCCTAAAACATCTTTCCGAAGACAGTTACCCTAAATTTGATTGTGCAACATATCAATAAGTTTAGAAAATTTGTTTACTCCAAAAAATAAATAAAATTCGATTTACAAAAAATGAAAAAGGGACTAAATTAGAAAATTTAATTTTTGAGTTGACGGGGAAGCCCCGCTCCTACGTATCCTCGGGTGCAATGAGGAACTCAAGAGTCACGTAGTTCTTTCTTGGAAAATTTTGTTGGTTGGTTGATTTTATTTTTTGAAGGGGTTTAGGATCACCAAGTTGTACAACTCAGGCGTCTTAAACCAGGTTTGTGAGGTTGACAAGATGTACATCTCAATCAAGCTCATTTTTTTAGTTTTTTGGAAAATAGGTGTTAAAGAAAAAAATGATTATTTATCGGAAAAAATTAATTTAGCTTGACGGGGAAGCCCCGCTCCTACGTATCTCCAAAAACGGAGAATCAAAGGCTACGTAGTTCTTCCTAAGAAAAAAGTTTGTTTTGTTGATTTTAATTTTTGAAAGGGGGTTTAAGATCACCAAGCTATACAACTCAGGCGTCTTAAACCAGGATCGACAAGATGTCACATCTCAGCCGATCCCATATTTTTTTATGATTTTTATAGGATTTTTTGTAAAATGGATTTATTTCGAGAAGAAAATAATAAAAAACGGAAAATGGGTGAAATAGTAAAATGGGGGTGCGGTAGTAAAATGGGGAGTGCGCTTAGAAAAACAGGGGTTGCATGAGTAAAAAGGAGGAGTTCGTTTAGCAACGACCCTGCCCAGTATCCGGCTGGCTAACCCACGAAATGTGGGCCTTCCTAGGGGGTGTGATGATCAGAATGAGGGGGTGTTATTATCTGATCCAAAAAAAAACGAAATAAAAAAAACATAAAAAAGGGGGGTGGTATAAAAGGGAAATGCTTGGAAAACCTAAACCTAATTTCTCTCCTCTATCCCCCTCAGCGCCGTTTGCACCTTCAGAAGAGAGAGAGGAGGACGATTTTATTGGAGAGAGGAGGAGACTCGCGGAGAGAAAGAGAGAGAGAGAGAGAGAGAGAGAGAGACCGAGTCGCCTGGAAAAGAGAGGGGGAGAGAACGACCGTGTGAGTTAGATGATGGGGTACGGGGCGGTGGTGATATTTCGTTAACGGCGAACGGCGACAGCTTTCGGTGACGACGGGGAGGGTGACGGCGTTTGGTTTGTGTTTCACGCGTGGAGGAGAAGGGGGTGGTGCGACTAAAAGGGGTAGATGTTGTGGTGGTTGGACAGTGAGGTGGTGGTGTGGGTGGTTGTTTGAGACGGTGAACGGTTTTGGGGGGTGTGGTGGCCGGCCGTGAGAGAGGCGGACATGGTGGTTAAAAAAAACGAGAAGGAGCGGAGACGGTGGTGACATGAACGTGGTTGAGAAATGGAGCTCGTTTCGTGACCGGAGGTTTTGGTGGTGGCTCACGGCGGCTGGATGGTTGGCCATGGTGGTGGCTGCCGCGAGGATGACGGTGGTGGAGAGAGAGGACGGTGGTGGTGCCTTTTGGGTTAATTTATTTCGTCTGTTTTTGAAATGCAAACGTTCTATGTTTGTTCTCTTTTTTTCTCTCCCCCGCCCCATTTTGCTTCTGTTGTTTTCTTTTTCTCCTCTTGTTCCTCCTCCCTTGTTACAGTGCCCCCCTTTACGTCTGTTCCTCCCCCAACTCCCTTTTCTCTTTTTTTTCTGTTTTCTCTCCTCCCTTTGCTGTTGGTTCTTGAATCTGTTTTATAGGTGATAACAGTTGTTGTATTTTTGTTGTTTTGTGTCCATGGTACAGGTTAGTGGAGCAGAGGAGCAGCAAGGGCAGCAAGGAATGGGCTGACATGTTTTTGCCCAAAATGAGAAGAACCAAGGGACAAGGGGAAAGAGGCTTCAGCCTCATCCTCAGTTTAGCAAGGCAGCAGCGCTGCTGCCCTTAAATTTGTACCCTTTTTTTTTGTTTTTTTCTCTTTTGCTAATTAATTAATCCTTTTTTGTATTATTAAAAATTTGTCCACATATGTAACAGATTTGACTTTGTTGTACCCTATTTTGTAAAAAAATTGATTATAATAAAAATAAACATTTATTTAAATCTGATTTTTTTTCTATAATACTAACAACAATAAAAGAAAGTCCGATTAACAATAGCACGAACGCATGCCAAATCGTCAACAAGCACAAAATAGCACGTGTGAACTAAAAAAGCGCAAAACGACATATTTTTGTGTTTTTTTACCAAAAAAATGAAAAATACCGGTTAAAATCGAATGTTTACAGTTGCCCCTCTGTGCTTAATTTCTTACGATATAATACAAAAAACCAAGTTTTGTTGTATTATCAAAGTAAGAAATAAGTACAGACATGAACCTCGAGTTTAACCGGTGACATGTGTGAATGCGGCGTGATGAAGAGGTTGAATCGATACTAATAACTAAAGAAGAGTGAAGTGCCAGGGCAGGACCAGTGGCATGAGAGAAAGAAGAGATGCAATGCCAGAGCAGGATCGATAGCATGCAGATAGAGGAAAATGCCAGGGGCGGACCATTAGCATGAAAATAAAACAGTGCAAGAGCTGAATCGGTAGCACGAAAAAAAAAATTAAAATCAATGCCAGGGCTGAACCAGTAGCTTGAAAGTAAAAAAAAACAATGTCAGAGCCGAATCGGTAGCACGAAATTTAGAAACAAATGTCAGGGCTGAACCGATAGCATGAAAAACAAGTGCCAGAGCTGAATCGGTAGCACGAAATTTAGAAACAAATGCCAGGGCTGAACCGATAGCATGAAAAACAAGTGCCAGAGCTGAATCGGTAGCACGAAATTTAGGAACAAGTGCCAGGGCTGAACCGATAGCATGAAAAACAAAGTGCCTGAGCTGAATCGGTAGCACGAAATTTAGAAACAAATGTCAGGGCTGAACCGATAGCATGAAAAACAAAGTGCCATAGCTGAACCGGTAGCACGAAATTTAGGAACAAGTGCCAGGGCTGAACCGATAGCATGAAAAACAAAGTGCCAGAGCTGAACCAGTAGCACTAAATTTAGAAACAAATGCCAGGCCTGAACCGATAGCATGAAAAACAAAGACAGTGCCAGAGCGTAACCGATAGCATGCAGTGCCAGGGGGTAACCGATAGCACAAAACTAAAATTGCGATGCCAGAGCGTGACCGATAGCACAAAACTTAAAAATGCGATGCCAGAGCAGAACCGATAGCATGCAGTGCCATGGCGTAACCGATAGCACAAAACTTAAAAATGTGATGCCAGGGCGTAACCGATAGCATGCAGTGCCAGGGCGTAACCGATAGCACAAAACAAAAATTGTGATGCCAGGGCGGAACCGATAGCATGCAGTGCCAGGGCGTAACCGATAGCACAAAACTTAAAAATGTGATGCCAGGGCGTAACCGATAGCATGCAGTGCCAGGGCGTAACCGATAGCACCAAACTTAAAAATGCGATGCCAGGGCGGAACCGATAGCATGCAGTGCCAGGGCGTAACCGATAGCACAAAACGTAACAATGCGATGCCAGGGCGTAACCGATAGCATGTAGTGCCAGGGCGTATCCGATAGCACAAAACTTAAAAATGCGATGCCAGGGCGTAACCGATAGCATGCAGTGCCAGGGCGTAACCGATATCACAAAATAAAAGTGTAATGCCAGGGCGCATCCTATAGCATGCAGTTAAAATTGCGGTGAGAGAGTGTGATGCCAGGGTGCGTCCTAAAGCATGCAGCAAAAAAAAGGGTGCAATAAAAAGTGTGATGCCTGGGCGCGTCCTATAGCATGCAGAAAAACATTATTATTAAAGGTGCGAAGTCAAAATAGAATCTGCAATAGGAGAATGGAAATAAGATGCAAGGAATGCCTTGTCTTGAATGATTCCCTTTTTTTTTGATTATTTTCACAAAGAGTCCAAAAAAACACATGCTTCTATTCATGAATGGGGGTGCATGGTTGGACATGAAATGTATGCATGATATGACATGAAATGTATGAAATATGCATGAGCTTTGAGTTAAAATTGAGATGCGTGTCATGAAAGTTAGATTCACTGAAAATATTTTCTTTTTTTGTGCATGCTTCATTCGAACCCAATCAAACTCATTTTCAAATGGAAGATTATCCTCATCCTCGCTAGCTTTCTAAGATCTCCTTTCTTTTTTGATTACTTCTCATCCCTCAAACAAAACACTTTCAAGTTTGACCCTCTCTATATATTTTTTCCACGGATATATTGTCATTAGCTCTCTAAATCATATCATTGATTCCAAGTTGACAATTTTTGAAGCATTACTTAATGAGCATGCATGGATTCATGGGTATTGACAAGCTGGACTTTTCTGCGTTTCTGGATTGTTTGTTTTGGGTTTTTGAAGGTTTGGAAGTGAATGTTGTTTACAAAGTGAAAGAAATGGGGAAGACGAAGAGAAACTGAGATGGTTGGGAAAAGGCATTAGGCTTGCCTCGAGGTTAATCTTTTTGAGCATTTCTATTTACTTGAGGCAACTTACTTGGTAGAAATTGGTAAGATGTTTTACACAAAAGGGATGACTACCTGGTGCAGCAACCAAAGCTGGGCTTATGAAGGGTTTTGCAAAAGATTTTCCCTTAGGTGGCAAATGATATTCTCAAAGAGAAAACATCAAAGTTTGACTCACGAACAATTTGCCAAGTGCTTGCCCTAGTATTGGTGAAAGGCATTAGCCAGAGAGGAGACTGAACTGGTATAGCAAGAAAAGTTTGACTCATGAAGGATTGTGCAAAAATTTTGTTGCCTCGGAATGGGATTTCCTCAAACCACAAAAATTGCCCCAATGTGCACTCATGTTCGGCATAAGTAGGAGAAATCCAGTGAACTATACAAATAAACATTGTAAGTCTCATTCCCCTTTTGTACCCTAACTTTTGCCTTGACTGCCCTTGCGAGTTTTCAGTCTAGCGGGCTTCATTCCATTTTTATTTTTCTTTAACCCTAATTTTTTCCTAGACTGCCCTTGCAGGTTTTCAGTCTAGCGGGTCTCATTCTTTTTTTTCTTTTCATTTTTTGGAGCAAAGATTTGTTAAAAGAAAATAAATGATTTATCTCAAAATTAACGTTATAAAAATGAAAACAATCATTCATCGATTAGAGTGGACTTTTAGAGGCTTCACTACAAAAAAAGCTGGACTTTGCGGCGGGCGAAATCCGCCGCAAAAGCCAAATTTGCGGCGGATATTTGGACTTTGCGGCGGAAGTTTTTCGCCGGTAGCCAGCTCGAAGCAAACGCGTTGCGGCGGATTATCCGCCGCAAGTTTGCGGCAGATTTAGTGGCGCCGCAAAATCCAACGCAAATTTGCGGCGGATAATCCGCCGGAAAAGGGGACAATTTTTTGACGCAATATATCCGCCGGAAAGTACCCAATATCCGCCGCAAATTATCCGCCGCAAAGTACCCCTTATCCGCCGCAAAACACCCGTTTTATTTAAAAAAAAAATGAATATAATTTTTTTAAAAAAACATTTTTAAAAAAAAAATTTAATTATTATTATTTTAATTAAAAAAAATTATTATTATTTTTAAAAAATAAATTTTGTTTTTTTATTTTAATAATTATTATTATTTTAATTAAAATTTTTTTTTTAATTATTATTATTTTAATTAAAAAAAATTATTATTATTTTTAATGAGCGGATTCAAAACGTGTGTTGGCAACGAACTAAAAGCGATAGGAAGTAAGCACTCCATGAATACGTGACAATCATGACTCTTCATCCCATGCAACCTCCCATTATCCACATCCGCACATCTAGATAAATTGGAAGAATAACCGTCTGGCATTTTCAACTCTTTTATCCACTGATAAACTGCTTTCGCTTGTTCGGTAGATAAAGTATAATTGGCTTTGGGTTTCAAAATCCTAGTACCTTGCTCAACCAACAACAAATCCTTTCGTCTACAGAAATGATCTATATCCTTCCTAGCTTTCTCATTGTCTTTCGTTTTGCCTTTCACGTTCATGACAGTGTTAAATATGTTGTCAAAAAAATTCTTCTCTATATGCATGACATCGAGATTGTGTCTCAATAGATTATCTTTCCAATAGGGAAGTTCCCAAAAAATACTTTTTTTTGTCCAATTGTGCCATTGTCTATAGCCATCTGGACGAGAAACAACACCGGCTACGACTTCCACAGGAGGGATATCCCTAACATTATTCCAAACTTCCTCTGGTGTCAACTGACGAGGAGGTCCAGCTGTTTCAACATTTCCCTTGATGAACGCATATTTCTGCTTTCTAAATGGGTGATCCATAGGTAAGAACCTACGGTGCGAGTCAAACCATGAAACTTTTCCTCCGTATTTAAGACTAAAAGCCTTTGTGTCAACCATGCAAATCGGACACGCCATCTTACCATGTGTCCCCCATCCAGACAACATTCCATAGGCAGGGAAGTCATTTATGGTCCACATCAAAGCCGCCCTCATCACAAAATTTTGTTTGCGTGCCACATCATAAGTTAAAACACCATTCCACAACCTTTTTAGGTCATCAATCAAAGGTTGCAAATAGATGTCAATACCAGCTGTTGGATTATTTGGCCCTGGAATAATAGAATTTAAAAACATGTATGGTTTGGACATACACATTTCTGGAGGAATGTTGTATGGGGTAACAATAACTGGCCAACATGAATACGGTGTTGCCGAGGCTTGAATATATGGTGTGAAACCATCAGAGCACAAACCAAGCCGAACATTGCGCGGATCACTGGCAAAATCTGGATGAACACGATCAAAATGCTTCCAAGCTTCACCATCAGATGGGTGACGTAATTCACCAGAATTATTTCTATTTTGATGGTGCCATGTCATTTTACCTGCGGTCTCCATTGAAGTAAACATCCTCTGTAGCCTTGGAATAAGAGGCAGATAGAACATTGATTTTCGTGGAACCGGTTTGCCTCTGCTCATCCCTGATCTACTGACACGATAGCGTGGTTGTCCACACAACTTGCATTCCGACAACTCTCCATCATTTATGCCAAACTCATTGTTATAATAGAGCATGCAACCAGACACACAACAATCAATCCTTTTAGATTTTAAGCCAAGCTTCGATACCACTCTTTTAGCTTCATAATAACTTTGCAGTAAACTCCCTCTAATGGGGGTTGCATCCAACATCATTTTGGTCATATATTCCATGCACAACTCAGCAACATTAAATTGAGACTTAAGACCCAACAACCGAACACACATTGATATCATTCCCTGATAAACATCTAACGGTTGTATTCCCCATCCTTCAGATGTCGTAGTCACTGGATAACTACTTGATGTGTGATCTACTACTTCAACCGGAACATTAACCGCAGGAACTGCAGCTACCCCTGGCGCTCCTTCCCCGTGACGACTCCATGTCCAATAATTTGGCCTAAACCCATTATTGTACAAATGAAGTCTAACTTCATGTTCATTTTTTATAGCTCGAAATGAACATTTCAAGCACGGACATCTAATACCGCCTTGTCGCCCAAATTCTTCATGATCAATGTACTTAGCACAAAAAATAAACTCTTCTACTCCTTCTACAAAACGTCGTTTTACACCAGTTCTTCCAGGATACAATCGATCATACATCCAACTACGATCCATTTTCAAGAACTATACGTATACTACACTACAATATAAATAAAATAAACTATCAATTATTTCATATTTTGATATATATATATATATTTATTACTCATTTTATTTTGATATTTCAATAAACTACCAATTAATTACAAGCAACAGAATGAATTTTTTAATAATGTTATATACAAATAATTTAAACATTATAAATAATAATTCCAAATTTAATTTTAAATTTCAATTTTTATAAGACAATATATGTTAATAAAATTTATAATTGAACTTAATAAATAAGTTTTTTCAATATAAATTAATTTGTATTATTATTGCAAACAAAATACTAAACAAAATTTTACTAAAAATAGTGAAGTAAGTAATATTTTATTAATTACTTTAACAACTAACCGTAGTGAAGAGAAGGCTCTGGCTTGAAGCTTATCCTGAACTCAAGCAGAGAGGAAAAAGCAGAGAGGAAAAAGGAGGAACCCAAACAATACCTAAACAAAAAAAACAACACAATTAGTAACAAATTCATATTATTATAAAATAATTTAAAAACGAATATTAAAAAAAAAATTAAAAACTAAAACTATTAACTAATATCAAAAACATACCTTGAAGAAATTTCCCAATAAGAGCAGAAGACAATTCGTAGGGAGGAAGCGCTACACTTCAAAAACAGATTTAGTAGAGAAGGAGAGAATTTGGGAGAGAGTAAAAGAGAAATTTTAAGAAGAGAATGGGAGGATTGTTAGAAGTGTGAAGAATGAGAAGTGGGGAATGGATATATATAGAAAAACGCAGCCCAACGGTCAAAAGGGATTTGCGGCGGATTTGGACGGTTGCGGCGGATTTTGAAATTCAATATCCGCGGGTTTTTTTTTTTTCGGTGCTTTGCGGCGGATTCTGGACGGTTGCGGCGGATTTTGAAATTTAAAATCCGCGGGTTTTTTATTTACGGAGGTTTGCGGCGGATTCGTGGTACTTTGCGGCGGATATTCAAATTAAAATATCGCGCCTTTTTTTTTAAAAATACCAAATAATCCGCCGCAAAAGCTATAATCCGCCGCAAAGATCCGCCGCAAATTCTCAATATCCGCCGCAAAAAACACTAATCCGCCGCAAAGTACCAATTTTTTTTTTTAAAAAAAATTATTCTTTTTTTAAAAAAATTATTATTATTTTTAAAAAAAATTTATTATTTTTTTTAAAAAACTAATATTTTTTTTAAAAAATTATTATTATTTTTAAAAAATAAATTTTATTTTTTTAAAAAAATCGTTTTAATTAAAAATATATATTATTTTATTAATTTTTTTAATTATTGATAAAAAAATAAAATCCAATAACTAATTAATTTTTAATTTAAAAAAATAAAAATTGGGAAAAGCAGTAAAATATTATCACCAAAAAAATATACATACAATTAATAAAATATTTTAAACAAAAAAATAAAATAATTAAAAGCGATAAAAATTGGGAAAAACAGTAAAATATATATTTAATGTCTGCTACCCCTAAACGGAGACCTACGCCATTATCTTGATATGACACTCTCTTGAGCATTGTCGGCAGCAGCTCCATTACAGTGGCGTATGTCTCCATTTCTTTGTAAAGAAATTTCCACATTGTCGTGAACACCCCTTCATCTTTTTCGTTAAAAGTAACCCATTTATCAGCAAAAAGCTCCTCCTCATTATTTCACCACAAGTGACATATACGTTAATCAAACGCTCGGTATCATCCTTCAACTTAACAGCCCGTCCTTGCAGTTCCTCAAACTTTCTATTTAGAGATTCAACCATATTTTCAAAATAGAAAGTTTCACAAGAAACCATCTTTTGAAAAGATGATTGAATCTCTAAATAGAAAGTTTGAGGAACTGCAAGGACGGGTTGTTAAGTTGGAGGATGATACCGAGCGTTTGATGAGCGTATATGTCTCTTGTGGTGAAAATAATGAGGATGAACTTTATGCTGATAAAGGGGTTACTTTTAACGAAAAAGATGAAGGGGTCTTCATGACAATGTGAAAATTTTTTTACAAAAAAATGGAGACGTACGCCACTCTATTGGAACCCCGCTGCCGACAATGCTTAAGAGAGTGCCCTATTAAGAGATCGAGTGCCGTATCAAGAGAATGAGAGTATTGGTAGAGGTGTGAAAAAAGAAGAAGGGGAGAAGGGGTTTATATAGGTGAAACGAAGTTAAACGGTCAAAAGGCAAGATCCGCCGGAAAAGGAAGTTACCGGCGGATTTAGGGGATTTGCGGCGGACATAAGGGATTTGCGGCGGACGGAGGTGCATTTGCGGCGATTAATTAAAAGCTCGTAAAAAAAAAAACTGTGAAGCAATATCCGCCGCAAGAACCGTTAAATCCGCCGCAAAATCCAAGACGAATTTTAATCCGCCGCAAATGTCAATTTTTCCGCCGGTAACTTTGAGGCGGACTAATTCCGCCGGAAATTCGTAGATTCCGCCGGTAACTTTGCGGCGGATCTGTTTCCGCCGGAAACTCCTGGCCGGAAAAACCAATAATTCTTGTAGTGCTTGTAATGTGGCTATGGGTTGTAAGGTTAAGAAAAATGGGGTTAAAGGGCTCAAGAAATTGTTTTATGGGCTATGGGTTAAGAAAAAAAGGATTTGGAGGCTCAGAAAATGATTTATGGGTTAAAAGGATCAATGATTTTTAGTGCATTCCATTTCCTATGGGGCTCCGAAACATCACATTTTTCTTGTCAAACCCATCCATTCTCCTTCTTACATGATTTTGATTTTTTTCGCTTCTCTACTTTTTCACTTTTTTTTCCTCATTTTTCACTTCTTTCTAATTTGGCATAGCTGATTTCATCCTTCACCTCCTCTTCATTTATGACTCTCATTCTCTTTCTTTTATGCCCTAATTTTTGCCAAAACTGCCTATACAAGTTTTCTGTCTTGCGGGATTCATTTTTCCTTTTATCTCATTGTACTTTTGGAAATCTAAATGCACTAAATTTCACTGAGGGCCGATCCTTGTCCAAGGTTTAATGAAAGAAAATTACAGGCTCAAAGGGGACAGCAAGGGTTCGTTTTTGGGATAGAGAAAAATGGCCACTCTTCATTTCAAGTCATGATTCCACATTTTCAAAAATTTAATTTCGAAATAACATTCACTCCTTTGCACATTCTTTGCTCTTTATTTCTTTTTCTTCTTTTTTTGTCTCTTTTTTTTCTTGCTTTTTTTTTTGGGGAAATGGACCTTCAAAATCCGATATTCGTTCACCGGTTCATCCTCGAATGACACACACAAAAGGGCTTCGAGAATTATCACCTGAGGCAATCATTGGATTGGGGACCAGATCTTAAGGGATAATGGGGTGTAAAGAATGGGAAAGAGCTTTTAAGTCCTTGCAAATTCATTAGTATAAAGCTTCAACAAAGCCAACTTGACTTTACACAACATGATTACAAAGTGCTAATGACAATCATATTCTTTTGCTTTGAGCTTTTAGATCAAGAACTAATTCCCAACCTTATGTCTCCCTTCCCTTTTGAATGCCCCCTGAAATCTTCCCACTCAGTATACTTCCTTACGCCTCTTTCCAACAAGTCTCAAAAGAATGATCTGATTCCACGAGTCAACGCTTGATTGATATCCACCTTGATGCAAGCACACAAAATTCAACTTTCTCTTGGTAAAAAAAATGTGGATGGACACTCAATGACTTTTAAAATTCTTTATTTCAAGAAAAATTATGACAAATGAAAATGTGTCCAGAAAAAAATGATGCTATGGAGTGCATGGGTATGTTTTATGTATGCAAACACATCCTAAGATGCAATATGCATTTGTTTTGTACTGTTTTTTCTTTTCTTTCTGCAAGAAATGAAATGCAATTTTTTTGTACTTATCTAAAGGAGACATGCTATGAATATTGGGGAATGACAATGTGATTTGTTTTATTTACACATGGAAGTATGCACAACAGGTAACAACGATTTTATGTATATGCAAAGAAAAAATGTATATGCAAAGAAAAAAATGAAATATGAGAATATTTTATGATGTTATGCTATGAAAGTGCATGAACTATGATGAGTGATGGATAACGATGCAAGTTTTTTATTCATGAAAATGCACTCAATATGTAGACAATATTTTTCCGGGATGCAACACAATTTTTAATGCCTTTTATACATGAAATGCACCTACTTTTTTTTACTTTATTTTAGAAAACCTATTATAAAGATTTACAAATGACAATACACTTTGATGCGTCTACTTCTAAGATATTGACAATATGCTATAATGAAATATGGAGAAATTTTGTGATACTTTTCCATGAAAGTGCACGGGTTTAATGCTATGCATGTAAATTTTCAAAGAGAAAAGAATATGATCCATGATGAATGACAATGTTTTTTGTCAAAAAAAATGATGAATGACAATGCTAGTTTTTATTTGTTCAAATTTTTTTTTTTATTTTTTTAAAAGTTGCAATGCAACTTTTTTTTGAAACAAACAGACTATAAATGAATGACAATGGGATTTTTATTCGCTCATGAAAGTATGCACAATTTTTAGAATACAACATTGTCTTGAATGCTTGAAATGCAATGCAATTCTATTTACTCATGTAAGTATGTACAATATGCAGCAACAATTTTTATGTATAGACAAAGAAAAATGAAATGTTGAGAATTCTTATGATGTCATGTTATGCATGAACTTAGAGCCATCATGCAGATGTTTATCCTACGATGCCACGTTCAATGCATTTTTTTAGAGACACCATGCAACAAAAAAAATTATTCATTTGAATATATGCAAAGATTTTTTTTTTATTTTTAGAATGCAACATGATCTTTTATGCATGTAATGCAGTTCTATACAAATTTAGAGATTTCTATATTATTTTTTTTTTGAAAGGAAAAAAAGTTCAACGAAAATTAAGGATAAGAGACAAAGCTCCCTTTGTGGCCTAATGCATGAAGGAACACATGGTGATGAATGACGAAAATGCAGAAGCGAATGCAAGAAATGCGTGTATGAATGATCACTTGGAAAGGTCAGGTATTCTAAATAATTTTTGGAGGCAATGTGTAACATCCGCAAAATAATTAATAGAATTATTTGGATGTTAACCCAATTGAATTATTTTAGTACTTGACTGGTAAATTTATTGAGTGCTAAAATTATTTATTGGTTGTCATCGGATCGTTAATCGGATAATACGGATTAAGGACAATTCGGAACGAAATAAGAGATTAAGGACAATATGGTAATTAGACCACGTTACCACTTATATATTAATAAATATATGTGTGTGTGTGTGTTATAAAAGAAAAGAAATAAAATTAAGAAAGGGAGGAGGAGAAAGAGATACAGAACCGTGAGTGAGGGAAATAAAGGAAAGAAAGAAAAGAGGAAAAGAGAGAGTTGGCGTGAGGGAGAAGAGGAGAGGGAGAGAGGAGACTTCACCAAAACATCAACCTTCCTACACCAAAAATGATCCCCACATCCTTCTCTTCATTTTGACACCAAAATCATCATCATCCATTCACTATCCTCAAATCCACCATTTTCGAAATTGTGAAGAAAATGAGAGATGTTGGGTTTCTTGTTTCACCTTTTGTCTTGGAAGCCTAGGAAAATACCATAGAGAGGTTGGATTGTCATCTAAGAGTGAAGAATTCAAGCTTGAGTGAGTTAGGGTTTGTAAAATCCAATTTGGTGGGTTTTTGTGAATAGTAGCTTTTGGAGGTTAGGGATGATGAATAGTGTTCATGGAGGATTTCGAGGAATTCGGTATTTTGGTCAAAAAGAGGTCTCGTGATCGAGTGGAAAGCTTTAGGAGCGGATTCCGATGTCGCCAGAACGTGGAGTTGATTCGGGGAGCGTTCGTGTGGTTATGTCAGAAAAGCGTTCTCGCGGAAAGTCTCGGTGCTTCGTGATTTTCATCACGATAGGTGAGTTTTACTCACGTTTAGGATTTATGTTTTGAATCGATTGATTGAAACGAATTTTATGTTAATTGATTCGACTGTTTGTTTGATGTGATTGTTTCGACTTGAATTGCGTGTAAAATATCGTTTTGGTCGAAAAACCGTTAGATCGACGATTAAGGGATTTTAAGGAAATTGATGTTTGAGTGTTATGGATTGATATGTTTGATTGATTGATGAATATTATTGGATACGTGTTCGTACTGTTTTTGTGTTGGGACTGGACTGGAACAAGTACCGGAAGTGATCGAAATTGATCAGAACAAAGAAAAACTTAAAACGGAATGAAAACGGAATGCTGTCAAATGCGCACGATCCGTGCGCCACTGGCGCACGAACCGTGCGTCCCTGGCGCACGAACCGTGCGTCCCATTCGGTTTCCATTCCTCAAAAATGCGTTACAGGGCGCACGACCCGTGCGTATGGGAGCACGGACCGTGCGCTGTGTTCTGATTCTGTTTTCCAAAATACCCCGAAATGATCCCGATCGATTCCATTCCTCTTCTAATCCTTTCCTAACCCTTTTCCAATGATATTAGGCTTATAATGCCATGATTTTGAGTATAATTAAAAAGTGGTTTATAAAATACTTTGAAGTTATGAATTGTTTCCATAAACCGAAATAATAGTACTCGTGTGCGGATATGTTTTATTAATAATAAAGTGGACTATGAGTCCTACGTGGTATGGTATAACTGACGCAGGATAATTATTATTTATTCGTCTAAAGCGGTCTACGATTCACGATATATATATTATATCGACTATAGGGAACGGCCTAATGCGGGTATTATGTTCGATTAACAGTCAAATGTAGATGGACTAAATGTTCATTGAGTATAGGTGAACTAACAGGTCATCGAGTGTAGATATATTTAACATATATCGAGTTGGGTGACGACCCATGTTAACATACTAGGCGGGGCAGTCATGATCCCTTACCCTTGGCCCTATGCCAATAGGGAAAGTACTATTGGTAAGGGGGTTTGCCGCAGCTTAGCATTCGCGCAGTCGGTGTTAGGTTAAATTGTTTGTTGTGCGATACACCGCAGCTTAGCGTTCGCGCAGTCGGTGTCGTACAGTGCGGTTCATCGCAGCTTAGCGTTCGCGCAGTCGGTGCCATACCAGGTTATAACAGGTTAGCCGCAGCATAGCGTTCGCGCAGTCGGTGTCGCGTTCAAATGGTTGTATAATTGAACCGAGAGTGTTAGTAGGGGTCTCGGTAGAACTCACTGAGATTGTATCTCATTGTTTATATGTTGCTGTTTTACAGAGAAACGGGGAAAGAGAGGACCACAGAGGCACGAGTAGGTTGAGCTCGGATGGTTGCTGACAACCTAGCATTATGCTTAAGTTATGTTTTCCCTTGTTAGCTATGTAGCACGACATTGTGACTTTAACTGTTGTAAAAGTTATGTATTTAGTTTCCGCTTTCTTGTATGATATTGAACACTGTAGTTCACTGATGGTTTATGGTCAGAGAATTGACATGGTCTTGCTTATGTTTAAGACGGTCTTGTTGTATTCAGTGAAAAATTTACAGTGGTGTTCAGTATTTAAACAGGAAATATATCTCTAATGTTTTAGGGATGGTGCACTTGGGTATTTTTACTAAATAAAAATACCGGGGTGTTACAGTTGGTATCAGAGCAGTTCGACCTAGTCGGACTTAGTTTAGGGTTGAGTCGATTCCTTGTTAGTCCTTGTTGTAATTATACTTGTGATGCTAAGAGACATTGAGCTTGATCAACTTAATACTTAGTGCATCATAAGCGGAATTATGGCAGGATGATCAAGACACAATCCTCAACCAAGACCGGAATCTCCAACCGGTACATCCTCAGGAAAGGTGACATGACGGTGGAAGAATACATCGCCAAGTTTGAGAAGTTGTCTCAGTTTTACCAAGTGGTAAAGTAAGCTCCGGACGACGAATGGAGAATGTGGATGTATAAGAGGGGCCTTAGTGCTTTTATGACTTAGGGTCTCAGTTCTTATACTATTAGCAATTATGCTACCTTAGTGCAACCAGCCTATGTCACCGGGGATGATCTCAAAGAGAGTCTTGGAAAGGAAAGAAGGTAGTTGAATTATCAACTCCGGATGCAAAGTCCTAAGATGATTTCATCAAAGGAAAAGCAGGTGCAATTCTTCGATTCTTCAAGGTCGGGAGATGTTCTAACTATGGAAAGCATCACAGTGGTTATTGTCAGCAAAGATCAATCGTTGTTGTTATTGTAATGAAGAGGGTCACTATACAAATAAGTGCCCTGCAAAGAAGAGTTCCAAGGAGTTACAAGCAGCTCTAAGGCAAGGACGAGTCTACACTCTAGATGCTTAGACAGTTAAAGCTGCAGACAATTTGATGAGGGGTATGGGATTACTTTTCAATAACTCCGTCAGTATATTATACGATTCGGGTGCAACCCATTGTTTTATAGCACAAGCATGTGTGGATCGGTTGGGATTTACATTGTCTCTGCTATCCGAGCCGATAACTATTTTATTGCTGCTAAGGGTCGTGTCCAGACCAAATCATTGTGTCAAAATGGTCTACTTGTCATTGGAGACAGAAATTTCGTTGTAGGATTTATTTGTTTGCCTATGAGAAGTATGGACATCGTTCTGAGTATGAATTGGATGACTGCAAATCAGGTTACAATCGACCGTGTTAATTATCTACCAGCCCCGCTTAAGAAACAGTTGAATTGTCAAGGACAAATTTTGAAACGGTTATCTACTTAACCTTAGCCGGTCAATCCTTATTTCAAGGTACGGAAGCTTATGTTATTATGTTATCTGCATCCATTGAAACTGGTTTAGATTTGTCATCTGTTCTAGTTATGAATGAAATTCTAGATGTTTTTCTGGATGAAGTTTCTTCTATACCTCCTGACCGAGAGGTAGAGTTTTCTATAGAGTTGGTTCCTGGCACAGGATCAATATCTATTGCTCCTTATAGGGTGTCTCCTTTAGAATTAAAGGAATTGAAGTATCAACTTGAAAAGTTGATCTCGAAGAGGTTCATTCGACTGAGCGCTTCTCCATGGGGTGCTCCGGTGTTGCTTGTCAAGAAGAAAGATGGAAGTAGGAGATTGTGTATTGGCACCGACTACTCAACAAAGTGACGATCAAGAACAAATATCCTTTGCCAAGGATACACGAATTGCTGGATCAACTTCGAGGTGCCGTGGTGTTTTCAAAATTTGATCTGAGGTCAGGTTATCATCAATTAAAAGTTAGAGCCTTAGATATTCCGAAGACAGCTTTCCGTACTAGGTATGGACATTACGAGTTCGTAGTGATGCCCTTCCGTTTGACCAATGCTCCGGCGGTATTCATGGATTACATGAACCGAGTTTTTCATACGTATCTGGATCAGTTTGTAGTCGTTTTCATCGATGATATCTTGGTGTACTCGAAGACCATTGAGGAGCATGTTCAACATCTCCGCATTGTTCTGAATGTACTCCGAGAAATGAAGTTGTACGCAAAATCCTCGAAGTGTGATTTATGGATGCCTGAGGTAAAGTTTTTGGGACATGTGATTTCTGGATGCCTGAGGTAAATTTTTGGGACATGTGATTTCCCAATCGGGAGTTGTTGTGGATCCTAGTAAAGAGGAAGTTGTGTTAAACTGGGAGCGACCAACAACAGTCACAAAGACCAGAAGTTTCTTGGGTCTAGCTGGTTACTATAGGAGATTTGTTCAAGGGTTCTCACAGTTAGTTCTTCCACTTACTCGGTTAACTCGTAAGGGTCATCCATTTACGTAGGATGCCGATTGTGAAGAATGTTTTCAAGAGTTGAAGATTTTGACTTCTGCTCCAATCCTGATTCTTCCGGATCCGTCATTGGAATTTCAAATTTTCGGCGAGGCTTCTGGAAAGGGTTTGGGATGTGTTCTCATGCAGAATCATCAAGTGGTAGCTTATGCGTCCAGACAGTTGAAGATCCATGAGGAGAATTATCCAACTTATGATTTGGAGTTGGCAGCTATCGTGTATGCACCGAAGATTTGGAGACATTACCTGTATGGGTCTCGTTTCGAAATCTTTAGTGATCACAAGAGTTTAAAAGTATCTGTTTAATCAGAAAGAACAGAATAACAGGCAAAGAAGATGGGTATAATTTCTGAAGGATTATGACTTCGAGTTGAAGTATCATCCAGGAAAGGCCAATGTTGTGGCTGATGCGCTGAGTAAGAAATCCATTCACATGGCAGAGTTAATGATGCAAGAAATGGAATTGTTAGAGTCTTTTAGATCTAAGTTGGGGTACATCCATAAGTTTCCACTTTGGTGGCAAGGTTTTGGTGTTAGCCTTTCGCTTGCGAATGTTAACGATCAGATAGTATTATGTGATTCCGTTTGACAAGTCAAACGTGAATACGAATATGAAAGTGAGGTGACTGTTGACTGTTTTTCACATTGCGATTAACCACCAAAGGATTAATTGATGATCTGCTTGCAAGAGTCTGAAATTTCCGAAGTGAAGCTCGGCGTGAGGTATGGTAGTTTTGAAAAATCATTTTGTGAAAACCCGCATGCTAAAGTTAATTTTGGGAACGAATCAAGAGGTTAATAAAATCTGATTGAGGAAGAAAATCCTAGGAGGATTACTTAGGTTGAGGGGAAGTTCTCAACGCTATTGACTAATTTGGAAAGGAATGGGGTGCGTCGTTGGTAAAAACCTCGTGATGAAGTTGCAATAGAGGAAAAAGAGCTCTGAGTTCTGTTTTGATAGTTGTTTTGAGAACAACAGAGGTGATTTTCATTACGTTCAAATTTATTTGTTGTCCCCGCAATTTATTTCTACGTTTAAGGTCAAAGTTTTTATAAAAACCCTCATTCCATCTTTTGAAAAGTTTTATCTCGAAATCTTGGGGGCGAGTCAAGAAGTTTCACAGATGACTTTTCCGTCACATTTTTTCAATGTGTATGAGAACTGTTATGATTTTAGAAGATTTTTTGAGAACGTGTTTACACCCTGCGGGGAAATCGTGTTTGTTTTTACCTCTACTGAGGAGTACCAGTTTGTGGATCTCATTTTCAACAAATATTTCTATCAAGCGTCTTGTATTAGACCCGTTGATTTAGATTAATCAAAGTTGGGGTGTAAACGAGGATAAGTGGAATGAAGCTTCGGAAGTGTTTTCAAACGCGGTGTCAAGCCTATGTAGGCGAAAGAGGAGTGTCTCGTGTCGATTCGTAATAAGAGAGTTCAGACTGTAATCTTAGAAGCGTTCTTGGGTAGTAGTCGAACATACTTAAAGATTGACGTGCCAACTTGGGAAGATTTGCTACACTCATTTCGTTAGTTCGAGATTGTTTTCCAGCAAATTTAGACCTTTCTGAGAGTATCGATTCTCGGTTAGTCAAATGAAAGACTTGACGAAATTTTGAGGACAAAATTCTTTCAAGTTGGGGAGAATGTAACATCCGCAAAATAATAAATAGAATTATTTGGATGTTAACCCATTGAATTATTTTAGTACTTGACTGGTAAATTTATTGAGTGCTAAAATTATTTATTGGTTGTCATCGGATCGTTAACCGGATAATACGAATTAAGGACAATTCGGAACGAAATAAGAGATTAAGGACAATATGGTAATTAGACCACGTTACCACTTATATATTAATAAATATATATATATATATATATATATATATATATATATATATATATATATATATATATATATATATATATATATATATCTGTGTGTGTGTGTGTGTGTGTTATAAAAGAAAAGAAATAAAATTAAGAAAGGGAGGAGGAGAAAGAGATACAGAACCGTGAGTGAGGGAAAGAAAGGAAAGAAAGAAAAGAGGAAAAGAGAGAGTTGGCGTGAGGGAGAAGAGGAGAGGGAGAGAGGAGACTTCACCAAAACATCAACCTTCCTACACCAAAAATGATCCCCACATCCTTCTCTTCATTTTGACACCAAAATCATCATCATCCATTCACTATCCTCAAATCCACCATTTTCGAAATTGTGAAGAAAATGAGAGATGTTGGGTTTCTTGTTTCACCTCTTGTCTTGGAAGCCTAGGAAAATACCATAGAGAGGTTGGATTGTCATCTAAGAGTGAAGAATTCAAGCTTGAGTGAGTTAGGGTTTGTAAAATCCAATTTGGGGGTTTTTGTGAATAGTAGCTTTTGGAGGTTAGGGATGATGAATAGTGTTCATGGAGGATTTCGAGGAATTCGGTATTTTGGTCAAAAAGAGGTCTCGTGATCGAGTGGAAAGCTGTAGGAGTGGATTCGGATGTCGCCGGAACGTGGAGTTGATTCGGGGAGCGTTCGTGTGGTTATGTCAGAAAAGCGTTCTCGCGGAAAGTCTCGGTGCTTCGTGATTTTCATCACGATAGGTGAGTTTTACTCACGTTTAGGATTTATGTTTTGAATCGATTGATTGAAACGAATTTTATGTTAATTGATTCGACTGTTTGTTTGATGTGATTGTTTCGACTTGAATTGCGTGTAAAATATCGTTTTGGTCGAAAAACCGTTAGATCGACGATTAACGGATTTTAAGGAAATTGATGTTTGAGTGTTATGGATTGATATGTTTGATTGATGAATATTATTGGATACGTGTTCGTACTATTTTTGTGTTGGGACTGGACTGGAACAGGTACCGGAAGTGATCGAAATTGATCGGAACAAAGAAAAACTTAAAACGGAATGAAAACGGAATGCTGTCAAATGCGCACGATCCGTGCGCCCCTGGCGCACGAACCATGCGTCCCATTCGGTTTCCATTCCTCAAAAATGCGTTACAGAGCGCACGACCCGTGCGTATGGGAGCACGGACCGTGCGCTGTGTTCTGATTCTGTTTTCCAAAATAGCCCGAAATGATCCCGATCGATTCCATTCCTCTTCTAATCCTTTCCTAACCCTTTTCCAATGATATTAGGCTTATAATGCCATGATTTTGAGTATAATTAAAAAGTGGTTTATAAAATACTTTGAAGTTATGAATTGTTTCCATAAACCGAAATAATAGTACTCGTGTGCGGATATGTTTTATTAATAATAAAGCGGACTATGAGTCCTACGTGGTATGGTATAACTGACGCAGGATGATTATTATTTATTCGTCTAAACCGGTCTACGATTCACGATATATATATTATATCGACTATAGGGAACGACCCAATGTGGGTATTATGTTCGATTAACAGTCAAATGTAGATGGACTAAATGTTCATTGAGTATAGGTGAACTAACAGGTCATCGAGTGTAGATATATTTAACATATATCGAGTTGGGTGACGAACCATGTTAACATACTAGGCGGGGCAGTCATGATCCCTTACCCTAGGCCTTGTGCCAAGAGGGAAAGTACTATTGGTAAGGGGGTTCGCCGCAGCTTAGCGTTCGCGCAGTCGGTGTTATGTTAAATTGTTTGTTGTGCGATACACCGCAGCTTAGCGTTCGCGCAGTCGGTGTCGTACAGTGCGGTTCATCGCAGCTTAGCGTTCGCGCAGTCGGTGCCATACCAGGTTATAACAGGTTAGCCGCAGCTTAGCGTTCGCGCAGTCGGCATTATATTAAAAGTTAAAGAATGTGATACACCGCAGCTTAGCGTTCGCGCAGTCGGTGTCGCGTTCAAATGGTTATATAATTGAACCGAGAGTGTTAGTAGGGGTCTCGGTAGAACTCACTGAGATTGTATCTCATTGTTTATATGTTGTTGTTTTACAGAGAAACAAGGAAAGAGAGGACCACAGAGGCACAAGTAGGTTGAGCTCGGATGGTTGCTGACAACCTAGCATTATGCTTAAGTTATGTTTTCCCTTGTTAGCTATGTAGCACGACATTGTGACTTTAACTGTTGTAAAAGTTATGTATTTAGTTTCCGCTTTCTTGTATGATATTGAACACTGTAGTTCACTGATGGTTTATGGTCAGAGAATTGACATGGTCTTGCTTATGTTTAAGACGGTCTTGTTGTATTCAGTGAAAAATTTACAGTGGTGTTCAGTATTTAAACAGGAAATATATCTCTGATGTTTTAGGGATGGTGCACTTGGGTATTTTTACTAAATAAAAATACCGGGGTGTTACACAATGCAGCACGTGACCGATGCAGAGCCTCTTTCATGTATGAAAATGATGACATAATTTTTGAAATGATGCATGTTGAAACGGTGTATAAATAATGTGTGGATGAAATGGCGTATGGATGATTCAATGAAACAACAGTTTTTTTAGGATGAGTGAAAAGGTGTGTGAATGCTATGTTTTTTACATGCATTTCACGATGTTGCAATTGTTGAAATGCCTATATTATTTGATGATGATTTTTGTGAATGATTGTGAATGAATGGAAATGCATGTTGAGATGCTCATGTTATATGACTAAAAATTACTCTTTTTTGTGAGAGGAAATAAAATGCATGAGACTCGCAGTGATTTTTTTTATGCATGGAAAGGAAAGAATACATGATGCTTGACATGATTTTTAATATTTTTGTTTGTTGTTTTTTGGAAAAGGGAAAACAGACGCATGCGTGTTGACGAACAAACTTGCCTTTTGCTCTGATTTTTTTCAAAATATGAATGAATGAATGAATGAATGAATGAATGAATGAATGAATGAATGAATGAATGAATGAATGAATGAATGAATATGCGAATGTATGGTTTTATTTACCGTGTCGGGGAATTGTAAGCTTTCTATTTGAAGAGAAAAGTATGATTCGGGTTGCCTGACTTGCATGTTTTTCACTTTCATCCACTTCTTTTGTATAGAAAAAAGGTTTTATAGTTTCCCGACAGTCTTTGAAATGAATGCAACATGAGTTTGTCTATATATTTTTTTATGACATGCAAAGAAAATAAGGATATATGGTTGCAGGATTAAAATATGATTTTTGGGTTTTCTCAAAAATGGGAAGGAAATTGTATTAGTGTTTGCTTGAATGCAAAAGTATTAAGCTCCTTTGTGTCCTAGAGGGGTCCCTTTGGGAATAGATCTAAGGCTTTTTCTATCAAGTGAACCTCTCAAAGGTAGCTCTATAGAGTCCTAAACAAGGTTCCTAGAGCCAACGACCCCAATTAAGAGTGCTAATCGCGACAATAGGCAAGCTATTAGAAGTGATAACATCCTCAAAAGGGACCAAACTCTAGGTTAGACTTTCGTGACCACCCAACATGACGTACATCCAGTAGGCCATCACTACGCGGTCTCGTTCTAATTTAGGGTATGCTCTAGTCCGGGTATAGGACTATTCTCACATGTGTGCAGAAGTGTGATAGTGGAGTGTGTGTAGGAGCAAAATGTTAAATATACCCCCTAGCTGCAAAACAAACAAACACATATACAGAAAATAATAGTCTTCTACCCTAGGGTTTATATCAAGCATAAATAAAAATATACGAAAAGAAACTAAAGAAATAAATAAAAGTAAAGAGGGGTAAACAAATACACGTACCTTATAATCATTGCACAACCAAACATACCAGGCTTGACTCTCACTATCCCCAGTGGAGTCGCCATCTGTTGTGACCGTGATCCCGATGTAGACGGCTCAAAAAACGATTATTTTAGGAGTCGCCACCCAATTTATTTAATAGGAAAAATTGAGAAAAACCTATCTTAACAATTATTTGGTCTGCATAAACTAGGTTGGATCCGGGAGTTGGTTATGTATAGGGAAGGGCGAAAACTTAACTCCACAGCACCCCTAAAACATCTGTCCGAAGACAGTTACCCTAAATTTGGTTGTGCAACATATCAATAAGTTTAGAAAATTTGTTTACTCCAAAAAATAAATAAAATTCGATTTGCAAAAAATGAAGAAAGGACTAAATTAGAAAATTTAATTTTGGCTAAAGTGCTCCCGGGGTCCCTTATCTTTATTTAAAGTAACGATTTGGTCCTTTATCTTTTTTTTGTCCCAAATCAGTCCTTTATGTTTTAAATTTTTGACAGATAAATCCTTTTCTGTCCCAAATCAGTCCTTTATGTTTCAAATTTTTAACACATAAATCCTTTTTTTTGACACATAAATCAGCACTGTCAATGGAAAAGGATTTATTTGTCAAAAATTTGAAAGATAAAGGACTTATTTGGGACAAAAAAAACATAAAGGACTAATTCGTTACTTTAAATAAAGATAAGGGACCCCAGGAGCACTTTAGCCTTTAATTTTTGACTTGACGGGGAAGCCCCGCTCCTACGTATCCTCGGGTGCAATGAGGAACTCAAGAGTCACGTAGTTCTTTCTTGGAAAATTTTGTTCGTTGGTTGATTTTATTTTTTGAAGGGGTTTAGGATCACCAAGTTGTACAACTCAAGCGTCTTAAACCAGGTTTGCGAGGTTGACAAGATGTACATCTCAATCAAGCTCATTTTTTAGTTTTTTGGAAAATAGGTGTTAAAGAAAAAAATGATTATTTATCGGAAAAAATTAATTTAGCTTGAGGGGGAAGCCCCGCTCCTACGTATCTACGAAACGGAGAATCAAAGGCTACGTAGTTCTTCCTGAGAAAAAAGTTTGTTTGTTTTGTTGATTTTAATTTTTGAAAGGGGGTTTAAGATCAACAAGCTGTACAACTCAGGCGTCTAAAACCAGGATCGACAAGATGTCACATCTCAGCCGATCCCATATTTTTTTTTATGATTTTTATAGTTTTTTTTTGTAAAAGGGATTTATTTCGAGAAGAAAATAATAAAAAAACGGAAAATGGGTGAAGTAGTAAAATGGGGAGTGCGCTTAGAAAAACAGGGGTTGCATGAGTAAAAAGGAGGAGTTCGTTTAGCAACGACCCAGCCCAGTATCTGGCTGGCTAACCCACGAAATGTGGGCCTTCCTAGGGGGTGTGATGATCAGAATGAGGGGGTGTTATTATCTGATCCAAAAAAACGAAATAAAAAAAACATAAAAAGGGAGGTGGTATAAAAGGGAAATGCTTGGAAAACCTAAACCTAATTTCTCTCTTCTATCCCTTCAGCGCCGTTTGCACCTTCAGAAGAGAGAGAGAGGAGGACGATTTTATTGGAGAGAGGAGGAGACTCGCGGAGAGAGAGAGAGAGAGAGAGAGAGAGAGAGACTGAGTCGCCTGGAAGAGAGAGGGGGAGAGAACGACCGTGTGAGTTAGATGATGGGGTACGGGGCGGTGGTGATATTTCGTTAACGGCGAACGGTGGCAGCTTCCGGTGACGACGGGGAGGGTGACGGCGTTTGGTTTGTGTTTCGCGCGTGGAGCAGAAGGGGGATGGTGCGACTAAAAGGGGTAGATGTTGTGGTGGTTGGACGGTGAGGTGGTGGTGTGAGTGGTTGTTTGAGACGGTGAACGGTTTTGGGGGGGGGGGTGTGGTGGCCGGCCGTGAGAGAGACGGACATGGTGGTTAAAAAAAACGAGAAGGAGCGGAGACGGTGGTGACATGAACGTGGTCGAGAAATGGAGCTCATTTCGTGACCGGAGGTTTTGGTGGTGGCTCACGGCGGCCGGAGGGTTGGCCATGGTGGTGGCTGCCGCGAGGACGACGGTGGTGGAGAGAGAGGACGGTGGTGGTGCCTTTTGGGTTAATTTATTTCTTCTGTTTTTGAAATGCAAACGTTCTATGTTTGTTCTCTTTTTTTTCTCTCCCCCGCCCCCTTTTGCTTCTGTTGTTTTCTTTTTCTCCTCTTGTTCCTCCTCCCTTGTTACAGTGCCCCCCCCTTTACGTCTGTTCCTCCCCCAACTCTCTTTTCTCTTTTTTTTCCTGTTTTCTCTCCTCCCTTTGCTGTTGGTTCTTGAATCCGTTTTATAGGTGATAATAGTTGTTGTATTTTTGTTGTTTTGTGTCCATGGTACAGGTTAGTGGAGCAGAGGAGCAGCAAGGGCAGCAAGGGATGGGCTGAGTGGTTGTATTATTAAAAATTTGTCCACATATGTAACAGATTTGACTTTGTTGTACCCTATTTTGTAAAAAAATTGATTATAATAAAAATAAACATTTATTTAAATCTGAACTTTTTTCTATAATACTAACAACAATAAAAGAAAGTCCGATTAACAATAGCACGAACGCATGCCAAATCGTCAACAAGCACAAAATAGCACGTGTGAACTAAAAAAGCGCAAAACGACATATTTTTGTGTTTTTTACCAGAAAAATGAAAAATACCGGTTAAAAGCGAGTGTTTACACCAGCGATGCACTCATGATCTTCTCTACCCCCCATGTAGAGTTTTTGCCTTCCGTGGGAATCGAATCATGTACCCTGAGGCTTAGGTACATGCTCAATGCATTCCCACTACCAATTGATCAAGTTGATCAATTGGTAGTGGGAATGCATTGAGCATGTACCTAAGCCTCAGGGTACATGGTTCGATTCCCACGGAAGGCAAAAACTCTACATGGGGGGGGGGGGGTAGAGAAGATCATGAGTGCATCGCTGGGTAGCCTACTAAGTAAGAAAAGGGCCCAGGATGTTACCAATGTAACACCCCGTATTTCTAAAACGAGAAATACTTAAACATACAATTTGGTTTACATCAGAGTATAAAAATTCCTGCTTAGATATACATCGTTGCAAGAAAACAGCGGAAACTAAAACATAACATAGCTCAGATTCGAGTCATGATATCAAATATAGAGACAACGGCAGAAAAACATAAACAGCTAGGAATGAGTCAATCTTCTATCTTCTCCTCGAACATGACAACTGACCATCGATCCCGTTTGCTTCACCGTTTCCTGTTCAGTAAAAACAACAATAATGATTGGGCGAGACAACTTGTCTCAGTAAGTTCTACCGTGCCCCCTCACTACACTCGATTCAATTTTTAAACCGATATAACATATGTTGACAAAAATGTCCAGTGATTGATCGAAACGCCAACCGTGCAAGAACCACTACTCCCAGCGAATCGGTTCAATTATTAAACCTTTACTACATAAGTTGACAAACAATGTCTAGTGATTAATCGAAACACCGACCGTGCAAGAATCACTACTCCCGGCGAATCGTGTACTTAACTTAGCATAAACCGGCCGTGCAAGAACCACTAATCCTGGTAACCCACGTTTGACCACGCCAAAACATATACAGGGTCTAGGCAAGGGGTCATGACTTCCCTCCCTAGTATGCTACTTGTCGGGTCGTCACCCAACGTGATACATAATAAAATATATATCGTGTCCGCATTGGACCGTCTCTTAAGTTCTAGACATTCTAAAACCATAGTTGACTTATAACCCATTTTGATGAATTCAAAGTTAGACATCCGGCATTATAATCACAGCATAACAATTGACATCCAGCTCACTTGGTTTATTCAATACATGAACCCACACGCATACTAGCTTTTGATTTTTCGATCAATTTGACTTTCAAGACTCCTTTTCAAAAACTCAAGTTGAACATGCTTAAAACAGGGTTTTTATTAGGTTAATTATGTCACAAGTGGTTAGGAAGAAGATTAGAAGTGGTTTGGGATCGAAAGGAGCGACTAAACGAAAAATCGGAGCTCGGTAACAGAACCTCACGCACGGTCCATGCCCAGGGGCGCACGATCCGCGCGTCCTGTATCTGTTACAGAACTCAGCTGATTTCTCGTTTTCGTTTCTCCGTTCGTGCCCAATTCGATTTCCGATCTCAATCCAACCTGAAAAACAGAATATATTCCAGACATTCCAGACAATAGACGAGTGCATAAACGAGATCAAAAATCATTTTGAACGCTTATATTTCCATAAACCATAAAACGTTAAGTTTCTCAAAATTCGGTTTTCGACCCAAAACGTCTCTCGACTCAGTTTCCATCCGAGAACCAAAATATATAATTAAGTTCAAAACAATCAAATTAACCCTAATCGTGAGTAAAACTCACTGGTTTGACGATCTCGCGAGAAAACACGTCGGAGCACGAAACGGTCGAACGGTAACCTCTCGAACAATCCCCATAATCACGAACTCGCATCGAACTTGATCGGGTCTCTAAACAGAAACCTCTACTACTCTTGCTACTGACTTCCTTTCCGGCGTATGAAATTAATGTCTCTCACGACCTTGACGACTCGAAACCCAAATTCAACGAACCGATGTTCCCCTGCTCTACTTCAGTTTTCCCAGTGCCCAAGTACAGATTTGCAATGAGCATAACTAGGTCAATTCGTAACCAAAACCCTTCAAATCAGTGCCCATTGCGTAGATAGTTTTGTCTATTTTCTGATGGAGGAAACTTCAAACGCATGCAACCAGTATTCTAGGAGTTATCGCGAAAACAACGGGACTAGTTCAGCATAGTGCCTGATTCATAACCGAAACTTGTGGACACAATATATCCCTCCATTCCTAATGAAATCAGATGGTTCTTGTGTCCATATTGAAGCATTTCGTGTCTAGTTTCCACAGGAACAAAAATCACTATGAGAAGAGTTGTGTACAGGGAGATATAAGGTAAACACTGAAGGTAGTTCATACGGGTTTCCAGCAGAAATTCTGATTAACTTGAATCATCATCCTCAATCACTTGTCACCACGAATTTGAGTCCCATAGCCAACCCAAACATCCCAAAACAGAACCAAGCTACTGGATCTCCCCCAATGCATTCCAATCAACGTTGTAGCTTCAGCTTTGACCCACTCTAGCTTCCATTTGAAGATGCAAACCTCAAGGGAGCTTAGGACTTCATGGTTGGCCAAGTGGAGCTCTAGAATCCGAAAATGGGGGAATGTAAAGTGTGGAAACAGCTTACATAATTAACATCAATGGAAAGATAGTTTGAAGAGGAGGAGAATGGCACCAAAATTAGCCACATGCATCAAGAATTGAAGAAATGCTTCCTCCTTTTTCCTTTCCCTCTCATCGCCTCCCTCTTCCTCATTCTCTTCATGCTTCTCTTCTTTTCTTATTTTTTCCTGAAGTGTTAAGTGTGTTCTGGTTTGAGGGAGTGAGTGGGATATAAGGCCCAGCTGAAGACTTAATGGGCTAATTTACCAAAATGCCCTTAATTCAATTTTCACTTAAAATTTCAATTCTATCACACAACCAATCCCCAATGCACCATCTCCTATCATTAATCATTTAATTTAGCTAAATTACTTGGCTTGAATAATGATGTTAGCTTTGACCTTTTTGCTAGTTTCGACTAATTTGAAAGTTAGGGAAATGACTATTTTGCCCTTGCTCTCCAATTCCCATAACGGTGCACAATCCAAATGAATTGCGTGTATTTCATTATGCTTGAGCAATTAAACATTGCTTTCACAAAATCATCATGTCCATGTCCCGATTTATCATCTAGTCGAATAATAAATCGTTAGCTAATTTCGTAATCGAGATTGGCGAAACTAGGGGTGTTACACAGAGTCAAACGGAAAATTACAAAAAAGGGTAAAAGTGCAACGAATTTAAAAGTTCAGGACCTATTCACGGAAAATAAGTTAAGGGACCTCGTATAGTATTTTGCCTTATTTTGTAGTATAGACAATTTTTTTGAATTGAAATAAGCAGTTGTTGCTCTCATTTATTATGAAGTTATAAAAATTTGGAACAAAATTTTTTGTTGAGGTTAATTTTTTATGATATATTTTATCTCTTTTAGTTATTTTTTAATAGTAAGGTCGATTGTAACTTTACTCGGGATTTGGTGCGTTGAACCTCTGATTATGAGTTTGAAACTTAAAACTTCCAAAAGCTTATATGCGAGTAATATAAAAGCCGATCTTGATACCATTATTAGGAAAACTAGACATCTTAAACCACATTTACGGAATAAGTGAAGATGTTTTTCAATTCATAGTCAAAAGACATCAAAATCCTATTTTATACCGCTCTTCTCCCAATCCAAATTAAATAAGAAATTAAATCATTAAATATGGAGGTCACTTTTAAGAAATCAGCTAAAATTTTAAAGATTCAATATGTTAAGGCACGCTATATGAAAGATGCTATCTAATTATTTTTTTTAGATATAAATTTCCTCTCATATATACAAGAGAATAAAAATGTCCTCTCATACAAAGAATTGAAAATGGCTTTAAATTTTCACACGTAAATCCGAAAGATATGTTTGTAGATAACAATATCTTATTTAATATATTGCCACATGTCAACTCCTTAGCATTTTTCGCATTTAATTATTTTTTGGTTTCAAATCACTAAATAATGTATTGATTGCTTACAATAAATGACTAACATATATTTTTTTCAATTAAAAATAAGTAAGGTATATACCATAAATCAATCTAATTAAGGCTTATTTGAATCCGTATTCATTGCATTTCAAAGTTTAACAAACCACTCCTATAACATCTATTTAAAGAGTTCGAAACATAACCTCCAAACCATCCAACACAAAAAAATTAATTCTTTCTATTTGGCAAGTGGTAAATATATTCTTGAGAGTGAAGGTGAAAAATTGATTCTTTCTATTTCGAAATAAATTTGTGACTTATGATGAGTCAAAGCTGCTAGAAAATACAATGTATGTGAATCTTAGAACATTCTTTGTAATCGTTTTAATTTTTCCTTCAGATGCCTACTTATTTCTGTTCCTCTTTTAGTTATTGAAAATTGATTCTTTTGTCTTTCTTCTTTTTCCAAAATTCTACCCTTAGAAAGTTTTTGGCATGACATTTAACGGATATCACGTAAAAAAATTCGGTTCAATTCGTCCTTATGGATTATACGGCATCATTGCATCTGTATGTCTTGCAGGGAGACATGATACACGTCTCAGTGAATAAAACTTTAATTTATATGTTTAATGGACAAATTAGGGAATGCGTATTATCAAATTTGAATTATCTACCAATCCCTGTATGGTTTTTTAATTTCGAATTATGAAATTTTATTATAAGTTATGTATATTTTTTCGACCGAAAATTATAGGTGAACAATCTATTTTGTAATAGGTATCAAGGTTCAATGGTTAAAGAATAAAACACTTAACTCTATATTTGTATTAACTATTTGACGAGTTTCTTCTGTATGTTTATTTCTTATTTTCTTTCTTATGGATTTTTCAATAAATAAGTAACATATATTATTTTCAATTCAAAATAAGTAATGTATATAGGGATGACAAAAAACCCGCACCTGTGGGTAGCCGCGTGTAACATCCCTAAATTTTTAAAGATTCGACTTATGGAAATTTAGAACGATTTAATTATTGAGTGAAATAATTAGTCGCGACTCGAATATGGAGTAGTCGAGAAAAGCTATGCCGAGTGGAAAACCATAGGATTAGAGGCGTCTTAGCCTCAAAACCATGGATTAATGAGCCAAGGGCATTTTGGACTTTTCCCAACCAATTAAACCCTCAGCTCATTAACACACCTCAGCCCTCCATTCCTTTCATTTCCAGCTGAACCAGAAATTGAAGGAAAACAGAAAAAAGAAAAGGAAGAGAAAAAAGAGAGTGGGGCGAAGGGAAGAAGAAGGAAGAGGAAGGGGAAGCCTTGGATCACTTTGCATGTAAGTCCTCTCTACTCCTTTCTTTTCCATTTTTCGTGCTCTTTCCATTGAGCCTAATCTCAACCTCCCATTCTGCCCCTAACTCGAATTCCCATAGTTGGAGCTTGGAGCTCAATGTTGACAAAACTTCATTTTCCTTGCTTGCATGTTGTGGGCTGTCATGGGGAACCAGTTATCTGCAAAGTGAGCTCTCATTAAACCAATAACTCAGTAAGGAAGAGGGAGAGCAACACTAGGAAGAGGAAATTCGTAGTAGGAAGCTGTGGGTACCGGTTGTGAAGAAGCAGTTTGAGCTATATCGGGGATTGTTCGAGCGGTTTTCGGTTTGGTCGTTTCGTGTTCCGTCAGAACTTCTCGAGGAATCGTCAATCGGTGAGTTTTACTCACGATTAGGGATGTATTTCTTGTTCTAGAACTATTGTGTTTCCGTCCGTTGCGAAGTTCTGAGTTTGAGACATTTTATCGAATCGAAAACCGTTTTCGGAAAATAGTGTTTTACGGTTTTTCTATAAATATATATATGTTTTTATGGATTTATTGATTTTAATGCTTTCGCTAGAATATGGACTGAATTGTTGGTTATAATGTCTATTTTTAAGTCTCGATGGTCAGGAAATGTCTCGGGTCGAATAGAAAGCAAAACGGTACAAAACGGGTTTTCGAAATGCTGTTTTCAAACACTTCTGTTGCCCATCGCGTCGCGACCCGTGGCCGTCACGTCGCGACCTCCCCTTATTTTTGCAACGCAAAACTTTCTGTAACTTTTTGCGTCGCGACGGAACCAGTTCGCGTCGCGACCCTTTGCAGTTTTCAGCAAAATATCCTGATTTTTGTTTTCGCGATAACTTTTGAACCGAGAACCCGATTGAGGTGTTCTCAGGTACGTTTGAAAGCTTATTTAAAGACCTAACTACATATATATATATATATATATATATATATATATATATATATATAGTTTGAATTGTATAATGCACTGTTTTTGAAACTCAAAACTGTTTTCAAAACCGAATTGTAGATCACGTGTGAGCATATGATTTTGAATAACAAGACGAATAATTCGTCCAACTTGGTACCGTACTATAATGCCGGATGTCTAACATAAGATTCATCAAAACGGGTTATAGGTCAACAATAGATATAAAATATCTAGAACTTAAGTGACGGCCCAATGCGGGTACGATATATAGATTATATCGAGTTGGGTGACGACCCAACGAAATAGCATACTAGGAAGGGAAGTCATGAGCCCTCACCCTAGGCCCTGAAATGTTATGGCGTGGTCTAACGTGGGTTATCGGGATTGTGGTTGTTTGCACGGCCGATGTATGCTACAATAGGTGCACGATTCGCCGAGACTGTGGGTGTTTGCATGGTCGGGTTTCGTTTGGTAAGCTAGTAATTATGAATCACATTATGAGGCTTAATAATATATGAATAGCACATTAGATGCCGAGATTGTGGTTGTTTACACGGCCAGTAATGGGCTAAGATTATATATGGGCAAGTGGTTTATAAATTAAACCATGTTGCAACGGTTTTATAAATGAACCAAGTGGTAGTAAGGGGGCTGATAACTCTATTTTATATAGAGTTATTCATATGTTTAAACTTAGTAAGTTGCTCTCTTTCAAGCAAAGATAAAGAGTTTATATAGTATTTTATGTAATATGTGATAACTTGAGTGTTTGACATGGTTATAGTTGATAATAGGCCATTTTGGATATGTTTGATAAGTTTGTTCAGTGCAGTCTAGATGCTCCTGCATCAAATGCTCCTGCATTGATCCTGCACTTATAACTGCACTGGTTTAGCACAATGCTACTGCACTGCAACTGCATTGCTTGAAGGTTGGAGCCATCCACTTGCACATCCACTTGCCATCCACTTGCACTTGATGACCTCATGCTTGGTCTCCTAAAGCAAGAACACCTCATATTTCAGCGCCTACTATTCCCACATAGCTTTGAAGAGTCATCTACGTAGGGACACATGTTCTTATCTCATTTGACCTCCCTATACACTTGATTGAAGACTTCACATGGGAATCAACTCCTATAAAGTAACCATGAATACAGCCACCAAAGTTACTTCAACTTGAAGGAAGGAAGCACCTCTCTTGAAGACTATAAAAGGACCTCACTCCTTCACTTGAAAATAGATCACAATCCATGAGTTAGATTGAAATTTCACTCCACATAGATAAGTTCTATTTTGAAAGAAGGAAAGGAAGGAAGTGACAAATCCTCCTTACCTCGATTTCATAGTTTTACCAAAGTGCTAAGGAGCTAATGCAATTACATTGCTAGGAGAATTCATGCTAAGAGCTACAACTTGTGTAAACTCTATCTTGTTGTTTTTCTTTTGTGATTTCAATTATATAAATATGTTCTATTCTGTTTATATTTACCTTGCAATGTCTATGTTGAGCTAAACCTCTCTTAGTTGGAATGTTCTAACCATTTAATGAGCTTTTAAGTAAGTTTAATACAAGTATATGATGTGTGCACTTTAGTTCTTGCTTGATAATACTTTCAACACTTATTTTGAGGTTGATCACTTAGAATAAGTAGATTTGTAAAAGCAGACATGGTTTACAATTAAGAACTCAAGAACTAATATGGGTGAGTGTTTTACATAAAGGAAACTTGTGAAAACCATACTAAGTCCTAGACATAGGATAGTATAGTCCATAGGGTGATACTGTGGGTACTTTAAAAGACAAGAGTGAACTTATTTAGCAAGCCTAGACATAGGAAGCTTGTAATGAAACTCTGAAGAAAGTGACTGAAAGGCACACAACTAATGCAACAGCATTCAGTGCAACTGCATCATAACTGCATTAAACACTTATAAGTAAATTACTTGGGGAAGACATTCCAACTAGCTTTTCTCTATTGCATTACAACTACTTACACCTTGCTTTATTCTAACTTACTTGTGATACTCACCAATATCAACTATCTTGTTAAATTGGTTACCTTCTTCTAAATTACATAATATTGACTTTTGAAAGAGTTCATCAATCCCCGTGGGTTCGACCTGTTCTAAACACTATATTACTTGTTATGAACTGTGTATACTTGCACATGTTTTCCACACACCAGGGGCACGGTAGAACTCACTGAGACAAGTTGTCTCACCCAATCATTATTGTTGTTTTTACAGAGAAGCAGGGAAAGAGAAAGAGTAACCGGCACGGATAGGTGACCAGCTCGTGGAGATGTCAAGGACTTGCAGTCTTGAAGTTTTTAGATCCTGTTTTGCTTGCCTCTGTTATGGTTATATGACTTGTATTGTTTATGAGTTGTATAAACCGCTTTAATTTCTGTTTATGATATTGAACACCTAAGTTGTATTCCTACGGATGTTGTAACATTTTGGAACTAAGATGGATAAATCCGAAGTACTATGTTTTATTTTCAGAAAAAGTTTGTACGTTCAATATCTAAGCAGAGTTTGTGTCATCTGATTATTACTATAGTTGTGCATTACGGTATATCTACATGTTAGAAATACCGGGGTGTTACATTTGGTATCAGAGCGGTTCGACCTAGTCGGACTTAGATGTTAAGAGTCTTTTACGTCTTCTAAGTCTGCTTCTTCTTAGTATGCTATTAGACATTGAGTCTGATCAACTTAATACTTTGTGCATATTTCTCAGAATCATGGCTAGAAGAGGTAAGAGAAACCCACCTATTGATCCTCATCAGGAATGGATGCAGAATGTCATTGAAACTCAGCAGAAGATGATGAATGACATGATGCTAATGCAACAGCAACAGATAGCTCAAATGGCTCAAATGCAGCAGATGCATCAAGTGCCTCAACCACAACCAAATGAGCCAGTCAATGCACCACAACCTGAGGATCCCAACATGATGTATTTTCGGTTTCTGAAGATGAAACCTCCAATCTTCAAAGGAGGATCTGACCCAATGAAAACTCATTTCTGGGTGGATGCCATGGAAAGAATTTTTGTGACATTACAATGCAATGAAGAAGAGAAAGTGATTTGTGCTGCCAATGCTCTGGATGAAGATGCTCATACCTAGTGGACTAACGCCAGAAGAATGTTCCAAACCCAAGGAACACCTCTTAATTGGGTCAACTTTAAGGAGTTGTTCCTTGACCACGATTTCCCTGATGCCCAGAGACTTGCTAAGCAGATGGAATTTGTTAGTCTGAAACAAGGGGACATGTCATTTGGAGAGTATGCTGCAAAATTTGAAAGATTGTCTCAATTCTATGAAGTAGGAACTGATGCTCCTAATGATAGGTGGAAGATGATCATGTTTAAACAAGGTCTTCGTGGTGATGTGAATCAAGGTCTTAGTTCCTACACTATGACCACTTATCCTACGCTGGTACAACAAGCTCACACCGCTGAAGAAGATCTTAAGAGGATGTATGCAGAGAGGAAGGATTTCTGGAAGGACAAACGAAGGGGTAAGAATCAACCTCTTCCAACCATAGACACAAGGGAAAGTAGGTAGAGACCAATGATTCCTCAAGGCCTAACAAGTGTTCTTTGTGTAAGAAGTACCATCGGGGAAAGTGCCAAGCCGCGCCGAATCAGTGTTACTTTTGCAAGGAAGTGGGCCATTATGCAAACGATTGCCCGACGAAGAAAGCATTCTTGGAATCTCCTGATGCTCCAAGACAAGCCCGAGTCAACACTTTGGACGTCCAAACCATCACACCAGCTGATAATCTCATAAGGGGTACAGGTTCTCTCTTTAATGAAACTGTTAATATACTGTATGATTCTGGTGCTACTCACTATTTTATCTCTGAAGCGTGTGCCGGACGGTTAGGATTAGAAGTATCTCCTATATCTGAACCGATCACAATTCGTACTGCTGCAAAGGGTCGTGTTCGAACCCAATCATTATGCCTTAATTGTCTACTCACCATAGGAGGCAGGGAATTCGTTGTTGATTTTATCTGTTTGCCTATGAGGGGGTGGAGATTGTTTTGGGAATGAATTGGATGACTTCCAATCACGTTACTATTGTCTGCTTCAATCGTGCAATTGAGTTTCCTTCTGAAGTAGTGGAACATTCACCGCCTGCAACTAATGGTGTTATTTCTTTCACTTCAGCCAGCCAGTCTCTATTCCAAGGTGCGGAAGCTTTTGTTGTTATTTTATCTGCATCACCTGAAGCTGGTTTGGATTTATCATTTGTTCAAGTTAATAATGAATTCTTAGATGTTTTTCCCGAGGAGGTTTCCTCTTTACCTCCGGAGTGAGAGGTAGAATTCTCTATAGATTTGGCGCCTGGTGCAGGGCCAATATCTATAGCACCTTATAGGATGTCTCCTCTTCAACTAAAGGAATTGAAATCCCAACTTGAGGAATTAATTTCCAAGAAGTTTATTCGACCGAGTGCTTCTCCATGGGGTGCTCCTGTATTGCTAGTCAAGAAGAAGGACGGAAGCATGAGGTTATGTATCGACTACCGTCACCTGAACAAAATTACCATTAAGAACAAGTATCCGTTACCAAGGATAGATGATCTGCTTGATCAACTTCGAGGCGCTAAAATATTCTCCAAAATTGATCTAAGATCGGGATACCATCAAATCAGAGTGAAGGCCTTAGATATTCCGAAGACTGCGTTCCGTACTAGGTATGGACACTACGAGTTTGTAGTGATGCCACTCGGACTAACTAATGCTCCAGCTGTTTTTATGGATTACATGAACCGAGTTTTTCATTCCTACTTGGATCAGTTTGTGGTTGTCTTCATAGACGATATCTTGGTGTATTCAAAGACAATTGAGGAGCATGCTCAACATCTCCGCTTTGTTTTGAATGTACTCCGAGAAAAGAAGCTATATGCAAAGCCGTCGAAGTGTGATTTCTGGATGTCAGAAATAAAATTCTTGGGTCATGTGATTTCCCAAGAGGGAGTAGCAGTCGATCCTAGTAAAGTGGAAGCTGTATTGAATTGGGAGCGACCAACTTCAGTGACAGATGTAAGAAGCTTTTTGGGATTAGCAGGTTATTATAGAAAATTTATCCAAGGATTCTAACAGTTAGTCCTCCCGCTTACCCAGTTAACTCGCAAGGGTCAACCGTTTACTTGGGATACTGATTGTGAGGAGTGTTTTCTCGAATTGAAAGAATGATTGACTTCTGCCCCGATCTTGATTCTTCCGGATCCGTCCCTGGGATTTCAAATCTACAGTGACGCCTCTGGGAAGGGTTTAGGATGTGTCCTTATGCAGAATCAACATGTGGTGGCCTATGCATCCAGGCAATTGAAGACTCACGAACGGAATTACCCAACTCATGACTTAGAATTGGCGGCTATTGTGTTTGCACTAAAAATTTGGAGACATTATTTACGGTTCTCGTTTCAAAGTTTTTAGTGACCACAAGAGCTTGAAATATTTGTTCGATCAGAAAGAGCTGAATAACATACAGGGACGGTGGATTGAATTCCTGAAGGATTATGACTTCGAGTTGAAGTATCATCCTGGAAAGGCTAATGTTGTGGCAGATGCGTTAAGCAGAAAGTCTCTCCACACCGCAGAGCTAATGGTTTATGAAATGGCATTGTTGGAGTCCTTTAGAGACTTGAATCTCAAGGTGGCAAGGAAAAGGAACCGGTTAGTGTTGCGACATATTCAGTCACCAGTGTATTGAGAGATCAAATTCGTGTGGCTCAAGAGGTTGATGTGAAACTACAATCTCAGAAAGGATTGCCAAACTTCACCGAAGACAGTGATGGTATTATCTATTTCGATGGTAGGATTTGTGTACCCAATGATGAAGACATCAGGAGGCAGGTATTAGAGGAAGCTCATAGGAGTCAGTATTCTGTACATCCTGGATCCACCAAGATGTATCGGGACTTAAGGCAGATGTATTGGTTGCCTGGAATGAAAGCTGATGTTGCTGAGTATGTATCTCGATGCTTAACCTATCAAAAGGTTAAAGCAGAGCACCAACGACCTGCTGGTCAACTACAACCACTTGATGTGCCAGTTTGGAAATGGGAAGATATCTCGATGGATTTTGTTATGGGCTTACCAAGGTCGCAAGCCGGAAATGATTCCATTTGGGTAGTAGTGGATCGACTAACTAAATCCGCTCACTTTATTCCTGTCCGCTCAAATTACAAAGTTTCCAAGCTAGCAGAGGAGTATGTAAGGAACATCATAAGGCTACATGGGGCCCCGACTAGTGTTGTGTCTGACCGAGATCCTAACTTCACATCCAAATTTTTGAAAGCACTGAACGAAGCTTTAGGGACAAGGGTGCTTGTTAGCACTGCTTATCATCCTCAGACTGATGGTCAAACAGAGAGGACTATTCAGACTCTTGAGGACATGCTTCGGGAATGTGTGTTAGATAGCGGAAGGAAATGGGAGAACCATCTTCCATTAGTAGAGTTCGCCTACAACAACAGTTACCACTCCAGCATTTGAATGGCACCGTTTGAAGCACTTTATGGAAGAAAGTGTAGAACTCCTTTGTGTTTGTGGGAAATTGGTGAAGATAAATTTTTGGGACCCGATATGGTTCGTGAAACTACCGAGAAGATTAGACTGATTCAAGAAAGAATGAAGGTTGCTCAGAGTCGGTAAAAGAGCTATGCTGACAACCGAAGGAGACCATTGGAATTTGAAGTTGGTGATCATGTATTTTTGAGGGTTTCTCCAACCATAGGTACCGGGAGAGCTTTGCGAGCGAAGAAAATCAGTCATCGATATGTTGGACCATTCCAAATCATCGAACGTATTTGACCAGTTGCCTATCGCTTCGCTCTGTCTCCGGCCTTATCAAATCTCTATGATGTATTCCATGTATCTCAGTTAAGGAAGTACGTTCCCGATCCAGATCAGCCACTGAATATTGACACAATTGACCTTCGACCGGATTTATCATTCCAACCTTATCCTAGCTACATCCTGGAGCGTGGCTAGAAGACGCTACGGACAAGGACCATTCCCATTGTTAAAGTGGTTTGGGATGGCTTCTCAACCGAAGAGGCTACCTGGGAGTTTGAAGATGACATGCGAACTCGATATCCATATCTATTTCATTGAGGTACGTCTTTTCAATTTTGAGGACAAAATTTTAAAAGTTGGGGTGATTGTAACATCCCTAAATTTTTAAAGATTCGACTTATGGAAATTTAGAACGATTTAATTATTGAGTGAAATAATTAGTCGCGACTCGAATATGGAGTAGTCGAGAAAAGCTATGCCGAGTGGAAAACCTAGGATTAGAGGGGTCTTAGCCTCAAAACCATGGATTAATCAGCCAAGGGCATTTTGGACTTTTCCCAACCAATTAAACCCTCAGCTCATTAACACACCTCATCCCTCCATTCCTTTCATTTCCAGCTGAACCAGAAATTGAAGGAAAACAGAAAAAAGAAAAGGAAGAGAAAAGAGAGAGTGGGGCGAAGGGAAGAAGAAGGAAGAGGAAGGGGGAAGCCTTGGATCACTTTGCATGTAAGTCCTCTCTGCTCCTTTCTTTTCCATTTTTCGTGCTCTTTCCATTGAGCCTAATCTCAACCTCCCATTCTGCCCCTAACTCGAATTCCCATAGTTGGAGCTTGGAGCTCAATGTTGACAAAACTTCATTTTCCTTGCTTGCATGTTGTGGGCTGTCATGGGGAACCAGTTATCTACAAAGTGAGCTCTCATTAAAGAAATAACTCAGTAATGAAGAGGGACATCAACACTAGGAAGAGGAAATTCGTAGTAGGAAGCTGTGGGTACCGATTGTGAAGAAGCAGTTTGAGCTATAACGGGGATTATTCGAGCGGTTTTCAGTGTGGTCGTTTCGTGCTCAGTCGGAACTTCTCGGGGAATCGTCAATCGGTGAGTTTTACTCACGATTAGGGATGTATTTCTTGTTCTGGAACTATTGTGTTTCCGTCCGTTGTGAAGTTCTGAGTTTGAGAAATTTTATCGAATCGAGAACCGTTTTCGGAAAAATAGTGTTTTACGGTTTTTCTATAAATATATATGTTTTTATGGATTTATTGATTTTAATGCTTTCGCTGGAATATGGACTGAATCGCTGGTTATAATGTCTATTTTTAAGTCTCGATGGTCAGGAAATGTCTCGGGTCGAATAGAAAGCGAAATGGTACAAAACGGGTTTTCGAAATGCTGTTTTCAAACACTTCTGTCGCCCATCGCGTTGCGACCCGTGGCCGTCACGTCGCGACCTCCCCTTATTTTTGCAACGCAAAACTTTCTGTAACTTTTCGCGTCGCGACGCCTTGTCAGTTTTCAGTAAAATATCCTGATTTTTGTTTTCGCGATAACTTTTGAACCGGGAACCCGATTGAGGTGTTCTCAGGTGCGTTTGAAAGCTTATTTAAAGACCTAACTACATATATATAATTTGAATTGTATAATGCACTGTTTTTGAAACTCAAAACTGTTTTCAAAACCGAATTGTAGATCACGTGTGAGCATGGGATTTTGAATAACAAGACGAATAATTCGTCCAACTTGGTACCGTACTATAATGTCGGATGTCTAACATAGGATTCATCGACACGGGTTATAGGTCAACAATAGATATAGAATATCTAGAACTTAAGTGACGGCCCAATGCGGGTACGATATATAGATTATATCGAGTTGGGTGACGACCCAACGAAATAGCATACTAGGAAGGGAAGTCATGAGCCCTCACCCTAGGCCCCGAAACATTATGGTGTGGTCTAACGTGGGTTATCGGGATTGTGGTTGTTTGCACGGCCGATGTATGCTACAATAGGTGCACGATTCGCCGAGATTGTGGGTGTTTGCACGGTCGGGTTTTGTTTGGTAAGCTAGTAATTATGAATCAAATTACGAGGCTTAATAATATATGAATAGCACATTAGATGCCGAGACTGTGGTTGTTTGCACGGTCGATAATGGGCTAAGATTATATATGGGCAGGTGGTTTATAAATTAAACCATGTTGCAACGGTTTTATAAATGAACCGAATGATAGTAAGGGGGCACGGTAGAACTCACTGAGACAAGTTGTCTCACCCAATCATTATTGTTGTTTTTACAGAGAAGCAGGGAAAGAGAAAGAGTAACCGGCACGGATAAGTGACCAGCTCCTGGAGATGTCAAGGACTTGCCGTCTTGAAGTTTTTAGATCCTGTTTTGCTTGCCTCTGTTATGGTTATATGACTTGTATTGTTTATGAGTTGTATAAACGACTTTAATTTCTTTTTATGATATTGAACACCTAAGTTGTATTCCTACGGATGTTGTAACATTTTGGAACTAAGATGGATAAATCCGAAGTACTATGTTTTATTTTCGGAAAAAGTTTGTACGTTCAATATCTAAGCAAGGTTTGTGTCCTCTGATTATTACTATAGTTGTGCATTACGGTATATCTACATGTTAGAAATACCGGGGTGTTACACCGCGGGTATTATCCGTGACGGGTACGGGGCGGGTAGCTTAACGGGTACCCGTGAGTTGAACAAGCAGATAATTAGACTACCCGTCAATAAACGGGACGGGGCCAGATATTTAGGTACTCGTTCCCGCAGGTACCCATACCCGTAATAAATATATTTATTTGGAAAATTTCCTATTATTATTAATTTTAGTGCTATTTATCTTCTTTCATTAACTACTATAAGCTAACAAATAATGTATAATGAAATGCCTAATTTTTATATGAATGAAGAGAAAAAATGGTGTTCAAAAGGATGATTTTGTTTGGTATTTCAAGTTTTATTTTCAAAAAAATATTTCAATTAATATTATATAAATTATATGAATGTATAATGAAATGCCTAATTTTTTTATATGAATGAAGACAAAAAAAATGGTGTTCAAAAGATTAATTTCTTTTTTGGTATTTCAAATTTTATTTTCAAAAAAATATTTCAATTAATATTAAAAGTATCCATTGGTATCCACGAGGAGACAATACTCGTGAAAAACCCGCTATGCGGGTACCCGTGCGGGTATGAGACGGATACAGGTAGCATTAATATTAAACGGGTTGGGTAGCGGGTAACTAATACCCGTGCCCGCACCGCTTCGATGACATCTCTAAACGTATATACCATAAGTCAATCTAATTAAGGCCTATTTGAATCAGTACTCATTGCATTTCAAAGTTTTCAAACAAACCACTCCTATAACATTTATTTAAAGAGTTCGAAACATAACCTCCAAACCATCCAACGCAAAAAATTAATTCTTTCTTTTTGGCAAGTGGTAAATATATTTTTGAGAGTGAAGGTGCAAAATTGATTCTTTCTATTTCGAAACAAATTTGTGACTTATGATGAGTCAAAGCTGCTAGAAAATACAATGTATGTGAATCTTAGAACATTCTTTGTAATCGATTTAGTTTTTCATTCAGATGCCTACTAATTTCTCTTCCTCTTTTAGTTATTGAAAATTGATTCTTTTGTCTTTCTTCTTTTTCCATAATTCTACCCTTAAAAAAATTTTGGCATGACACTTAACGAATATCATGAAAAAAAATTCGGTCCAATTCCTCCTTATGGACTATAAGGCATCCTTGCATCTGTATGTCTTGCAGGGAGAAATGATACATGTCTCAATGAATAAAACTTTAATTTATATGTTTAATGGGCAAATTAGGGAATGTGTATCAAATTTGAATTATCTACAAATCCCTGTGTGGTTTTTTTATTTCGAATTTAGAATTTTTATTATAGTTATTTATATTTTTCTGACCGAAAATTATAGGTGAACAATTTATTCTATAGTAGGTATCAACAGTGGCGGACTGATAACTCTATTTTATATAGAGTTATTTATACAATCAAGCTTGAGTTATTGCTTATTTTCAAGAACATATATATATATTTATAGCTTATTTATCAAGGAACAACATTCTAAGTATTCAAATGGATAAAGGGCAATGTTCTAGGCAAAATGCACAAATCTTGTTAGGTTTGATATTTTTGTTCAGTGCAGCTACTGCAGGAGTGGAAACACTGACAACATCAGGAGTGGAAACACCAGGAGTGGAAACACTAACAACACCTTCTAAAATTCTGCAGTTAATACCAAAACATCCAAAGACCATTTCAATGCTTCCACACTTGATTAGTGACGTCATGCCTAGTCACCTGGAGCTGAGCCACTTGCTGAAGTCGGCGATACACATAAAAATCAAGTTGCAAGACTAAAGCTTATCTAAAAGACATGTGGCACTTCTCCAATGGACCTCATCTTTTGTTATGCATGCAAGCGACCAAACCTGTGCAGCTTGCTTGATTGGTTGTCAACAAACTAACCATGTTCAGTTCCCTCAGCTTATCTTTCGCGCCAAAGGAAACCCCTTGCAAGAGGAAAGCTTTCAAGCCTATAAATAGATATCAAATCTTCACAAGAAAATCATCCATCATCCTATCTTCTATTATCTTTCACATCTTTAAATCTTTTATCTTTCAGTTTAGTTTAGGTTTAGTTTATTTTCATTTTAAGTTTCTAAGGAGAGGAAGGTGAGGAAGTGCTTGACAACCATTCCCTTCACTTCTACTTTGAAGAAATTCGTGTAAGAAATCTTTATTGTACTTCAACTTGGGAACTTAATGCAAAAGATCTTCTATTCAAGTAATCTCTACTCTTTTAAGTTCTTTTGCCTTATTATTCATTTACTTATGTTCTTTGCATATTCTTTGCTTTATAACATGAGTAACATGAGCTAAATTCCCTTAAGTTGAGATGTTCTAACCTTGTAATGAACTTCTAACTATGTTATTATGGTTTATGGAGTGTAAACACTTTAAACTCTTGCATAACACTTCTTTCAACTTATTCTGGAATTGATCACTTTAGAATAGGTAAAACTTGTAGCAGCGGACATGGGCTACATTTATGAACTCAAGAGTTAATAGGAACAAGTATTTAATAAAGAAAACTTTGTTAAATATATGCTAAGACCTAGACATAGGATAGCATAGTTCTTAGGATAATAAAATTACAAGAGTGAACCTATTTAGCAACTTGGATCATTGTTAGGAGGCAAGGGAGGAATTGACAAACCTTTCTTTACTGTAGAAAACAAAGATCATAAGAGCTTGTAATGAAACTCTGAAGAGAAGCGCTGAAAGGCATAAACTGATGCACCTACATCCAGTGTTCCCACACTACATACTCCATTAAAACACTTAGAAGTAAAGTACTTGGTGAAAACATCTCAACTACTTTTTCCAACTGATTTCTCACACATTTTATTGCTTATTATTATTTTACTTACTTTGAAAAACTCCAAACCAAAAATACTGAATAGTGTAGACACACTAAGTGTACACTTTGAACTACAAAAATTTACAATACATAATCCCTGTGGGTTCGACCTTTCTTATCACTTTATTACTTGTGTGACTATGTATACTTGCATATTAAAATACCACACCAAGTTTTTGGCGCCGTTGCCGGGGATTATAGTAAAATTTTGTTGTTTAGATTGTTAATTTAGTGTTTTATTAGTACTACTGGTATTCTGTTTTCTGTGCAGAAACACTTAGTGCAGAAACACTCAGTGTGGAAACACTAGTTTATGCCCAGAAATAGACCACCAGAATTTGATTGTGATCCAGAAGTTGAGAGAAGATTTAGGAGATTGCTAAGACAACAAAAACAAAGACAACAAGACTGCAGAACAATGTCTCACCACAGTGAAGATGCCTCAGTGAGAGGAGGACCTAATTCACATCAACAAACTGAAGGTGGACCAGATCACAGACAACAATTTATTCAAATGGGACCAACAGGTATGATTAATGATAGAGATAGACCTATGAGAGACTATGCTCAATATGACCAGCAGCACATACAAACTAGTATTGCTAGACCTCAAATTGATGCTGTTCATTTTGAATTTAAACCTATGATGTTTCAAATGTTGCAAACAATTGGTCAATTTGGTGGATCCCCACATGAAGATCCCCATGAACATTTAAAACAATTCATAGAAGTTTGTAGTAACTTTATCATTCCTGGCATTAGTGAGGATGCATTTAGGCTTAAGTTATTTCCATACTCTTTGAAAGATAGGGCAAAATCATGGCTAAATTCTATGGAGCCCAATTCTATTCATACATGGAATGAATTAGCTGAAAAATTCTTAAGCAAATATTTTCCTCCTATTAAAAATGCTAGGACACTACAAGAAAAAAGCTATTTTACGTCACTTGGTTAACCTCAGTTGCCTAAAACCGACGCTAGTGGAATGGGAAGTGGTTTTATGACCGGGATTTAACGTCAATTACCAACCGCCTGGAAACTCATATTTGACCGACGGGAATCTTGCGCGTCCGCTCTTCCACCAATTTCGTTTCACACCGCTCAAACTTTCATTTCCCGCAAATTGATTCCCCAAATTGAGTCTATCACTCTTCAACCCCTAAAGTTAACCTAGCTGAAGAATTTGTCCGCTCAACCCTCAATTGGTGCGCTCGGCTCCACCCCCAATTCGTCCGCTGCGAAGCTTCCCTCTCGAACCCACACCGGACCTGCTGCAACACACCCAACTATTCTTGTTGTTCTTGCGGTTGGTACCCTCTGTTCCCTTGCTTCATGTTCTTGAGCTATGTGTGGTTTATCTGTCTTGGATTTCCTCCTCCGCAACCCCCACTGATCATTGTTTCAGATTTCCTTTCCCCTAAAGTATTGAGTCGGCTCATGTGATTCCTTCATATTGAATTACATTGATCCCCCGCATTGGAGTGTGTTTATGTTTTTATTCTGAAACTATTGATCATGGCTTCATTTCTTGGTTATCTTGCTTGGCTTACCCTAAACTATAATACAATTGACTCGGTTCTTAGATGGTAGAAATCTTTTTAGATAGGCAATATTTGCTGGCATGGCTTCATTTCTCCTGCACATGATACAAATTCTATGCAGATTCTATTATATTTTTCTGTATATACTATCATGTTGTACTGCCTCATCAGTCCTCATCTCTCTCGATGTGTCATCCCCTGTGCTATACTTTTAACATTTTCTGTGAAATAATAAAGGCAGATGTGTAACCTTATTTTATTTCTTATCTAGACAGGTTCTGGGAAGACACTTACATACTTGCTTTTGATATACTCCATCATCAACACTAGAAAATCTTCTGTGCAAGCACTAATTTTGGTGCCCACCCGTGAACTTGGCATACAAGTAAGAATGTGCATAAGTTGTGATGTTATAGTGACATTTATTTGTCTTTAATGCAACTTATCAGGGGGAACTCCCTTGAATATGGCTAATTACTGAGTGCAAAAAAATTACTTAATGACAAGGTCACCAAGGTTGCTAGGATGTTGGCAGCAAAGCCAACTGGAGTTGAAGGGGACCAAAAATCGTGTACCATCATGGCTCTGTTAGATGGAGGAACTTTGAGAAGGCACAAGAGTTGGTTAAAGGTAGAAATATCTCATTGATAGAACTGGTCAGAATTATATATAAATAACTGAATTATGCTTCGGAATATATGTTAGTTTCTTCTAGTCCATTTTTGGCTGCCACAACCCCCGGATATTGATGGATGCATAATACTAAAGATTCTTAAATGTCCATCGTAGGCTATATTTTTTTGGTTTATGCTACAATACCGATAATTGTTTGATTCACACATTAACAAATAACATATAAGCTATTGGTCAAATTGTGATATAGAGGAACTATGCTCCTAGGGGCTATAATTATTCTATTGTTTGTTTAGCTCAATTAATACTAAAGATCGTGAAATAGATTGCATTGTGTGTGTGTGTGTGTATATAATATATATATAATGCATAATGTTAGTGGATGGGCTTTAAAGATTAGGCATCAATGACCAACTAATTCCTTGTGTTTTGTTGTGTGTATTGACAATTTAGGCCTTTGTAGGGAATTGGTTTCAAATTCCAAACGTTATATCATAGCTCTGTTTGAATGCAACTTCTGTTTACATTGATTTTTATCTTCTCTTTAACTGTTCGCTAGCTGCATTTATAGAGAATTCTCATTCAGGTTTGATTAACTTTTTCCCAATTTAGGCAGAGCCTCCAACAGTAGTGGTTGCAACAGTTGGCAGTTTATGCCAAATGATTGAAAGAAATTTGTTTTCGCTGGGAACTTTGCGGGTGTTGGTTGTTGATGAGGTAAATTTTTTAATATTTGCAACTTATTAATCTTTGTACACTTTTCAGTAATTGTATATTTATAGTTTGTAATGTTTAAAGTTTGAGCTAAGAAAGCATAATTCCAGATTTTTTTTTTCATCACCATAATTCCAGATTTCTCTTCTGCATATCTGTGCTTCTGTACCTTTTGGAAATTTTATAAATTGAGAAATATAATAATTATAAAGCCTGGAATTATATAAGTCCTGCCAACTTTTTTTTACCGCCCTTGAGTAGTTTTATAAGTATTTATTTATATTTTTTTTTCTTGTCTGCATAGGTTGACTGCATTTTCAATTCTTCAAAGGAAATAAGTTCCCTTCGGAAGATTTTGACTTCATATTCATCTTGCAATAGCCGTCAGACCGTGTTTGCTAGTGCATCTATACCACAGCACAACCGATTTCTTCACGATGCCGTGCAGCAGAAATGGACGAAGGTAGACATATCTGATTATTTGTTTGTTTTGAAGGTACCATAAAATTTCATTCTGACTTAATTTGTTTTCCAGAGTGATGTGATACATATTCATGTTAGTCCTGTGGAGCCCATGCCATCTCGCCTGCATCATAGATTCATAGTAAGAAGTATTGATCTGGAGTATTAATGAAATTTCTTGTAAAACGCTTTATTCTTAGTTAAATATGTTATTATGATATAATTTTTTTTGCATATTTAACTAATGTCACTGTACTATCAAAATTATGCAGAAAATCCCTCCATGTTGATGCTATGCTGAATCAAACTTAAACTTCTTACATGTAACACAAAGTAGCAGCATGTGGCATTTTTTCAATGGCCAAGTCACGCTCCTTGGTTCAATTAAAACTTGTTTTTCCAGTAGATACAAAGCTATAGCTTGATCTTATTTTTTACTCTACTACGATATTCAGATGATTTAATTGCTTTGGATATTCTACTAATTTCTATTAAGTGGAGTTCTGCCATCTTAAGCACAAGTAATACAATTAATGTCATCCTTAATTCAGGTTTGATCTCCCATTTCCCTTCTATAATTGCATCCAGTGTTATGTCTATTTCAGAACATTCATTAATAAATTTTTATTTTATGTGATGGCTTTGGTAAAATATAGCACCTCACATTATGTGATGGCTTTGGTAAAATATAGCACCTCATATCTGTTGTAGGAATATGTGGGCTACTGTTATTAGTAATCTGCATCTATGGTAAATACTTCTATGGAGCTTTCAACTCAAGATGATAATGGTATATCTTCATTTGCATAGTCCCTTTAAATCCTAATGCCCTTTTATTTATCCCCATAGAGATGTTTGAAGTAGACTTGAAACTGAAGTTCTAACCAAAATGTGCATTATGAAAGAAATGATTAAGTTACCTTGAATGAGATACATTCCTTTAATTGAATGGTCACGATAACCGTTGCTGATTTTTCTTGCTATTCATGGTGTAGTCTCTTGTAGGGCAGAATATGAAATTTCGGGATTATTCTTTTGAAATGCATTCCCTCTTGTAATTATTTAATTGTTTACATAAATGACATTATTTTTTTTGTTTTTGTTGTTGCAGCAACAACAAAGTGCTGGTGGTCAATTATCATCAACTAACAACAATAGCCAGCCTTGAAGTGACCTTTATGCTCGGTGCTACTTTTGAAATGTAATATGTTAGAGCTACTTGTAAAATTGTTATCTTGTTAACAAGAGCTACTTTATAGAGCTATTGTTATTATTTTCTTAGGACCATTTTTGAGAAATATTGTTAACTTCTATGTATAATCTTATATTAATAATGAGATTGTTATGTTATTATTGTTCATGACCAAACATCTTATATCTTTTAATAAAATTATATTTTTGTTATTATGTTGTTTAAATTAATTTTCTAGGTTAACAAGAAATGTGTACTGCTGCCATTAAAAATGAGTGGGTTAGTCTAAACATACAAGATTAAAAGAATTAAATAATATTTTTAAAAAAAAAAAAATCAACATAGCGGCGGTTGTAAACCACCACTAAAATAAATAATAAAAAATGCTTAGTGGCGGTTACAAATTGCCACTAAAGTAAAAGAAAAATGACTGTCAACTTTTGGATTTACCGTCGGGTTGAACAGACGCAAAAATTGAAATAACGTCAGTCGACTTTCACATTTACCGTCGGTTGTCACTGACGCTAAAGAAAAAATAGCGTCAGTCAACTTTCATGTTTACCGTCGGTTGTAACTGACGCTAAAGTAGAAATAACGTCAGTCCACTGTCACGTTTACCGTCGGTTGTAACTGACGCTAAAGTAGAAATAACGTCAAACACCTTTTACATTTACCGTCGGTTGTAACTGACGCTAAAGTAGAAATATGTCAGTCAGCTTTCACGTTTAGCGTCGGTTGAAACTGACGCGAAGTTGACTACGGGCGGTCGCATAAACCGACGCTGTTCGGTCTAGTGGCGCCATATTTAGTGGCGGTTTTGAAACCGACGGAAGTCCACTTAGCGTCGGTTGAAACCGACGCTAAACCCCATTTTTAACCGACGCGAAATCCCGGTTTTCTTGTAGTGGGATGAGACATGATATTACATCTTTTAAGCAAAAAGAATTTGAATCATTGTTTAAAGCATGGGAAAGATGGAAAGAACTTTTAAGAAAATGTCCACATCATGGTTTACCTGTCATTATACAAATGGAAACTTTTTACAATGGTCTAGAACCACAAACCAGAGTGATGCTTGATGCATCAGCTGGTGGTGTTCTTTTGAATATGTCTTATAATGAAGCATGTGATCTTATTGACAAAATTGCTACAAATGGTTCAAGTTGGCCTACTGAGAGGGTAAGTGCTCAAAAGAGAACCTCTGGAGTACATGAGATTAATGATCTATCAGCCCTATCTGCTCAAGTAGCCACTTTAACCAATCTGATCAAACAGTGCACTAGTGTACCTACATCTAATGTAGCAACACCTAAAGAAAACACTGCAGCAGCTGTAGAATAAGCCCCTCCAGGAACTACAAGTGTGTATTGTGGAGGAGGCCATCTATATGAAGAATGTCCTAGCAACCCTGTCTCTGTCAATTATGTAGGTTACAATAAAAATAACAACCCTTACTCTAATACCTACAATCCAGGATGGAAGAACCACCCAAATTTTAGGTGGAACAATTCTAATGCACCTGCACAAAGTGCACCTGCACCAAGTACTCCTCCTGGATTCCTACCTCAAAGCCAACAAAGATCAAACCCACCTGCCAGTGCCAACTCTCTAGAAGAATTGCTTAGATCATTCATTAGTGAAACTAGAACTGCTAGGCAAGCTCATGATATATCAATTAAGAACCTAGGGAACCAAGTAGGGCAATTAGCAACTGCTTTGCAGCAAAGACCAGTAGGTACTTTGCCATCAAACACAGAAGCTTCACCTCACAAAGGCAAGGTAAGGAACAGGTTAAAGCTATATCTTTAAGAAGTGGCAAGGATCTAACAGAACCATATGAGCTTGAAGGTACAGAGAAGGGAGAAAAAAATAAAAATGAAAAAAATTCTCAAGATGCAGAAACACCTGGTGTTCCTACATCTCCTACTCCAAGGTTAGTACCAGAATACCCTCCTCCTCCTTTTCCTCAAAGATTGAAAAAAATACATGAGGAGAAGCAATTCAGTAAATTTTTAGATGTTTTAAAACAATTGCATATCAATGTTCCCTTGATAGAGGCACTTCAACAAATGCCAAACTATGCTAAATTCATGAAAGATGTGCTTTCTAAAAGAAGAAGATTAGGGGAATTTGAAACTGTTGTTATGTCAAAAGAATGTAGTCTGATTTTACAAAACAAAATTCCAAGGAAGCTAAAGGATCCAGGTAGCTTTACAATCCCTTTTTCAATAGGTAAGTACTATACAGGAAGAGCATTATGTGATTTAGGTGCAAGCATCAATTTGATGCCCAAATCTATCTTCACAAAGCTAGGGATTGGAAATGCAAAACCTACCACATTGACACTATCTTTGGCAGATAGATCAATTGCATATCCAGAAGGAATTATTGAGGATATATTGGTGCAAGTTGACAAGTTTGTGTTTCCTGCAGATTTTGTTATACTTGATTTTATTGCAGATGAAGAAGTGCCAGTCATACTTGGAAGACCATTCTTGGCAACAGGGAAAACACTGATAGATGTGCAAAGAGGAGAGCTAACCATGAGAGTGAATGATCAAGAAGTAAAATTTAATGTCTTGAATGCTTTGAAGTATCCTGCAGAGGAGAGTGAAGAGTGTTCATCAATCTCACTTGATCATTTGGTAGAGAAGCAGTTCCACAAGCAGTATGATCACCTTGTCAATGCACTAGCACCTGATGTTTCTGCATTGCCTGCTGAGAAATTTATTGAAGAAAGCATATTGCCCAAGGAACAAGCTACACCTAAGGTATGGGTTAGAACTTATGAATCTCTTAATTTAGAAAATCCCAACCTTAAAGAAAATGTACCTTCTATTGAACAACCTCCTAAGCTAGAATTAAAAGAACTACCTAAGCATTTAAAATATGTTTTTCTAGGTGAGGATAATACCCTTCCTGTAATCATAGCTTCTGATCTATCTTTAGAACAAGAGCTTGATTTAATTAAAACCTTGAGAAAACATAGAAAAGCTATAGGTTGGCAAATGTCTGACATTAAAGGGATTAGCCCCTCAACATGCATGCATAGGATAATTTTAGAAGAAAATTCTAAAAATAGCATAGAAGGGCAAAGAAGATTAAATCCAGTAATGAAAGAGGTTGTTAAGAAGGAAATAATTAAATGGCTAGATGCTGGTATTATCTACCCTATCTCAGATAGTGCATGGGTTAGTCCTGTGCAATGTGCTCCTAAAAAGGGTGGAGTCACAGTTGTAGCCAATAAAAATAATGAATTAATCCCAACTAGAACTGTAACAGGGTGGAGAATCTGTATGGATTACAGAAAACTCAATAAGGCCACTAAGAAAGATCATTTCCCCTTACCCTTTATAGATCAAATGTTAGATAGGTTAGCAGGAAAGGAATTCTATTGTTTCTTAGATGGTTATTCAGGATACAATCAAATAGCAATTGAACCTAAGGATCAACAGAAAACCACCTTTACTTGTCCTTATGGTACTTTTGCCTTTAGAAGGATGCCTTTTGGACTTTGTAATGCTCCTGCTACCTTTCAAAGATGCATGATGTCAATCTTTTCTGACTTCATTGAGCAATCAATGGAAGTCTTCATGGATGACTTTTCTGTTTTTGGAGAAACATTCTCATTATGCCTTTCAAACTTAGAAGAAATTCTTCAAAGGTGTGAAGACACTAACTTAGTGCTTAATTGGGAAAAATGTCATTTCATGGTAAAAGAAGGCATTGTGCTTGGTCATAAAATATCAAAAAAAAGGTCTTGAAGTAGATAGGGCAAAAATAGAGGTAATTGAGAAACTACCACCTCCATCAACAATCAAAGGGATTAGAAGTTTTTTAGGTCATGCAGGATTCTATAGGAGATTTATCAAAGACTTTTCAAAAATTTCAAAACCATTGTGTATGCTTTTGCAACATGATGTACCTTTTAATTTTGATGAATCTTGTGTAGAAGCTTTTCAAAAACTAAAAAAGGCCTTAGTTACAACACCAGTTGTAGTCACTCCAGATTGGAGTAAGCCTTTTGAACTCATGTGTGATGCTAGTGACTTTGCAGTAGGAGCAGTCCTAGGGCAAAGATATAACAAAGTGTTTCATACCATATACTATGCTAGCAAAACACTAATTGAGGCTCAAATGAACTACACTGTGACAGAGAAGGAACTATTAGCAGTGGTTTTTGCTTTTGAAAAATTTAGATCATACTTGGTAGGCACCAAAGTAATTGTGTACACTGACCATTCTGCCATCAAGTATCTAATTTCTAAAAAAGATGCAAAACCTAGGCTAATAAGATGGGTTCTATTACTTCAAGAATTTGATCTTGAAATAAGAGATAAGAAAGGAGTAGAGAACCAAGTGGCTGATCACCTCTCTAGACTTGAAAGTAATAATACAGGTACAATTGAAGAAATCAAGGAAAGTTTCCCTGATGAGAAATTACTAGCAATTACCATGAATACAGCCAGTGTTTCTGCACTCAGTGTGGCCACACCTCATGTTTCAACACCATGGTATGCAGACATAGTAAATTTCCTTGTAAGCAAAATTGTACCATGTGACATGAACTATCAACAGAAAAGAAGGTTCTTCCACATAGTAAAACAATACTATTGGGATGACCCTTACCTATTCAAGATATGTCCTGATCAAATCATGAGAAAATGCATTCCTGAAGAAGAACAGCAAGCAGTGCTCCTGCATTGTCATGCTGCACCATATGGAGGTCACTTTGGAAGCCAAAGAACAGCAGCTAAGGTACTTCAATCAGGTTATTTCTGGCCTACTCTATTTAAAGATGCTTATTATATGGTCAAAACCTGTGATAAATGTCAAAGAAGTGGTAATATATCTAATAGACATGAAATGCCTAGGACTAATATTTTAGAAATAGAACTTTTTTATGTTTGGGGCATGGATTTCATGGGTCCTTTTCCACCTTCTTTTGGCAATGAATACATCTTAGTAGCTGTAGACTATGTGTCTAAATGGATTGAGGCTGTAGCACTGCCAAATAATGATGCTAAATCTGTTAGCAAATTTCTCCAAAGAAATATTTTTTCAAGATTTGGTACTCCAAGAGCAATCATCAATGATGAAGGCTCACATTTTTGCAACAAACTTATTGAAAATCTTCTTGCAAAATATGGAGTAAAACATAAAATTGCTACTGCTTATCATCCACAAACAAGTGGACAAGCTGAACTTTCAAATAGGGAAATAAAAAGAATGCTTGAGAAAATGGTTGGACCAAACAGAAAAGATTGGTCCTTACACTTAGATGAAGCATTATGGGCATATAGGACTGCATTTAAAACTCCATTAGGAATGTCCCCCTATAAGTTAGTTTATGGCAAGCCATGTCATCTCCCTGTTGAATTACAAAACAAGTCATATTGGGCTATCAAAAAGTTGAATTCTGATCTCAAAAAGGCAGGAGAGAAAAGGTTTCTTGAGCTAAATGAATTAGAAGAATTTAGGCATTTCTCCTATGAGAATGCAGAAATTTATAAAGCTAAAACCAAAGTATGGCATGACAAGAAAATCCAAAGGAGAGAGCTTAAAGAAGGAGGAATGGTTCTGTTGTACAATTCTAGGTTGAAACTCTTCCCTGGAAAACTGAGATCAAGATGGTCAGGACCATTCAAATTAGTTAAAATCTACCCCCATGGTGCAGTTGATCTATATGATGCAACCACTGATACCACTTTCAAAGTAAATGGACAAAGAGTGAAAATGTACTATGGAGAGCATGTAGAGAGAGACAAGATCACCACTCACTTTGCAAAACCTTAGACCAAGGTACAAGTCAGGCTGTAAGACTCTTAAAACAAACGCTTGAGGGAGGCAACCCATCACTATATAGTTAAAATTATTATTTTGTGCAATTTCATGTTTTGTTATTTTTCAGAAAAAAAAAAACAGGACAACAGAGTAGCCAGTGTTCCCACACTAGCTGTTTCCACACTTAATGCAGCTACACTGCCTACTCTGGTGTTAAAATAATTTAGAAGAAAACTGTCACTTGACAAATCATCAACTTAGTGGAATCATCTCTAATCAAGGGTTAGAAAGTGGCGTGTTAAGTCTAAGTTTCCACGTGTTGGCTTGCATGTTAGGCCACACAACTTAACGGCTATAAACCTCAACTACCAAATCCCACTAACCCTTTCACATAACCTAAAATTCAATTTTCTTCGTCCCTCTCGCAAAACCGATCAAAAATCCTCTCCACTCACAAACAGTTTCTCAATCTCAAACACTCCAAATCTTAAATGGCTAAGAAACAAGCTGCCTCTAAAAACACTGGGAAAGGATCTGGTGTGGAAACTCAGGCGAAAAAGGGAAAATCAGGAGTACTAGCATCAATGGAAGCAATCCCTGGATGTGAGCACTTTTGGAACATGAAGTTTCTGCCTGAGCGTGGTTTCAACTTCGCAAAAGCTCATCATTCATTCCTCTCCACTGTCAACAACATGCATTGGGAAAGATTTGTTCAAACTCGAGCCTACTACTTGGAGCAATTGGTGCGACAATTCTACTCAGGAATTCAGAATAACAGAGGAGGTACTGTATTCTTCTCCAAGGTTAGAGGTAAGAAAGTTTTCTTTGACCCTGCTAGAATCAATAAGCACTATGATCTCACATACACTGGTAATGCATTTGAAGTAAAACTAGAGACCTATGGAAAGAAGCAAATGACTAAAATCAAAGAAAGAGTAGCAATAGAAGGATCTCAGTGGGAGAAATTCACAAATACTGAATTCAAACTTAAAACTGGTGAATTGATCCCTGAGCTTGGTAGTTGGCATTTATTCATTGATACATCAATTCTCCCTACTTCACACACTTCTACATTATCTAAAGATAGGTTGATTCTTATTGATTCAATCCTATGTGAGGATAATGTGGACATAGGGAAATTGATAGCTAAAGAAATTGTAGAATGTCAAGCCAAGGAATCTGGATTCTTATATTTCCCATGCTTAATCACTGAATTGTGTCAAAAGCAAGGAGTTGTTACTTCTGATCTAGAAAAAGTCTACAGAAAAACCCCTCCTAGTGGTCTGTCTGCTGAAGTTAAGGATGGAGTGAGGTCAGTGAAAATCAAAAGTACTGTAGAGCAGGAAGTGTCTGAACACTTGGTGCAGAAACTCCAAGCTGTCTGGAAATTTCAAAGAGAACAGCATGAATGGTTGAAACTAAAATTGGATGATCCTGAAGCAGAAATAGAATCCCCAATTTTCCCTAATTGGGTGATTGATGAAAAAGAAGAAGTGGAAAAGGAAACTGATAAGAAAGAGAAGAAAGTAAAGAGAAAAAGAGATACTGAGAAAGAAAAGAAGGGAAAGAAACCAAGAGTGGAGGAAGAAATTAAAGAAGTAAGTGATGAAGATACTGAAGAAGATGAAGAGGCAAGACAGGCTGTGAAGGATATTGAAAAGGATGTAGAGGAGGATGAATCTGAGTCACTAGAAGTTAGTGACAGTGATGATGATGACAATGATAATGATGGCAGTGATGATATGGAAGCTAGTGCCAGAAGAAAGTATGAACTAAGAAAGAAATCTACAAATGAAGCCCAAGCACCATCACAACAGCAATCAAACACCCCCTCACCACCATCACAAACCAACATTCCATCCCCCACCACCCACCATTCCCCCAGTCAAACTTCAACACCAAAATCACCCACACCTCCACCAGAAAATGCTCCCCAATCTGAAAATCCAAAACAAGATGCAGAAACAGATACAACCATCCCATCCCACACTCCAAAAGAAACAACTCCCACCCCAAGCACAGAACCTATTGAGCCAACTAACATTGTTTCTGAGAATGTTCAAATGCAGGTACTCATTGAAGAGCCTGAGAAAGAGAAAACAGATTCAGATTTGAAAATGCAGGCAGATACTGTCAAGGAGTCTGTTAGTATTCCCACACCAACTGCAGAAGCTTCAAAATCAACAGTCATGGCAACAAGTCCTGCAGCAACAATCTCTGCAGTTCTGAAGGCCTTAGCAGAGAAGAAGCAGATGATGGGATACACAAGGAGAACAATGAAGCCTGCTCCAACAAAGAAGAAATGGACAATGAGCTCACTCTATGGTGCACAGGGTACAGGGATACAAGCTGGTTAGAAGAAAGTATCTGAGGAAGCTACACCCAAAGAAGGAGAGAAAGAAGCTGAGAAGGTAGCAGAGCAACATCACAAGGGAATTGAGCAGCAATCTGAGAAAACTCCAGTGCAGAGTGGTGTACCTGCACCTGAAGTCCAAACACTGGCTACACCAGATGTTCTTGCAGAAGCTACACCTGAAGAGGCAGAAATGCCTGAGGCTTCTGTAGATGATCCTGGTATGCCTACCTCTAATGTGGCCACTGCTAAGAAATCAAAGAAGACAAAAGCCAAGCAAAGCCCTGCTCTGAGAGCCAGCCCCAGATTCCAGAAGAAAGAGTAAAAAGATACTTTTAATGTTGTTTCCAGTATTTATACTATGCTTTAGTAGTATGCTCTATGTGCTAAATACTATGTGTTAACTTACTACTATGTGTTAAAAACTTTTGTTTGTTTCTCCCAACATTAGTACTCCCCTGTTTCCTAAGCTTAGAGCAGTGGGGATACTGCTCATATTTAAGTTGGGGGGGGGGGAGAGTGGAGAATAGTATGTATTTTGTGTATGCACTATATTTGCAGCATGTTTTGAACCTAGTACTAATATATATGTATGAATATAGAAATATGTTTGAGTAAATACTTATAGCATGTAAGTATATAGTGTTAGTATGTTTTAAGTTAGATGTACTTAACAAAGCATGATAATTTGTGTAAACATAGTAAATTAAGTGCATCAACTTGTTTTTAGATTTAAATGATTATGAAACATGATCAATTCTTATTTTTTTTTCAACAAAATTGAAGAAGTGTGTCAATGAGTCAATTTTTAAAAGATGAAAAAGCCTTGTTTTCTAGAAATGATCAGTTTTATAAAAACTTTGACACAACAAAATTGAGTTTTGAAAAGAACCATGCTAGATCAAGAGCTATCTAAAGCCAAGGAAATTTTGGAGATTTGAGGTCAAAATTAGATTTTTTTTAAAAAATTTAGAAGAGCATAAAAACTTAAGTTTGGGGGAAATTCCATGAATACAAAGGCCAAAGTGTGACAGCTTGAAGAGTGCAAACCACAAGTGTCAAAACCACTCAAAAATACCAAAAATATCACAAAAAAAGAGCTACATTTACCCGAGTCATATAAACTGAACCTGTCCCTTAAGTGCAATTTGGTTTGAAATATATGAACAAAAGTTCAAAAAGAAAAAGAAAAACAAACCAAGAAAAAGAAGAAAATGCATGTGGAGGTCAGTGAGGAGGGCAGTGTACGCTACCAAAAATACTCAAAGAGTTCCAAGTGTGGCAACACTTAGTGTGCCAACACCATCTACATCAAAAGGCACCTACACTCAAAATAAGGTGAACCTACAATCCAAAAATGATGTTTTTGCACTCACTGCATTACATCAACAAAAATCAAACACCAAGAATAGAAATAAGGTATTGGCTCAACAAGTTGGAACACCAAAAGCCCTTTGTTGTGCTTAAGAGTCCCCTTTGAAAAATCTCTAAGAGTGACCAAAAGAGTTCCAATTTTTTTTTTTTTAAAAAAGCTAAAGAAAAACTCTTTGCTCAGTTATGGAACCAATTAGAAACTCAATGGGCCACACACTCACACAAATGAGTTTTTATAACTCTGAATGTTTTAAAACAAGGACATGGAAGAAAAAGCACCAAAAGAGAAAGGCTCATTACAATACACTTCAAACACTTCTTGAAAAACATGAGTTGAGATGTCTTCATAATTATATAAATCTTGTGTTTTGTTTCTTGTTGTTTCTTGAGGACACGCAACAATTTAAGTTTGGGGGTGTGATAACTCTATTTTATATAGAGTTATTTATACAATCAAGCTTGAGTTATTGCTTATTTTCAAGAACATTTATATATATTTATAGCTTATTTATCAAGGAACAACATTCTAAGTATTCAAATGGATAAAGGGCAATGTTCTAGGCAAAATGCACAAATTTTGTTAGGTTTCATATTTTTGTTCAGTGCAGCTACTGCAGGAGTGGAAACACTGACAACACCAGGAGTGGAAACACCAGGAGTGGAAACACTAACAACACCTGCTAAAATTCTGCAGTTAATACTAAAACATCCAAAGACCATTTCAATGCTTCCACACTTGATTAGTGACGTCATGCCTAGTCACCTGGAGCTGAGCCACTTGCTGAAGTCGGCGATACACATAAAAATCAAGTTGCAAGACTAAAGCTTATCTAAAAGACATGTGGCACTTCTCCAATGGACCTCATCTTTTGTTATGCATGCAAGCGACCAAACCTGTGCAGCTTGCTTGATTGGTTGTCAACAAACTAACCATGTTCAGTTCCCTCAGCTTATCTTTCGCGCCAAAGGAAACCCCTTGCAAGAGGAAAGCTTTCAAGCCTATAAATAGATATCAAATCTTCACAAGAAAATCATCTATCATCCTATCTTCTATTATCTTTCACATCTTTAAATCTTTTATCTTTCAGTTTAGTTTAGGTTTAGTTTATTTTCATTTTAAGTTTCTAAGGAGAGGAAGGTGAGGAAGTGCTTGACAACCATTCCCTTCACTTCTACTTTGAAGAAATTCGTGTAAGAAATCTTTATTGTACTTCAACTTGGGAACTTAATGCAAAAGATCTTCTATTCAAGTAATCTCTACTCTTTTAAGTTCTTTTGCCTTATTATTCATTTACTTATGTTCTTTGCATATTCTTTGCTTTATAACATGAGTAACATGAGCTAAATTTCTTTAAGTTGAGATGTTCTAACCTTGTAATGAACTTCTAACTATGTTATTATGGTTTATGGAGTGTAAACACTTTAAACTCTTGCATAACACTTCTTTCAACTTATTCTGGAATTGATCACTTTAGAATAGGTAAAACTTGTAGCAGCAGACATGGGCTACATTTATGAACTCAAGAGTTAATAGGAACAAGTATTTAATAAAGGAAACTTTGTTAAATATATGCTAAGACCTAGACATAGGATAGCATAGTTCTTAGGATAATAAAATTACAAGAGTGAACCTATTTAGCAACTTGGATCATTGTTAGGAGGCAAGGGAGGAATTGACAAACCTTTCTTTACTGTAGAAAACAAAGATCATAAGAGCTTGTAATGAAACTCTGAAGAGAAGTGCTGAAAGGCATAAACTGATGCACCTACATCCAGTGTTCCCACACTACATACTCCATTAAAACACTTAGGAGTAAAGTACTTGGTGAAAACATCTCAACTACTTTTTCCAACTGATTTCTCACACATTTTATTGCTTATTATTATTTTACTTACTTTGAAAAACTCCAAACCAAAAATACTGAATAGTGTAGACACACTAAGTGTACACTTTGAACTACAAAAATTTACAATACATAATCCCTGTGGGTTCGACCTTTCTTATCACTTTATTACTTGTGTGACTATGTATACTTGCATATTAAAATACCACACCACGGACCCAGGACCCCGGGGTCAGGGTGTCAAATTTTTTAAGGCCAGTGTCAAATGGGTGCAAAACTTGGTCTACTAGTGCAATTTAAAATTTTCAGGGGGCTCAAAGAAATTTTTTTAGGGGGTTTAGGTTATTTATATAGGGTGGTAAGTGCAATTTTTTTTCAGGGGGTTCAACTGAACCCCCTCAATTGTGAGTGGGTCCGCCACTGGGTATCAAGGCTCACTGGTTAAAGAATAAAAGACTTAACTCTACATCTGCATTAACTATTTGACTAGTTTCTTCTGTATGTTTCTTTCTTATTTTCTTTATCTTTTTTGTGATTTTAACTCAATTTTAATTATCGGATATGGAAAAGATGGGGTTTCATGGGGAGGGGTGCCTTTTATCATACTTACCACTTGCTGAGAGGTAGAAATAGACAGAGAAACAATAATATTTTGAAATACAACCTTGGCAATTTTATGTTTGACATCGTTATCTATTCATTTTTGAGTTAAAGTTTCAATTTCATGTAATATTATTCATCTTTATCTTCAATGAAACAAGAAAATTTACTTAACTAATTATTAAAATGTGGGCATAATTAGAGGTGGCAATTTCTATCTATTAGTGGCATCCATTCGGGGAGTGTTCCATTCGGAGCCCTACGGGTTGGAAATTTTTCCCGTGGGTACGAGGACGGGGTAGAAAATCCCCACACAATCAATTTGGCGTTGGGGACATGGACCATATCCCCGCCCTGAATATATTACATAAATATTTTTATTATAGAAATATTTTTATTATAAGTAATTGATTTTTTAGTCTTTTTATATGTATTTTTAATTAAAAATATTAATAAAATATTGAACTGTGCTGATTTTATATTTTTATTCTTACTTTTATACTTTTTAAATATTAAATTATCAAAGTAGGAGTAACTTTTTAAATTTGTATATTAAAATGTGAAACTTTTAATTTTTTTACTCTTACTTTTATATTGTTTCCCATTTTATTGTATTTCAATTCATATTTTTGCTAATTTTTAATAAGTTTACGGCATCTCCGCAGGGACCGTGGGGATCTGTAGAAGAGGATGAGGGAGGAACCACCCCCTTCTCCAAGATGAGGATGGGGGACAATTTAAGAGGCGGTGATGGGGGTATTCCCCGCCTCAGCTCCTCCCCATTGCATCCCAAGGAATAATCAAAGAAATCTGGGTTTGGTTCATGTGAATCATTTTGAAATGTCACGGTGTAAAAAGTGATGAATTTTTATATTGAAGAATACTAATTATACTTAATTAGTTAAACTATGGTCAATATTGAATTATTTTCTGTTTGTTTTTGTCTTTTCATGCAAACACAAACATAACAGTTTGAATATTAATAGTTTTAGGAAAATCATTGTTTTTTTTTATTAATTACTAAGGTAACTATTAGATTTATTTGATTATGAAAATATAATTTACATTTAGTTAAATCTAATAATTAATTTTACAATTTGCCTAAGCTTTAAATAAAATACCCAAAAAATAGTTCTATCATTTTATTGTTTTTTACTTCGATTTCACGGGTCTACGTTGTGAGCTACTGTTTTTCATTTCACCAATTTTATTCAATTTTATTTAGTTGTTTGTTATCAGTATTATGAATATTATTTTTAATTTTATTATTTTCGGTTCCATAACTATCCATATTATTAAAAATAACTTAATTATAACCCAGGGGGTGTGGTTGAGCGGTTGTGGCTCATCATCCCTAAACCAAGTGTCGAGGGTTCGATCCTCACTTTGGGTATGGAGCAGCTTTAAATCCCTGGGCCAGCTGTCCCACCCTTCGAGGTGCCTCCAATCCAGCAAGGGGATTAGTCACTACGTTCGGCGGTGGATACCCTAGTTAATACAAAAAAACAACTTAATTATATAAAAAATTGACAGTTTCAAACATCAATTCGGTGCACGGCTCAAGATACAGTTAAGATACAGAATCAAATATACAATTTTGCAAAATTTATTTCAACTCTCATGCTTTTGCTTAGTGAGAGCTTTACATGAACAAATTGTTAAGAAAAACTGTTCAACAAAACAAATGTTTGTGATCATAAAAAAACAAATGTTTGTGATCGTCAAAAAGAATAACTAAGTGAATAATGAAGTTAAGACGTATTTGTTGTGTCAAGTAAAAGAGAAAATGACACATACAATATAATAATAATAATTGTAATAAATATTACTCATTCTTGTCTCTTTTACAAGTAAAACAAATGATTAAATTCTTGGTCTCTTTTTGTATGCAAAAGTCAGCTACTTTTGCCATATTTAATGCTACTATTTTAAATTCTTGGTTGACAATAAAGTGAAATAAGTTATTCTTTTCATTGAATATTAAAAAGGGTTAATGTAGTAAATTTTGTTAACTTTTTGGATGAAATCTAAACAATTAATTGCACTTAATAATTTTTTTAGGTGAATACCAACACTTCAATAATTTTCTTAATCACTTTTTTTTACAAGAAATTTTCTTAATCACTTTGAAAGTAGTTTTTTTGTGTGCTTATAATAAAGACAAGAGACAACATTATTTTTTTCGGATTTGTTACTCTCTCTCTCTACTTGATACAACAAAGTACTTGCGAGAAGTTGAACTTTTATATTTCTATCTGAAAATAATGCTAGCTCCGCCATGAGATATATTAACAAGGAGTTGAAGTAGTCGAACATTACTAATATGGGATTGGGGTCACAGGTTCTACTCCTAATAGTGACAAATATGTTCCCTTTTTTTCACAACAACAAATATGTTTCCTTCTTACTTTACTATTTCACTAGCGAAATGCCCGTGCGTTGCACGGGTTATTAAAATATTTTTTTCTTAAATTTTATGAAGTTTAAACATATAAAAATACATAAATTATAATATCTCTTATATAACTTTATTGAATATATATCTATATATTTATATGTTTTATTATAGTGGTACTATAATTTTCATTATATTTTCATGTTATTTATATTTTATATAAATTTTTTAAAAATATGTAAATGTGATATAATTTAAATACATGCATAAAAGTTCAGACATAACTTCGTTGTAGCGATTCTCAAGAATATTATAGTTTTAGTCACTTTTATTGTCAAAGTGGAAGAGAAGATAAACAAAGACTTGATAACAAAATTTGTTCAAAACATAAAATAAAAAATCAGTAAAAATTTAATAAATATCACAACGTTTTATATTCAATTGGAATATTTATTATGTATAGTTCATTTTAAATATATTTGAAGCATTTTTCTTAAATGATAATTAGTATTTTTGAGGGAAAATTATAATTAGTATGTAATGTTTTTATATAACAACTTCAATATTTTATTTGAATATATTAATCATTTCCGCAATAAAGAGACAACTTACACTCATTGTGAATTCTTAAATAAAAAAATCATATAAAAAATTTAACTAAGGAAATGAACTCTTAAAATGAATTGAGAAATTAGCACATAATTCCATAAGATTCATTACAACCCAGATTTAGAGAGAAGGTTTAAGAAATGTTCCACCTTTGAGGTATAGAGGGTATTGATGGTAGGCAACATAAAAAAGGTACCACAAAAAATTCAGCACAATAATTTGAGGAATATATCCATGAGGCCAAAATTATTTTTAATACTCCAGAGAATAAAGGTACCTAGAAGTTGAAAATTAGAAAAATGCTTCGATTGAAACTAAGAGAGACACAAATGCTTGTAGAAGAACAATGACAATTACAATTGAAAATAACCTATCAAAAGTTGAAACTTAGGTCCAATATGCTAGAGATTCCTTTTTTATCTTCCTATGCATGTAACGTGACTTTCACTCCCTTGACTGCATACTCTAACATTTCTCTCTGCGCACTCTACATCTTCTCGAGTGACCACTCTTTTCTAATGCTCACTTGTACATCCCATTTTTTGTTCTAAACTTTCCACCAAAATCTCTCCCCACACCATCTAAAATTTTCTTCTATAAATAGTTGTGTCTTATATATTATAACCGATTAAAACTATACATTTTCAACTTATATTTTACTAACTCAAGAATTTAAGGAAACTAAGAAATGAATCACATTAATGTGAAACTCTCCACTCTCATTGCATAACACTTACTCCAAAAAAAAATTCAAAGGCCCACTCATTATTTCTTAGTTCAATAAAATTTGATTAAATTATATGTCAATATAATATGTTGAAGTTATTTTATATAATTACAATAAATATAAAAGCACATATATAAACTTATGAAATATAAGTTAAAGAAACGTATGAATAATTTATTAAAAAAGAAACAAATACATAACTTAAATATAAAAATAAAATACAATAGTTAATAAAAAATTATTTAAATATATGATGAATTAATTAAATCTCTACCTCTTTCACTCATATTATACTAACTCATTCGTTTATTGATAATTAATGAAATAATTTATACTAATTTGAAACTGTAATCTTTCAATAAGTAGACATAATTTATCAAAATATAGAAACTTGTTTACAGATGATATTATATTATACGTAACTATATTGTTAGTTTTTATTATCAACCTTTATATTTTCACTCAATTATGTGTCTCCATTAAAATTAGGGTTAAAGGTATGTTTCGTCCCTGTAAAAAAAAAAGTTTTAAAACAGCCCTTGCAATTACCAAACGCTTCTAGTTTCGTCCCTACTGTTAACTTTCCATCCAAAAAACTAACAGTTGCCACGTCATCAACCCTTGCCCAAAAAAAAGTTTTAAAACAACCCTTGCAATTACCAAACGCTTCTAGTTTTGTCCCTGCTATTAACTATTCATCATCTTCAACCTCTTGATTGTCTTCTTCAAACCCAAATCCCATCAAATCTCCTTATTTCCTTACACAAAATCTCATTCTCACCACAAACACCAAATAATGACATTTTATATTGAGTCAATATATATATAACATTATAATGAAAGCAACAAAGATATTATTATAATATTTATATATTTACTTATGGGTTAACTTGTTATGCCTCAATATCATTTAAATAGCATAGAGCCCAATATTTATAAATAATCAATGGAACCTAGCATAATAATATCATTGAATTGATAACTATATATGCCCATTGTAATACCCTAATTTTGTCCGATCATAAATGAGGAATTTTATTTATTAAAAAAATAATAATCTTTTTTTTTCATGTCATGTTTTATTTTATTTGCCACAAGTTTTTTAACCATGAAAAAAAATATTAATTAGGAGTAAAGAAACAAAAAATAAGCCAAGGAGGAAATATGGGGGGTTTGTTAAAAAAAGATTAGAGGTGCAATCGGGATTGGGCCATCTAAAACTCAATCCAATTCCAAAACCCTAGCCCAATTAACCCTAACTCATCCACCAAACCCATGACCCATGATCCAACTCACCAAACCCAATCCATATCCTAACCCTAACCCATATCCAACCCATAACCCAACACACAACTCCATCCAACCCACTCCAACTAAACCCTAATTCGCATACCTCCCCCCTTCACTCTAAAATGTGTCCACATTCACTCTCCCCCCTAGCCTTAAAAATCATCCACATTCATCCCCTCTCTCCTCCCTAGAAATCAACCCCACTTCCACACACAACCCCACTTCCACACACAACCTCACTTCCACACATCTCCTTTCCCCATACACTCCACCCTTCCCATCACTCACTCTCACACACACTCACACACTCAACCTCCCCCCCCCCCCCTACGGCCATCTCTCCCTCTCCCTCACATATCACTCAACTCACTCTCTCTCACACATTTCCCCTTGAAAAACCCTTCTTAGCTCTCATTTGGTCTCACTCTAAGATTTTGAGAATTCCTCTCCTCCTCTTCTCCTCTAAAACCGTAGCCTCACCTCTCCTAAACCACCTCCATTTTTTTCAATTTCTCTTAACCAATTCATCATCAAACTACCTCCAATCCATTCCTCTCACACTCAAGAAAAATCAAGCACATAATCCTTCTCCTCCTCTCCTCCATAAAAACCGTAGCTTCCCTTTATTTACCTCTCCTCTACTTCCTCAATTTTCTACCTATTTTAGAAATAAGGTAAAATTCCTAATGTCTTAGCATCATTTTCAAACATTTTGCATCAAGAATTATCTTATCATCTTCATCTCATATTCTCCTCTTTATTTTTGATATACTCATCATTTTCACTTTTAAAATGTAGTTTGTTGTTGTTAGGGTGAGAAGTTGCTTCTCACCTTTGAGTAACTTAGCTTGTTGTTAGTTTGTGTTGATCTTTGTTTTTTTTTTAAAATGAAATAAGCATGTGATTTTATGTCCCTTATATTTCGCATTTTCTTTTTTTTTTTTTAACTTATCTTGTGGTTCCTTTTCACTTGAGGATGATTTATTATTAGTGTTTAAAGCCTTGTGTTAAATGTGATTTTTAGTCCTTGTGATGTTGATGATCTTACAACTTGACTCTCCCTTGTGTTTGGAACACTATGATTTAAGGGAGAAGATTTTAAGATAGGATTCAACTTTCTTTATAAATTTCTCTTGTTCAATATTTGTTTTAGTTGTTATTTGTTGATGATCTAGCCATATGAGTCTCCACTAGTGCCTAGTGCACTTTAATTTAAGTGGTGAAGATGGCTAGAAAGGATTCAACTTTATTTTCTTGGTTCATATGTCCTATTTTGCTCATTGCTAGATGTTGATGATGGGGCAAGTTGATTTTCACTTGTGCCCATGACACTTTAATCTAAGTGAGAGGATTACTCTATATGATTCAATTTTGTTTAATGTTTACACTTTAAGGTGAAGTGTTTCTCTAAATAATTAATAGATCTTTTATACCAAATACCAAAAAACACTTCATAAAAATCATTTCCTAGCAACTAATAAAAAAGGGTAAATAAAACTTTTTTTTAAAATAAATAAACTGATTTTTGTTTTTTTTTCGTTTTTATTTAATTTATTTATTCTTTTCCAACCAAAAATTATCTCAACCAAAAAAAATAATAACAAAAGAATCTCAAAGAAAAAAAAAGAACAAAAAGCTTTCATTAGTAAAAAAGGGAGTGGTAAGTAAAACTTTTTCAAGAAACAAGTAAACGCTATTTACACCCCCGGCAACCATTTTCTTTTAGCGTCAAAACGCTATTTGCACCCCCCGGTGACACTTTTTTTTCTAGCGTCAAAACGCTATTCACACCTCCCTTTTTAATACAACTCCTTTATTATTTGCACCCCCCCTTTTATCACTTACTCCGCTTTTTTTCACAATGTGATGCTTCCGAACCGTTCTTTTTTTCTTTCTTTCGAAAAATCGAATTCGCGCAAAAAAATAGGTTGTCTATAGCGGTCACTCTGGGCTTGGCTTGTTTGAACGCTATAAATACCTTCTTTTCCGAATAAGCCATTAATGACGACCACTCTGGATTTATCTGTTTGGTCACCATGAACGGTCTCTAGTTTTCCCAAACTTTTCAAAAAAAAAATAAAAAATACCCAACACACAAATTTTTTCTACCCAAGAACTACGTAGCTTTGATTTCTCCATCGCACCCGGAGATACGTAGGAGCGGGGGCCCACTCCCGTCGAGCGCAAAAAAACTAAAATTTTTATTAAGTCTTCTTTTCCGTTTTTTTTTGCAAATAACAAAAAAGGGTAAATTAAAGTGTTTTCTTTAAATTAATTTTTTTCTACACATTAGATTAAAAGGTAACCTTTTTAGGATGTTGCGGAGTGCTTGTACCTTCCCCGCACTTAATCGACCCCCGAACCCAAAAACAAAGGTTTTTTCAATGTTTTCCTAAAAATAAATATTGATGGCGGCTCCATTGTTCAAAAACAACGAAGAATCCCTCCTCCGGATTTTTCGGTCGCTACAGCTGGCGACTCCACTGGGGACTCTATTTAAGAGGGTCAAGCCTAATTTAGTTAAATGTGTAGATATTTGTTAGTTTAGTACCTTTGTTTACCCTTAGTCTTTCTATTTGCATGTCTATTTTACTTATCTATTTATTTGCTTTATTGAACCTTAGGGTAGAAAACCTTTGTACTATTATCTGTATTTCTTTTGCAGCTTGGGTAGTCTAGGTATTATGCCTATATCACACACATCACTTACACTTGTTTGTTCACACACTTCTGAGTGGGGCCTTATACCCGGGTCTGAAAAAACCTAGGACGAGTGGAGACGATTAGTGTCAGTCATTCTGGATTTTATCTGTCTGACTCTCATGAAAGTCTCAGCCAGAGTACGCTCTTTTGTGGTATCCCACACCAGGTAGCTCGCTATCGTTGTGGGTCATATCACGAAGGAGATTTCAGCTCTGGAGACCTTTGTGAGGAAGTGAATAGAGCCACCCGAAAGGATGATCACTAAAGTAACCCTAGATCATGTTGAAAATACCAATTTAGACATGGCCCATTTAGGACACAATGGAGCATCTTCTTTGTTTTATTTAGTATTGTCTTTTCCCTTACAATCAAAATTGTTTTTTAGTCATGTCACTGTACCCAATAATAATGCATTCAAATGCATCATTCCTCCATGCATGCATTATTTTCTATATAAAAAAAAAACAAAAAAACATGTCATCACTCTTTCCATGCATCGTTGAGCATCAATGAGAATTTGCGACGCCAGTTACACGCCGCATTGTCTCTTAAAAACCAAAATCATCTAAAATAACGATTCCTCTGAGCATCTTAGATGTCATTGGAATCAAACAATCACATTCATCCGGGTGCATGTACAAAAAAATCCTTATCAAATAATGCGGACATCGCGTCAATGTGGCATTCATGCATCATTTCATTAACCACATCACTTTGTTCGAATACATCATTTCTCCCTGCATGCATCCTTTCGAAAAAAAGAAAAATTTCTCATGTGAGGGCTTAATGGATAGAATTGCACCTTTGAACGGCAAAGGGTAATATCTCAAATTTGTTTGTCGACTACAAATTTGAGATGTTACTCTACGATGTCAGGGCACCTTGACCCAGTCACACGTGTTTTATTTTCAAGCAGGAAGTCAAATTGAGTCAACTAATTGTCGAAACGTTTCAGTATATTGTGTGAAGTATTGAGTCAGGATCCGCTCAATGTTTCATGCAAGTTACTCAGGGCAACGACAATCATTTGCCTCATATCACCATTCTTGCATCTCTCATCATTCAAAAAAGGGGGGTTAGCATTTCGTATCTTGTCTCGCCTCTAAAAAAAAAATCAAATCAGATAAAAAAAATCATTTTGAAAAAAGGGGGACATCATCCTTGCATCATTCGCATTGGCATTCCATATTTTGTCTTGCATTAAAAAGCAACAAAATTATTTAGAATAAGCCACACTTTTCGAGTGGTCATTCTCCACGCATTTGCATCATACTTGCATATCATAATTTGTTCATTCATTCATTGCATAAAATAAAAGCTGTGATGAGAAGCGAGACGTTCATGCAAAACAACTATCCTTTCTGAAAAGGTTTATCCTTGCTTGGTTGCTAACTCCGGGTGTTCCAAAGAACTCAGTTTTTTTCAAATCAATAGCTCATTGGCATTTCTTTCAAAAGCACTGCATTCCCATCCATTCCATGACAAAAGACTGAAGCAACTCAAAAAAAAATGGTAACTCTCTGTGAAGCATTCTTCTAGTGAGCGTGCATACTAGGTGCAGTTTCTCTTGTTCGAGTCAGTCGGTTTCCTTCCTTGCCCTCATCACCCTCCAAGTCTAGTCCCGCCCCATTCGCCCAAAGTGTATACTCTCCCCGTGTTGGTACATAATTGACTTTTGGGTTAAATCCTCTGGGCAAGGGGGCAATTTTGTAATCACATAATTACCTTGTTAAAATTGCTTCCCTTTGATTCAAGTCTAAAATGTTGCATGCATTTATCCAGTCAATCGTTCTTGGGCTTATAGTGTGTGTCCTGTTGACAGAGAAAGGCAAAATTGGACTTGTTCTCTAGCTAGGAACATGGCAACAAATGAAGAACTAAGAGCAGAGGTGAATGAGTTAAAAGCAGAGGTGAATGAGTTAAAAGTAGATGTGAATGGGTTAAGGACGCAGATGTCAGAAATGGTGAGGGTTCTAATTCCTCTAGGTTACACTCTCCCTTCTAACCCAAAAGCTAATCAGGGAGCTGGTCCTATAGCTATTATCGAGAATGTACAACCGGCATCTATCGGATCTGAAGGAATGATTGATGAACCTCGGGCTCAGATCCCGCATCCTACTGTTATACCCCAGGCTACTCTTCAGAGCTTCACTCCTCAGCTAGCTGCCATTCCACAGGCTCAGGACTTCACGACTGGAAACCCTGCATACCCTCAGATTCATCACTCAACTCCAACTATGGCTCCAATGCTCCAGCTCCCTCATAATGTAAGCAGTTTCCCTCAGGTTTATTCCGCTGAGCATCAGCAGACCAAAGATCAGTTTCAGATGCTAGAGGAAAGATTAAGAAGGGTTGAAGGCTTCGGTTCCAGAGCAAGAGAGGCCAGAGACTTGTGCCTTATTCCTGATGTGGTGCTGCCTCCGAAGTTCAAAGTCCCCGACTTCGACAAATACAGGGGCGCGACTTGTCCAAAAAGTCACTTGACGATGTATTGTAGAAAGATGTCTACTTACTCTCATGATGACAGACTGCTAATCCATTGCTTCCAAGAGAGCCTTGCAGGGGCATCTCTCAATTGGTATATGAAGTTAGAACCATCTCAGGTTCGCTGTTGGAAGGATTTAGCCGATGCATTCCTCAAGCAGTATCAGTACAATACAGACATGGCACCAGACAGAACGCAGCTGCAGGGCATGAGCAAGAGGGACAATGAATCGTTCAAGGAGTATGCCCAGCGATGGAGAGCTTTGGCTGCACAATGTACACCTCCTCTTTTGGACAAGGAATTGGTCTCTATGTTTTTGGAGACTTTGCCACCACTATACTATGATCGTCTGATCAGCAGTGCATCCTCCAATTTTTCAGATGTGGTGATTGTTGGGGAGAGGATAGAGAACGGACTAAGAAGTGGCAAGATCGCCCAGAGTTCCCCAGGTAACACAAGTGTGCACAAAAACCCATCTTCCGGGTTTCCTGCAAAGAAGAATGAAGAAGCTAATCCAATAACAGGCCAAAAAAAGTCGCCTCGATACGACCCTATCCCTATGTCGTATACCAACCTATGCAGATGCCTAATCAGCCACAATTTGATCTCCCCTCGTGAGATGAAGCCAGTACAACCTCCATTCCCAAAAGGATACAACCCACAGGCCACTTGTGAATTCCATTCTGGGGCAATCGGTCACTCTGCCGAAAATTGTTATCTTTTGAAACATTTGGTTCAGGGTCTTATTGATTCAAGGCGATTAACCTTTGAAGAGGGTGGTGAAGGATTTAACCCTCTGAGTTCAGAGCTATCAGGTCAAAATGACAACAGTTGAAGATGATCAAAATGTTGAAGGCAGCATCATCTTTCCCGTGCTGTTCATAGTATGTATGAGTGACTGTTGATTTTTTTTTATGTAGTTTTTCAGTTCAAAGCATTTATCTGTGATGCAATCCTCTGGCTCTGCCCAAGGCCTTAGGATATTTCAATAAGGGCACATGTTCCTTTTCAATATTGTCATCAATAAAAAGTTACTTTCCTCACTAAAACCTTTGAGTCCTCCATGCTGGGGCAGTTCTGTGATCACTAAGTTTCCTCGTCAATATCATATTCCTTGAGTGCAAGTCTTTCAAAAGATGAAAATAAACAAGAAAATAAGCTCGCTAGGTTGAAAACCCGCAAAGGGCGGCCTAGGCAAAAAAAAAAAAAAAAAAAGCGCCCGGTGGATTGAAAACTCGCAAAGAGCGGTCCAGGCAAAAATCAGGGAATAAAAAAAATGCAAAGAAAAGAGCAAACACATATAGATAGGTGAACTGTTGTCATGTTTTACAAAAAAAATAAATAAATAAGCAATCGGGATCTGAAATAAAGTTTGGCCATCTCCTCAAAAATACCAAAATCCCAGAAGGTCCCTTTCCTACCCACCTTAAGCCAAGAAAAACCAAAATACAAAAATCACCCTAGACAAGGATCACCTCAAATATCAAAAAAGCAGTGCATCACTTTTTACCAGCTCACCCGAGTCAAAAAAAAAAAAAAAAAAAAGGGATTCAAAAATGAAAATCCCAAAACAAAAGAAAATACAAAAGAAATGTAAGTGGTGAGCTGGTACATATTGCTACCAAACACAAGAGACCTTTGTCTCAATAAACCATCAAACACTTCATCATTCTCATACACCCCTCCTTCCATAAACCGCAAACACTTCCCTTTGACCTTGGCATCCCGCCTTCCACAGACCCTTAGCCAGGAATAAAACTTCCAAACACCTCATCAAGCCAATTAACCATCATAAATCATCGATTGTCAGCCAATGCCGAACAAAAATCATCCCACCATTAGCCCCAAACACTTCGATAAACCCAATCATCTATTCACAACAAAACACCATAATCCCGAAAAGTCCATGACCGGTTGCTTTCGTTTTCTCATTTTTTTAAATCTAGAGACAACTAAGTTTATCTGTCTACAATGTGGTTGCTCAAAAAGAAAAACAAACGATCAGAAAAAAAGAAAGCTGATCAAAAAAAAAAAAAAAAAAAAAAAAAAACCTCAGGAAAAAGAAATGAGGGAGCAAAAACAAACAGTCAGAAAAAAGAAAGCTGACGGAAAAAGAAAGACTTGCACTTCAAACGCACTCAAGCTGCATTGAAACAAGGTTTAGTGATCACCAAGTGAGGCTTCTTTCACACCAAAGGTCAAGACATTAGTAGAGAACCAAAGATTTGCACTGAGAACACCACTCGGATCTAAAAGTTGGGGCATTCTCTTCACCACTCATCCACCCTGGTCTTGGGAAGGCCTGTTCAGTGTCCATCCCATGTTCACTCCAATTATCAATATCACCAAACAGGGGCAAGCCTTTCATTCATAGTCACCAAGCCTAGATTGGGGCAGTCCGGCAAAAGCCATTGCCTTTCACCCCTTCGCCTGCCATGTCTCAAACACCTGTCTGACATTTGCACTCTTTTGTATACTTACTAGACAATGCTTCAAAGAGAGGGAACACAAGTTGATTAGGCGAAATCTAAAATTCAGTCATCATGGAAAGGAAGAGAAAGAATAAATGAGCTGGTTGATAAATAAAAAGCTTGATAACACCGGGTTTTGAATTTAACTCAAATGTTTCGAAAGAATGATCAAGATTCACCTCACTTTTTGCATCCAAAGTCTCGCATCTTATCATCACAAAAATGTTCACAAAAATGTTATTTTTACCTCATGCATCTAGGTATCTCATTTTTCCCGTAACAACAAAGCATCGCATTCGCACTTGCATCTCATAGTAGAAGCAATAAAGGAAAAGCAAAAATCCTTTCACGTCATTGCATTTGCACCATATTTCAGAAAAGGGATAAAAAACAAAAGTTTCCCATTTCATTCATCATTCCATTCAAGTTAAGAAATGAACAAAAAGTAGAACAAGGGTATTCCATTCAATAAATCACTACGTACATTTGCATACCAAGACAATCCACCATTGCATAAATCACTTGCATGACCTGCACCATTCAAATGCATTGTTAAGTGAATACAGATAAGCACCAAATGTTAGTCCTCATGCTTGTTACCAAAAAAAAAGAACCAGAAAGCTTGGACCCGCTGGTCCCCAGAATTCAACTTTCCAAAGAATTTTCTGAACCATTTGCTTTGGACCTGTTGGCCCCCAGATTATAGAGCTTATGTGCTCGCCCTATACTTATAGAGCTTATATGCTCGCCCTATACTTGTAGAGTTTATGTGCTCGCCCTATACTTATAGAGCTTATGTGCTCGTCCTATACTTATAGAGCTCGTATGCTCGCCCAGAATCTGCTCCTCCTCATAGAGAGAAAAAGAGGAAGAGCAAAGAAGAGAAAGTTTTCCTTTGCATGTCATTCCATTAAAATACAGGAGCATTCCATGTCATCATTACACCAGAATCATAGCATTGCATGCATTTGCATAGCACGCCCTTGCATAACATGCCCCCGCGTAACATGCGTCCACACTCCATGCACCATTCCTCGCATCAGCCGACATATGCAGGTACCTCAATCCAGTGCAACAGCATAAGCCATTTCAATCAATCAATCAACAGGATTCGTGAATCCCTTCAGGACCCAAGCGTCCCTTCAAAAGCAGAGTTCACCCCGTATTCGAGCTGCGAGCAGATCCTTCAGACCCCCAGCGGTCCTTCAGAGCCCAGGCGCTCCTTCAGACCAACAATGGTCCTTCAATCCAGATCGCACGTCGCGTTAATCGAGCAACCGACGGATCATCCGGCCCCAGGCCCTTCAGACTAGCTGTGTCCGCCTAAAAAAAACACAGTGCACGTCCTTCGTGGTTATATCAGTTCCGGACCTGATTAACCCTATGGCCGCTCGAAAAAGGCCACCCCCAGACCGTATCTCTAGTACCATAGCTAGAAGCGCTCCTTCAGACCCATTGGTCCTTCAGGCTTAGGCATGCCCTTCAGACCCCGACGGTCCCTCAGTCGAACTCAAGTCGATGCGTCAAGCATTGATTTTGAACTAGACCATCAGAGCCCCAGTGCTCCTTCAGATCCCCAGCGATCCTTATTTACTTTCTTTCTAAGTCAACCCAGTTGTCATAAGTTTCAAAAAAAAAAAACCAAAAAAAAAACCTCAGTCTGGACAAAATTAGCGTCTTTTTATCTTTATTTCTATTTTTCTCGAGAAATTTGGAACCCATCCGATTTCCTAGCAAAATATAAATAAAGAGGGGCAGCTGTAATACCCTAATTTTGTCCGATCATAAATGAGGAATTTTATTTATTAAAAAAATAATAATCTTTTTTTTTCATGTCATGTTTTATTTTATTTGCCACAAGTTTTTTAACCATGAAAAAAAATATTAATTAGGAGTAAAGAAACAAAAAATAAGCCAAGGAGGAAATATGGGGGGTTTGTTAAAAAAAGATTAGAGGTGCAATCGGGATTGGGCCATCTAAAACCCAATCCAATTCCAAAACCCTAGCCCAATTAACCCTAACTCATCCACCAAACCCATGACCCATGATCCAACTCACCAAACCCAATCCATATCCTAACCCTAACCCATATCCAACCCATAACCCAACACACAACTCCATCCAACCCACTCCAACTAAACCCTAATTCGCATACCTCCCCCCTTCACTCTAAAATGTGTCCACATTCACTCTCCCCCCTAGCCTTAAAAATCATCCACATTCATCCCCTCTCTCCTCCCTAGAAATCAACCCCACTTCCACACACAACCCCACTTCCACACACAACCTCACTTCCACACATCTCCTTTCCCCATACACTCCACCCTTCCCATCACTCACTCTCACACACACTCACACACTCAACCTCCCCCCCCCTACGGCCATCTCTCCCTCTCCCTCACATATCACTCAACTCACTCTCTCTCACACATTTCCCCTTGAAAAACCCTTCTTAGCTCTCATTTGGTCTCACTCTAAGATTTTGAGAATTCCTCTCCTCCTCTTCTCCTCTAAAACCGTAGCCTCACCTCTCCTAAACCACCTCCATTTTTTTCAATTTCTCTTAACCAATTCATCATCAAACTACCTCCAATCCATTCCTCTCACACTCAAGAAAAATCAAGCACATAATCCTTCTCCTCCTCTCCTCCATAAAAACCGTAGCTTCCCTTTATTTACCTCTCCTCTACTTCCTCAATTTTCTACCTATTTTAGAAATAAGGTAAAATTCCTAATGTCTTAGCATCATTTTCAAACATTTTGCATCAAGAATTATCTTATCATCTTCATCTCATATTCTCCTCTTTATTTTTGATATACTCATCATTTTCACTTTTAAAATGTAGTTTGTTGTTGTTAGGGTGAGAAGTTGCTTCTCACCTTTGAGTAACTTAGCTTGTTGTTAGTTTGTGTTGATCTTTGTTTTTTTTTTAAAATGAAATAAGCATGTGATTTTATGTCCCTTATATTTCGCATTTTCTTTTTTTTTTTTTTAACTTATCTTGTGGTTCCTTTTCACTTGAGGATGATTTATTATTAGTGTTTAAAGCCTTGTGTTAAATGTGATTTTTAGTCCTTGTGATGTTGATGATCTTACAACTTGACTCTCCCTTGTGTTTGGAACACTATGATTTAAGGGAGAAGATTTTAAGATAGGATTCAACTTTCTTTATAAATTTCTCTTGTTCAATATTTGTTTTAGTTGTTATTTGTTGATGATCTAGCCATATGAGTCTCCACTAGTGCCTAGTGCACTTTAATTTAAGTGGTGAAGATGGCTAGAAAGGATTCAACTTTATTTTCTTGGTTCATATGTCCTATTTTGCTCATTGCTAGATGTTGATGATGGGGCAAGTTGATTTTCACTTGTGCCCATGACACTTTAATCTAAGTGAGAGGATTACTCTATATGATTCAATTTTGTTTAATGTTTACACTTTAAGGTGAAGTGTTTCTCTAAATAATTAATAGATCTTTTATACCAAATACCAAAAAACACTTCATAAAAATCATTTCCTAGCAACTAATAAAAAAGGGTAAATAAAACTTTTTTTTAAAATAAATAAACTGATTTTTGTTTTTTTTCGTTTTTATTTAATTTATTTATTCTTTTCCAACCAAAAATTATCTCAACCAAAAAAAATAATAACAAAAGAATCTCAAAGAAAAAAAAAGAACAAAAAGCTTTCATTAGTAAAAAAGGGAGTGGTAAGTAAAACTTTTTCAAGAAACAAGTAAACGCTATTTACACCCCCGGCAACCATTTTCTTTTAGCGTCAAAACGCTATTTGCACCCCCCGGTGACACTTTTTTTTCTAGCGTCAAAACGCTATTCACACCTCCCTTTTTAATACAACTCATTTATTATTTGCACCCCCCCTTTTATCACTTACTCCGCTTTTTTTCACAATGTGATGCTTCCGAACCGTTCTTTTTTTCTTTCTTTCGAAAAATCGAATTCGCGCAAAAAAATAGGTTGTCTATAGCGGTCACTCTGGGCTTGGCTTGTTTGAACGCTATAAATACCTTCTTTTCCGAATAAGCCATTAATGACGACCACTCTGGATTTATCTGTTTGGTCACCATGAACGGTCTCTAGTTTTCCCAAACTTTTCAAAAAAAAAATAAAAAATACCCAACACACAAATTTTTTCTACCCAAGAACTACGTAGCTTTGATTTCTCCATCGCACCCGGAGATACGTAGGAGCGGGGGCCCACTCCCGTCGAGCGCAAAAAAACTAAAATTTTTATTAAGTCTTCTTTTCCGTTTTTTTTTGCAAATAACAAAAAAGGGTAAATTAAAGTGTTTTCTTTAAATTAATTTTTTTCTACACATTAGATTAAAAGGTAACCTTTTTAGGATGTTGCGGAGTGCTTGTACCTTCCCCGCACTTAATCGACCCCCGAACCCAAAAACAAAGGTTTTTTCAATGTTTTCCTAAAAATAAATATTGATGGCGGCTCCATTGTTCAAAAACAACGAAGAATCCCTCCTCCGGATTTTTCGGTCGCTACACCCATTATTACAAACTGAGAAATAGTTTGGGAACTAGATAAATCAATGGAATAGTTAAAAGGTTTGATGAAACCAATTCCAAAGGTAAGCAACATAATTGCAATGGAGAATGATGTGTACAGATGATTCACCATAGTTTGCAAACATAAATGATGATAGATCTTCCATAAATTAGAATGTCATCATATGGGATGTTTTATGAATCCATTTCCAAAAGAATGTGTTGAAATCTAGAGATAGGAAATAGTTGCATTCCAAATAAGCTTACACCAAATACTTGCTTAGGCGGAATCAAATTAAGATAATCAAGTTCTAGAGCTAATTAACCATAATGATTGCCATTCTAGATATCTCTACAACGGAACGAACAAATGAATGATAAAGTCTTCTATCTCATAAACTAGGTCTAGGAATTTCTCTGATAAAACCGAAGGAATGACACTCAGCACCAGAAGAATCAAGATTATTGTGAATATGGGTGGGCAGTAAAGTGGATCATAATATTATAATAACAATATTACAAATTACAAATGTTAACATTACAATATAGTGAATCATAATCTTTCAATTAATACATTATTGAAAAGCTAGACTGAGTTTGGTCTCTATATGATGACCTTTCTCAAGCGTCCAACATCAATTTCACATCTTTTTTTAATGAGAACATGAATTTCACATCTAAAACATTCACAAACTTGATGGGATATAAAATCTCAATAGGTCTTTCTCATACCCCCTAACAATATAATTTCTAACGATTAACAACATAGTCATTCTTAAAAGTGTACAAGAAGGAGCTACTAGATCAATACATACTTATTAACTTTTAACAACACATTCATGTGTCTAGGGTCCTTTGCGCTTTGGACTAAGATATTTATGTCGCTAGATATATCTCATTTGGCAATCACCACAAACACCAAATCTCATTCTCACCACAAACACCAACCTGTTGTGAGAATGAGATTTTGTGTCATTATTTGGTGTTTGTGGTGAGAATGAGATTTTGTGTAAGGAAATAAGGAGATTTGATGGGATTTGGGTTTGAAGAAGACAATCAAGAGGTTGAAGATGATGAATAGTTAATAGCAGGGACGAAACTAGAAGCGTTTGGTAATTGCAATGGTTGTTTTAAAACTTTTTTTTGGGCAAGGGTTGATGACGTGGCAACTGTTAGTTTTTTGGATGGAAAGTTAACAGCAGGGACGAAACTAGAAGCGTTTGGTAATTGCAAGGGCTGTTTTAAAACTTTTTTTTTACAGGGACGAAACTGGATTATTGTGATAGTTGCAGGGACGAAACATACCTTTAACCCTTAAAATTAAAACCTTCTTTATGTCAATACGTTAGTGGCAGTTTTGTGTCTCCATTAAAACTAAAACTTTCTTTATGTTTAAATTATAAGTAAATGTTTTAATACATAAAAACCTTGAGAAGCATTGTGGAATCTCATTTGGATACAATAAGAAAACATTACATTATAATCGGAAAGAGAATAAAATTTAAATACAAAATGGAACCCAAAGCAATATTAATCCATATCTTATATACATTGTAATAGACATGAAAGATGAAGAAAACTTACTTAATCGTCATACAAAGAACTCAATCCTAAAATCAAAAGCGCTAAAGAATGTTTAAAAAAATCATTACTTTGGAGTGTGAATATTAATTGAAGAATGAATTCAAAAATATATAGGACGATTCTTACCATAGAGTATGCACTAAAAGACTCTCATGTCATCAAACATGGAAGAGTAAAATATCCACGTGTTAAGAGAAATGTATATATATATATATATATATATATATATATATATATATATATATATATATATATATATATATATATATATTATCCAGAATCTATTTTAGCGGACTATCTATTGATTTGATAAGATATTCACTTAGTTAGTAATCAAAATTGGGTGGATAATAATTTAACGTATAAAGTTTTTGACACCAAAATTCACATGGTGATGTCAAAGTCATCAAATATAACGGTAATTTTATCCGAATAAAAAATTAAGAAATATTATTCGTCAAAAAGAATAAAGCTTAAATAATGAAGAATCAAATATATATCTTCCAACACAAAAATAAAAATGTCCGGTGCTATCAATTTAATGAAGAAATACAGTAAATTTCTTGAAATAGAAACTATTTTTTCACTCATATAGATCTTTTAGAATTTCCTTTTCTTCCTTTTTTTTATTACTTCATTTTCTTCTTTTTCTTGCACATTACTTGATTCTTCATCAGCCTGCAACTTGAAAAAATTAAAAGAAGAGGTAGAAAAATGAAGTTGGTACCTTGATTGGAGAAATGGGAAATGAGATATAAAAAACGCACATAATTAAAATAGGAAATGAGAAAATAGCAAACCTCTAAAGTACTCACTTGAAAGGCTAAAACAACTGCTACACTCTTGTTGAAGTCTTGGATGGGGGATTCCCTATCTAACAATCGAAAGAAGGAATAGATAGCAACAAAGAATGAGACCTAAAAGTTGACAATAAAAAGTAAGCACGATAATTTGGAAAACCATAGGACCCAAATTAATTTCTAATAATTCAGAAAAGTATGAGAACAAAAAGTTGACAAAAAAAAGCTTAAATTGAAACCAAGGGGGTTTAATTAGCAATCTCTTCCTATGTTATTTTGAACTAAGGTAGAAAGTTGATAGACCCGCACCAAAGCAAACAACTACTCGTGAAAATGTCAAACAAATGTAGATATGGTACAATGTCTCTTGAAGCACTCTTTATAGCATATAAATAGTTGTAGATAAAATTTGAATAGTTAAAAGTTTTTTTTGACCAAAAATAGTTAAAAGTTTAAAAACCCATTAACATGATAATTAAAACGTAATTACCTAGCCAACTATCCAACTGGATAAATAAATTAAAAGGAGTTAAAAAAATTAACCAAGCATTAATTGTTCTAAACCTTTTGATATCTAAAAGGCATGTCAATAGTTTCTAAAAATTGTATCAAGCATGTTTTCAAACTCAAACATCATGTATATGTATTAAGAGTTCAAGGGTCAGGTGCATGTAATTTTAGACAAATAATAACAAATTGAATTAATATATATATATATATATATATATATATATGAGAACATTAGGAGGTTTTATGAAACTATTATATATTATATTATATTATAATCTGTTAAATAATATTATATTTTGTTAATTGGTTTTATCAATTTCTATATTTCAATAAGAAAAATATCATTTTTATATTAATATAAAAATAATTAAATAATATTCCACGAAAATCATCATTAAAGTAGTGCCAATTATGTGCTTTCATGAAAATTAATGTCTTCTTTATGAGAAAATTTTAAATAAATATTTTAATAAATAAATTCATGAGAATCATTGTGGAGGCTCCATTGAGTTTCCTTTACACATATATATAGATAAATTTGTAGAATTTTGTGGTCTTAAATTACACAAAAAAAAGAATTTTAATAAAATCAGAATAATAAATTAATAGTTTAATAGTTATTAGTGTATTGACACAAAAATGAAACGATGTCGAAAAACTACATATAAACAAGGCTCAATCATGAATGGCACCTAAGTATCCCAAATTCCCAGCAAACTTACTCAAACTTCAAGAATACATTTGACATATAAAACGAAGTCGAAAAATTACAAATGACCACTCATTAGAAAGCTTATGATGTCCAGTTTCTGACTATGCTTTTAAATTTTCTAAATAGAGAGTCAAAAAGTACAGTTTTCGCAAAGAATGCAACAGATCCAGAAAACAGGGCAGAAATGGTGTTCTGGGTTGGGATGCTCTTAAAGTGATCAATACAACTCCAAATGACCTAAAACTTATGTCTAAATGGTATCCAATCTTGTCTAGTTTTCAAAGAAATAGGAATTATGCAAAAAGGAGTTCATTTGCAAACGATATGCTCAAAATACCGAACCTATGTCCAGTTTGTTTCCAGAATTCTTCCTAAGCTTGTGATGCTCACATCTTGAGCTACACATATCCAAATGCGACCAAACCCAAGCCAAAATGTCAAGCATCAAGTCTAGTTTTCAGAAAGGTAACTTATAAAATTTTAGGATACTAGTTCATTCCCAGTCCCCCAAATACCGTAGCTATACCCAGTTTTACTCCAGAATTCTACTCTAACTTGTGATGCTCATATCTTGAGCAACACAAGTCGAAATGCAACCAAACCAAAGCCAAAATGTCAGGAATTAAGTCTAGTTTCTTAACAAAAGAGGCCCCATAATTTTGGATTAACAGAACATTCCCAGTTTCAAAAAGACTGCACCTATGTCCAGAATGTCTGCACAATGATTTTGCTAATAAAATGGCTCCAAATAGCACCAAGTTTCATACCAGCAAACACAACAACAACACAAACAAAATCAAACACATTTTTAGCAGTAAGTTTAAGCATAAATCGAAGAACTCACCTTATTTCGAAATTAAATTCAAAAACGGAATGGAAAACACGATCAAAGCAGGAACGCAACACAAACGGACCCCAAACCGCTCCAAAATGGTTCCCACGGCTTCTAGCTCTCTCCAAAACTCTCCATCTCTGCCCCAAAGCTCTAGGGTTCGCAACCTAGCCCCAAAACAACACCAAATCTCCAAATTTGAACCCCAAAAAGCAGCCCAGACCCTGCAAAATGGAAAAGGAACGCATAAGATTAAACAGACAAGAAAACTACCATTACACAGACAAGAAAATTAGATCTAAACCAAACCTAAAATAATGCTATGGAACAGACACATTTAAGTTATTTCAAGTGACAATCAATTAGCCAATCAAGCAAAAATAAAACACATGAATGCAAATACATGTATATACAAGCATATATTTATCAATAGCTAAAGCTAAAATGTCACTTTCGAACCCTAGGAGTAAAAGTTTAGGTATCAATCACATTGTTTCCCTTACATATAAACAATGCTCAATCATGAATGGCACCTAAGTATCCCAAATTCCCAGCAAACTTACTCAAACTTCAAGAATACATTTGACATATAAAACGATGTCGAAAAATTACAAATAACCACTCATTAGAAAGCTTATGATGTCTAGTTTCTGAATATGCTTTTAAATTTTCTAAATAGAGAGTCAAAAAGTGCAGTTTTTGCAAAGAATGCAACAGATCCAGAAAACAGGGCAGAAATGGTGTTCTGGGTTGGGATGCTCTTAAAGTGATCAATACAACTACAAATGACCTAAAACTTATGTCTAAATGGTAGACAATCTTGTCTAGTTTTCAAAGAAATTGGAATTATGCAAAAAGGAGTTCATTTGCAAACGATATGCTCAAAATACCGAACCTATGTCCAGTTTGTTTCCAGAATTCTTCCTGAGCTTGTGATGCTCACATCTTGAGCTACACATATCTAAATGCGACCAAACCCAAGCCAAAATGTCAAGCATCAAGTCTAGGTTTCAGAAAGGTAACTTATAAAATTTTTGGATACCTATTTCATTCCCAGTCCCCCAAAAACCGTAGCTATACCCAGTTTTACTCCAGAATTCTACTCTAACTTGTGATGCTCATATCTTGAGCTACACAAGTCCAAATGCAACAAAACCAAAGCCAAAATGTCAGGAATTAAGTCTAGTTTCTTAACAAAAGAGGCCCCATAATTTTGGATTAACAGAACATTCCCAGTTTCAAAAAGACTGCACCTATGTCCAGAATGTCTACACAATGATTTTGCTAATAAAATGGCTCCAAATAGCACCAAGTTTCATACCAGCAAACACAACAACAACACAAACAAAATCAAACACATTTTTAGCAGTAAGTTTAAGCATAAATCGAAGAACTCACATTATTTCGAAATTAAATTCGAAAACGGAATGGAAAACACGATCAAAGCAAGAACGCAACACAAACGGACCCCAAACCGCTCCAAAATGGTTCCCACGGCTTCTAGCTCTCTCCAAAACTCTCCAGTTCTGCCCCAAAGCTCTAGGGTTCGCAACCTAGCCCCAACACAACACCAAATCTCCAAATTTGAACCCCAAACGGCAGCTAAAGCTTCAATTGAACCCCCAAGGACGTCCAATTTCAAGAAATGAAGAAGAAGAACTTCAAAATCTCACTTTCAGACAATAATGCTTCCAAATGAGATTCTGTTGGGCAATCAACAAGGAGTACAATAGGACCAGGAATAGAAGGACCCAAGACGTCACTTGAATGAACCTGTTGTGGCAGGAAAACAGTTGCATTAAAATCTATGGAATCCCAACAACAGATTTCACGCCTCAATCTCATTTGGAATCCCAACTATCATATCAAAATACAAATAACAAAGAGCACCTGATTATCCACAATTGTTGCCTCTGCCACACCTGCATTTCATAAAATGACAAACAACACATAAGCGGATCAAGAAAGCATTTAAAAGTAGAGAAAGAGAAAAAGAGAAAGGAAACAAGCATTACCATCGGCGTTAGCAATTATGTTTCCCAGGTCACCCGCATGACGGATTTCATCTTCAGGAGCACCATGTGTCTTGTTGTAAGGATTGAAATGTGGTCCTAAATATCAGATTCAAGAAGAAAAACACTCCTTACTTCTTCAATCAACTAAACAATACCATAAAAAAGGTAAAAAGAAAAGTGGAAACTGAGATCAAGCTGCCTCACCCGTTGATATACACCCATTTGTGGTATCACCATACTCATGCTGCAAGATAAAACAACACAGTTTAGAAAGGGAAACTTGAAGGAAAAAAACAAATTTGAAGTTAGGGGTATAAAGTAACACTCACTAGGTGAAAACCATGAAGCCCTGGAGTAAGGCCAGTAATTCGAACATTGACTGTTGTTGGGCCTACTCGTCAAAACAGAGACACGATTAGTTCCTAGTTATTCAAATTCAGCACACAATGAACTAACCAATTACTTAACTACAACTATTTCACCAACAATTTTATTTGAAGAATGCAACTCTTTACCAAAAATGCAAGGATTATTTCCAAGACGGAGTTCAATTGTTCTGTATTTGGTGCATTACATTCATTTTCAGTAAAACACGGCAACCAATTGTTTTTCTATTGTTCAAAGAAAAAAAAAAGGAGATACCGTCGTCTTCTTGGGTGAGGGTAACGACGCCTTCAACGGTTGAGTTACCCTTGAGGACGGCGACGACTTTCTTGGTGGCGGCGAGGACGGTGAGAGAAGGCTTGTAGTTGGAGGGGGAAAGGGTTGGGAATTGGGGGGAGAGCTTGAGAGAGACGCCGGAGAAGGATGAGCGGAGAAGAGAGTGAGAAGAGAGTGGTGAGGGATGGAGGCGATGTGTCTGAGTGAGAGGGAGAGCGGCGCAGAATGGGTTTAGGGTTAGTGAGAAGTGAGAGTGAAAGTGATGGAGTGAAAGTGAGCTCGATGAATCTATTTGTTTAGTTTTAAGTGAGAAACGATTCCGAGGGATATTTATGCGTTTCCGACGGAAATGTCCCTCGGAAAGTAGCGGGGAATTTCAATTCCGTCGGAAAGTTAAGCGGGAAACACCTAAAACACATAGCGATGAAATTATCCGTCGGAAACAAACGTATTAGCGACCGAAAAAAATTCCTCGAAAATATCTGGTAGGTAAATCATGTAGTGACTAACGATGCCACTTTAAAATTATATTATTGATATTTTGGGATAATCTGGTCTCACCCCTATTAGACTCGGTCCTAAATTGGTTATGCCTACAAAATGATCAAAATTTAAGATCAGGTTAAAGTTAGGGTTAGAGTTAATTATAACACGTGCCCTAATGTATATTTAAAGTCCAATCATATTCCATTAGGCATATATTTGTATACGTATTTTACTAAATAATATTAAAATATGAAACTACTGTAAAATATAAATAGATATGTGATAAAACGTTTTTGGTGTATGGTTATTAAACTCATTCTTTTATATATTTTTTATTTTGTTATTTTGTCCTTCAGGAACTTTTTTGGCTTTTTTCGCTTTCATCCCCAAACATATGGCTCCAAATTTAATTATCCACTCCTTTTGCCGTTCTTTTTCTTTTTTCCTTGCACACCGGTGGCCAATTACCACATGATCGCTTATCGAAAAAAAAATTACCACGTGATCAATATCAAGTATCAACTAACTCAACCAATGCTTTTTTTCCCAATTATTATTTATTATTTAGAAAAGGACGACAGTTTTAACTTTAAAGAAAAACATGAAATAAATGTGTTCGTTTGTCAAAAAAATATTTGTTCGGCTTCCAGAACCTACAACCATAATTTGGATAAAAAATCTAAAGATCAACTCTTTTCCAAAATTGTAATTTAAAATTTCCTAAGCTGATTGATATAAAAAAACTGAAATCTAATTAAGTGTTTATTAAACAACTACTTTAAATCGCAAAGGAAATGTGGTTAAACTATTTTCATATAATATAAATTCTAAGCTATTTTAATAGGTTAATTAAAAAAATTCACCAAAAAACTAAAGTTTTTTTTGTCTAGATAGGTACCAACTAATTTGAGTCGAGGTGGGTGGACCTAAAAAAGGGATACAGCTCTCAAAACACCCCTCTATCTAATATCTAATCTAATATAATTTGTATCTATACAAATAAACCTCACTTAAACTACCAACAATAGCCTCAAACACTAATTGCGATATGTTCTTTACTTAACAATAGAAAAGGCTACATTTGCCATTTCAAGGGCAAAAATATTTAATTTTGACGGGACTTTCTTTTTACGAGTCACAGAGAAAATGCAGCTAGTTTTGACTCCGACGGGACAAGACTCCGACGGGACAAGCATGCCAGAGAAAAATATTTAATTTTTCTCTTTCTCTTTCTTTTTCTCTTTCTCCTTTATTTATCGGTTCTCACCCTCTTTCGTCTATTCCCAAAAACCCTGATGCACTTCATCTTTCATTCACAATTCACAATCAAAACTCAAAAAAATTGAATTACCCTCACTTCATCTTTCTCTCAGGTCTTCTGTCACTCTTCTTCCTCCTCTCCCATGGCGGTTTCGTTTGCCTTCTCCCTCACCCACAAATAATGTGCATCACTGTTTCTTTCTTCCACCCCTCATTCAGCAACAACTTGGAAAAAAACTAAAAAACATGAATCACAGGATGAAGCAGCAACAACAACAACAAACCCTGATGCATCAACTTCTTCTTCAACACCAATCTCTCTACCATTCTGGTCTTCTAGCTCCTCCTAAACCCTCTGGTCTTCATCAACTTCTTCATCTTGGGTTTTAAAAGTCATTCTTTTGAGTCATTTGGTACTATATGTTTTTTAATCTTTCATTCCTGATAAGGATTTGTGTGTGTAACATGGAAATGAGGGGTTTTGTGCTATTTAGGTTCCCTTTTCCAATCACTCTTTAGTGATTCATGTTAGTAAGTCATTTTGCATTTGGGCCTTTACTGTAATTGTTGGGCTTGTACACAGTTAGGCACAAGCAGTTTGTTAAATACTGCTGCACAGTTAATGAATCCAAATTAATTCATTTTTCACCTTTCTTTCTCTCTATACTCTACAATTGGTATCAGAGCTCCATTGGGGCCTGACGGAATATCAAGAATTGCAATTTCTTTGACAAGGAGAGACGATCGCATCAATGGCGGACAAGGAGAAAGAGAGTGGAGGTTACGTTCAGCCAGCAATACCGAAACTTGAAGATCACTACGATCATTGGAAGATGTTGATGGAAAACCTTCTCAGATCGAAGGATTACTGGGAAGTGGTGGAGAACGGAGTTCCTCAGCTAAGAGCAACCGTGAGCCAAGAACAGAGAAAGACTCATGAAGAGGCGAAATTGAAAGATCTGAAAGCCAAGAATTACCTGTTTCCAGCGATTGATCGAAGTACTCTTGAAACGATTTTGAAAATCGACTCCGCGAAAGACATTTGGGACTCTTTAAAGCAGAAGCATCAAGGCTCTGCAAAAGTCAAACGTGCGCAACTCCAAGTGCAGAAACGCGAGTTTGAGATGCTGACGATGAAGGAAGGGGAATCAGTCAATGATTACTTCGCAAGAACGCTGTCTATCGCAAACAAAATGAAAGGGCTTGGGGAAGTCATGAACGAGACGGTGGTCGTTGAGAAGATCTTGAGATCAATGACCCCGAAATACAACTATGTGGTGTGCGCGATTGTTCAATCCAATGATGTGGAGGAGCTATCAATTGATGGGTTGCAGAGTAGCATCCTGATTGAAGAACAACACATGAAGGGACAGAAAGAAGAAGAACAAGCCCTAAAAACTACTGGAACTGTTAGAGGCAGGGGAAGAGGCAGAGGAACTGGAAGGGGAAGAGGAAGACAGACCTCAAAGGAGAATCTTGAATGCTACAAATGTGGTAAACTGGGCCACTTTCAGTGTGAATGCCCTAGCCTAGAAGATAAGGTAGCAAACTATGCTAGTTTTGATGATGAAGAGGAGATGTTGCTCATGGCTTTCAATGACTCTCACTTCACAGAAAAGGTAATAATCTGGTTTCTTGACTCTGGCGGTAGCAATCATATGTGTGGAATAAAAGAGTGGTTCTTTGAGTTAGATGAAACCTATAGAGAGACAGTAAAGCTTGGTGACCACTCAAGAATCAAAGTAATGGGAAAGGGTAATATCAGATTAAGAATTGAAGGGAGAATACAAGTCATTACATATGTTTACGATGTTCCAAACTTGAAAGATAACTTGTTGAGCATTGGCCAGCTTCAGCAAAAAAATTGAAGGTGGTTTTTGAGGATGATGAATGCAAAGTATATCATAAAGACAATGGACTAATCATGACTTCTGCTATGGCAAAGAACAGAATGTTTGCTGTTAAGGCAACACCTATTGTCTCGTCATGTTTGCAAGCCACTAGTGAAGACATGGCAGAGTTATGGCACAGGAGATACAGTCATCTTAGTTATAAGGAAATGAAATTGCTGCAGCAGAAGAATATGGTTAGAGGACTGCCAGAAATTCAGGATACAGATAAGGTGTGCTCAGAGTGTCAAATTGGAAAGCAACACAGAGAAGTCATGGCAAAACAGAGCAATTGGAGGGCATCAAGGAAACTGGAACTGATTCACTCAGATATATGTGGCCCTATCACACCAGAATCTAACAGCAAGATGAGGTACTTCATTTCATTCATAGATGACTTTAGTAGGAAAGAATGGGTGTTTTTTTTGACTGAAAAATCTGCTGCCTTTGATACATTTAGGAAGTTTAGAATGATGGTAGAAAAGGAGTCTCAATGTCAAATTAGTTGCCTTAGAACTGACAGGGGTGGAGAATTTAATTCTAGTGAGTTTAATGACTATTGTGTTGAGCATGGAATTAGAAGACAACTCACTGCTGCCTACACTCCTCAGCAAAATGGAGTGGCAGAGAGAAAAAATAGGACTGTCATGAACATGGTTAGGAGCATGCTAAGTGAATCTAAGCTACAAAAATAGTTTTGGCCCGAAACTGTCAAATGGTCATTTTACATTTTGACCAGGTGTCCTACTGTATCAGTAAAAGACATTACTCCTGAGGAAGCATGGAGTGATGTAAAGCCATCTGAATGTGGGATCACAGTGGCTGAAGTGAATAATTCTGATGCTGATGAAAACACTGTGGTGTCTGTAAGTAACTCCGATGCTGATGAAACCATTGTGGTGGCTGTAAGTAACTCTAACCATACGATAGAGCCCAATACAGTGGCTGATACAGCCAACTTGAACAATACTGATGAAACCGGGGACAATCTAGGAACCAGAAATAGAAAGCCTCCATCCTACTTATATGAGTACATGGTTGGCTATGCTACACTCAATGATTCTGACAGCAGTGATGTTGATTTGTTTGAGAATGAGGAGATCCTCTCACTTATATGTGTACAGCTTGTTGGCCTGTGAAGCAGGTGATCCTCTCACTTATGAGGAAGCTGTCAAGCATGACAAATGGAGAAGGGCGATGGACAGTGAAATTGCCTCAATAGAACGAAACAACACTTGGGAACTAGTAGAGTTTCCAAATGGAGGCAAGAAGATTGGAGTAAAATGGATATATAAGACAAAATATAATGAAGAAGGGAAGATTGAAAAGTATAAGGCTAGGTTGGTAGCCAAACGCTATGCTCAAGAACATGGCATTGACTATTCTGAGGTCTTTGCCCCAGTGGCAAGATGGGACACTATAAGGTCCATTCTGGCAGTAGCAGTTAGTGAAGGCTGGAAGGTATATCAACTTGATGTCAAGAGCGCATTCCTTCATGGAGACTTGGAGGAGATTGTTCATGTGGATCAACCTAAAGGGTATGAAAGAAAGGGGCAAGAGAGCAAGGTTTACAGATTGAAGAAGGCCTTGTATGGCCTAAAACAAGCTCCTAGAGCTTGGTACTGCAGGATTGAAGCATATTTTGAGAAGGCGGGATTCAAGAAATGCCCACACGAACACACTTTATTCACCAAGGGAGATAGTAAAGGTAACTTGCTCATTGTTAGCCTGTATGTTGATGATGTACTGTTTACTGGCAGCAATGACCATCTGATAGAAGAATTTAGAAGCTCAATGAGAAAAGAATTTGATATGAATGATCTTGGAGGCATGAGACACTTCCTTGGGGTAGAGGTGATACAAGACAGTCACTCTATCTTTATCACTTAGCAGAGGTATGCTAAAGAAGTGTTAGATAGATTTTCTATGGCTGATTGTAAACCTGTTGCAAGCCCTACTGTTCTTGGAAACAAAGTATGCAGAGATGATGAAGGGAAACCAGTGGATACAACGATGTTCAAACAAATAGTTGGTAGCTTGATGTACTTAAATGCTACCCGGCCAGACCTTACATACTCAGTGAGTTTGATTAGCAGATACATGGATAAACCCACTGAGAAACACCTCATGACAGCAAAGAGAATTTTGAGATATTTGAAGGGCACTACAAATCTGGGTATCATCTACAAGAGGAGTCAAGAGCAGCAGCTAATTGCATACTGTGACAGTGATTATGCAGGCGATCTGGATGACCGGAAGAGCACCTCTGGTTATGTATTTCTGCTGAGCAATGGAGCTGTGTCTTGGTCTTCCAAGAAGAAGCCCATTGTCACACTCTCCACCACTGAGGCAGAATTTGTAGCAGCAGCACACTGTGTCTGTCAAGGGATCTGGTTGAAAAGGATTTTAGAAGAATTGAAGCTGAAACAAGGAAAGTGTTTGACCGTGTTATGTGACAACAGCTCTACAATTAAACTCTCTAAGAATCCGGTTATGCATGGGAGGAGTAAACACATTGATGTAAGGTTTCATTTCTTGAGAAATTTGTGCAAGGAAGGTCTCGTAGAACTGATGTTCTGCCCCACACAGAACCAATTTGCCGACATTTTGACTAAAGCTTTGAAGACAGACAGTTTCTTAAAGCTTAGGAAGTGTTTAGGGATATGTTCTCTTGCTGATAGTGAAATAAATGTAAATAATCTGAATGCTTAGTAAGTTTCAGATTATGGGAGGATATGTTAGTAAGTCATTTTGCATTTGGGTCTTTCCTGTAATTGTTGGGCTTGTACACAGTTAGGCCCAAGCAGTTTGTTAAATACTGTTGCACAGTTAATGAATCCAAATTAATTCATTTTTCACCTTTCTGTCTCTCTATACTCTACAATTCAAGCATTGTGATTTGGTATGTTATGGTTCACGGTTGCTGCTTTTGTATTTGGTATTGTATCTTTTATATTATTGTGTATGTAATTAGTTGAGTAGAATGTGTTTGATAAAATGTTTCAATCGATATTTTGGCTCACTAAGAGCAACATCCTGTTGGCAATTTCAATCTAGCTTTTTTATATCATAAGAAGACTCTCATGCAAGTTTGTGTTGCACACCACCGAGAGTGCCACACACCTAGCCTTACTAGATCATATTATTATTTAACTTAAGTGATTTTAATAGCTAGATATGCAAGAATTGGATATTACAGCCTGTATAGGATTAAGATATTTTCTTAATTTTTGAGCTCATTAGGAATACTCCATTGATCCAAATATCCAATATTTTTTACAAAGAAGAGGGATAAAAGATATCCGGGTTTCAAGATTTAAAATTGGATGAGAAATATAATCCTTCTTAAATAATTATGCTTTAGTGTTTTCTTAATTTTTTGATAGTTTGTGGTTAATATTGGAGGTATCGAATCATTACCCAAGATATCATGTTTGTCAAGTATATGGTTTAAGTGACAGAATTGGTCATTTGATGATGTGTTGATTCCTCTGGCAGCTGACACTGGGATTGGTCTACCATAAATAATAGTGATCATGTTTGCATTGTACAAAACATGATCCTCATACCTTAAAAAAATGGCAAGGCAACAGCTTATTTAAAACATTTAAAGAAAGGGAAGATCATGCAAAAGAGAAGGCATTATAGTGGAATCTGTGAAGAGAAGCCTATATGAACCCTCATACCACACGGGTAATTTATGTGTCCTCCTAATCCTCCATATGATTTTTCATTTGAAGAGAAGTGGAATTTGTGACTTAAAAATCTTCTGTAGTAGATGCATATTATATGCTTTTTTATACGAAGAGAAGGCATTATAGTGAAATTGGTGTTTTGAAATTGGATAAACTTGCTGATTTGCTTTTGATTTCTTACTATTTAGGCTTTGCTAATGAAACATCTTTCTTCTATTTTCCCATTTCCATCATTTATTAACAATCTTGATTTAGGTATTCTAGCATTCATCTCTGGAAAAAAACTTCCCCAAGAGTTCTGCAATCTTCTTTCAAGAAGAACACTTCAAGCAAGGCAACTGAGAATATCTCCACCCTCTTCTTCTTCCTCTTGCATGAACTTCTATTTTTCAATACATCTACTGATCAACCTTTTTCCCCTTTGTTGAGCAGAAAATTGAAACTGTAATCACCCAGGAGAGCTACTGCGTTCTCCAAGTATTCAACTACAGAACTCATTCATCTCACAGCCACACTCAATACCTCAAAATTAAGCTTCAAACTTTCCTAAAAAAATGCTTGAGCCATAATACTTTGGTTTTAAGCTTCATTTTTTAGTCCCACACTGGATCTGTAACAAACTAAACATTTTTTGGATCATAATATGGATCATAATATGGTTCATGTTGATTCATTTTGTAGAGTTGGTGCTGAAATTTACATTGCTGATCATTATACTATAAATGTCTTGCTTACAGTCACTATGAAACAATTCAATTCTATTATGTAAAACATATTTACTATTTGACTTCAAATTTGAATGTCATATAACCTTTCTTCTTCTTATTTGAGTGCAGAGTTATATCAAAAGATATATGGTTGTAAGCTTATACCATGAACTTGAAATACAGTGGCAAACATGTTGATTAGATTAGATTAGATAAAGTTGCACTGTTGCAATATAGATCATCTGCAATGGACCCAAATACCTATTTAATGGCTACTGTGACGAATCCAACTATTATTTGATGAGTTGTATTGAGTATTATTGCATCTATAAATATGATGTTGTGTCTTGAAATCTTTCTTTAAATTTGGGCTTGATTTGGTTGGACTATATTGTTCATTAATTTCCTCTTGGAGGGGTCATCATCTTTCCATGGGGCTAAAGCCACACTTATCAATTCGGTACTTTCAAGTCTCCCTCTCTATTTTTTCTCCTTTTACAAAGCTCCAAAATCGGTTATTAAGGAGTTCATTAAGATTCAGAGGGACTTTTTGTGGGGATCTACCGAGGATGGTAGGAAGATTTGTTGGGTGGCTTGGGATGTCATTCGTAGGCCCAAAAAATAGGGTGGCTTAGGGGTAAAGAATCTAGAAGTGTTCAATATTTCCCTCCGTTGCGAAGTGGAAATGGCATTGCATTAATGATACTAGTGCCATATGGTGGGATTTACTTTCATACAGATACGGGGATGTTCTTTCTAAGTAGGGATGAAAGATGTTGGGGGTCAAAAGGACTCATTGTGGTGGAGGGATTTGGTGCTCTTGGGGGATGATTTGGACTTGGATCAAAATTTCTCTCAACAAGCTCTTAGTTGTTTTTTAGGGAATGGGACTTCCATTCGGTTCTGGTATCATAAGTGGTTAGGAAATGCTCCTTTTATGGATGTGTTCCCGAATCTTTTTCTCTGCTCCTTACAGCCTAAAGCAACAGTGGCCAATATGGGTTATTGGGAGGAGGACCGATGGCAGTGATATTTTTCTTGGTCCAGGCAGCTTTCTCCGACAGAAGAAGGTGATATGCATTTACTAACAACTATTCTCCATGAGGTGAAGTTGGCGGCAGATGCCCAGGATAAATGGGTATGGAGTATCATTAATACTAAAACTTTTTCAGTAAGTTCTTGCTATACTTTTATAATGTCTTTGTTGCCCGGTACACATATATCAGGTGAGACCCTTGTAATTTTGGATGCGATTTGGAAATCTGTTGTGCCATCAAAAGTGGCTTTTTCTGTTGGCGTTTGTTTTTAGGCAGGTTGCCAACAAGGGATAATCTTGTTAAAAGATTGGTGGTGGTTGATAATATTCTCTGTCCGTTTTGTAATATTCACGAGGAATCTATTCACCATATTTTGTCATTGTGATATCTCAAAAGCTATTTGGCATCATCTTACTACTTGGTTGGGGTTGGATCAGGTTGAAGGATTGGAAGGGTCAAATTATTTAAGGTTCTTTGGCAGCTTTGTTAAAGGCAGCAACAATGACAAGTATGCTTATTTGATTTGGATGGCAGCTATGTGGATTATTTGGAGGGAAAGAAATATTGTAGTCTTTGGTGGGGTTTTGGCTGACACAACACTTATAGTAAACAAAATCAAACATATTTCTTGGGGGTGGTTATTGGTAAAACAGGTGGTTCTCCAAGTTCCTCCGACTCTGATTGGTGGAGCTCCCCGTTGCTTTGTTTTTAGTTTTCTTTTTCTTTTGGCAGGAGTGTCTTTCTAATGGTGTTGTATGGTTTTTTTCTTTTTGGTCTTTGTTGGTGTGTTGCATGGGCACCGTAAGATTGTTGTTATGCTGTGATGTTGTTTGGTGCATTGGTCTTTGCAGGTGTACTATTTTAATGTTGGCAGTCTGCTGTCATGTTACTGCTGTTTGGTCTTTGCAGAGGTGTTGTCTTGGCATTGTCAGATTGCTGTTATGCTGTGTTTGGTCTTCGTTCTATGAATACGTCGTATCTTCCATTGGCATCGAAAAAGTTTATTTTGCAACTGGTTACGTTTACGTCAGAAGAGGGTATTCTGGATTTGTGTTTCCTTGCTTTTAATGGCTTCTGGGGTTGGCATCTTTTCAAGAGCAACATCTTTTTGTTTCTTCCCTTGGAGTAAAATTATCAATGTGGGGGTGGTCTACACAACCAGATTGGGACTGATAGTGTTGGTTGTATTTTATTTTAGTTTTCAGCTTATTTCTTTTGTTGGTATCATGGCTTAAGTGATTGGTCCTAAACTATATCTTTTAGGACTAAAGAGTGCTGGTGTACCTCCCTTTCTAAATGGGAGCTCTTAGCCTTGTACCTCAAGAATGGTGGTGGATTTGTTTTGGTCTAGTTCTTCTAACATATATTGTTTGTGCCATTTGTAATCCTTCATAGAAGGTGGGTAGAGTCCGCACATATGATGCTGGAACTAAATTTACCTCAATAAAATTCTTTTTTCTTATAAAAAAAAAGATATGTCTATGTAAAAAAATCACACTAATTAAATCTTAACGAGTTTTATTTCTTTTTCATTCTCATGATACAGAGAATCTTACATTTTCATAAAAAAACACGCCAATCATCTGAACAGGAATGCACTAAATGATTTTCATAGTAGTTATCATATGATTCTTCTATTTGGTTTCATACCGAAAAGTGTTTCTCTAGAAAATATAAATTGGGAATTTTTTTATTAAAAACTAATTTTTTTGAAGGAACTTACAAACATATTTAAGCATAGTGAATTTTCAAAGTGTAATTTACCCATATGAAGTTTCTTTATGGGATCTCCAGTCACAAAAGTTGGATTCTCATCACATGTTTTCTAGTAGCATAAGTCTCATTCCCCTCAATGTTTTAAATTATTAATTATTAATTTCCTCCCTAGTCGTTTTGCCAACGAATCAACTTAATTCACTTTAAGTTTCACATAATTAACAAAAACTACTCCATGTTTGACAAATGCTTCATCTGTGTATGTCTATTTTTAGGTGGCTTCTAAGATGAGGGATTGACTAAGTCCTCACCGGTGTACCACTAAGATTGAACATAGGATATAATATAAAATGTCAACAGTGGTTGAGATTCAATACTAGTTGATTCAATCTCAACTACTCATAGCATTTTATAATATATCCCACAGTCAATTTTAGCGGTACATCAGTGAGAGATTTAAATAACCCCCCCCCCCCACACACTACAACAAAACTGGTAACTGGCAGCGGTTATGCTGCGGCGGTTAAGGCAAAACCGCCGCCGGTTTGATTCTTGTGGCGGTTTGCACGGCGGTGAAGTTAACCGCTTCAATAACTAAGTAAACTGCAGCGGTTTTTAAGAATGTTGTGGCGGTTAGTTTTTCTGAAGTTAAGACTGAGGCGGTTTGTTCTAAGACTGCGGCGGTTCTGTAAATATTAATACGCCAGAAAAATTGAAATTCATGCTGCGGCGGTTATTAACATACTGCGGCGGTTATTAACATAACTAAGCGCCCTCACAGTCACAGTAGCATTTCTCTGTCTCTCGGTTTCATTTCTCTCTCTCTCTCTCTCTCGATCCTTCGCAACAGCGCCCTCACAGTTTCATTTCTCTGTCTCTCGAAGCAGCACCCTCACCTTCGCAGCTCTCACCTTCGCAGCTCTCATTCCTCTCAGTTTCATTTCTCTCTCTCTCGAAGCAGCGCCACCGCCGGAGCAGATCTCTCATCTCTCTCTCGAATTCTCTCATCTCCGCCACACCCACACAAGGTATGTCTTCTTTCTTCCTCTCTCTCTCTCTCTCATTCTCTCTTTTTTTAGGGTTTTAGGTTTTAATTTCTGTTTGGTTGGAATTAACTGATTTAATTTCAGAAACAAACCACAAATTAGGGCTTTAGGGTTTTCAAAAAAAAAGGGCTTCAGGGTTTTCATAAACAATCAACAGATTCAATTTCAAGAGAATAAGAATTAGGGCTTCAGGGTTTTCAAACTGAGAGAGAGTGAGAGGGTTGCGAACAGGAAATGGGAGAGGGTTGCGAATCAGCTTTGTTCTTTATTGGCACAGAAGCTGAATTTGTTGATGATGGTAACTGATTGGTTTAATGATGGTAATTGATTGGTTTGATGATGCTCTCATTGGGCCTGACTTGCTTGTTCCTTATTTTGCATTGTTTCATGTGTGCCCTGGTTCTCTGATTATTAAAAAAAGGACAGTTAGTGAAACTCTGATTAAGTTCAATCCATCGAGTAAATATTACATTATCTAGGTCTTGCATAGATAGGTGATAATATAATGAGTAGGTGCCACTTATTGAAGGTGACAATAAAATTAGAAAATAAGCGTGAATATTTTAGTATATATAAATTACTCTGTTAGCTACATTTTAATTCATCCTCATTTTCATGACATCCGAACAGGATAGGAGAACTAGTTTCTATATTTCAGCTTTGTTATTTCGATGTTCATTATTTCCTTGTGTAAATATGGACTAAATCCGTTTACTTGTGTAGCTGCTAAGACGGGATAGAGAGTTGCTTGGTTCGAGTTCAAAGTATCCTCGAGCCCTTGTGCTTTGTGCTTTGTGCTTCAGAGGAGAAAGCTGAACAGGTGACTATATTCTTGTTTGTTTAGTCTTGTAGAGTAGGCACCTTGAATTTTAGAATTGATTTTGAATCTTGATCCTTGCCAACTGTATTGGCGCAGAAGCTGAAATTGTTGATGATGGTAATTGATACACTTTGTAAAAACAGTTTGTAAAGAAGAGAAAAACCAACAGAAGAATGAATTCCTAGAGATGAAACAATTCATTTTGTCTCTGTGTGTGTGTGAACTTTATTTTGTACTTGTTTATTGTTGTTCTCTTTAGTGCTTCATTGTTTTTACACTGCTTTTCCTCAAACTGCTTCTCTCCCTGTTCCTTGAATTGTGTTCTGGTTTTCTCCTTTTAGTTATCCTTATTTATGTCCTCTCTCTCACGATGCTTCAGAAAGAAGATTGTATGACAATGGATAAGTCATGGATTACAATGCCACAAGGTTCACGTGAGTATAAGCAAGGTGTTCGGGGATTTATTCAATTTGCTTATGAACGTACTGCCGTTGATGGAAAAATAAAATGTCCTTGTTCCTTGTGTGGCTTTAGAAGACGCCAAACTACGCAAGATGTGTATGACCATTTAGTTTGTAAACCGTTCCCAAGAGGATACACCACTTGGTTATTTCATGGGGAGTCTGACCAAGGACATACTAGTAATATTGCAAGTGGAAATGTACCAAATGCGGCACAAGATACTGTGGTCGTTCAAGATCCAATTCAGAACATCATTAACGATGCTTTTGGAGTTGATAGGAATCTTGCAAATGATACTAATGAAGACACCGCACAAGGTGAAAGAGTGACTCCAAATGTAACTCAAGAAGGGAGGTGTAGCGACCGAAGAATCCGGAGGGGGGATCCTTCGTTGCTTCTGAACAATGGAGCCGCCATCAATATTTATTTTTAGGAAAACATTGAAAAAAACCTTCGTTTTTGGGTTCGGAGGTCGATTAAGTGCGGGGAAGGTACTAGCACCCCGCAACATCCTAAAAAAGGTTACATTTTAATTTAATGTGTAGAAAAAAAAAATTTAGTTTAAAGAAAACATTTTAATTTACCCTTTTTGTTATTTGCAAAAAAACGGAAAGGAAGACTTAATAAAAATTTTAGTTTTTTGCGCTTGACAGGAGTGGGCCCCTGCTCCTACGTATCTCCGGGTGCGATGGAGAAATCAAAGCTACGTAGTTCTTGGGTAGAAAATATTTGTGTGTTGGTATTTTTTATTTTTGAAAAGTTTGCGAAAACTAGAGGCCGTTCATGGTGACCAAACAGATAAATCCAGAGTGGCCATCATTAATGGCTTATTCGAAAAAGAAGGTGTTTACAGCGTTCAAACGGGCGGGGCCCAGAGTGACCGTTATAAATACCCGGTTTGTGATCGAGCGTTTCGTTCGAAAAAATGCTTACTGGGAAGCGTGATCTTTTTTAGAAAAAGGGAGTTGAGATTACGTTTGTATTTTAATTAACTGAAAATTGGAGTTTAGGCGGGTGTTTGCGATAATCAAACGAGTAGCCTCAGAGTGATTACCGCTACTAATCCGTTGTGAAAAAAAAAATGAAGGTTAGTCCTAACGGTCAAACAAGCAAGGCTCAGAGTGACCACTAGTAACAACCTATTTTTTTTACGCAAATTCGATTATTCGAGAGAAAGAAAGAAAAACGGTTTGGAAGCATCACGTTGTGAATAAAAGCGGAATAGGTGATAAAAGGGGGTGCAAATAATAGAGGAGTGTTGTATCAAAATGGGGGTGTGCTTAACATCAGCCCACAATAACATTGTTTGGGTTTTTGGGCCTTTGCGCGAAAATTGGGCTGAAAGCGGGGAGAGCTGTATTACTAAAAGGTGGGGGTGAAAACAGCGTTTTGACGCTAGAACAAGTGCTGGGGGTGCAAATAGTGTTTTGACGCCAAAACGAGTGCTGGGGGTGCAAATAGCGTTTTGACGCCAAAAAAACGATTGCTTGATTTTCTTTTTGACTAATTGGTTTGCTTATTTCAAAAAACCGGTTTTGATTGACTTGACTCTCGCCTACGTTAGAAGAAAGCGTTTGGTGAGAAAAGATTTGTAAATTTGTAAGGAAATGTTCTCTCTTTTTTTTTGAAACATTGTCATGGTTATGATTTTTTTGAAAAAAGAAAAAAAAAAAAAAAAAAGGGTGCTTTTGTTTTTTTTGGAAAATGATTGTTATCTTTATTGTTATTATTTTTTTTTGAAAAGGGTAGTGGTATTAGTATTTATTTTAAAAAAACATTTTTTAGCGTTTCAAAAAAAGGGCTTTATTTAATCCGAAAATTAGTAACAACATTTTTTTCATCACTTTTTTTTTTCTAATCCGAAAATTAGTAACCATTCCTTTTTTAAAAAAACAACATTTTTTTTATCACTTTTTTTTTAATCCGAAAATTGCAACATCAAAAACATCAATAATAACAGCAACATATATATCCATAAAAACAGCAACTAAAAAAAAAGCAATGACATGTTCAAGGAAAAAAAAGCAACCAATATTTATAAAAAGTCAATAACTAATGTTTATATAAAAAAAAAACATGACAACAACAAAAATAAAAAACAGCAACCAATATATTTTTTTTTAAAAAAAACGTGAACAACAATAATAGAAAAAAAAACGGTATGACAGTAACATAAAAATGCGTCTAAAGTATTTACAGCAACTAAAATAACTAAATAAAAATAAAAAAAGGCAATAATAATATATAAAACGTTACAGCAAAATAAATAGAAAGAAACAACAATAATATGCTAAAAAAAATTTACATTACAGTACCTTGGGCAAAAAAAAAAAACGAGATCCGGTAATGTTGAAGAACAAAGTTTTCTTCTTCAGATTTCTCAATACAATAGAATTTTTTTTTTTTAAAACTAAGAAAACAAAATCTAGGAAGTAAAAAAAAGAAGAGAAAAAGAAACTAAACTCCTTATGAAAATTTTTCTTCCTCCCTCGAAAACCCTAGTTTTTTAGAAACCTCTCCTTCTTTTCCTCTTTTTTCGAAAATCTTCTCTTCTTCTTCCTTTCTCTAAAAAAAATTCCTCCCTTGCTTCATGGTCTTGGCCCCCTATTTATACTATAAATGTTGCCTTCGTTTTCACCAACTTGCACAGTGATTTTTCTGACATGATATGGGGTTTAGGGGGGTAGTTGGTGAAGGAAAAAATGAAAAATGAGGACTTGTGAGAGGGGGGTTTATGATGGTCGAAGGTATGGGGTAGGAGAGAAGAAAAATGATGATTTTTGTGAGAGAAAAGGGGGGAAATCCGTGGGTGAGAGAGTGATGAGAAGGGGAAAAGATGATGGAGTTGGTGTTGTGGGAGGTGATGAGAGGAAGGTTGAGTGTTGTTTGTGTGAGATGGAGAAAGAAAGAGAAAATGAAGGTTGAGTGTGAGAGAAGGAGAGTGAGAGTCGTAGGGATGGGGAGGGAATGAGTGATGTGAGAGATGAAAGAAAGTGAAGTGTGTGGGTGTGAGAAAGAGAGAGGAAGCGTGAGATTGAGGAGAGAGGGGGGGTTGGAGTCGTTGGGAAGAGAAGAGAGAGGGGAAAGGTGTGTATGGGGAAGTGGGGTTTGAGAGAAAAGAGGAAAGGTGGAGTGTGGGAAAGGAAAAAGTGCAATTTCCAAGGAGGGAAATGAGGGAGTGGGGTCGAAAATCAAGGAGGGGAAAGGTGAGTGAATGTGGCCAAATTTTAGGGAAAGGGGGGATTGAATGTGGATGGTTTTTAGGGTAAGGGGGGTGGCCGAATTTGACTAGGTTTTGGTGGGGAGAATTAGGGTTTTGGTGGAGGAGTGAGTTGGGTTATGGGTTGTGGGTTGTGGGTTAGTGGTTTTTTTTTTGTTGGGTTGGGTCATGCGAATTGGGCTAGCTATTTTTGCTGGGTTGGGCTTCCATGACAGCACCTTATTATTTTTTAATAGACCCCCTCCTATTTCCTCCTTGGCTTATTTTGTGTTTCTTTACTCCTAATTAATATTTTTTCATGGTTAAAAAAAAACTTGTGGCAAATGAAAAAAAAGATTATTACTTTTTAATAAATAAAATTCCTCGTTTATGATCGGACAAAATTAGGGTATTACAGCTGCCCCTCTTTATTTATATTTTGCTAGGAAATCGGATGGGTTCCAAATTTCTCGAGAAAAATAGAAATAAAGATAAAAAGACGCTAATTTTGTCCAGACTGAGGTTTTTTTTTTTTGGGTTTTTTTTTTTTTTTTTTTTTTTGAAAAAATTATGAAAACTGGGTTGATTTAGACAGAAAGTAAATAGGGAGCACTGGGGCTCTGGGGGATCGCTGGGGATCTGAAGGAGCACTGGGGCTCTGAAGGGATCACTGGGGATCCGAAGGATCTGCTCGCGGCTCGAATACGAGGTGAATTCTGCTTTTGAAGGGACGCTTGGGTCCTGAAGGGATTCGCGAATCCTATTGATTGATTGATTGAAATGGCCTATGCTGCCGCACTGGATTGAGGTACCTGCATACGTCAGCTGATGCTAGGAATGGTGCATGGAGTGTGGATGCATGTTACGCGGGGGGCATGTTATGCAAGGGCGCTGTTATACAAATGCATGCCATGCTATGATGACATGGAATGCTCCTGTATTTTAATGGGATGACATGCAAAGGAAAACTTTCTCTTCTTTGCTCTTCCTCTTTTTCTCTCTATGAGGAGGAGCAGATTCTGGGCGAGCATACAGGCTCTATAAGTATAGGACGAGCACATAAGCTCTATAAGTATAGGGCTAGCACATAAGCTCTACAAGTATAGGGCGAGCATATAAGCTCTATAAGTATAGGGCGAGCACATAAGCTCTATAATCCGGGGACCAACAGGTCCAAAGCAAATGGTTCAGAAAATTCTTTGGAAAGTCGAATTCTGGGGACCAGCGGGTCCAAACTTTCTGATAAAATTTTTTTTTTTTTTTTTTTTTTTTTCGAACTTTTGGGTAGCGAGCATGAGGACCAACATTTGGTGCTTATCTGCATTCACTTAACAATGCATTTGAATGGTGCAGGTCATGCAAGTGATTTATGCAATGGTGGATTGTCTTGGTATGCAAATGTACGTAGTGATTTATTGAATGGAATGCTCTTGTTCTACTTTTTGTTCATTTCTTAACTTGAATGGAATGATGAATGAAATGGGAAACTTTTGTTTTTTTATCCCTTTTCTGAAATATGATGCAAATGCAATGACGCGAAAGGATTTTTGCTTTTCCTTTATTGCTTCTACTATGAGATGCAAGTGCGAATGCGATGCTTTGTTGTTACGGGAAAAATGAGATACCTAGATGCATGAGGCAAAAATAACATTTTTATGAACATTTTTGTGATGATAAGATGCGAGACTTTGGATGCAAAAAGTGAGGTGAATCTTGATCATTCTTTCGAAACATTTGAGTTAAATTCAAAACCCGGTGTTATCAAGCTTTTTATTTATCAACCAGCTCATTTATTCTTTCTCCTCCTTTCCATGATGACTCAACTTGTATTCTCTCTCTTTGAAGCATTGTCTAGTAAGTATACAAAAGAGTGCAAATGTCAGACAGGTGTTTGAGACATGGCAGGTGAAGGGGTGAAAGGCAATGGCTTTTGCCGGACTGCCCCAATCTAGGCTTGGTGACTATGAATGAAAGGCTTGCCCCTGTTTGGTGATATTGACAATTGGGGTGAACATGAGATGGACACTGAACAGGCTTTCCCAAGACCAGGGTGGGTGAGTGGTGAAGAGAATGCCCCAACTTTTAGATCCGAGTGGTGTTCTCAGTGCAAATCTTTGGTTCTCTACTAATGTCTTGACCTTTGGTGTGAAAGAAGCCTCACTTGGTGATCACTAAACATTGTTTCAATGCAGCTTGAATGCGTTTGAAGTGCAAGTCTTTCTTTTTCCGTCAGCTTCCCTTTTTTTTCTGACTGTTCGTTTTTGCTCCCTCATTTCTTTTTCCTGAGGGTTTTTTCTTGATCAGCTTTCTTTTTTTTCTGATCGTTTGTTTTTCTTTTTGAGCGAACACATTGTATACAGATAAACTTAGTTGTCCTAAGATTTAAAAACGAAAGCAACCGGTCATGGACTTTTCGGGATTATGGTGTTTTGTTGTGAATGGATGATTGGGTTTATCGGAGTGTTTGGGGCTAATGGTGGGATGATTTTTGTTCGGCATTGGCTGACAATCGATGATTTATGATGGTTAATTGGCTTGATGAGGTGTTTGGAAGTTTTATTCCTGGCTAAGGGTCTGTAGAAGGCGGGATGCCAAGGTCAAAGGGAAGTGTTTGCGGTTTATGGAAGGAGGGGTGTATGAGAATGATGAAGTGTTTGAAGGTTTATTGAGACAAAGGTCTCTTGTGTTTGGTAGCAATATGTACCAGCTCACCACTTACATTTCTTTTTTGGGATTTTCATTTTTGAATCCCTTTTTTGATTCTCCTTTTTTTTTTTTTTTTTTTTTGACTCGGGTGAGCTGGTAAAAAGTGATGCACTGCTTTTTTGATATTTGAGGTGGTCCTTGTCTAGGGTGATTTTTGTATTTTGGTTTTTCTTGGCTTAAGGTGGGTAGGAAAGGGACCTTCTGGGATTGAGGAGATGGCCAAACTTTATTTCAGATCCCGATTGCTTATTTATTTATTATTATTATTATTTTTTTTTTTGTAAAACATGACAACAGTTCACCTATCTATATGTGTTTGCTCTTTTCTTTGCATTTTTTATGCCCTGATTTTTTTTGCCTGGACCGCTCTTTGCGAGTTTTCAATCCACCGGGCGCCTTTTTTTTTTTTTTTTTTTTTTTTAAAAAAACAACATTTTTTTTTTGTGCCTAGGCCGCCCTTTGCGGGTTTTCAACCTAGCGAGCTTATTTTCTTGTTTATTTTTATCTTTTGAAAGACTTGCACTCAAAGAATATGATATTGACGAGGAAACTTAGTGATCACAGAACTGCCCCAGCATGGAGGACTCAAAGGCTTTAGTGAGGAAAGTAACTTTTTATTGATGACAATATTGAAAAGGAACATGTGCCCTTATTGGAATATCCTAAGGCCTTGGGCAGAGCCAGAGGATTGCATCACAGATAAATGCTTTGAACTGAAAAACTACATAAAAATCAACAGTCACTCATAAATACTATGAAAAGCACGGGAAAGATGATGCTGCCTTCAACATTTTGATCATCTTCAACTGTTGTCATTTTGACCTGATAGCCCTGAACTCAGAGGGTTAAACCCTTCACCACCCTCTTCAAAGGTTAATCGCCTTGAATCAACAAGACCCTGAACCAAATGTTTCAAAAGATAACAATTTTCGGCAGAGTGACCGATTGCCCCCGCATGGAATTCACAAGTGGCCTGTGGGTTGTGTCCTTTTGGGAATGGAGGTTGTACTGGCTTCATCTCACGAGGGGAGATCAAATTGTGGCTGATTAGGCATCTGCATAGGTTGGTATACGACATAGGGATAGGGTCGTATCGAGGCGACTTTTTTTGGCCTGTTATTGGATTAGTTTCTTCATTCTTCTTTGCAGGAAACCCGGAAGATGGGTTTTTGTGCACACTTGTGTTACCTGGGGAACTCTGGGCGATCTTGCCACTTCTTAGTCCGTTCTCTATCCTCTCCCCAACAATCACCACATCTGAAAAATTGGAGGATGCACTGCTGATCAGACGATCATAGTATAGTGGTGGCAAAGTCTCCAAAAACATAGAAACCAATTCCTTGTCCAAAAGAGGAGGTGTACATTGTGCAGCCAAAGCTCTCCATCGCTGGGCATACTCCTTGAACGATTCATTGTCCCTCTTGCTCATGCCCTGCAGCTGCGTTCTGTCTGGTGCCATGTCTGTATTGTACTGATACTGCTTGAGGAATGCATCGGCTAAATCCTTCCAACAGCGAACCTGAGATGGTTCTAACTTCATATACCAATTGAGGGATGCCCCTGCAAGGCTCTCTTGGAAGCAATGGATTAGCAGTCTGTCATCATGAGAGTAAGTAGACATCTTTCTACAATACATCGTCAAGTGACCTTTTGGACAAGTCGCGCCCCTGTATTTGTCGAAGTCGGGGACTTTGAACTTTGGAGGCAGCACCACATCAGGAATAAGGCACAAATCTCTGGCCTCTCTTGCTCTGGAACCGAAGCCTTCAACCCTTCTTAATCTTTCCTCTAGTATCTGAAACTGATCTTTGGCCTGCTGATGCTCAGCGGAATAAACCTGAGGGAAGCTGCTTACATTATGAGGGAGCTGGAGCGTTGGAGCCATAGTTGGAGTTGAGTGATGAATCTGAGGGTATGCAGGGTTTCCAGTCGTGAAGTCTTGAGCCTGTGGAATGGCAGCTAGCTGAGGAGTGAAGCTCTGAAGAGTAGCCTGGGGTATAACAGTAGGATGCGGGATCTGAGCCCGAGGTTCACCAATCATTCCTTCAGATCCGATAGACGCCGGTTGTACATTCTCAATAATGGCTACAGGGCCAGCTCCCTGATTAGTTTTTGGGTTAGAAGGGAGAGTGTAACCTAGAGGAATCAGAACCCTCACCATTTCTGACATCTGCGTCCTTAACCCATTCACCTCTGCTTTTAGCTCATTCACCTCTGCTTTTAACTTATTCACTTCTGCCCTTAGTTCTTCATTTGTTGCCATGTTCCTAGCTAGAGAACAAGTCCAATTTTGCCTTTCTCTGTCAACAGGACACATACTATCAGCCCAAGAACGAATGACTGGACAAATGCATGCAACATTTTAGACTTGAATCAAAGGGAAGCAATTTTAACAAGGTAATTATGTGATTAGAAAATTGCCCCCTTGCACAGAGGGTTTAACCCAAAAGTCAATTATGTACCAACACGGGAAGAGTATACACTTTGGGCGAATGGGGCGGGACTAGACTTGGAGGGTGATGAGGGCAAGGAAGGAAACTGACTGACTCGAACAAGAGAAACTGTACCTAGTATGCACGCTCACTAGAAGAATGCTTCACAGAGAGTTACCATTTTTTTTTTGAGTTGCTTCAGTCTTTTGTCATGGAATGGATGGGAATGCAGTGCTTTTGAAAGAAATGCCAATGAGCTATTGATTTGAAAAAAAAAAAAAAACTGAGTGCTTTGGAACACCCGGAGTTAGCAACCAAGTAAGGATAAACTTTTTCAAAAAGGATGGTTGTTTTGCATGAACGTCTCGCTTCTCATCACAACTTTTATTTTATGCAATGAATGAATGAACAAATTATGATATGCGAGTATGATGCAAATGTGTGGAGAATGACCACTCGAAAAGTGTGGCTTATTCTAAATAATTTTGTTGCTTTTTAATGCAGGACAAAATATGGAATGCCAATGCGAATGATGCAAGGACGATGTCCCCCTTTTTTCAAAATGATTTTTTTGATTTGATTTTTATTTTATTTTTAGAGGCGAGACAAGATACGAAATGCCGATGCCCCCTTTTTGAATGATGAGAGATGCAAGAATGGTGATATGAGTCAACTGATTGTCGTTACCCTGAGTAACTTGTATGAAACATTGAGTGGATCCTGACTCAATACTTCACATAATATACTGAAACGTTTCGACAATTAGTTGACTCAATTTGACTTCCTGCTCGAAAATAAAACACGTGTGACTGGGTCAAAGTGCCCTGACATCGCAGAGCAACATCTCAAATTTGTAGTCGACAAACAAATTTGAGATATTACCCTTCGCCGTTCAAAGGTGCAATTCTATCCATTAAGCCGTCACATGAGAGATTTTGTTTTTTTTTCGAAAGGATGCATGCAGGGAGAAATGATGTATTCGAACAAAGTGATGAAATGATGCATGAATGCCACATTGACGCGATGTCCGCACTATTTGATGAGGATTTTTGTGAATGATTATGAATGAATGGTAGTGCGAGCTAAAAATTATTTTTGTGTGAGGAAATAGAATGCATGACACTCGCGGTGGTTTTTTTTTTAATGCATGGGGAGAAAATAATGCATGAGTGTTGGCGAACCAACTTGCTTTTTTGCCCTGATTTTTTTGGAATATGAATGAATGAGTGTGCATGAGACGCGAATGTATGGTTTTATTAATCTCGTCGGGGAATTGTGAGCTTTTTATTAAAGTATGATCCAGGTGGTCTGACTTTCAAATGCTTGTTCTCTTTAAAAAAGTTTTATGATTCCCCGACGGTACTTGAAATGCATGCAAAATGATATGTTTGAACATTTTTGATATGCGAAAGAGTATAAGAAATGCATGAGACATGTTTCTAGAAAAAAAACTGGAAAATAATTAGAATTAGATGCACAAATGATGCAGTAATAAAAGAATAATGTCATGTTTTTGTTTTTTTTTTGGTTTTAGAAAATAATGCCTTTGAGCAACATGATGCATGAATGCATTGTTATTGGGTACAATCACATGACTACATGATAATAATTCTTTATTGTAAGGGAAAAGACAATATTAAATAAAATAAAGAAGATGCTCCCCTGTGTGTTAAATGAGCCATGTCTAACTTGGTATTTTCAACATGATCTAGGGTCACTTTAGTGATCATCCTTTCGGGTGGCTCTAATCACTTACTCACAAAGGTCTCCAGAGCTAAATCCCCTTCATGATATGATCCACAACGATAGCGAGCTACCTGGTGTGGGATGCCGCGAAAGAGCATACTCTGGTTGAGATTTTCATGAGAGTCAGACAGATAAATCCAGAATGACTGTCACTAATCATCTCCGCTCGTCCTAAGTTATTTTTCAGACCCGGGTATAGGGCCCCACTCAGAAGTGTGTGCAATAAACAAGTGTAATTGATGTGTGTGATATAAGCAACCTAAACTACCCAAACTGCAAAAGAGCAAACAGATAGCAATATAAAAGTCTTCTACCCTAAGGTTTGCAAGAAAACAAATAGCAGTGTAAAAGTCTTCTACCCTAAGGTTCAATATGCGAATATAAAGACTAAGGGTAAATAAAGTACTAAACTAATGATTTACACATTTAATTAAATTAGGCTTGACCCTCTAAAAAAAAGTCCCCAGCAGAGTCGCCAGCTGTAGCGACCGAAGAATCCGGAGGGGGGATCCTTCGTTGCTTCTGAACAATGGAGCCGCCATCAATATTTATTTTTAGGAAAACATTGAAAAAAACCTTCGTTTTTGGGTTCGGAGGTCGATTAAGTGCGGGGAAGGTACTAGCACCCCGCAACATCCTAAAAAAGGTTACCTTTTAATTTAATGTGTAGAAAAAAAAATTTAGTTTAAAGAAAACATTTTAATTTACCCTTTTTGTTATTTGCAAAAAAACGGAAAGGAAGACTTAATAAAAATTTTAGTTTTTTGCGCTTGACAGGAGTGGGCCCCTGCTCCTACGTATCTCCGGGTGCGATGGAGAAATCAAAGCTACGTAGTTCTTGGGTAGAAAATATTTGTGTGTTGGTATTTTTTATTTTTGAAAAGTTTGCGAAAACTAGAGGCCGTTCATGGTGACCAAACAGATAAATCCAGAGTGGCCATCATTAATGGCTTATTCGAAAAAGAAGGTGTTTACAGCGTTCAAACGGGCGGGGCCCAGAGTGACCGTTATAAATACCCGGTTTGTGATCGAGCGTTTCGTTCGAAAAAATGCTTACTGGGAAGCGTGATCTTTTTTAGAAAAAGGGAGTTGAGATTACGTTTGTATTTTAATTAACTGAAAATTGGAGTTTAGGCGGGTGTTTGCGATAATCAAACGAGTAGCCTCAGAGTGATTACCGCTACTAATCCGTTGTGAAAAAAAAAATGAAGGTTAGTCCTAACGGTCAAACAAGCAAGGCTCTGAGTGACCACTAGTAACAACCTATTTTTTTACGCAAATTCGATTATTCGAGAGAAAGAAAGAAAAACGGTTTGGAAGCATCACGTTGTGAATAAAAGCGGAATAGGTGATAAAAGGGGGTGCAAATAATAGAGGAGTGTTGTATCAAAATGGGGGTGTGCTTAACATCAGCCCACAATAACATTGTTTGGGTTTTTGGGCCTTTGCGCGAAAATTGGGCTGAAAGCGGGGAGAGCTGTATTACTAAAAGGTGGGGGTGAAAACAGCGTTTTGACGCTAGAACAAGTGCTGGGGGTGCAAATAGTGTTTTGACGCCAAAACGAGTGCTGGGGGTGCAAATAGCGTTTTGACGCCAAAAAAACGATTGCTTGATTTTCTTTTTGACTAATTGGTTTGCTTATTTCAAAAAACCGGTTTTGATTGACTTGACTCTCGCCTACGTTAGAAGAAAGCGTTTGGTGAGAAAAGATTTGTAAATTTGTAAGGAAATGTTCTCTCTTTTTTTTTGAAACATTGTCATGGTTATGATTTTTTTGAAAAAAGAAAAAAAAAAAAAAAAAAGGGTGCTTTTGTTTTTTTTGGAAAATGATTGTTATCTTTATTGTTATTATTTTTTTTTGAAAAGGGTAGTGGTATTAGTATTTATTTTAAAAAAACATTTTTTAGCGTTTCAAAAAAAGGGCTTTATTTAATCCGAAAATTAGTAACAACATTTTTTTCATCACTTTTTTTTTTCTAATCCGAAAATTAGTAACCATTCCTTTTTTAAAAAAACAACATTTTTTTTATCACTTTTTTTTTAATCCGAAAATTGCAACATCAAAAACATCAATAATAACAGCAACATATATATCCATAAAAACAGCAACTAAAAAAAAAGCAATGACATGTTCAAGGAAAAAAAAGCAACCAATATTTATAAAAAGTCAATAACTAATGTTTATATAAAAAAAAAACATGACAACAACAAAAATAAAAAACAGCAACCAATATATTTTTTTTTAAAAAAAACGTGAACAACAATAATAGAAAAAAAAACGGTATGACAGTAACATAAAAATGCGTCTAAAGTATTTACAGCAACTAAAATAACTAAATAAAAATAAAAAAAGGCAATAATAATATATAAAACGTTACAGCAAAATAAATAGAAAGAAACAACAATAATATGCTAAAAAAAATTTACATTACAGTACCTTGGGCAAAAAAAAAAAACGAGATCCGGTAATGTTGAAGAACAAAGTTTTCTTCTTCAGATTTCTCAATACAATAGAATTTTTTTTTTTTAAAACTAAGAAAACAAAATCTAGGAAGTAAAAAAAAGAAGAGAAAAAGAAACTAAACTCCTTATGAAAATTTTTCTTCCTCCCTCGAAAACCCTAGTTTTTTAGAAACCTCTCCTTCTTTTCCTCTTTTTTCGAAAATCTTCTCTTCTTCTTCCTTTCTCTAAAAAAAATTCCTCCCTTGCTTCATGGTCTTGGCCCCCTATTTATACTATAAATGTTGCCTTCGTTTTCACCAACTTGCACAGTGATTTTTCTGACATGATATGGGGTTTAGGGGGGTAGTTGGTGAAGGAAAAAATGAAAAATGAGGACTTGTGAGAGGGGGGTTTATGATGGTCGAAGGTATGGGGTAGGAGAGAAGAAAAATGATGATTTTTGTGAGAGAAAAGGGGGGAAATCCGTGGGTGAGAGAGTGATGAGAAGGGGAAAAGATGATGGAGTTGGTGTTGTGGGAGGTGATGAGAGGAAGGTTGAGTGTTGTTTGTGTGAGATGGAGAAAGAAAGAGAAAATGAAGGTTGAGTGTGAGAGAAGGAGAGTGAGAGTCGTAGGGATGGGGAGGGAATGAGTGATGTGAGAGATGAAAGAAAGTGAAGTGTGTGGGTGTGAGAAAGAGAGAGGAAGCGTGAGATTGAGGAGAGAGGGGGGGTTGGAGTCGTTGGGAAGAGAAGAGAGAGGGGAAAGGTGTGTATGGGGAAGTGGGGTTTGAGAGAAAAGAGGAAAGGTGGAGTGTGGGAAAGGAAAAAGTGCAATTTCCAAGGAGGGAAATGAGGGAGTGGGGTCGAAAATCAAGGAGGGGAAAGGTGAGTGAATGTGGCCAAATTTTAGGGAAAGGGGGGATTGAATGTGGATGGTTTTTAGGGTAAGGGGGGTGGCCGAATTTGACTAGGTTTTGGTGGGGAGAATTAGGGTTTTGGTGGAGGAGTGAGTTGGGTTATGGGTTGTGGGTTGTGGGTTAGTGGTTTTTTTTGTTGGGTTGGGTCATGCGAATTGGGCTAGCTATTTTTGCTGGGTTGGGCTTCCATGACAGCACCTTATTATTTTTTAATAGACCCCCCTCTATTTCCTCCTTGGCTTATTTTGTGTTTCTTTACTCCTAATTAATATTTTTTCATGGTTAAAAAAAAACTTGTGGCAAATGAAAAAAAAGATTATTACTTTTTAATAAATAAAATTCCTCGTTTATGATCGGACAAAATTAGGGTATTACAGGAGGGAAGCTAGAGAATTTTATGAATTAGCTAGGGATGGAGAACAGCCATTGTATGAAGGGTGCAAAAAGTATTCTAAACTTGCTTTTATAGTGAAGTTGTATCATATCAAATGCCTTTGTGGGATGACCGATAAGGCTATGACAATGATCTTAGAACTACTAAATGATGCATTTGAGCATGCAAAAATTCCAAGTTCATTCTATGAGACAAAGAAAACTATATCGAAGCTTGGTTTGGATTGTGAAAAGATACATGCATGTCCAAATGATTGTATGTTGTATTGGGGTGAAGATGAATATAGGCAAACATGTAAAGTATGTAACAAGGGCAGATGGAAATCCAGGACAAAAGATGGTGAGGTTGAGGCGTCCAATGATGGAAATGGTAAGAAGAAGGTGCCTGCAAAAGTTCTTCGTTACTTTCCTCTTAAACCGCGCTTGCAGAGATTGTTTTTGTCTTCAAAGACAGCTGAGGATATGAGATGGCATGCTGTTGATAATAACAATGATGGCATGATGAGACATCCAAGAGATTCAATGGCTTGGAAGACATTTGATTCAACAAACATGTCATTTGCATCAGATCCACGCAATGTTCGCCTTGGATTAGCTACTGATGGTTTTAATCCATTTGGTAATTTAAGTACAAGTTACAACATTTGGCCAATTATTCTCATACCTTACAACACCCCACCATGGGTCTGTATGAAGTCGACATCATTTATCCTTTCAACGATAATTCCTGGTAAAAAAATGCCTGGAAATAATATAGATGTTTACATGCAACCTCTAGTTAAAGAGCTTAAGGAGTTATGGCACGACGGTGTAGATGCTTATGATGCTTCAACTCGAGAGATGTTCAAATTGCACGCAGCTTTGATGTGGACGATTAGTGACTTTCCTGGGTTGGGAACTCTCTCTGGGTGGAACACATATACCGGACGAGCTTGTCCAACTTGTAACTTTGACTCTATTCCTTGCCGCTTGCCACATAGTAGGAAGTGGTGTTTTATGGGTCACCGTCGTTTTCTTGATCGCAGACACAGATTTAGGCTGAATAGGATTCGGTTTAATGGAGAACAAGATATGCGCAATCCACCTAAACTTTTATCTGGTTCTGAAATCCTTGAACAAGTTAAGAATATCAATGTCACCTTTGGTCAAACTGCTGAAACAAGTGGAAGGGGAAAAAGATCACGTGGTGATGGACGTACCTCGCAAGATGGTACTCAACAGTGGAAAAAGAAAAGTATACTTTTTGAGCTTCCGTATTGGGAGCATAATTTGTTACGTCATAATCTTGATGTTATGCATATTGAGAAAAATGTGTGCGACAATATTATTTATACCATACTAAATGATAGTGCAAAGTCAAAAGATCACATTGGTGCTCGAAGAGACCTACAATCAATGGGCTTTAGGCATGATCTTTGGCCAGATGAAAATGGAAAGTATCCTCTAGCAATTTATACAATGACTAAACAAGGAAAGAAGTCTTTTTTAAGAACTTTAAAAAATATCCCTGTACCAGATGGTTATTCGAGCAACTTTTCTAGGTGCATTGATGTGGACAACCTTCGGCTGAATGGGATGCTAAAAAGTCATGTGGACAACCTTCTACCGCTGGCCATGCGAGTAGGATTGCCTAAAGAGGTATCAACAGTTTTAAATGAATTGTGCTCATTCTTTAGGCAACTATGTGATAAAGTGTTGAGCGTTTCAACTTTAGACAAAATGCAACATGATGTTGTGCTCACTTTATGCCACATGGAAATGTTATTTCCCCCTTCATTCTTCACCGTGATGGTTCACCTAATTGTTCATCTTGTTGAAGAAGCTAAGCTTGGAGGCCCGGTACATTATCGATGGATGTATCCTATTGAGAGGTAAGTTTCCTGTCATTTTAAATCAAATAATGATTTGGATGATTATATTAATAAAAATCGTTGTTATGATTTGATAGGTACTTAGGATCATTAAAATCATATGTGCGTAACAGGGCGCGACCAGAAGGCTCTATAGCAGAAGGATACCTAATGCAAGAGATCTTAACATTTTGCTCAAGGTATCTTGATAATATTGAGACAAGATGGAATCGAGCTGGTCGTGTAGATGATGAACCCAGTGACATACAACCTAAAACTCGAAAAGACGAACTGTTCCCACGAGAAGGAAAACCTGTTGGTGCTTGTTCACACTTCACTCTTACATCCACTGAAAAATAACAAGCTCACCGACATGTGCTAACCAACTGCTCTGCAGTTGATCGCTATCTCCAGTAAGTACTTGATGAAATTTAAGTACCTAGATTATCCTTTAGTGCGTCTATTAACTTTAATCTATATAGGGAATATAGAGAAATTGTCTGGAGACAACTAAGGAGTCGCACAAGGAGTGCTAATGAGATAGACAAGAAGGTCCATAAAGAGTTCGTTAGTTGGTTCTCTAATCATGTAAGCAAAAATTCACTCGATGCCATGTGTATATTGCACGTGTATTGGTAATATGCATGTCACTAACACAACAGAATTCTAATTTCAGATTTTTAAAGAGATGGACAATCTTGTTGAACCAGATAAAGATGTTCTTCTTTGGCTTGCTAGAGGTCCAATTGACAAAGCTAGAAGATTCACTGCATATAATGTCAACGGATATAAATTTCGAACCTTGGAACGAGATGAAAGATTAAAAACTCAAAATAGTGGGGTTTTTTGCACATTTGGAACTAGAAGTTATTCAAGTAACCGCGATACCCAAATGAGGTTTGGAGGGGTAGCTTACTATGGTAAATTAATAGACATCATTGAGGTTAGCTATAATGGTGTATTTACAGTTACTTTATTTAAATGTCAATGGGCTAATACCACTACCTCTAGAGGCATGAAAAAAGATAATTTGGGTTTTACCTCAATCAATCTTTTGAGGTTAAGAGATACTGGTGTCCATGAAAGTGATGAGCCATATATCAAAGCATCGGAAGCCCAAATGGTTTACTATGTAGATGATGAGAAAGAAAAGGGATGGAGCATACCTATTCATTTGAAGCAAAGAGACTTGTATGACATGGGAGAAGATGACGAAGAGATAATGATGTCTAATGGGCTTCATGAAACACAAAACTTAGAACAAATGTTTCCTGATGATACACCAAACATACAATTAGCAAGAGCTGATATAGATGATGATCCTCCAACATCAACATTGAATGAAAATGTTGATGATTGTAATGACAACATGGATATGTAACAAGCACTGGTAAAATTTCTAGACATTGTTTTGTAATGTTGTGTTGTTATTATTATTATTATGATTATTTTCTTCAAATGGTTGAACATTTTATTTATGTCTCTGTTTCTGAATCGCAATATGCTTTCAACAGAAGTTCATCTTCAATAAAATATATGTACCTTTTTTTTGCTAGTTATGCGTTTTTTTTCCTTCACAATTTGTCTAAAACATACTCTCATTATCTAAATATGGTTTTGCAGCAATGACTAGGAGAAAGAGGTTTACTCCCAGAACTCAGTCCGCACCTGTTCAAGTTCCAGAGAATGCTCCAAATATGAATCAAAGTGGATCTCACCTATCACCACAAAGTGAGCCTCTTGGTGATATTGACCCATCTCTTGACTTTGACATTGACGATGAAAGTTTTTTCCCCACTGACACGAAAAAGCCCACTAAATATTGGCCGGTTAATGTCATTGGTATGCAATTTACTTCTTTATTAGTTTGGATTAATTAATAATTTCTAATGAGATACAAATTTTAACTTTCATTTATTTTATTTTATATTCAGTTGGGGATGGAGAGCCTAAAGAAGATCGTCTAAGAGTTCAGGACCTGTTTTCGTTTCCTGATGAGAAGAAAGTGATCCTAGATTGGAATCGAGAGGGTCAACCAATTGGACATGCTGCTGGTCTTTTAGGGGGTTATTTAGGATTTCTTGCGGCTAGCTATGATATCTTCGCTATCAATTATGAAAAATGGCCAAAGGTTCCACAGAAAGCCAAGGATGACGTGTGGGACAAGATGATAAAGGTATGAACTATAAATATAACATAATTCATTTATATATATATATATATATATATATATATATATATATATATATACATATAGCTTACTAAAACTTAATTTGCCTATTGTAGAAAGTATTCCTAATTGACGATTGTCGCAAGAAATGGATATTGGGGAATATAGGAAAGAAATGGAAAGACACTCGTTGTCGGCTGTTTAGTGATTTTTATGATGAAACTCGTAGCTGGGAACAAAATCTTGAGTTTCGCCCTGATGGCATCCGTGTAGAACAATGGGCAGCTTTTTTGGAATATCGCTTGAAGCCTGAAACTCAGGTAATATATGATGTGTTGAGAATGTTGTGATAAGATTAATCATTTACTAATTGTTTTATTTAATAATGCAGGAAATTTGTGAAATAAACACGACAAATAGGGCTAAGCAAACAACTCCTCATACACTTGGGTCAAAAACAATTGCTAGGACAAGACATGAATTGGTATTTCTTTCTTTAAGTTTACCAACATTGGTAATAAAAGCCAATTGTGACCATAATGAACTTATCGTGTTTTCTCACTTTTAATTTGTTAGGAAACTAAAACTGGGAAGCCTTTTGGTCGAGCAAAGATGTATTCCATCGCACACAAAAAAAAAGATGGATCATTTGTCAATGAAGAGGCTAGACAAAAGAGTGTGAGTATAATCGTTATTTATTTCTATTTTTATTGAAAGTTAAGGATAATTATATATTTAACATTTATGTGTTCAACTGAATGTTGGTTAACTTTGTGTAGGATTTGTTGGACAAAGTAGATGAGACATCTTCTGGCGAAGATATTTATATTCAAGTATGTGGGAAAGAGCACCCCGGACGTATGCGTGGCATGGGATTTGGCCCAACCCCTACTCAATACCTATCATCTAATTCTCGTAATGGGAGCTCGACCATTTCATCAGGTGGTCCCACAACGGCTGACTATGATAGGCTAAAGTTGGAATTGCAAGCGAGTAATGCAAGAGTTGAAGCTTTAGAGGGAGAAGTAGCTAAAGTTCGAACTTTAGAGGAACAAGTAGCTTTTCTAATGCAGCAAGCTCGTGGTCAATGTCCGACTAGATTTGATGAGGTACTAACCTGTTACATTTTACACTGCATAGTTACTGTCTAGGAGTTATCTTTTATTATGCATGTGTAGTTGCTGAATACATAGAATTAGACAGTTAATTATTTGACTTGAGTCAGCTACTCCAGCAGTTGACTTGTTTTGTTGACTTGTTTTGTTCAAAATTTAGTTGACTTGAGTCGGCTACTCCAGCAGTTACATCAAGTTAACTTGAAAGTCCCTAAGCTTATTAGGGGAGGCAAAGCCATTGCAGAATTTTTGAAATCTACTAACTCAAGGAGCTAAATATTTAGTATTTTGTAGTCTTTTGTAAATTTGCTTTAGTAAGCAAATCTTAATTTAAATTTTATTTTGTTGTTTTTCAAGTTCTTGTTAAACTTTTAGCTCTGAATCTGTGTACAGAACATATTAATCAATGAATGATTATAGTTCAGCAAAAATTATAATTCAGAAACTTAAGCTTCTTTATCATAAGTTCTCTTTTATTAGAAGAAAAAGCAGACACTGTCGAGTTGCTGGGTTTAGGAGTTCCTGTCTCATCAACTTGTAGTTACTGTCTAGGAGTATGTTGCTGGGTTTGATGTCTCTGTGGAAGATTGGAATTGATTGGAATTGAAGCTGCCTTTGTATTGTTACACTGTCTTTGTTACCTTTGTATTGTTACACTGTCTAGGAGTATTAATTGAAGCTGCCTTTGTATTAATTGTTACACTGCCTTTGTATTGAAGCTGCCTTTGTATTAATTGTTGCCTTTGTATTGTTACACTGTCTAGGAGTATTAATTGAAGCTGCCTTTGTATTAATTGTTACACTGCCTTTGTATTGTTACACTGCCTTTGTATTGTTGCCTTTGTATTGAAGCTGCCTTTGTATTAATTGTTGCCTTTGTATTGTTACACTGTCTAGGAGTATGTTGCTGCATAGTTACTGATTGGAATTGAAGCTGTGTTACTGCATAGTTACTGTCTAGGAGTATGTTGCTGGGTTTATTGCATAGTACTGGGTTAATATCAAGTTGAATCTATCAAATACTTAAGCTTCTTTATCATAAGTTCTCTTTTATTAGAAGAAAAAGCAGTCACTGTCGAGTTGCTGGGTTTAGGAGTTCCTGTCTTATCAACTTGTAGTTACTGTCTAGGAGTATGTTGCTGGGTTTGATGTCTCTGTGGAAGATTGGAATTGAAGCTGTGTTACTGCATAGTACTGTGTTAATTTCACTGAAAATTAAACTGTGTTACTGCATAGTTACTGTCTGTAAGAGTAGATAGTTAGGTTCAGCTTACTATATTAGTTGAATACTTAATTGTTGTTGAATACTTAATTGTTGCCTTTGTATTGCTACAATCAGCAAGATAATTCTGTTATAAGTTTGTTAGAGTGTGCACAGATCTAGGAGTATGTTGCTGCACACGTTAGCAGTATAGTTACAGATTGGAATACTTAATTGTTACAGATCTAGGAGTTAGGTTCTGCACACGTTTGTTGAATACTTAATTGTTGCCTTTGTATTGCTACTGATTGGAATTGAAGCTGCATAGTTACAGATCTAGGAGTTAGGTTCTGCACACGTTTGTTGAATACTTAATTGTTGCCTTTGTATTGCTACTGATTGGAATTGAAGCTGCATAGTTACAGATCTAGGAGTATGTTGCTGCACACGTTAGCAGTAATATGCTTGTAATTGAAATTGAAGCTGCATAGTTACATTTTACACTGTCTAGGAGTATGTTGCTGCATAGTTACTGATTGGAATTGAAGCTGTGTTACTGCATAGTTACTAGCGGAATAGCGGAATATGCTTGTATTATTATGATAGATCTTCGATGTAAATTTCTTATTGACTTGGTAGATTTGATAATTGGTAACTTCATAACTTTATTTTTGTTTAATTTCAGGCTGCCAATTTACATTCACCTGCTGAAGCAATGCGGTCTTCATCTGCTAGTCACGCCCCAACACATCATGGACCAACATCTACTCTTTAGATTTAGGATTTGTTATTAACTAGTAATGTTGAAAAACATGTTCTTATATTGGGGAATTTTATACTCCTAAACCACATATCTTTTGATATTTTGAGACAACACTATCTTTTGATATTATTGTGTTTTTTATTTAAGTATGAATGAATGAACTTTTTTAATTATTTATGTAAGTTTATAATTTTATGTTTTTAAATAATTTGAGAAAAAGTTGTTATAAATAAGAGCAACTTATTTGAGCCTTTAAAGCTAAAAGCAGTTTCGTCCTCAGGTTTTGAACCACCGCAGACATCCCTGGAATCGCTGTATATAAGCAAGGAATATACCATCACATAAATGGTTTAGTGGCGGTTCTGAACCGTTGCAAACATCTTCTGAACCGTTGCAAACATCTTCAAAACCGCCGCTAAACGCAAACCGCCGCCAAATGCCTCAAAACCGCTGCAGAAATATGGGAAATTAACCGACAGTTTAGCGGCGGTTTAGAACAGCCGCAAACCCCCAACTGCCGCGTAAACCGCCGCTAAATACCCCTCCAGGCGGTTATTCCAGCGGTTGCCAAAACCGCCGCAGAGTTCCCTCGCGGCGGAGGTAACTGCAGCGGTTTTGGAACCGCCGCGAGGGGTATTTGGCAGCGGTTAAAACCGCCGCAGTAAGCTTTTAAAACCGCCGCCGCTTTCTTATTTTGTTGTAGTGACACTCTAGAAGCAACCCTATTTTTACCATGTAATTGTTATTTGGAAATTGTTTTTCAAAATCAAGCCGAAGAGATTACTGGGATGAGTTGCGGACTAGGTCGCTCTCTTTAAGACGTTTCGTGGCACTGCTGAAAATTGTGTAAGCAGACTATCAACCACGACGTCCCCAAGATAAAACAACCCACTCAAAATTGATACGAAAGTTCACTGCACTGTGAAAATTCCCTCTTAGAAATACACCCTCAATATGGTTATGAAAACCACTCTTAAGAAAATAAACTTGGAAATGCGTCAAGTTTTCAAAAGAGAATAAGAAGAGAACTTTAGAGAGAAGAGAGAAAAGTTGGAACAGCTTCAACTTTTGGTGTGAGTAAGAAGTGAGGTGAGAGCTCCTTTTATAGGCGCGGAGATGGAGATAGCCGTTGGGAGGCATTGAAGAGCCAACGGCTCTTTTGGTCAATTCGTCCGTTGGAAAAAAAACGTTACGGTTTGACTTGGTCAATATGACTGTTGGAAGCTTTGACTCGGTCAACATGACCGTTGGGAGAGTCAATGGCCGCGAAAAAAAAATAAAAATATTTTTCGAAAAATAAATATACACCACAGAGCCCAAGCCCGGCCCTGCCAAGCCGAGCCAGCCGGTTAGACGGCAACGCGTGCGTGTGTGGTGGTCATTTTGTGTGCGTCCTCTCCCATTCACAAAATTAGGTACCCCTTGGGGCCCAAACCCATGTGTGAGTTTCCCACTTATAAACACTCTCAAAGTGTCTATTTTATCCAATGTGATACTTTTTCAATTCACACATAACATCAACATTCCAACAACTTTTGTTTTTTATCAAATTTATTCTGAAATTTTATTTGTTCTTACGATTATTTCATATCTCACATCCATCATCAAACCCCAAAAATTATAACAAAAATGATATTTAATCATTTGAAATAGATAAGTTAGAAGCAACACAATATGACTATAATTCTATACGAGGTTACTTATATTTTTAGTCTCTATATAATATAAGTTTTTCATTTTTAGTTATTAATAAACTTTTATTCAATTTTTGGTATCATTTATACCCCTGCTTGCACTTTTGGCTAATGGTCTGTCACGCTAGCACCAACCACATCTTTAAAAAGTGTGACGCGTCACGTGCCAAAATTTGACATCTTAGCCATACAAAAAGTGTGAAGCGGCACGCAGATCATCTCAACAGGAATAGCTTTTGTGAAAATAACTTTTGTACGAAATGTCAGAAAAACACGTAGATCGTCTGAACATGAATGCACTAAGAGTGAAGGGGGTCTGGGTTTCAAAGGTTGAATTCCCATCACTTGTTTTTTTTTTTGAAGCAAACCAACTTAAGCCATTTCATTAATTAAAATAGGTTCAATACAATGAGGAATTAAGAGATGAACTTGGGGACTAGCAAAACATTGATCCGCCCTACCAAGAGTATGAGCAACACAATTATCTTGTCTCCTAATAAAACTGATGGTACAGTTATGAAATTGATGAAAAAGATGCTGACAACTTGTTGGATACCCATATGTTGTAACCAACGAAGAGCTTCCAAAAGGCCAAACGCTTTGATTTCTTGAGGCTTCAAATAACCATGTAGCCAAGTCGTCTTAGCTGAAATAAAAGATCCTAAATGATCCCGTAGACACATTCCAATACCAAACTGATTTTCCTGCTGAAACCACACACCATCAATGTTACACTTCACGCGTCCTTGTACCGGTTTAGTCCACTACTGCTGTGTGGGAACCTACTGCCTGCGCTGGTGAGGCTGCTGTTCACGGCACTGCTGCCAACCGTGAACCAGCACCGTAGCTTCATAAAGGACTGCAGCAGCTGGCCAAACCACTGTGTTCCAGACCTGATCATTTCGCCTGCGCCAAACAGCCCAAAATACTGCTGCAAAACCAGATTTTGAAGTCTGATCCAACGTTTCCAGCAACGAGAAAATTAACTCCACAGCACCCTCGGCATTATCATAAGCTGCGCTAATTTTAGACCATAGTCCCGCGGCATTCCGGACTTCTTGCGCCTTGCTACAACCAAAAAAAGAGGTGCCATTCGTTCTCCGGATAAGCATTACACATAGGACAAACATCGGTACATTGAACACCTTTATGTTGCAACTTGGTCCGTATTGGAAGACATCCCCGAGCACCCCTCCAAATCAGAATTTTCAGCTTGTTAAGGACTTTGAGAGACCAAATAGATTTCCAAGCTCCCTCTACTCTCAAGTGAGAAGAATCCACCAAGTGCTCCCTTGCAAAATAGTTTGCCGATTTAACCGAATAGATATCGTTGCGACTTAAATCCCAAATCATCTCATCACCCTTCAAAGCCGTATTGCGAGGCATTTGGAGGATACCTTGTGCCTCAGTGGGATTAAATAGAGCATTAACAAGTTCAACGTTCCACGAGTTTGTAGTGGAGTCCATAAGATCCGAAACAAAGCAGATATTTGCGCCCGGTGGTTGTGGAGAAGAAACAAACACACTATTTTGATTACGGAGCCACGGATCATCCCAAATTCTAATATTCGAGCCATCACCGACTCTCCACCTCAATCCTCCCTTGATAACTACCCGTGAAGCGCAGATGCTACGCCAAACATAACTTGGGTTATGGCCTATGGGAGCCCCCAAAAAGTCTCCTCGTGGGAAATATTTAGCTTTGAAAACTCGAGAAATTATAGCATCTGGATTGGTAAGAATTTTTCAACCTTGCTTCCCTAGCATTGACAAGTTGAAGATGTGAAAGTGACGGAACCCCATGCCTCCATACTCCTTACGGATTGATAACTTATCCCAATTCAACCAATTGATTCCTCTACCTTGCCCTCTATTCGAACCCCACCTAAAGAAATTAATCATACGCTCCATTTCCTCCCCGAGTGACGTGGGGATAAGAAAGGTGCTCATGCAATAAGTGGGAATGGCTTGGGCCACAGACTTGACCAAAACTTCCCTACCTGCCTTCGAAAGATGCTTGCCTGACCAACTCTGAATTTTGTTCCATACACGATCCCGGAGATAATTAAAGATAGCCTTCTTTTTCCTTCCCACAATAGAAGGCAGCCCCAAATACTTGCCGGTACCTAGGCATTCTGAAACTCCAAGAATATTTGACACCAGATCACGCATATCCTGAGAATTATTTTTGCTGAAGAAAATTTCAGATTTTTGGAGATTTATAGCCTGCCCCAAAGCTAACTCATAATTAAGTGGCAATAATGTTCTTCATCATTCTGATTTCTCGCTCATTTGCCCTGAAAAACAAGAAACAATCGTCAGCAAATAACAAGTGTGTAAGGAGTGGAACTCCCCTACACACTTTAATACCATGCAAATCACCCCTCCCTTCCGCCTTCTTGATACGTCTAGTGAGACCCTCAGCATATCCTGAAACGACTAGTGAGGAAATTAATACTTTAAACATCGAGGGGAATGAAATAGAGAAGTTAGCAGCAACACAATATGACTATAATTCTATACTAGATTAAATATATTTTTACTTTCTATATAATATAAGTTTTTCATTTTTAGTTATTAATAAATTTTTCTTCAACTTTTGATATCATTTTTATCTCTGTTTGTACTTTTGGCTAATGGTCCATCATACTAGCACCAACCACATCATAAGTAGTCTTTAAAAAGTGTGATGTGTCACATGCAAAAATTTGACATCTTAGCCATAAAAAAAGTGTGAAGTGGCACACGGATTGTCCGAACAAGAATAACTTTTGTGAAATTACTGTTTGTACGAAATGTCAGAAAGGCACACTGATCGTCTGAATAGGAATAACTTTTGTGAAAATAACTTTTGTACGCAACGTTAGAAAAACACGCAGATCGTCTGAACATGAATAAACTAAATGACTTTTGTTCTGTACCGTATCTTTGGACCTGTATCCGATCTTAGACACAAGGTCCGATCCGAGATAGTTGATAGGGGTTGGTCTTGATCAACCGAGCTCCGCTTCCGATCCGGGGCAGGTGGTACCTTCGGGGACACTCCGACGCTCAAGTCAGCTAGGGAACATATTAGAGGTAAAGAGTAGGAAAGAGTGTGCACCTTAGACATTGCATTGAATGCTTATTTATAGGTTTCGGGATCCAATGGGAACCATTGGATCTAGGTCTTTAATCTCCACCATTGGTTGATGGATCTGCATTTGGTGTTGGGTCTTAGTGATAAAGGCCCAATCCGCAACAGTTTCCCCCCAAGTCGAGTCGTCTTGGGGCGAGCTAGACTTGAAAGCCTTGTCCGAGCTCCACAAAACCGGGCTAGTGCTCCCGAGACTGAGATGACCGTTGAGTGACTCAAGGTTTCTCTGAACATCCGGGATTCAGTCTTTAGATTGCGACCTTCTACAAGGACGGGCTTATAGCTACGAAGGTGTCTGCCCCCAGTCTCGGAAGCCTCGGAGTGTCGGGAAATGATGTGACCATCGAGTGACTCGAGGTGTCAGTTTAATGTCACCTTTAGGACAGTATTCTTCGAGGCCGGGCTTATACCAGCAAGGGTGTCTGCCACCAGCCTCGGCAATGTTAAAAAGGTGACCACCTGAGGGACTCGAGGTGTCAATTTAAAGTCGCCTTCAGGGCAGTTTACCAGGACTCGACCGAGATCGAACTCACCATTCAGGGTAATGGCAACCTCGGCCATTTAAAACGTGACCACCTGACTGACTCGAGGTGTCAGTTTAAAGTCGCCTTCAGGGCAGTTTACCAGGACTCGACCCAGATCGAACTCGCCCTTCAGGGTAATGGCAACCTCGGCCATTTAAAACGTGACCACCTGAGTGACTCGAGGTGTCAGTTTAAAGTCGCCTTCAGGGCATTTTACCAGGACTCAACCCAGATCGAACTCGCCCTTCAGGGTAATGGCAACCTCGGCCATGTTAAAACGCGACCACCTGAGGGACTCGAGGTGTCAGTTTAATGTCGGAGGATCTCTGTGAGCGAAGGCACCGATGTTCCTGCCTCAGGAATTTTTCTCGGCTTCTGGAACGTTGCCTCGGAGAAGAGGAAGCCAGAGACGAGCAGGGCCGAGGGGAACCCCCGGATCAGTAGGAATCATCAGGAGTTCCGATCCTAAGTGGAGTTCCGATCCTCTAGCGATGTCGAACTCGGTGTCTCGGGTTCCGGTCTTAGCGTGAAACTTTAAGGCGATCGTTCGACCGATCCCAAATCCTTCCCTCCAACCTCGGAACTCACTTTTACTAAGCAATCAGTGTGAGGAAAATCATAGCCGATCCATATATATTAAATGGTTGAACATTTACAAAGTCGGATTACATCACGCCCGTAGGCTCATTCAGAGACCTAGGTGAAACGTGACCTTTCTGCGTTAATCCCTTCTTCATGATCGATATACTTCTGAAATCACTGGAGGAACTCGGCAAGCGACTCAACTTGGTTGACCCCGACGTCTATCTGAAATAGACTTCATTCACGAAGACCAGCCTCCATGAAGTAAAGACGGAAGGAGTCGTTGAGGTTCCGGACTTGAGCAGCTTCTCTATCGAATCTCTCTATGTAGTCCCGAAGGAACTCATTTTCTCCTTACCGAATTGCCTGCAATACCTTCCGAGATTTAAGCTTCATCTTCGAGTGGGTGAAGTGTGCAGAAAAGAGCTTGGCTAACTGATCCCAAGAGGAGATCGTATTTGACCTAAGAGCCCTGAATCAGTCTAGAGCTGCCTTCTCTAGAGTGAGGGGAAAGGTTCGGCACTTTATCTCCTCTGGAACGTTACGATATTGCATAACCGTGTCAAAGTAGTCGAGGTGGTGATCCGGATCGCCAGTCCCATCATGCATTTTCAAACCCGTAGGCGGCTTCTCGAGGTGCTTTGGCACCGGGAAGTAGTCGATCTTAGCTGTGAAATGTCCTTTACGCTTTGCCGACTTCTCAAGGGGTGGAGACCGTCGGTAGCCGTACTTGTCGGGGGATCCCCGTGAGCTAGGGCACTGACGTTCCTGCCTCGAAGACCTTTTCCGACTTCTGGTACGTCGCCTCGGAGAAGAGGAAAACAGAAACGAGCTAGGCCGAGGGGAACCCTCAGGACCATAGGAATCATCAGGGGTCCGACTTGGGGGAGTCTCCGATCCCCGCGCTCCTCTACAACGAGGTGGAGGGCGGTGATGGTATCTCCTCCAAGCCAGAGATCGGCGGCGGCCGCGGCCATGAGTCATTCCACTTGAAGAGTTGCACCGAGAGGAATTCCGATCTGGGATGTTACGAGCCCGGATCTCAGCGATCTGAGCTTCTAACTGGTGCAGCGTTGGCTTTCCTGCCGGTCAGCCTCGGCTTGCCGATTTAGGAATAGGACGAGCTGTTGAACAGCATTGACCGGTACCTGGACGGTCGGAGGGGGGATGGAAGTCGGTTCCGGGCTGAGATCCCAGGAACCATAGCCGTAGCCGAGCTTTGAGCATGCGCCGCGCTAAGGGGTAAGGTGACTGCCACTCCTTCCGGAGTCACCCGCTGCAGAACCGGTCCTTCAGCAACATTCGGGATCCTACGACGTAAGGTCGGAGTCATTGTCAATCAAGGAGATGGGAGAGGAACTAAAGTACAAGATCCTCCCACTATGGTCGCCAATGTTATGTACCGTATTTCTGGACTTGTATCTGATCTTAGATACAAGGTCCGATCCGAGATAGTTGGTAGGGGTTGGTCTTGATCAACCGAGCTCCGCTTCCGATCCGGGGCAGGTGGTACCTGCGGGGACACTCCGACTCTCAAGTCAGCTAGGGAACTGATTAGAGGTAAAGAGTAGGAAAGTGTGTATACCTTAGACATTGCGTTGAATGCTTATTTATAGGTTTCAGGATCCAATGGAAATTATTGAATCTAGGTCTTTAATCTCCACCATTGATTGATGAATCTGTATTTGGTGTTGGGCCTTAGTGATAAATGCACAATCCACTGAGGCCCAATCCGTAGAAAATATAAATAGATAAAAAACTAAAATTTTTGAAGGAACTCACAAACAAACATATTTAAGCCTGGTGAATATCAAAGGTGTAATTTACCAAGAAAAATGAGAGTGCAAAAGTTAATTTTATTTTATTTTTTGACAAAAATTAATTTTATTTTATTTTATTTAAAATTGACAATATTATTACTACCTGTTGACGTAAGAAAAGGCAGCAAAGGTGAGAAAGTTAATTTTATTGAAAACTAAATTTTTTTTACAAAATATTTAAGCATAGTGAATTAGGGGTGTTCGTGGGTCGGTTTGGATCGGATTTGACCAAATCCGTTGCCCGAACCAATGATAATTATTCTGTTTGGGTTGGTTCGGGTTTTACATTTTTTCCTCCAAAATCCGAACCAAACCGAACCGATATTGGACGGGTTGGTTTGGATTGGGCTCACGGGTCATTCACTAAAATATTAATTTTCTAAAATATAAAAAAAAAACATTTTTTTATGATATTCCAACACTTTAAATAGCTAAAAAAATTGAAAATCACATGAAATCAAACTCAAATCCACTAATAGTCTTCCCATTCATAGTATTAAAATTTTACAACTTAATCATAAATTATTAAGGTAAAAATTCTAAGTAAATAAAATCGTGTGCATCTAAAATTACAAAAATTATTATGACGTAATATGGGTTGGTTCGGGTTCGCGGATTTGATTTTTAAAATCCGTTGCCTGATTCAAACAACTACGGGTTGGTTTGGATTTGTTCGATTTTGACCCGAACACGAAAAATATCCGAACCAAACATATCGGTTTGGATTGGATCGTGGGTTGGTTTGGATTTGCCCGAACCATTGAACACCCCTATAGTGAATATCAATGGTGTAGTTTACCGAGAAAAATAAGAGTGCAAAAGTGAATTTTATTTTATTTAAATGGACAATATTAGTATATTATTACCTGTTGACGTAAGAAAAGGCAGGAAAGTCAGAATCTGTGGATTAAAACAGAAAAGAAAAAATAAAAAAGGAGGGCGAGTGGGGGAGTAGAAAGATTGGAGTTAGTTGGTGGGGAGAGAAATGAATGAACCGTGTGTTGTGAAAAACGCGGGTGAAAAAAAAAACGAAAAGCATTAGTAACAGCAACAGTAATAGAAGATAGATAGATAGATATCTGTCTGTTGTGGTATGGTTGGTTGGCTTTTATTCTTTCTTTTTCTCTCATTTGTGGAGTAGAGTAGAGTGGAGTACACAACGCCGCCTCTCTCTTTCCTTCTTCTCTTTCTCATCACTCTCTCTTTGTCTTTTTATTTATTAATTATTTTCGAAATAAAATTCTAATATGATTTGATTATTATTAATATTTTTTATTTTTATTATTGTCGTCGTTGTTATTCTCGTTGTTGTTGGTGGAGGTTGATCTCGGGGAGTTACATTACATACATACACAGAGGTTGAGTGAGTCGTTCGTGAATCGTGAGTGTGTTAGAGTGACAGCGTGGTGATGATATGCGTGTATGGAATTTGATGCTGCCGCAATTCCCGTGTCTCGAGACTCTTTCCCTCAACCTCAAGGTCTTTAATTCCTTCTCTTTTTCTTTGATCCCTTTCACCGATCATCATCATCGCTAATCTTTCTGGTTAATTTCAATTCTTCAAACGCTTCTGTGATTGTGTGAGATCTCATCTCAGAAACTTCGCCCCTTGTTTCTTTCTCTGGTATGTGTTTTTTTTGCCACGTCTACTCCAATAATAACCGTCACACAAGGAACCAGCATGCAGCTCTTTTTTTTTTATTTTTAAATAATAAATATTTTTCTTTCTAATTTTTTTGATTGGATTGCACTTCTCTATTTTTGATTGGAATGCTCAATTTGGTTCTGCTGCTTTTTTTACTGAATTAAAAAAATACCATACTTGAAGCTTTTTTTTTTGTTGATTTTGCTGAAACACCATAACAACACACACTTCCTATACTTCTCTTAAATTCATGTTATTATTGAACATTCTTGCTTTTTAACACTATTAATTCATTTTATTTTTAATTTTTTTCTTCGCGATTTTAGGTTTGCTTACTTTGTAATAGATTTGTGGACACCAGAAGCGCGAGTTCGACCACGAAATGCTCGAACACGAAATGCCCCACTTTTTCCCTCTCCGGCCGGCCACCACCACCATCCGTTTGTACTAAAGATAAAAAAAATTGTCCATGGTTTATATAAATTGCAGTCAATTTAAAATTATGATTTCATGATAAATTGTTACTATCATGGAACACACATTTTAATAATAATTAATTAATCAAGTTGCAATTGATGGAGGCTTTTTAAATATATATTTTTTTGTCTCTAGTTTTAAACTTTTTTATTTATGAATATTTTAATTATTTTTCCTGTCTTACTATTATTAAAGAAATTGTAGTATAGAGGATGACAGCTTTTGAAAAAGCCTTTGGGTTTGTCATAGCATTCCCAAACGGGTTTCCAATCCCAGTAACTTTTTTAGTCACAGAATGGGGCCTGGGGCCATTGCATTCTGTGATTTGAAGCTTTCTATACTTCCATTTTGTCAGATACATTATACATATACAGAATGGGAAAATTGATTTACTTGTACAAATCATGGTATTTCAATTTCAGATGCAATGTGGCAAATGAATTTGAGGTCAAGTGAGACAATGGAATCAGGACCTTATCCTGAGCATCCAGGAGAACCAGATTGTTCATATTATATCAGAACTGGCCTTTGTAGATTTGGAGCAACATGTCGATTTAATCATCCTCCTAATAGGAAACTGGTATGAAATTTGCAGTGCTTTACGACTAATTGTAATTTTTAGTTTGATTAGACATAATTAAATACTACAGATACCTGATAAGTTTTACTTTGAATTCTATCAGGCTATTGCTACTGCACGGATGAAAGGCGAGTTTCCAGAAAGGTTAGGGCAGCCAGAATGTCAGGCATGTACTTGTTTTTCAATGATTGCATAAGGTGCATATTGCTTGTTTACATGCATGCTACGTGACATTTTCTATTTTTAAAGTGGAATTTGATAACTTTTTAAATTTTGTAACATGAACTCTTTAGAACACTCGAAACTCTGCTTTTGTACTTGATCTTGCAAATGCATTGTATTTCTTGCTTTTCTAATAAGGACACAATACCTAGAAGTTGATTTTCTATCCCATAGGAGAACTTGCCCAATCCGCACCTACGTACCCACAATGTATATCAAATACTTACACTTATTAGATCTTTAGTTTGAAAGACAAATGCTATTTCAGATTTTTGATGCCTTCTTGATTGTTTCTTGTAGTAATGTATATCAGATACTTAAACTTACTAGAGGATGAATGGGGTTGTAGAAGATTAAGTGATCTACATCAATACGAAATATACTGAACTGCTGTATAACTTTACTAATTCATCCAAACTGTGCATGGGGAATTGTCTGAGACCATATGTAGATTTATATGATAAACATTACTCCCTGACTCCCCTTGAATGACAAACTGAGGTGGTAGCTCTATATAATTTTTTCTTCTAAGTCACTGAAAAAACTACATTTTTTAGAAGCCTAGATGATGAAAGTTGGACAAATGCCGGTTTAGCAACCGGGGCGAAGAAAAAACTACATTTTAAAGAAAAAATTTATCTATGTTTATCTTGAGAACTATTTATTCTATTTAGTTATATGATATACAACCTTTATATACTTTTAGCAAATCTTGATCATTGATCTTTCCATGAGCTCTAAGCAGTAGAAGAGCTGATAAAAGGCTTTATATCAAACTATAAATAGTCGTTTAGGCCTGGTTTTCTTATTTGATTTTAATTTATGATCTTAATGGGTAATATGGATGTTAAACACCAACCTTATAATGTTAAGCATCATCTAGCTTACCTGCCGAGATAAGGTTTAGACGCATCTCGGGTACATGTCTTACCTCCTTCAGCACAAGTTTGTTTCCATTTTCTGTCAACAGAATCACTTCTCCTATGCCAACAATCTTGCTTGTGACATGATTGCCCATCTTTACTTTTCCAAAATCTCCTTTTTGATAAGATGAGAAGAATCCTTCATGAGGAGTAACATGGAAAGATGCTCCAGTATCAACTATCCAAGTGCAATCATCAAAAACAACGTTTAGATAATTTACCTCACTGACAAGGAACACGTTCTCGTCGTCTGATGCAACTGCTGTTGTGGTTTTCTCTTCCAACTTGTTTTTGGGATCTATCACATCAGGATGGACTGTTCCGGCCTTCTGATCTCTCTTCAAGAATCTGCACTCTGGCTTCTTATGACCATCTTTTCCACAATAGAAACAGGTCAAACCTCTAGGGCGAGACTTGGATCTTCCTCGTGATTTCCCACGGCTTCCTTTGCTTCTATGCTCACTCCTTCCTCTATTCTCAACAACATTGGCTTCTGAGTGACTACTCATTCCTCTTTCCTTCCTTCTAGATTCTTCATTTAGCAAACTATCTGTGATAGTATCCAGGCTAAGCTTTCCGTCAGGTGTTGAGTTGCTGAGAGTGACAACTAATGTGTCCCAGCTCTCAGGTAGAGAACTAAGGAGTAGAAGAGTTTGCAATTCATCATCAATTTTCATATCTGCTTTTGTTAATTGATTGACAATACCTTTGAAAGTGTTCAGATGCTCGATCATATTCTGGCCGTCAGAGTACTCCAATTTCACCAACCGTCTGACAAGATGAGCTTTGTTCCTGGGAGTTTTCTTTTGAATCATAGATTCAAGCTTCGTCCATAACTCATACGCATTGGTATAAGTTGATACATGCTCAAACAAGCTTTTGTCGATGTACTTCCGAATCATAGCAACAGCTTTCCGATTCAGAACCTCCCATTCTTTTTCAGTCTTCCCTTCTGGCATGTCCTCATTTGTGATTGGCTCATACAAATCCTTGCAGTATAGATGGTCTTCCATCATCGGCTTCCAATAGGAATAGTTATCTGCAGTTAGCTTGAACATATCTCCATCATGAGCGAATGTTCCTTCCATCTTGAGTTGCACAGGACAATGAATTTTTGAACCAACAGCTCTGATACCACTGTTGGGAAATAGCGGTACCTATTCCCTCCTCTGTGAACGCAAAATGGGCACTATGCGTAAGTGTAAAAAATAAAAGAGTAGAGAAGAAGAAGACACCAGAATGTTTTTACGTGGAAAACCCTCTCGGGAAAAACCACGGGACCTAGTCCAGTTAAAAAGATCTCCACTATTAAAGTAGGATTACAAATGTTTCTCTCAATCTCTGAGGATCTCTATGTGAATCTCACCCTCTCGGATGGTATACAATTTTTTTTTTCTCTATGGAACTCTCTCTTTCTCTCAAAGAGGAATACAAAGATGCTCTCTAACTCTCTTAGGATTTCTTCACTTGGATGTGATGTGAAACTCTTCACAAGTTCTCCTATTTATAGGAGAAGAATGTGGCTTCTCCAAAAAGAGTGATTAATGGAGGCTAATTAATTTCCACAATTCCAATGGGGTCTAGAAACTCCCAATGCATTCTTCAAAGTTGAATGTGCATGTCTCAAGGTCAAAGAAATGAATTCCAAGACCTTGGAATATTCATCCCCCTTTCCCATGCATTGTGACTAGTGCATCACAATTAAGGAGGGGAATTCCAACAATTTTCTATCCCATAGGAGAACTTGCCCAATCCGCACCTACGTACCCACAATGTATATCAAATACTTACACTTATTAGATCTTTAGTTTGAAAGACAAATGCTATTTCAGATTTTTGATGCCTTCTTGATTGTTTCTTGTAGTAATGTATATCAGATACTTAAACTTACTAGAGGATGAATGGGGTTGTAGAAGATTAAGTGATCTACATCAATACGAAATATACTGAACTGCTGTATAACTTTACTAATTCATCCAAACTGTGCATGGGGAATTGTCTGAGACCATATGTAGATTTATATGATAAACATTACTCCCTGACTCCCCTTGAATGACAAACTGAGGTGGTAGCTCTATATAATTTTTTCTTCTAAGTCACTGAAAAAACTACATTTTTTAGAAGCCTAGATGATGAAAGTTGGACAAATGCCGGTTTAGCAACCGGGGCGAAGAAAAAACTACATTTTAAAGAAAAAATTTATCTATGTTTATCTTGAGAACTATTTATTCTATTTAGTTATATGATATACAACCTTTATATACTTTTAGCAAATCTTGATCATTGATCTTTCCATGAGCTCTAAGCAGTAGAAGAGCTGATAAAAGGCTTTATATCAAACTATAAATAGTCGTTTAGGCCTGGTTTTCTTATTTGATTTTAATTTATGATCTTAATGGGTAATATGGATGTTAAACACCAACCTTATAATGTTAAGCACAGATTTTGCTTTGGACATTGTATGTGTATAATGTATGTGCTTGTGTATTTAAATCTTTAAATTCTTCATGTTTTTAATAATGGTATTTTTTGTGCTTTACAGTACTATCTGAAAACCGGAACTTGCAAATTTGGAGCCACATGCAGGTTTCATCATCCTAAAGATAAGGCTGGGATTGCTGGAAGAGCTGCGTTGAATATTTTAGGCTATCCACTCCGCCCGGTTAGTATTGAATATTTCCCTCTGGTTTATATCTAATTACAACTAAGACAGTAATTGTTCATCAATTTGTGGTCCAGGTTTTTAATATTAATAGTCTAATTCTATATTTTCTTTGTCTCTTGTTTATGCAGAATGAGCCTGAATGTGCTTATTATATAAGAACTGGTCAATGTAAATTTGGGAACACTTGCAAATTTCACCATCCTCAACCAAGTAATATGGTGGTTCCAATGCAAAGTTCTTCTGTTTATCCTACTGTCCATTCTCCAACTACACCAGGTCAACAGTCATATGCGACAGGGATAACTAATTGGTCTAGTTCATCCTATATTCCTAGTCCACGGTGGCAAGGCACTTCAAGCTATGCACCCTTGATTCTGCCTCAAGGAATGGTTTCCGTACCTGGATGGAGTACATACAATGTAAGCTCGCTCATCCAATCTTTCTTAAAAAATGTTGTAACAAAGAAAATAAAGGCGCGATATCCTAATGGAACATCAATTTTTCCAGGGTCAAATAGGATCAGACAGTTCACAGCAAACAATGGGAAATGATCAAACATATGGAACTTCTCGCCAAGGTGAATCGGAAAATGCAGGATCCTTAGGAGCATATTCTCAATTACGTTCTGGCTCCGTTCCTGTAGGATACTATGCTTTGCAGAGGGAGAACATATTTCCCGAGAGACCTGATCAGCCCGAATGCCAATTCTACATGAAGACCGGAGATTGCAAGTTCGGTGCTGTCTGTCGTTTTCACCATCCGTGTGAGAGGAAGATTCCTGCCCCTGACTGTGTTTTGAGTCCCATTGGCCTTCCTTTGCGTCCTGTGAGTTGATATCTTACCATTATATCGATTCTGAATTATACTTCTTTATAGTCTCATAGGTTTTAACTTTCGAATTTGCCAAGGCGTTGTAAAAGACTTACTTTTCTGAGTGAAGTAATAATTGCATAATTGTTTTAATATTAAAGGAAGATATAAATGAGAAATTTGTATCAGTATTTGCGTCACTTTAATTTGGCACAGTTATTGATGTTGGTACAATCTGATAGAGGTAGTGTTGCATTTCCTGCAGGGAGAACCTCTTTGTGTCTTCTATTCGCGTTACGGAATATGCAAATTCGGCCCGAGTTGCAAGTTTGATCATCCAATGGGAATCTTCACCTATAATCTATCTGCATCGCCTTTAACCGAATCCCCAGGACGGCGTCTGTTGGGTTCTTCATCAGGAACTGCTGCATTAAATTTATCAACAGAAGGACTTGTTGAGTCAAGCTCAGCAAACCCTAGGAGGCTTTCGTTATCGGAGACTAGACAGATTCCTTCTGGCGATGATGACATTGATGATGAGGGATAACGTTGTCTCTTGGAAATGGGTCATTTGCTTTTCACAATTTTTTTTCTCAGGGGAGGAAGGGTAATCTGTGAATTGATTTCCCCCATTATTGCTGGAGATATATAGACTACAAACTACACAGTCCATGTCAAACTGATTCTGTCAACCTGCTATTGAATACAGTTGACAAAAAATTCAGTTGTTCTGGATTTTATGTTGTCACATTGTATAAATTTCACCAATATTTGTCACATTTGGTCAAAATCCATTGTGAACATTTCTTCTGTCCTAAGCAAATCTATCTATTTAAGATTTTCCCAGTGTATAAAATATCTTTCTGGAAACCTGTAATGATCAATGTTCGGCTCCAGTGTGAATCTTTTTTTAGTACCGGTTTCTTTCTCATAAGAGTTGGGTTTGTGTTGTATGCTGTGCTTGTATAGAAATATTTTTCAACGGCTAACTAATTGTAGGATTACCTGGCAAAGCGGGGTAAACACCAGGTTCCCCGGTGTAGATTAGTCACTGGCAAAGCCGATGGATACTACACACTAATAACACGGTAATAAAAAAATTCTCATCTAATTTAGAAGTTGTCTAAGGAAGTCTTAATTATTGTTAGTATGTATATTTTCTTAAGGAAAATAAAAGATACCGTTCTAAAATTTTATATGCGATTGTACTTGTGCGTGTCATTTTGTATTGATTGACTATCCTGGATAGAGTTCATTTTGCAGAAGTTGAAAGGCAGAAGGTTTAAACTGTGAATTTTGGCGGCAGCAGAAGCGCATGTTAATTTTACGCTGTTTTGCAGAAATGAAGCCTCTATGAAAATGTGACCCTTGTTCTTGAAGGGTCTAGGAATCACTCACTCCAACAAAAGGTGGCAGTCCTTTCTTGCTTGGAATTTGGTAAACAGTTCAAATGCAACTAAATCGAAGTCGGGAATTTAAATCCTTTCTGGTTGCTTAATGAGAAGCAGAATTTTTGTGGCTGAAAGATACGTGTTAATATGTTTGCTGTGTTGCTCATTGATTCTGGCAACTTATGCAGGTACTACTTCAATTCTTTCTTTTTTCTTACTTCCATTTTTGATTCATATAGAATGGTGAAACGAGCATAGTCGCGGTTTGGGTTGATCATTTATTTTGCAAACTTGTTTTGCCTGCCAAATATTGCTAAGTCCCAAGTAGGTGGTTCGGTTGTGAGTTAAAGGACACGAATAGAGTGTGAAACGATCGGTCTAGGATTTGAATTCTGAAAACTAACATTTCTTCCTCCTCTAACTAATTATCTACCGACATTTGCCTATAAAAAGTCCAAATATCGATAAGAATGTTCAGTTGTGCTAGTTTTTCTAATACCTAAAATGAACATGTATTGGATTTGTTTCCCTAGTTTATATAGTCCTTAATGTATACTTTCTTTGTATCTATTGCTGATTTCTGAAATCTTCACATTCCATGAAGAGTGCGGTTAACTTGTATGTACTGCAACTTGACCTATCATAGCTAGAGAAAGAAATTCCCTGCAGTCAACCGTCACTGCAGTTGCTATATCAGTTGTCAATAAAGATAAGACAGATGAGATTTCTATATATGTTCCAATTTTGCTGAAGTAACTATGTGAGCCGTCCTATTTTTATCCTACGGCTAAGATCATCTTACTGCAGTGATCACGCGATTTCTGACTGCAGGCAATCCGGATCGCATGGTGAATGAGTAAAGGAGTGCTTCATTGGTTAACCGTCTCCAGAACTACGTAAGTCTTTTGTGGGATACACCATTAATTTAGTTGGTTGACGAGTCAAATATCTGGACTGAAAGCTGAACTACTTTAGGTGGTCCATTTTAAAAAAAAAAGGAAAGATACTGATGATAAAAGGATACACAATTAAGATTTGTTACTTGCATTAGAAAAGAATGTATGCGTGTTATTTTTTGATTACTTGATTTAAGTTTCCCATTTTACTTGTGGGATTTGTTTTTGCAGAATATACCATTATATTTAAAGCTGAGTATTTGCGAAGGAATATCTGATGATCTTATACTTAAAAGCATAAAAGTAAAGGTGCAAATGTGCAATCAATGAAGAATATCTCTACTTGAATGACGAGCATACAAAATAGATGAACAAGCAATTTAGTTCTCTTCCAGCTTAACCAAAGTCCTAATTCAAATACAGCCTTAGGAATGCAACAATGTTAAATCTTTTGAAGGAGAGTTTTACCGCTCATTGTGGTCCTACCCGACTCGATGAATTAGTCTATGTAATTGCGCGCAGATAATACTCGGTTCGCACTAAAAAAATTAGATGAACAAGCAGTAATTTACCTAAACTAAATATTTAATCACTACTTTCCACCAAGACAAAATAAATAAGGTCGGGACTATTATTAACACCTCCTTTGAGGCTATCTATATCCCCTAGGTAAATTTTAAAAAATTCTAAAAAACAAAAATGCACATATGCAAAATCTACTTTTAAATGTATGTGAATCAAGTTGATAGGTGTGCAAAACTTATTTATGAACTTATGTGAACTCAGTGTACAAAGTTTGTGTGAATTCAATCCACATCTGTTTAAAAATAGATTTTGCACTTATGTAAACTCAGTTTACACAAACGTATGTGAATCGCGTTTACATATATGCATAACTTACATATGAAGTTATGTGAACTCGGTTCACATGCATTTGTGTGAGCTAAGTTTCCACACGTTCAAAAATAGATTTTTCTCATATCACAACTCCATGTCTCTAAGCTTGACACTTACGCTATAGGAGGAATGGCATTGATTGTCTCTATTGCGATTCGTTACCGGTGGACTACCTTTGTTTTACATTGTATCTCTGACTCTCTAGGTGGGGATGGTTTTAAATATGTTAGAGAGCAAGTAAATGATGCAGGCACAATGCATTGGACTATACATGTAGTGAAATTGGCCGGGGGAGGCCGATGGGGTGGGTTAGGGTAGGGTGAGTTTAGGAAGGGTTATAATCAACCCTAGCTCGAGACTAACTTTTGACCAGGCCTATTTTGGAATCTTAACCCGTCCAAACCTAATGATATGTGGGTTGAATGAGGACGAGGCTAGACAATGACAAGATTAGGTTGACCCGAAAGACGAGCAAAACAATTGTGGGCACTTTATTCATATTAACAACAATTATCAATTTATTATTAATTTCAGTAACTAACTTCATCATACTTGTTGCAATATTTTTTTCGATAAAAATTTACTAAGACAAATTCCTCTTAAGTTTGCTCCACCTGGGAGCACTGAGAAATACTTTCTTTTCCTATGACATGTCCGAATAGGCATAATAAAACTAAATATTAAGTATGGGGACGGGTCGAGTGGCTTGACCCCACCCTAGCCCGACTCCAGATTATGTTAATGGACAGTCCCAAATATTTTTTGTTTGGGTTAGGCCCGACCTTATGTGATTGGACCGAGAAAGATAGGTTGGCGGGCTGGACATGGCTTTACTCACCCCTAGGCTAGGTTCTATTTGGTGGTCGAGGAAGACGATATAGAGATATAGAATATCACTTTGTTATTTTTCCACTCTTACCATTTAGTGCACCAGGGCACTTATTGGTAAGTAGTGCACTCTATAAGCACCCTTTCTCAACCTATTAAGAGCAAAAATGTGAAATTAAGTTCATTTACTTCTTTTTTTTTGGTCAGAAAGTTCATTTACTTCATGTAGTGCTTTTGTTCACATAGACGCAATAGTATGGTCCATACTAGTTTTCTTTTTTCTTTTTGTTTACAATACAATATAAGCAAAAAATCACTCATGTTCTTTTTTTGTTTAATTTAAAATATAAGAAAAGATAGCTAATTTTACACATTTAGTGCTCGTATTCCTAAAGTATCCTTTAGTAAACACATTTTGTTTTTTCAATAACTCTTTTTATTCTCATGAAGCAAAATGGAAAATGAAATGAAATGAATGATGCACGTATGCAATAAGCTTATGAATCAACTCTAAGTTATAGACTTAACATGGTTAACAACTATCTGTGAATTAAAGACTTGATTTCTGAAGAGAATTTCCTCAATCTGTGAGTTGTATTACACAACATTGTTCACCTCTAACTTGACGAGAAAGGTTTCGTAACATTTGCAATTCAATTTTGTTGTTTTCTATTGTAATTGTCGTTCGTCACAAATTTTTTCGTGAATGCTTTTACTTGTAGTTTTCTATTTTTCTTTAAAACTACTTTTTATACCATTTTTGCATGAATTTTTTTCTGCAAATAAATTAGATTATTAAAATATAAATTTTCAAATTTTAACTTCTAAATATCTTAAAATATAGTTTAATTACCATGAGTCTGTAGCAATAATAATTTATAAACTTTATATTCTATATTAATTAAATAAATTTAAACATTATTTACTAAATAAAAATATTCATTAAACATGTCTTATTACATTTACCACTTAGTTTAACCGCTACTTTTATCAAACACTTTATTCACTATCAATTAGCTTATCTGCTATCTGTTGTCATTGTCAACTAGCTTATCCGCTATTCACTATAATCTTATTTGTTATCTGCTAGATTATTCGTCTACTGCATTTTACCAAACATAGTCTTAACACAAAAAAATATGAAGGGTCCTAAATTGGTGTTCAAATAACACAGTCATTAAAAAAAATGAAAAATGTATTTTATAATTCATTTATTTTTTGAAGATTTTATAATTTATTTTTATATATTATTTAGGTTTGCTAGTATACTTGTGTATAAAAAAATAGGTTTACTCTTTATTGATGTTCACACATTTGAAGAAAAGAATTAGTACCCTCTTTGTCTTTGAGTGACATGTAGAGAGAGAAACAGTAAGAGAGAGAGGTGTTAGATATTATCAATTAAATTAAAATATTAAATTTAAATAAATGTCACAGTTTTTCTCTGTCACTCACTCTTCTCTTTACTTACTTTACTTCCAGAAACCAAGGGTACATACACTCTCATCCCAGTGACCTCTGTTTTCAAAAGAAAAAACCCTTCTTTTCCTTCTTTTTCTTAACCCTCTCTTCCACCTTCTACACAATTCATTGACCCAAGTCTTTTCAATTTACTCCTTGCTTTATTTATGCAACTTGACAAGCTAGCTATTTAATTTTTGTTTTTTGGTTTTTTTTATACACCTTCCTCCACAATCAAAAACCCAAACCCAAGTTCAGTTTTTTTATATATAAAATTAAATAAATAGGCATCAATTTCTCATTTATGATACACCAATTTGAAGTTCATTCAATCCAAGCATAGCAAGATTAATAGCCCCTTTCCCAAACACAAACCTAAGAGTGAGAAATAAGCTCTTCTCACTAACAAACCGAACAACCAACTATGGTGTCTTCTCATGGTCTCATCATTTCTCTCATTTTTGTCTCCATTTTAGCCCATGAAGCAACCTTGGTTCATGTGAGTCTTCTCCCTCTCTCTCTCTCTCTCACAAAAAAAATCTCTTTTTTTAATTTGATTTATTGACCTAGGTGTTTTTTTGTGGTGCCCTTTAGTAAATTTTCATGTGGGTAGTATTAAAAATTGAAAAAGATTGTTTTTTTTTTATGAGTAGGAAGCAAATGGGTCATTTCCAATGGTACCAATGATGGAAGCTGGGAAGATGGAGAAGATGATGATGGTGATGAATGAAAGCAGAAGGAAGCTTGGAAGTTTCCAGATGTGTGCTTTATGCACCTGCTGTGGTGGACCAAAAGGGGTCTGCTTGCCTTCTCCTTGTTGCTATGCTATCAATTGCAATATTCCCAATAAACCTTTTGGCTTGTGTTCATTCACTCCCAAAATCTGTAATTGCTTTGGTTGCCATCTTTAAGTTGCTTCATTTCATTCCCTTATTATTATAATTTTATAACAGTTATTGAAATTGAGGATTTATTATCTTTAATTAATTATTATGTTGCAAGTGTGAATGAATGAGAAGTGAAGAATATCTGTTCTTGATTTGTTTCTTTAATTACTATTATTATTTGAGGATTAATATATGAAGGGATCAGGTAACATTGTTCCTTCAAGTGGAGATATTGGGGTTCATCATAATTTGTCACTCTTTTTTAAATGAATATAGTAATGTAAGTGCTCAGTGAGGCTGTCGTTTGGCCAGGTCTAAGATTCAACTTTTACAACTTCTTTTTCTCATTTTGTTATGAGGACTTGTGTTGTTTGTTGGTCTCTTCCTTTTTAATTATTTGAGTTGTTTATTTTAACGATAAGATTGATGTTCTTGTGCAGATTTGGACTATTGAGGGATTTTTTTAATTGAATATTATATGCTGATATTCTGCTGCTTCCACTTCAGTCTCTCTAGTCTCTTCTTCATTCTGCATTCAGATTCACTTCCACTCAAGCATTTGTTTTATTTTGTAGCATAAAGTATAACTCATGGTATGTTTGGCTTTAGATTAGACTTGTTAGTTAACTAATTACACCTTGGTTAACTAATTACACCTTGGTTAACTAATTACACCTCTGGTCCTATTTATAAGAGAAAACTGCAGTTTTATGTTTATTGAATAACTGATGTATCCTAAAACTGTCTATTTATAAGAGAAAATTGTAGTTTTAAGTTTGTTGAATAACTGATGTATCTTGAACATGCAATTTTGTCTTATAAATAGGACCAGAGGTAGTAATAAAAAAGCTATTGTCTTGATAGTTGATCATTATTCAAAAAGCTCTTGTCTTGATAGCTGGTCTATGAATTTGTATCTTTACTACTATCAGTTAGATGCAACAAATGGAAATTTATGCATTAAGACCAAACTTGTAATCAAAGCAAAATGGTGGCATTTAGCTTATATATAATATATGAAGAGTAATCATAGTCATGCTTATCAATTTGTGTGGTCCCAAAATTGATTAATGGGACACACTTTAGAGGGTAGATGGTTAGCTTTTCACTTACCTTAGATAGAGGGGACTGAAAAGAGTGCCAATTTTGGTTAAAAGCTATAGTGTAGATGGGTTTTAATTGTTTTTGAAGCAGATAGATGTGGATGATATTAATGCATATTGGTTGTATCCAACCGTATATATTAAGTTGGGTGGTGGTTGGGTAGGAATAGGGCAATTAAACCTTAGCTACAAACCTGCTGCTGTTGTGAGCTGTTTCCTTTGCTGCATAATTGACTCACATGATAAGCTCATTCCGATTTTGTCTTTGTATTATTCTTTCTTTTCCTAAGAGTGTTATGTTATAAGTGTGGCTTCTTGGGTGAGGGATCAATTAAGTCATTTACTGGTGTACGAGTCAAATCGACTGTAGGATATAGTGTAAAATGGTATGAATGGTTGAGATTTCATACTGGTTGATTGCAGAGCATTTTAGTATTTTAATTTTAGAAAATGTCTTATGTTGAAAATGAATATTATAAATGATTTTCTAAGACATGTGCGTAACCTAAAACAACATGAGAGTAGAGAGTGATATTTCTGATTTATAAAACATGATTATTTTTCAGGATTGTTAAACTTGTGAGTTGCATCTGAATCTGATGTGTTGAGAACATTGTTTGGGAATCTTTATGACTTGTACAACCCATGTGCTTTTCAAAGCATGTCTTAAGGATAAAATGGGATGGCAGTGGATGTTTTTTTCCTCTCAATATTTTTTTTGGGTAAACCCGGGTATCCACTGCACGGACAGTAGTGACTAATCTCTCGCTTATTGTAGGTACCTTGAGGGGCAAGACAGTTGGCCCAAAGTTTTAACGCTACTCCGTACCCAAGGCGGGGATCGAATCCCCGATCTTTGGTTAAGGGAGGATCAATCCCAATTGTCCACTCTGGGTTTTTTTACAAGCTAGTTTGTTTGTTCCATCTATGTCGATTTCCTTTTTTTTATATAATTTTTTTTCTCTCAATATTTTGCCTAAACTTTTTATTTTTATGTTTAACAAGCTAGTTTGTTTGTTCCATCTATGTGGATTTCCTTTTTTTTATATAAAAATTTATTTATTGATTTCCTTGATTTTGGTAAAAATACCTGGAATCTACTATCTATCTATACCATTAACCTACTACCAAAATATCAATCTTATCTTTTTTCAATTAAACAATTTTAGAATATTTATGTAATTTAACTTTTTCAAACTTTTTCACATTTTCACTCTCTCTCAAATACTTTTTCAAAATTTTTCACTTTCGCACTTTTTTCAAACTTTTTCACTTTCTCACTTTCTCATATATTTTTTCAAATTTTTTCAATATTTCTCTCACATTTTTTCACTCTCTCCTCCTCTTTCTTCCTCTAACTCTATCTCATTTTTCTATTTTTCGCAATATATTTATTTTAATTTCATCTACATGTCTCTTTCATTTTTAATTTTCCATTTTTCTCTATCAATAAGTTTTATTTAGTCTCTGCGGGAAATATTACAATTTGTAAAATTTGAAACTTTAATACAAATTTGTTTTCTAATCTCTACAAGAAATATTACATATTACTGGTAAATGTTCACGGGGTAATGTTCAAAATAACTCAATTACAATTTGAAACTTTTTGTTTATCTACTTTAAATTAGTCTTGATTTTCACGGGGTAATGTTTGGAGTAATTAAATTATGTCTAAATCTATTAATAAATATAACACGACAATACTCGTGCGTATGCACGGATATACTGCTGGTGATAAATAAAAAAGGAACATAGATAGTTATATTTTTCAATTAATTTCAGTATTTTCACAAATAAAAATTTACCTAAGTAGTTATTTTATTTGTGTCACTGTTTTTTTTGAAATTGAAAAATAGAATCACCAATGACACTACCGGTTGGTTGGTTCCTTTAAATGGATAGATTATGCAGTACATAAAATGCATATGTTGTCCTGTTGTGTACCAAAACTTCTGAACGTCACAAGTTTGAACTGGCATGAAGAGACAACTTAGCACATCCTGGCTAGAGGGGTTTTTTTTAAACCTCCCTCGTTATACCCCCATACCCCCCAAATTAACAAAACGAATGATATTATTCCCGACTTCAATTTTTTTTTCCGGAATTACGTCTATAGGTATAAATCCGGAACTCAATTTATTGAGATTTTCAGAAATACCCTAAAATGAGATAAATTCGGAAGAATTTTTTTTTGAGTTTCCGGAATTACCTCATTTTAGTGTAATTCCGGAACACAATATACCTTCCGGAATTACACTAAAATGAGGTAATTTCGGAAATCCAAAAAAAATTTCTTCCGGATTTATCTCATTTTAGGGTATTTCGGGAAATCCCAATGAATTGAGTTCCAGATTTATACCGTATTATGGTGTTTCCGGAATTCAAAAATAAGAAATTAAACATTTATTTTAGTAATTAAAAACATCGTCTACATTGACTGAAAATAACAGATTACAACAAACAAAACAAAAACAAGGTCTAAAACTACTGAGATGGTGGAGTTAAACGGCGAAGTATCAAGACCTCTCTTAAAGACAAATCTCTCCTCAAGAGACATCACAGCTCATCGCCTCCAAATCTCCTCTATTGTATAGCTTATGTCACATTCAAGCGAGACTTGTTTCACGCGCTCCTCATTCATACTCTCCAAACTAAACTGGGCCTCATCCAATGAGAGTCAACCATCTCCAATGGGATTGGACGACCATGTAGGTGCAAATAACCAAGCTTACAAGAACAAGGTAACCCATGGGTAACTTTAATCACACAACCACCACAACGGGTCTTATCAGTGCCTACTCCACCCAACATGCCATCAAACTCATCAGCTATATGATCCAATGCCTCCAAAGACACCAAATCGTGTAGACTCTTGTAGAACGGAGTGTTGTGTCGGGCATCTACACAGTTGATGTTTTTTTGAAATGAAACAACAATATTATCAATTTGTGCATTGATCATCCCATGCATTGACTCCCAGCTTCTGCATAAATCACCTCCACTAGAACCCAATGACCTCTTCAATGACCAATGGGTTGACTCAACCCTATATACAAATTAAAACACATAAGAAAAAAATTGACTCGAAATAAATTTAAAAGACATAAGAAAAAAACTAATGTACCTATTAGTCGTGGTATTCCCATAGTGTCTGACTTTATCAGTCCATGGTCCAACAAATCTTTCCATGTGAGGATACAACCAATACTTGTTCACATAATTGACAATCTGGGGTATATCAGCACATGAAGCTTCAAAATCATGCAACATCTCATAAAACTCCTCCTCAGAGGTAGAGTCAGCTATTGCATGCCAAAGTCTCATCACTTGTTTCACTCTATCTCCCTTGATCGCCTTCTTAATCTTAGCATTGACATTGTTGTTAATGTGAGATACCGACAAAGCAAGTTAACTTCCTCAAGAAACATAATCATGATAGTAGTCATCAATGCCTCCTCACAGTCAGTGAGGATAATCTGCGGAATTGAGATATCTACCACCATCAAATCTCTTAGGCTCTGCAATGCCCATCTGTAGTCACCATATCGCTCATGAGACAAGTAAGCAAATGCTACTGAAAATGTCAACTCAGTGCAAGTGACACCAACAATCTCCAGGAGAGGCAATGCATATTTGTTGGTCTTGAAGGTGCAGTCCATAATCAAGACACTAGGAAACATCCTCAATAACTTCAAACTCTCAGGGTGTGTCCACATGATCTCCTCAACAATATCAGTTCCTTCAGACTGTCTGGTCCAACAGAAGTAATGCTCAGACTCGATCAGTCTCATAAGCTCCTGCATCTCAGTCCTACTACCTCTCCTGCCCGATCGGAGTTTGCTGCGAGTTCTATACAGCTGAGAGATCTTACTCAAGTTGTTGGCAAATCTCCTCTTTACTGCCTCTAGACTTTTTTGTGCTTTCACTCCCAACAACAAATGCTCCTCAACAACTGACCGCTCCTCCTTGTTAAACTTACCAAAGATTGGTGCTCCAGGCCAAGTCTTATGAGGCTCATGATTGTGACTTTCACACATAACTTTAACCTTCCAATCAAAATTAGGAGGATTGAGTGGTTTAGCTTTCAATCTAAAAGGACAACCACACTTTTTTGAGATCTTGTGTCTAGTAGAACACCCAACATCTACTACAGTATATCTCCCATGTCTCTCGTAATTCAAAACGATCTTATTCTTCTCCCCTTTACCATTCTCCGTGGACTCGGAACGAATAATAATAACAATGACTCCATTGGCTTTCCCGATATCTCTAGCCCAACGTACAAGATTATCCCGAGTAGGAAAAAGCTACAAAATAATCGTAAACTAAATTAATAATTTATAAAAATAATAAACAATAAGCACTTTAGGAAGATATATGTACCTCTGAGGTAGTAAACTCATCCGATAAATCTATAGTAAACGGAAGTCAGCCGTCAGCCGTAGCCATATCTGTAAAATAACAAAAAAGTAAAAAACAAATTTAAAAACAACTTTCGGAATTACCGAAAATACACGTAATTCTGGAAGAGACATTTTAAAACTTCCGGAAACACGTAAAAAACGGTATTTCCGGAAGTTAAAAAAAATAAACTTTCCAGAAATACAATGTTTCCGGAAACTAAAAATGTTTCCAGAAATACTAAAAATTTGATGTTTCTTGAAGCACATAACTGTTCCGGAAATACAGTATTTCTGGATAAAACGCGAATAAAAATTCCGAAATTACCTTTAAATGAGATAATTCCGGGAAACTCAATTTTTGGTGGGGTCTGATCAGATTTTGGTAAAAAGGAGAGGGGTATTTTTGGGTTAAACTGAATTATGGGGGTATGAGGTATAAATAGGGGGTACAAAAAAAACCCTGGCTAGAGAGTCTTGTGAGTTTCCCACTTACTGTGTACTCCTTCCGTCTCATAATAATTACTCCATCCGTCTCATAATAATTGTTGTTTTAGCTCATTTCACACATATTAAGACAAGACCATAAAAGAAGGAGAGAGAATAGTATTTTTACCAAATTATCCTTATCAAACAATTGGAAAAAAGTAACTAATACTGCATTGAAAATCATAAGTGACATTTATTTTGAGACAAATTTTCTTTGCTAAAGTGACTATTATTGTGAGACGGAGGGAGTATTATTTTGGTATAAATAGCTTTTGGATCTTAGTTTAACAAAATGTAACGGATAGTGGTTAAATTAGTTTATAGCAGTTAAACTTATAGCGAATAATTGATTAATTGAATTTCAAGTGTTTGATAAAATTAGCGGTTAAAATAAGTTATAAATATAAAATGACATATTTGGTCAAAAAAAAAAATATAAAATGACATATATAGGTTTTTTAAATTAATGCTTAAAAATGGAATATACAAATTATATAACGGAGGAATAGCGGAGAATTGAATTAAATAATAAGGATAAAACTGAGAGACAAAAATGAAACAATATAAGTTATAAGTTGCACTTCAAGTGGCAAAAAGTGCTGTAAACTAATAAAAAATGCTATAAATTAATTAGTGATTGCGAAACGTATAGCTCTATTTTACTCTTACGATTTTATCCATTATAAGCTATCCTCTATATGTAATCCGCTACTAAGCTATAAAATAGAACTGGTAAGCATAACTATAATTGCTCATTGAATTTTAACTATAACTAACTGCCCATTTTGAATTTGTCTCTCTTTACATAAATGGTGTCTTTTAACAAAATATACACAACAAAATTTTGACTTTAATGCATTGGCTATTGAAATGGGTCAACTCAACATTCATGATCCTCCTCTCCTGCTTTTTGCCAACGTTTTCTAAACACTTCAATTCATGGTAAGAAAGTCTTCTCACCTGCGCCATATCCAGAATAATACATGGATAACAACAGCAACATTAATTAGATGCAATTAAACAATTAAGATAATAGCTTAGATTAGTTTTTTGGCATCAAAATTAATTTCCTCATAAGGAAATCTGATGTATATACTACTTATGGAGAGATTATCATATGAATGAACAAATGATCATCTAAACTAATTACTTAGAAAGCAATTGGCAAAGGGAGATATTTGACAATAGAGAGGAGGTGATTTGTCATTGAAATTGACATGCACCTAGATTAAAGGTTTCAATTCAATGTACCAAACCCGTTGTTTTCCATCTCTATAGAGACTTACATTAAATTTGGCTAACGGACAAATCAATTAAATTAAAAATAATAGTTTTCCTTTCCTATCAAACAATCTGGAATTACCCCACTAGAAGTTGTGTGATAGTGCATATGTGTATAGCTGTCAATTTTGGCTCCAGTTGGCCCAATTTTTAGGTTGGGCCGGGTTCTAAAAATAGAGGCCCAAAAACAACGCTAAGTTATTTTGGCCCGGCCCGATCCGCCTGTTCATACAACTGGGCTGGGCCGTGGGCTTTGTTTTGGCCCGTTTGTTTTTTTCTTTTTTACAATACAGTTTATTTTAAAAAAGTGAGGATTGGTATAGGCAGTGGAAATCACAAGGATCATTTCTTCTGCATACCAGTGGAATCACAACAAATCTGTCGGCCAAAGATATAGACATCATCACATTGCAGCGAGTGTGAGGCAAAGAAGCATGATACTACTCCTTCATATTGTATTAAGTTTTTACTTCACAATTCATTTTAAAAGAAATTCATATTCTATTCAAATAGAGAGCTTATAAGTCTTAATAGCTTAATATCTTTAGCATTATTCAAAATTATCACCTAAAGCCCAGATTGAATCACAAACCACGACACAGACCATGACGCCTACCATATATATACCCACTAATAGGTATATATATGGTAGGCGTCATTAGCCACTAATAGGTATATATATAAATGCAAGACATGTTTTAAAAGAGTTGTGTGTGAGGCTTATCATTAGCCACTAATAGGATGAAGCCCCCACTCACCTCATCTCCTCTTGGAACATGTACTGACGTTTTTTGTTGAGGATTAATATAGGATTAGCAATTTGGAACGCGAGTGGTATTGCAAATGAGGTTCGAAACTTTGTTGAGCAAGCTGTGAACTTCAATGCTTATTTTTTCAACTTGTTGGAGCACATGTCGCATGAGCACCAAAAGAGACTTGTTGACATTTTGGAAGAGGCGCAATGAGAAGGTGTGGGAGGGTATTACGAAGCCAACCACGATTTGGATGCAATTGGCGTTGGACCACCTTCAACAATCAGAGATTGCCAGGCAGCGATCGAACCGAACTGCTAGAATGGAAGACAATGAGCAAACCTTGCAAATTAGATGGCAAAAACCAGCTGCAGGTACTTTAAAATGAAATGTGGATGCTGCACTTTTTGAGCAGGAAAATAAGTATGGTATAGGCATGTGCATAAGGGATGAAAATGGTAGTTTCATGGAAGGAAAGACTATGTGATTTATAGAAACACCAAATTAAACCTCAAGAAGCTGAAGTAATGAGACTATGAAAAGTGCTAAACTGGTTGAAGGATCTAAGCTTGGAGTCAGTAGCTATTGAGATGGTTTGCATCCCAATGGTCAATGCAGTAACCAAAGCAAATTCCAACAACACATATTTTGGTGTTATCCACTACAAAAAAACCAGTATAGGCGACGGATTTTCCCGTCGCTAATGACCAAAAATCCGTCGCTAACATGCCTTAGCAAGGGAATTAGCGACGGAAAAAATCCCTCACTAAAAAGGGCCTCGCTAATATTTAGCGACGGATTTTGTCACATTTAGCAACAGATATTAGCGAGGGAAATTCCATTGCTAATTGGCGAGGGAATTTAGTGACGGAAAATCCGTCTCTAATTTCACTTCTCTCTTTCTCTCAAGCTGCCTCTTTTCCAGCAATTATTCACAAGCATCTTCAACCATATCTAACACTTGTAAGTGCCACACAATGAATATTAGCACACAATCAATCATGATTAATTAATTATTCACAACATTCAAAACAGAAAAACAATACTATGAGCATTCAAACAGAAAAACAACCTTATGAACAGCCCTATGAAGCATCAAACAGAAAACGAAATCATGGATTTTAAGCATTGAAAAGAGAAAACGAAATCAACAGAGAAAAACGAAAATAAAAAGAAAACGAAATCATGGATTTTAAGAAATAGAAAACGAAAACAAAAACGAAATGGGAGAGATGATGGTTGGAATACCTGCTTTGATTATGAGATGGTTGTTGCTTCTTATTTGTAAACCAAGTTGTTGGAGGTTGAAGGAGAGAAGAGAAAAGAAAAATGAGTGAGAGAAGAGAAAAGAAGGAGATACGAGAGAAGTGATGAGGTTTTCGGTTGTAAGTGAAAAAAATAGAACTTAGCGACGGATCCGTTGCGAGGGAATTTTAAATTAGCGACGGAACTTTTCATTTCACGTTTTCCAAGATCTGCACAACTGTCACGTCAGCGTTAGCGACGGAATTTTAAATTAGCGACGAATTGGGCTTCTTACGCATTCCAATGTCTGCGCAACAGTCACGTCAGCATTAGCGACGGACTGTTAGCGACGGATTTGAGACTTAGCGACGGATTTGAATTTTTTTTTTTAAAAAGTGCGCCTACGTCATGTTTAGCGACGGATTTTACTTCCCTCGCTAATTTCCCTCACTACGTAATTATTAGCGACGAATTTGATTTCCCTCGCTAATTTTCGTCATTTATAGGGGTGAGCAGGAAACCCGGACTCGCCCGAACCCGCTGAAACCGCAGCTGCAAAATACACACGGGTCGGGTTCGCTCGGGTTCGCGGGTACGAAGGGAAACAAGAAAGGTTTACACGGTTGTGCACGGGCGGGTGCGGTGGCACCCCAAACCCGCCCGCACAACCCGAACCCGCCCGTACAGTATCAATTAACCCAAGGTATATAAGGTGCAACAGTGAAAGGGCTTCTCACTTCTCTTTGACTCTTCGTTTCTCAGTAGCGCCGCAACCCTTTCTTCTCCTTCTCTTCGTTCTCACTGAAACAACCGTAGCCCTTTGCCCCTTTCTTCTCCTTCTCTTCTCACTGAACCGTAGCCCTTTCTTCTCCTTCTCTTCTCACTGACTGAAACACAACCCTAGCTCAGGAACAGCCCTTTCTTCTCCCTCTCGCTAATCGTTCCCTTTCTCTCGTGATGCTAATCATTTCGTTCCCTTTCTCAGTGACGCTAATCGTTCCCTTTCTCGTTCTCTGTTCATCATCAACAGGTATTCGTTTTTGTTATGTTTCGTTTTTGTTCTATGTTCTGTTTCGCTTCGTTTTTTGTTCTATGTTAATCGTTCCCTTTCTCTCGTGATGCTAACCGTTTCGTTCCCTTTCTCAGTGATGCTAATCGTTTCACAGTGACGCTAATCGTTCCCTTTCTCGTTCTCTGTTCATCATCAACAGGTATTCGTTCTATTTGATGTGTTCTGCTTCTGTTATATTTCGTTTTTGTTCTATGTTCTGCTTCTATTTAATCTGCTTCTGGTTCTGTTTATGTTTCGTTTTTTTTTCTGGTCCTGTTTATGTTTCGTTTTTGTTCTCTGTTCTGGCTTTTTGATCTGATATTTGATGTTATGTTGCAGAGATATACAAGCAAGGTATTGAACATCATCAACATCAAGTTATTTTGCAGTATTGAACATCATCAACATCAAGGTATTCTCTAAAAATCAAAGGCTTAAGTCTGCTTAATTTGATGTTGTGTTTGTTTGCTTAATCTGCTTCTATTTGTTAATCTGTTTCTGTTTTATGTTTCGTTTTTGTTCATTTGATATTTGTTAATTTCGTTTTATGTTATGTTTGTTGATCTGATATTCTGACCTGCTTTGTATGTTCTGCTTCTATTTGTTAATTTGTTCTGCTTCTATTTGATTTTTCAAAACCTTAATTTCCTGCTTAATTTCATTTGTTTTTGAATTTGAATGTATGTATGCATGTTTGAATTTGGGTGTAACTTTCAGTTATGGACCAGCCTCCTAATCTAAATGCTGGCCCACCTACTCCTGCTCCTACTCAAGAACAAATACCAACCCAATCTTACTAGCTTCATTGACAACTTATGTGAAGAAAGCCTTGTCTGACATGTTTGATTGGTATTCTAAAGTATATGAGCAACAAAATAACACTACCCAAGAAACACCTAGTCCTATAAGCGGAGCTTCTGAATCTGCCACATCTAATACAGTTGGGAACATGGGAAGGGCTGATGCATTTAAGAAGCATTTGGTTGAAAAGAATTCCATAGAAAAGAAGAATGAACTTGAGAGGAACTTATTTGAGCCTAATTTGGATGGTGATGACAAGTTTGATGTGTTGATTTGGTGGAAGCATAATTCATCTAGATTTCCTATATTGTCTAGCATGGCTAAAGATATCTTTGGTACTCCTATTTCCACGGTTGCTTCCGAGAGTGCTTTTAGCACTGGTGGTAGGGTTTTGGACCCTTTTAGAAGTTGTCTAAGTCCAGAAATGGCAGAAGCACTAATCTGTGCTCAAAATTGGTTAAGGCATTCTCTCTTTCAATTCAAGGACCTCAACCTTGAAGACCTCTATGAGTCATCTGAGAATATAGTATCAGGTACTTCTTTCTTTAAAATTTCAGTTGTTTCTTTAAAATTTCATAAGTTAAATTTCAGTTGTGTAATTAAACTGATTCTGTTTTATTTTTGAATTGTAACAAGAATTTGCTCAAGCACAAAACAGTTCTACTGATAGTTCATCATCTCAATCACAACCAAATAATGGTTGTGATTTGAGAAGTTAGTGTAAGTGTTGCTGCTGAACTGAATTTATGTTACTGCACTACAAAATTATGTTACTGCACTACTAAATAAATACTAATTATTCAATTATGTTATTCTGAACAGGAGTTGGTTTTTGTGTAGGAGATTGATTCTGTTTTGGAGAAGGAGATTACTGATTCTGTTTTGAAGAATACTGAATTACTGATTCTGTTTTGGTTTTGAAGAATACTGATTGAAGTGGAGGAGAATAACAAGAATGCTTCTGTTTTGGTGTAGGAGATTAACAAGAATTGCATGATTCTATTTTGTTTTGAACTAAGGATTCGGGATTGTTTTATTACTGTTTTGAACTTAGGACTGTTTTATTATGGTCTATGAAATACTGTCTGATTCTGTTTTATTTGGTATCAAGTGAATTTATTTGGTATCAAGTGAATTTATTTGGTATTTAGTTAAATTTGATATCGAGGTTTTGTAATGTGAAAGTGATAAATGCTTGAATTAGTACTCCAGGTTTTGTAATAATTTAGTAGTTAAATTTGATATCCAGGTATTGCACTATATTACTGCACTATATTAAAACAGAATCATTGAAAAAGGCTGTAAAAATAAAAAAGATTTTATTGGCCCAACTAGGCCCAACCCGCCCAACCGAACCCGCCCAAAACCGAACCCGTCCAAAACCGAACCCGCAACAACCCGCCTGTGTAATTGGGCGGTCTTGGGCCTAAACAGAGTCATTTCGGTTTCACACATTTTGGGCCATATGGGCCCGAACCCGCCCAATGCTCACCCCTAGTCGTTTATCCTGCGTTTTTTTTGTAGTGATCATTTCTCATTTTACTAATTTTATTTATCAATTCTCAAGCTATATGATTAGCTTTGTGCAGAGGCAAGCGAATCTTGTTACTCATACTCTTGCTAGAGCATCAAGACTTTATGCTAGCTTTTACATTATTTCAGTCCAACCTGTATTACACACATTATTGCCAGTGAAATGATGTGAGTTTGTTTTGGTAAAAAAAATCAATTAACAAAGGAAAATAGACGTGGCATATGAAAACATGAATGGTTTCAAGGTTTTTGTTACATTTAATGGGATAATTGACTGGCTACTTGCTAACAATCAAAATAAATTACAACAAAATTAAACATCCATGATACATTTGTGTTGCAGAAGTTTATATATAGTTCAACCATGCCGAAGAAAGTTTGAATTTATCTCCTTTCTTATAGTGTCTTTATTTTTTTTCTAAAAGAGGGTCTCTTGGAGTCAATGCATAAACTCCAATATTCCATAGTAGCCAATTAAGATTGGAAGTGAAACAATCATTCCAAAGATCACCCTGATAACCAAAAAGTTGAAAATGTGTATTAGTAAGCACTGCAAATTATGGTATGAATGACTTTCGAAATAGATAATTAATTCTATTATTTTTAATGACATGACAAGAAATATAAAACTTACGCAGTGCTAAGAACATCGGCATGCAATCCATATTCTTTAGCAAAAATGAAGGATGTAATGGATTGTGGAACTGCTGCCTGTGCAGAATAGAGGAATAGAAGAATTTAGTTGAAGAATTTTTTTTCTTCATAATAAATTAAAAATTACCAACTAATTAATTGATTTATTCTAGTTAGGTGTGTAATTGATGAATAAATAAATAATTAACCTGAATGATGGCGACTCGCAAAACATCACCATGCAATCCTACAAGGATTGCACTAATAGCCATTGCAGCCGGTCCTGCAACGAACTTTAATACCAAACCAAATACAGTCAAACTTGGTCCACATGAAATCACCTTCTCCTGAAGTGCCATGAAAATACCTACATCATATCATACATATATATACGTATAATTAACACATCACATACGTATGAAAATACCTAGATTATATGCATAGTAATAATAAATAAGTAGTCATCATAAGTTGCTTGCTCACCCATACTAAACATGGCAGTGCCTGTCCCTGCCCTTGACATGATCAATATTGAACCCTCTACCATGCTTGGCATCTCCAAATTCCACCTGTTATATATGAGTTAATGCACATCACACCTGTTATATAGCGGGCCGGCTCGACCCACTTCATATTTTAACAAAAGAAAACACAAAAAAGTGTAAAGGCTCATTTTGGCCCATAGGCCAACTGAGCTGGCCCAAAATGACCTAGTTCTTTCTGGGCCTCTATCTTTTGAGTTCAGTCCAACCCCAAACACTGAGCTATCGAGCCGGCCCATTAGGCAAGGCCAAAATTGAGAGCTCTAAGATCGATCACTAAAGCACTAGTTTTAAGCCTACCAACAAAAAATTATTTGTCATTAATTAATTATTATAAAGCAAAAACATCACTTATATGATTAAAAGCCTAACCTAAAATTTTCACACTTAAAAGAGGCATCAATTGAAATTCGCTCACTAATCAAGATTTTTGGATCGCCCTTTGGGAATTGTAATAAAAATAAAATTTGCTGAGTGAAAAAATTAATCAACCTTTTTTGGGTCAACTTAAAAAAATTAATGAAACTAGGTTGATATACAATACAAATGACCATGAAATTAAGTAACAAACATACCTATTAGATATGAAAGCCCAAGAAATGCCAATGACACAACCATAAGAATTTGGGTTCACTAAAAACTTGAGCCACACACGCTTCATCAACTGAAAGAAAGGAAGCTTACTACTTGCACCACCATTATCTTCTACTACCAACCCCCCAATATTCATATCCACACCTACAATACTTTCCTCCACATCTTTTCTTCCTTCACCTCCCCCTATCACACTACTAATACTACTAGCCTTATTTTTAAAGGTAGTAGTGTTTCCCTCTATTCCAGTTCTTCTTAACTCCAACACAAAGAGAAGCAAAGTAAGCCAAATAATAGCTTGAATAACAGAAGATTGAACCACAAGATCAACACCTAAGGGTCCATACATTGGTTTTATCATTGGTACTCCAACAACAAGAGCATTTGTAAGAGTACACAAAGAGAAACTTGTTATTGACCAACAAAAACTACCTTTGTTACTACACTTAGCCCAAAGGGCAAGTATAGTTACAATGATAAACTTTGATATTGTGTCAGCTAATATAAATAAATAGTTCATCTTGAATGGATCTATATGGGCTGTGAAATCAAAGGTGAAAAATGGTAAGGTGAAGTAACATACTAGTTTGTTTATTGCATCACATTGTTCTCTTGTAAAGATTTTCCACCACCTTACTGAACCATAACCTAGTAATAGAGCAACATAGAGTGGTACCACTGCTACTACTACCTTGTATACATCTTCCCACCCTATCATCTTTTTTGTTCTATAATCTCAATTCAATTTCTTGAGAAAAAAGATATTTATGAATGTTTGATGGACAGCACTTATAACTAGGTTTTGCTATAAGAAAAATGCATGATAACTACAGTGAGTTGAACAAGTATTTATAAGGGAAGACTTAGAAAAGGACAAAATTCTTATGAACAATTTAGTTAATAGTTTTAAATTATATCATCTATTTTTTAAAGAGAAAATAATTATATTGAATATTGATCGTTCATTTATATTGTATTGTCAATATTTATTCCTTTTATGAAAATGTGCTATCAGTTGATATGCTATGTGTCTCAAATTCTCTACAGTACTAGAGACACATGGGTGTGGAAATTGCAAAGCCGTTTGATTTAGAGAGAAAAAACATTGTAGCACTTTCTTTCACTAGACTCAACGGCTTTGCATTTCTTGTACCTATGCAACTAATGTAAGAGATCCAGAGTGGTGTGTTTATATGTATGTCGGTGTGGGTGTCAAGCTTTTAAAAAATGATTCGCGACTGCGACTTCAATCGCACGTCAAGATTTTTGATGTCTACACAACTCTATTTAGAATATGATTTTAAATGCATCAACCATTTTTTTCTTGAATATCGAAAGAAAATAATTCAATTGATTTTAAAAAGAGAGTGTTATTCCAACCCATTACATCAAAACGAATAGAAGAGACTACTTCAACTCATTACATCAAAAGGGTTGTACAAAGGAACACCCCGAAACTAGTATAATGACGTGACAACATTTCAAATCAAAGGATTTATACCAATTGTAAAGCTCCCAAAGATACATCTATATGCACCACAAGAAAAAATGTGGACTACCTACTTGCCAATCAATATGTACTGGCAGTGGCGGACCCAGGACTCCGGGGTCAGGGGTGTCAAATTTTTTAAGGGCAGTGTCAAATGGTTGTAAAACTTGGTCTACTAATACAATTTAAAATTTTCAGGGGGGTCAAAATTAAAATTTCAGGAGATTTGGGCTATTTATATAGGGTGGTAAGTGCAATTTTTTTTTCCAGGGGGTTCAACTGAACCCCCTGAATGTAAGGCAGGTCCGCCACTGTGTACTGGAATAACTATGTCGCCTATGGGGGGCTTTTAGTAACTCGGATCTGACTCATTTTTCATGTCCGGTCCAAGACGTTAGGAGAGCTCTATTTAAGGGTATTCTCCCCACTGAGAAAGGGGACTCCACTCTTACACCAAAACCCTAATTTACTAAGGAGTCGATCTCTCCACTTTTACGCAAGTACACAATCGTATCTAATTGCAATTTTCCATAATAATAAGGATTGCGACACGATCTGACCGCTCTTTAAAACATAGGGTGGAGGAGTGTGTTTGGAGAGCATAGAATGTCAATTTTCTTGTTTTTGGAAGAATTGAATATTTTCAATCAGAAAAAAGAAGAAGAATTTTATATCAATAATGAAATGATTTTAGATATAGAGAAACATGGGTTGGTGGACGTTCTCAAAGAATAGTATTCCATACATACATACATACATATATTAATTGATTCCTGAGGGCTGACACGAGTGTATAATATTAGTGCATGCAAATATGTTGTTGCTTTCTCCACAGTCTCTTATTTGTTGTCTGAATTAAATCCTCTATATGTGCAGAATAAAGAATGAGGTGCAGCTAGCTAGCAATTACTACTCCACTAACACCTTTGCAAATAGTTTTTGGGATCCATTTTATTTAAATATTATTGGCTTACTACGTAGTATTATTCTTAGCACAATAGTAAAATAGCTACAATAATGCAAGCATCATATATATATATATATAAATTCCTTCTTGTGAATAATACTGTCACCACTATTGTTTTTTTTTTCGTTAGAAGATGACAAGACCAACCTATTCCAATCTTGAATTCAATCAAGAGAAACTTCATAAATAAAAAAGTGGAACAATGTTGTCTTGTGCTCTGCTTGAGCATCAATTAATAATCACTAATTCTCATTTGTCAATGACATAAATCTTTGAATTCTTACTTTCCAGTCACTAGCTAATTAAGGCACGTTATCTAGCTATACTCATTGACCTGCCTCTTGTCCTTAGTGCATTTATTGGAATGTTCTCCAAACATACTCTTTTTGAAACTTCAGAAAATATTATATTATCTATTAGTACTACATAGTTTATTTGATTGTGCCTTAATTAGCATTGGATCTTTTCTTCCTAGTAGCTAATTGAATGATACGACAAATGGTTTAATCTGTACTATATAGAGAATAGATTCAATTTCTGGGCATGAATTCCAAGCTGATCAAAAGATAATTACGCGTTGCTACCCCTTCTAGCTAAATATCACCCCCCACCCAAGAATGCTCGGATCAAATGATTTGGATCTCTTTCGGCTTAATCAAAGTCCTGAGTTCGAATTCAGTCTTGGAAATGCAGCAACATCAAAGCTCTTGATGGAGAGATTTATCGTCTATTGTGACCCTAACTGGCTCAATGATTAATCTCTACAGTTGCACAATACTAGTTTATAACAAAAAATTAATGTTGGACACAAGTGTCTGAATATCCATCATTTCTTTTTCAAATAGTAGTTTATTCCTTGTGCGTCAAAGCAAATTATTGCATGTCATCCAAATAGTAGTTTACTATCCTGCTATGCTAGCATATGTACTATTAACTAACCACAAGCTTACCAATACATCAACTTGCAACAAACAACATAATGACATAAATAAAATCTATAAACTAGAAATACACATATATATATATATATATATATATATATATATATATATATATATATATATATATATATATGACCAAAAAAAAAGTACACATATATTAATTATTAAATTTATATTCTATATTTTATAGTATAAATTTTAAAAATGATAAATATTGTCTATATAAATTCTATTTCTTTTTTATTTTTATAAGCCTTGTAATTTCTATAGTACTTTTTTACTTAAAATGTTTTACCTTTTTTAATTTCTTTTAATACTTATTAATTTTATGTTATCATCTCCTTTTTTTTGGTCATCAAAGATATGGCTTCCAATAGATGAAATGGGCGAAGCCAACCACAACAACACAAAGGAAAAAACTAAAATGGGCTCAGAACAAACCAGGCCCAAACCAAAAGTCAAACAAGAAAAAACGATTAAAACAAGAAACCTGAGAGAAACATCAAAACAAAACAAAAATGCTAAACACAGGACAGCAACCCTAATACAGCAGAAAAACGAAATTGATCCACCATTTGCAAAGATTCCGTGATTAGGGGAGAAATTCAACAATCAAACCCAACTTGAACCACCATCAAAACTAAACACTTCTTTGCAAGCAATCTTTTTGAAGGAGAGATCGAAGCACAAACGGAGGGGACAAGATCCAATTAGATGGCAATGAGTTTGTTGAAGCCAGATTCGCCACACAGTCCGCGACGCAATTTCCACTACGATTGACCCAAAGAAAAGCAACAGAGGTAAAGTTCTTTTTAATCTCTATAATATCACGCACAATCATCTGAATCTCACCCCTTGATTTGTTCCCTTTGCATGATTCAATCAATTCGAGAGAATCCGATTCAAATTCAACGTCGCAGATACTGAGGCTAGCAGCAACCAAAGATGCTTCATGGAGGCAAGAGCTTCGGCAACAAGAGGGGACACAGCAAAGATTCTCGAGGTACTCCCTATAACAACTTTGCCATAGTTATATCTAGCAACAACACCTGAAAAACCTTTTCCTGATTTCAAATCATATTGTGCATCTGAATTAAACTTGATAGAGCTGTTTTTAGGAGGACTCCATTTAGGCACAGTTCTCCTATTACAACTAGATAAGTTTGAAAGATGAGATGAAGTAGAAATAGGAGTTAACATTGTATTGCAATTAACTTTAATTGCAAACAGAGTATCATTAGGAATAGGATTCTTATCCTCAAAACATTTAGCATTCCTAGTTTTCCATATATTCCACAGAGCTATCATAATATAACAAATTAACCTCTTTTTATCTTCACCTGAGCACCAATTGGCTTGTAAAATAGATTCAAACCATTCCCCAAAATGAGAAATATTGTAAGAATTAGGCACATGACATAGCTGTAGACCAAACCAAACTGGAGTTGTCCACGGACAAAGGAACAAAAGGTGTTCAATAGATTCCTCTTGTAGGTTACAAACTGAGCAGATAGGAGAAGAAGAGATTCTCCTCTTAACCAAATTGAGAGCTGTACTGATAGCATTGTGTTTAAGTCTCCAAACAAAATGCTTAATCCTCCCAGGTACTCTAGCACCCCAAATTTGATCCCAAGCTTCTTCAGAATGAATATAAGAGGTAGATGGATGCATCAGAGAAGCCACCAAATTAACCCTTATGACTTTGTATCCAGATTTAACACTATAAACTCCATCTTTAGAATATGGCCAATAAAACTTATTAGAAGAATCAAATAGACTAATTGGAATTTGTAGGGCTCCAATAGCACTGTCAGATGAAAGATTAAGTTTTAAAGCATTTAAATTCCAAGCTTTAGGAGAAGAATGAATTAACTCTTGAACATAGGTAACATTACTCCCTGGTTTGGTATTAGCTAACAGACCGGTAGCTAATCCATCTCCCTTGATTTTTAACAAATCCCTTCCATGAAGAATACTTCTCCAAACCCAAGATATCCCAGCTTTAGGTTTAACTGACCAGAAATCATCTCTTGAACAGTAAATGCCTCTCAACATAATAGCCCAGTATTCATTTTGACTATGTAAGCATCTCCAGGCTTGCTTTGAAAGGAAAGAAGAGTTCTGACTAGAAAAATCCTTGAAGCCCATCCCACCTTTATTTTTGCTACTACACATAAAATTCCAGGATTTCCAATGAATACCCCTAGAGTTAATTTTTGAACTCCACCAGAAATTTGCCACTGCAGAACATAAAGATTGGCAAAAATTCTTTGGTAACCTTACAATTGAATAACAGATTTAATCAAAACCTCCTTTCCAGCCTGTGATAGAAATTGTTCCTTCCACCCATCTACCTTAGATAACACTCTCTCCTTAATCCAAGCAAGAGCTTGAGTTCTAGAAGTTCCCCACTCAGCAGGAACTCCTAAATACTTGCCAGGAGTATCCCAAATAGGAATATTGATTGTACCTGATCAATACGATGAGTTGCTGCTGTCTGATGATGTTACTCAGTCGTTGGGATGAAGGACCGAGCTCTGGGCCGCACGCGGGTGGTACTTGCAAAGGCACTCCAACGCTCAAGTCAGAGGTGCTTCAATGGGCAGGATCACAAGGTGAGTAAAACGTACCTGAAGCCACATGCTAGTGTGGTATATATACTGTTGGCTGCGCAGGCGTTCTAGCCGTTGCGCTTATTTCGGAGCCGGCCGCATCTTGCGGAGTAAGCCATGTAATGGGCCGCGCTGGGCCTGTTGGATGAAATTGGGCTTCGAGCCCACTCCAGAACAGTTGCCCCCCAAGCCTAGGTCGCCTGGGGGCGGGCTAAGGCTTGATTACTTGCCCCCCAGCATGGTCACAAACGACCGTTCTGGAACGATAACCGGTCGAAGGTTAACTGGTCGATTGTTAACTGGTCGACTGCGTGGTAGCTGCCACACGGCCTGGTCGCACGGGGCCAGTGCCATCTCGGGTTTGATGCCTGACAATCAATCGTCATGAATGCTGAGGCGACAGTTACTTTAATGAGGTGACTTTTAGTTTTTTCGAGGTGACGTCGAAAGACTTAAAGCGTTTGAGCAATGATGGTACGCGAAGAGTAGCGCCTCTTCGCTTCCGGCCCATGATGATGGTTGACCCATTATATATATAGGGTTCAAGGGAGTTTCTCATTTGCACGTATCTCTGATTTCCTCCGCTCTCGTTGATCGCTCGTTGCAGAGGTATTGGGTCGATCGCTGTTAACAAAGCTCGCTCGCAATCAGCTCGCTCCAATTCCAGGTAACTACGACCGCTCTTTCTTTATTTGAGTTTTTATGTTCCACCTGGTGGAGGGGGTGTCAGGTCTGGGGACGACCATGTCCCCCCTCTCCACGCGCGAGCAAGACCTTGACCATTGTTCCCCTTCCCAGGTTTATTCTGGCGCGGACCAAACAGACCCGCTGTATCTCTGGAAGTCCGGCCGTTTCCCTTGCACATAGTATGACCCGACCAGTGGAGCAAAGTTCTGTGCAAGCCCGGTCGTCCTCTTCTGACGATGAGTCTTCCTCTGGGTCTTCAACCCTGAACTGGACTTCCTCTGGTGAATCTGGAACTCGGGTTGCCACTGAGGCTGTAGTCGATAACGCTGCAGAAAGCAACGCACGGGTTGCCTCTGACGAAGGTATTGGCCAGGCCGCGGCCGACGGCACTGCGACGGCCGACAGAGGCCAACAAGGCGACCATCGAGAAGATCCTGAGGTCGCAGCTGCAAAGGCCATGTCTTGGGTTTCACTTAACCTGAGAGGTCAACGTAGCAAAATTCAACAGGGGGGCCAGGACATAGCGTATCTTGCGACCGGACTAAACGAAGGATGGAGAATAGAAGGCATGGGCAAAAGGGAAGACGTCGCGGCTTGGACAGACGTGCTAAAATTCACGATGTACCGCATCGTTTTCGAACGCATGGGCATAATTCCGCCGTTTACCAAGTTCCAACGCCAGGTCTTGCGTTATCTTCAGGTCGCCCCCTCTCAATTGAACCCGAACGCTTGGGCGTTCTTGCAGGCGTACGAAGATGTTCTTGTAGTTCTGAAACGGCCGGTCTCCATAAGATTGTTCTTCACATTGTTTGAAATGAGCTACATTTATGAGAAAGGCTCCAAGGGCGCCCGTAAGGAAGCAGTTTCGTTCAAAAACCGCTCGACATACAATTTTTTCAAGCCTTACATGGAATCATTGACGACCGGGTGGAAGAGAGAATTCTTTTGGGTCGTTCCAAACTCGGTCGAGTCCCTTCGAGGGATCGCCCAGATGTCAAAGGATGATCGGGAAGGAACACCCCTGTTTCCCACGGTGTGGAGTTTTAACCATTTCTCGAAAAAACTGGGCCAGTACGCTTTCAAGGAAACAGAACTTGACGACCTGGACAGGGGGACGATCCATAGGCTGAGAAAGATTGCGTCCCTAGTCCCTGAGGGTCGCATCAAGGTCAAGAACATTGTGGATGCTCGTGGCAAGAAAAAAGTCAAGGCCGCTCTTGGTTGGTGGTCGCTCGCCTAGTTTGTTTTCTGTCATTTCATTTTATTTAACTGTTTCTAACCATCTACTTTTGTCTTTGCAGCTGACATGGCGAACATGAATGACTTCGACCTCTTGGAGCAATGGGCGGCTGAGGATGGTGAGACTTCGCCCATCCGCGGAATTCCTGAAACTCAAACTGGGGGTACGCCCCAAGCTGCCGGAACTGGGTCTCAGCCCGATCGTCAGACTCCTCGAGCGGGCACACCAAATCAAGCCCTTGACTTGGGCAGCCCACTTCAAAATCAAGAAAGGTCTAAGAGGAATCGGTCGGTAGATCGTGGGGGTCAGAGCAAGAAGCACAAGAGTGGGAAAGGCCATGGGCACTACCGGTCGCCTAGACTCGACCTGCTTGGATTGGGCGACGAGGACTGCGCTCGTTTCAAAGAAGAACCGTTCGAGGTGATGGCCGATGCGATGAAGGCCGCTGGAATGCTTTTCAAAAAATTCCAAGATGAGGAAGCAGGTTGCCTGGAAGGTAGGCGCCTTGCCAATAGATATTCATTGCTTGAAGACGATCTAGTTGATAAAAATTTTAAACTGAACTCTGCCTTGTCGTTGCTCGCAGAAGTGAGGGGTGAGCGAGATGATTTGCTCAAGAAGATGAAGGAACTTGAACCGAGTATCAAGGCGATCGCGGACAATGAGAAGAAGCTCGACGATGCGGAACGCCAACTTGTGGCCGCTGTTGCTGCTCAAACTGTGGCCGAGTCTGCCCTGGACCAGGCGATCGTCGACAAGAAAACAGCCGAAAAAGAGGTCGAACGCCTCACTTCAAAGAATACAGAAATGTCGAACCAGATTGCTGGACTAAAAAATGACCTGGATGCCATGGAGGAGGAAAAGAACAAGCTTCAAGGTCGTTACAAAGGCGTTCTTGACCGGGCGAAGGGAGCTGCGGAGGGTCAATTTGAGAATGCGGTCAGTCAGATTAAGCTCCTCTACCCTGATCTGGGGGTCGATCGCGAGATCGTGCAATGCACACATCGTGTAATCGAGCGGCAAATCGTGCGTCCCAAGAAGATGCTGAAGGGGAAGGTCCTTCAAGAAGAGGCGGTCATCTACCAGGCCCCTAGCGACTCTTAACTTGTAATCTTTTGAATTCTGTAATCTTGGCCCGCCTGCGAGCGGTGTTTTAATGGGCGCCCTGGATTCGACCAAGGCGTCCTCGTTTGTACTTAATGACAATTTTTCCATGAACTTTGGCCTGTTTAATTGCTCTGTAATTGGATTCGATTCTTTTTTGCTACGGTCGGTCGCGCCCGACCAAAATTTTTTATGGGTCAATCGATGGTCCTTCGCATAGGCCGCTCGGCGGCTTTCGTTTGGGCCATTCGATGGCACTCTTTTAGACCGCTCGGCGGCTCTCGTTTGGGCCACTCGATGGCACTCTTTTAGGCCGCTCGGTGGCTCTCGTTTGGGCCATTCGATGGCACTCTTTTAGGCCGCTCGATGGCACTCTACTGGTCGCTCGGCTGCTACTCGCATGGTGAGCGACCGTGCATACAATTTGTAGGAAATAAAGTACACAAGTCAAATTTTAAGGTCGGTCCTCATTAAAAAACCCCAGTGGGGAAAAAGAGCGACCGCCTGTTCTTTATTGATCAATTAGTGTTTACAACTTAAACATAGTACTTTCTCAACTTGTCAGCATTCCATGTTCTGGGGATGGTCGCCCCTTCCATTGTTTCTAGCTCGTAAGCTCCCTTTCCAGTCTTGCTGATAACCTGGTATGGTCCTTCCCAATTAGGGGCGAGCTTTCCCTGGCGAGCGTTCTTATTCCCCACGTCGGCCCTCCTAAGGACGAGCTGTCCAATGGAGAACTCCCTTTTCTGGACGTGGGCGTTATACCTGGCGGCGACCTTCTGCTTGATGAGTTTCTCCCTAAGTGACGCCTTAGTTCGCAACTCATCAACCAGGTCGAGCTCTTCTCTTGTTGCTCGCTCATTTGCGGCCGGGGTTGGTGGGTTGGTCGTCCTCCAACTTAGCTCTCCCATCTCAATCGGGATGACAGCGTCAGTTCCGTAGACAAGTCTAAATGGTGACTCCCCGGTTGATGAGTGGGGGGTCGTTCTGTAGGCCTAAAGGACCGACTGCAGTTCTTCTGCCCAATTGCCCTTGGCTTCATCCAACCTTCGTTTCAGTCCGCGTAGTACTACCCTGTTGGCCGCTTCTGCCTGGCCATTGGTTTGTGGGTGCTCGACCGAGGTGAAACATTGTTTCACACCTAGGCCGGCCAGCATTTCTCTGAACTTTCCGTCTGCGAACTGAGTTCCATTATCAGTCACCAGTTGTTGGGGCACTCCAAAGCGGGCGAGCACGTTTCTCCCAAAAAACTTAGATACCTTCGCTGAGGTAATGGTTGCAACTGGCTCTGCTTCTATCCACTTAGTGAAATAGTCGATCGCAACGATCAGGAATTTCAACTGACCTGGTGCAGGTGGAAAGGGGCCGACCAGGTCCATGCCCCACCAAGCTAACGGCCATGGTGGGGTTAGGCTGTGTAGTTCTGATGAGGGCGCTATATGTACGTCAGCATGAATTTGGCATTTCTTGCACTTCTGAACGAGTATCTTAGCATCCTCATCCATGGTTGGCCAATAGTATCCGGCCCTGAGCGCCTTCTTAGCAATCGACCGACCACCTTGATGGTTACCACAATCGCCTTCATGTATATCCCTCAGTACATGGTCGGCTTCGACCGACGTAAGGCATCTCAGCAATGGGGATGAAAAGCCCCTTCTATACAGTCTTCCTTCGATCACTGAGTACTTGGTCGCCCGTAACCTCAGGAGCTTTGCTGCCTTCTGTCGCAAGGTTCTACTCCATTGAGAATATATTGCAAGATAGGAGTGATCTAGTCTTTGTCCAAGTCGACCGCTAGAATGGCTAACGGTTGGGCAGGCTTGGTTGATACGCTCGGCCGCCTTAACGTTTCTTGGATTAGACTTCTGTGGTTTCCAGGAGTCTTTTTTGTAGCTAACTTCGATAGGATGTCAGCCCGAACGTTCTCTGTTCTGGGGACGTGCTTAACTTCTGCTCGGTCGAATTGCTTGAGCAGATCCCTTACCTTGGCCAAATAATTCTTCAAGACGTCGTCCTTTGCGTCGTATAGGTCTTGAATTTGGGATACTACCAGTAGAGAGTCAGAGTGAAGTTCAACACGGTCGACGTTGAACTCTTTGGCTAGCTGCAGCCCGGCAATGCACGCTTTATACTCGGCCTGGTTGTTTGAAGTGTGAAACGCGAAAGTCAATGACACTTCAACAGTAAGTCTTTCTGAGTTCTCAAGTATCAGACCGGCCCCACTTCCTTTGCTGTTGGAGGATCCATCTACGTGCAAAGTCCAGGTCGTGATGGCCTGACCGTCTGGTATTGGAGTCATCTCAGCGATGAAGTCGGCCAACACTTGGGCCTTAGCGGCCGATCTAGCCTCGAACTTGATCCCAAACTCACTGAGTTTCACAGCCCACTTGATCATACGCCCTGCTAGGTCAGGTCGGTGAAGGATTTGCCTAATGGGCTGGTCGGTCCTTACCACGACCTGATGGGCCACGAAATAAGGGCGCAATCTACGAGTGGCCACAAGTAACGCTAAGGCTAGCTTCTCGATCTTCTGGTATCTGATCTCTGGGCCTTAAAATACCTTACTGATGAAATAGACCGAGTTTTGTTTTAGGTCACTTTTTCTTACGAGAACAGCGCTCATGGCTTCGTCCGTTATGGCCAAGTATAAGTAAAGCGTCTCACCTGGTTGCGGCTTGGTCATGATGGGCGGGTTGGTGAGTGCCGCCTTCAGCTCGTCCAATGCTCGCTGGCATTGTTCGGTCCATTCGAACTCGACCTCCTTCTTCAAGAGCTTGAACAGTGGAAGCGATTTGCACGCTGATTTGGGTATAAATCGTGACAGGGCGGCGACCATGCCATTCAATTGCTGAATTTCTTTTTTTGTAGTGGGCGGCCTCATGTCGGCGACCGCCCTACACTTATCGGGGTTTGCTTCGATCCCTCGCTCTGTTAAGTGGAAACCCAGGAACTTGCCCGCCCTTACTCCAAAGGTGCACTTCTCTGGATTCAACCTCAAGGAATTCTTCCTTGCATCCTCAAAAATTTCCCGTAGGTCGTCAATATGGTCTTGGTCGGTCTTGCTTTTGATGATCATATCATCCAAGTAGACCTCTGATATCCGACTGATCTGTCGCCTGAAGACCTTGTTCATCATTCTTTGATAGGTCGCGCCGGCGTTCTTCAGACCAAAGGGCATTACCTTGTACTGAAAATTTCCACGATCGGTCATGAACGCGGTCTTATGCCGATCGGGTGGGTACATAGTGATTTGGTTGTAACCTGAATAGGCGTCTTGAAAAGACAGGAGTTTGTAGCCCGCAGCCCCGTCGACCAGTTTGTCAATGTTTGGCAGGGGAAAGGCGTCCTTTGGGCATGCCTTATTCAGGTCGGTATAGTCGACGCACATGCGCCACTTACCATTTTTCTTCTTCACTAACACGACGTTGGAAAGCCAAGTCGTATACTTAATCTCTTCAATGAAATTGGCCTTGATGAGGTCGTCAACTGCCTGTGCGGCCGCCAATGCTTTCTCTTCGCTCTGAGTGCGTCTCTTTTGTGCGACCGGTCTGGCTGTCTCATCGACGGACAGTTGGTGGCAAGCAATTTCTATTGGGATCCCAGGCATGTCTGATGCCCGCCATGCGAAAAGGTCTGTGTAATCCCTGAGGCAGGTGATGAGACCTTGATTGATTTGTTCAGGTAGGTCACTCCCCAACTTAACTGTCTTAGTTGGGTCGTCCGATAACTGAACATCGACCAATTCCCCGTGGGGCTCGGGCCTCTTCAGTTTATTCTTTAGCTCGCGGGCTAAATCGTCGTCGTCGTCCTCAGGGTCGCTATCTGGGTCGTATCGAGCATCCAGGTCGGCCACATTGACCTGATGCCCCTCTCCGAGATCCTGCGGTTTAGCATTCACCACCTCCGTATCACAAATCTCTTGATAGAGGAAATGGCTCCTCATGGCTGCTTCCATGTCAGCCATTATCGCCACAACCTGGTCGCTTTTATTGTAGAACTTCATCTTTAAATGCACAGTTGAGGCTACGGCCTCCAATTTTCCCAGTGTTGGCCGGCCGATGATGCAGTGGTAACATGATTTGATTGGCAGAACTAAGAACGTCGTCCTGACCGTTCTGTATAACGTGCTGCCGTTCGTATCGTCTCCAAAAGTAACAAGCAATTCTATCGTCCCCAGGGGGTAGGTGGTCGCCCCATTGAACCCGGTAAATGGGGTTGGTACGGCTTGCGAAATAATTTCGCTCCTGTCGACGTTTAACTTGTCAATCAGTTCCTCAAACATGATGTCGGCCGAGCTCCCTTGGTCGACCAGTATTCTTCTGACCTCAGTGTTGGCCATTACGGCCAATACTACCAAAGGGACGTAATTATTGATTTTGCCATCGAGCAAGTCTTCGTCCCCAAAAGAAATGGGCGGCCTATTCGAGGCCGGCCGTGGGGTTGAAGTTGAGCCGACCATCATAAGTTCGTTCCACTTCCTCTTCATTGCCTTGTTAGACTCTCTGATATCCAACGGATTACCTCCATGGATGACCATGGCTACATTGCGGCCCTTCGACTGTCTGGGGTCGCGATCTTCCTCAGAATTATCACGCGAGCGCTCGACCGTTGAGTTGACGATCGCTTTGCCTCTGTCATTGGCGGGTTGGCCAACGGCTCTTTCTTTAGGGCGATCGTTACCTTCATCTCTGACATATTGCCTCAACTTGCCTTTCTGAATGAGATCTTCTATGTCATCTTTTAGGGCCATACAGTCATTGGTATCATGCCCCTTACTCTTGTGGTATATGCAGTATTTCTTGGTAGGCCGACCTCCTTTCTTCAACACTAGAGGATCAGGTCGCCTAACACCAGTGAACTCGTTGTTTTGGCACTCCGTGAAGATCTGTGCGATCGGAGTGTTCAACTTTGTACGATGCTCGTACTTCTTAGGCCAGTACTCGGGCTTACTGTCACAATAGTTTTCTTGCCCCTTGGACGGCCTGCTATTCTCTTCTTTGGGACGCGCGCGGGCGCCCTTGTCAGAGGCCAATTGCTCTTCGTAGCCCATATGGTCGTTGGCCCTTCTAAGGAACAGGCCGAGGTCGTAGTAGTGGTTCAATGAGAATTCTTCAGCAAATCTGTGGTTCTTTCTTATACCACGTTTGAGATACTTCAGTTTGTCCGTGTCTGACAGGTTGCGGACCGTGTCAGCCTCTGACATGAACCGATCGATGAACTCCCTCAATGGTTCGTTCTCTCCTTGGACAACCGAGTCCAAGTGCTCTTCATAACGATACTGACAACGGTTGGCTGTATAATTGGCTAAGAATATTGCCACAAGACCTTCCCAAGAAGAGATGGTGTTGAGACGTAGGGATTCCCACCATTCTAACGCCCGACCTTCGAGCGACTGAGGAAAAAGTCTGCACTTCATCGTCCGACCTAGTTCTCTATAGCTACAGTAGTTGTTGAAGTACATGAGGTGTTTATCGGGATCCCCGCGGCCGTTAAACTTGTTCAGGTTTGGGGGCTTCCTCAGATCCCTTGCAATACGATAACGTCTGATTTCGCTGGTGAAGGGCCCTTGTCCGGTCGGGATGTGATTCTGCCCGTAGGGCTGCATGGCGGCATAAGTTTGGTCGATGGGCAGACCGTAAAGGCCGACCGGCTGACCAAGGAATCTGTCGGCAATTGGAGGGGGTCCATGGGGTCCATGGTATTGTGGAGCATGCGACGACGACCGTCCTCTAGGCCGTTCTGAATAGTTTCTTCTTTGTCGGCTGATGGCACGGGAGACATCTCTAATCTCCCCGTTGCGGTAGTCATTACACTCCTCATACGAGTCCCACGACCTGCTTCTTGATCGGCGGGATCCTGAGGACTCGTTGGACGAGTATCTTGTTGGCGACCTGCCTGACTCTGGTCGGTAGCTCGAGTCAGCATAGTCGTAATCTTCCATAGGGGAACGACGGTGGCGTCTTCCTCGATGAGGGGGAGACCTGTGGACGATCGCCCTTCTTGAAGGATTGCGTTGGGATACGCCTCGACGAGGAGGAACTTCTCTTGGTGGCAGTGAACGATGTGGCCGAGATGGTTGACCTCGGCGACCGCTATCCGCACGCGGGCGGATCGAGATCGACCATCTCTCATAGCGATCGATCAGCTCATCTCGATCAGCAATCACTTGATTCTTTTGCTCCAGAATTTGCATGAGTGCTTGGGTAATATGCTCTGGCAATGCTTCTGGGATTCCAGCTTCGGCCAGCTCGGTCGGTAGTTGCTGGACCGGTTGGGTGACTGGCCCGCGGCCACCCTGCACTGAGGGTTCTTGGCGAGGCTCGCCTTGTGATTCATGAACTGTCACAGGCACGCTCTCTGGGGTCTGTTGAGGTCGATCCTGTCCAGAGGGGTTGAGCCTGGAAGAAGCGCGTCTCTGACGTGGCGGCATGGTTTGATGTGGAATAGCACTCGGGCCTCCCACTGTGGTCGCCAATTGATCGTACCTGATCAATACGATGAGTTGCTGCTGTCTGATGATGTTACTCGGTCGTTGGGATGAAGGACCGAGCTCTGGGCCGCACGCGGGTGGTACCTGCAAAGACACTCCAACGCTCAAGTCAGAGGTGCTTCAATGGGCAGGATCACAAGGTGAGTAAAACGTACCTGAAGCCACATGCTAGTGTGGTATATATACTGTTGGCTGCGCAGGCGTTCTAGCTGTTGCGCTTATTTCGGAGCCGACCGCATCTTGCGGAGTAAGCCATGTAATGGGCCGCGCTGGGCCTGTTGGATGAAATTGGGCTTCGAGCCCACTCCGGAACAAATATGTAATGCTTCAGATAGAGAATTCTTTAATTGATGAGAAACAGAAGCACCACAAATAAGACCTGACTTCTGTAGATTAATTCTTTGTCCCGAAACACTTGTGAAATCATTCAAAATAGCCACAATTTGATAAATTTCATCTAGACCAGCCTTTCCAAATATTAGAGCATCATCTGCAAAAACAAATGGGTTAGAGTAGGGGCCCTAGAAGCCAATTTAAGACCTTGAGTGAGACTATCAGTGTTTGCCTTAGATAAAAGCCTAGAGAGAACAACAAAGACTAAGATAAATAGGTAAGGAGATAAAAGATCTCCTTGCCTAAGACCACATTTTGGAATAACAGCACAACTTCTAGCCCCATTAACCTGATAAACATAAGAAACAGAAGAGACTAGAGACATAATAATATTGACCAAACACAAGCTGAAACCAAAGGATAATAGAACCTCTTTATGAAAAGACCAGTCCACCCTATCATATGTTTTGTTCATGTCAACCTTGATAGCAAAACCATTACTAGCAATAGAATTTTTCTTTTTAAGATAATGAAAAGCCTCTTGAGCTACTACTAGATTGTCTTGAATCAATCTACCCCCCACAAAGGCACTTTGTTGAGGAGAGATAAGAGAGTTTAGAAAAGGTTTGAGTCTAGAAACAATAACCTTAGAGATGATCTTATATATAAAATTGCAACAACTAATTGGTCCCAACTGACCAATTTCCTCAGGATGTGGAATCTTAGGAATTAAGGCCACTAAAGTGTCATTAACTGAACCCCCCAAGTGACCAGTAGAAAAGAAAGTATTAATAGCCTCAACAACATCTAGCTTAATAATTTTCCAATTTTTCTGATAGAATAAACCATTCAACCCATCTGGCCCAGGAGATTTTAAGGCACCCAGAGAAAAGACAGCATTCTCAATCTCTGAAATAAGAATAGGAGACATCAACTTCAAATTATCCTCTTCAGAAACTAAGATAGGAACAACATTAAGACAATGAGATACTATAGGAACAGCAGGGACATAAATAGATTTGAAGAAATCCTCTATAGCCTTAGTAATAGCAAACTGACCTTCCACCCAACAACCATCTTTGTCTTTTAATCTGTAAAGCTTATTTCTATCCCTTCTTTGAACTGTAGTAGCATGAAAGAAACCAGTATTTTTATCTCCCAGCTTCAGCCATTTTAACCTAGATCTCTGTCCCCAATAGTTCTCCTCTTGCTTCCATAATAAATCCACTTCTCTTCTAATCCAATTAATCTCCTCCAAATTAGAACCATTATTACCAGCATTAGCTAATACTTGTAATCTAGTTTTTAACTTGGATATTTCAACAGCTGCATTCTTAAAAGTAACTTTACTCCAAGATTGAAGTGATCTTTTACAATTTCTAGCTTTAACAGTAAAACTCTCCCAGCCACCCTCAACAGAGGCATTATTAACCCAACCATCAGAAACCACTTTTCTACAATCATTATGATCCTCCCAATAACTTTCATACTTAAAGAATTTTGGACATTTAATAGGAGGATAGGGGAGAAGCACTATAGGGGAATGATCAGAGTTGAGAATTGGAAGAGCAATACCTGTAGCATGAGGATACATAGATCTCCAGCCCCAGTTAACCAAAATCCTATCAATCCTTTGATATGTCACAATGCCATCTCTAGGATTGCTAGCAAAAGTGAACTTGTTACCCTTCAAATCCAAGTCCATTAAGTTACCAGAGTTCAAGAATTCTCTAAAAAGAGCCATCCTTATAGGAGCCACCGATCTTAACCCATCCTTTTCAGTAATAGAACAAATCTCATTAAAGTCACCTATACAACACCATGGTTCATTTCTCCTTGGGATAAGATTCAAAAAATTTCCCCATAAATGTCTTCTCATATCAAAAGTAGGATTACCATAAACACAAGTTAACATAAACATATTTCCAGTCTTTTTTTCCTTTATCACTGAATGAATATAGTTTATAGATGAATCTAAAACCTGAACATCATACTCATTATTCCAAAATAATCCAAGACCTCCTGAGGTACCTACTGCAGGCACACAAAACAACTTTTGAAACTTCAGCTTCCTTCTAACTCTTTCAACTCTAGCAAGTTGAGCCCTTGTCTCCATAAGGAACATAATTGACGGCTTGTGACACTTCATTAGTTCCTGGAGCTCCCTACTAGTCGTGGATGCCGCCAATCCACGACAATTCCAACTAATTGTAGTCATATTACTGTTGGGGGCATGGGAAGACCCGCCTCCTCAGTCATTTCTTTTTCAGCAGTATATATAAACCCATCAACCACAGCTACCACTCTAGCTTTCTTCACACTACCACTTTTACCACTATCATGATCAGCATTAGTTAAACATAGCTTGTGAACCTCCCTGCCACGCTTAAGATTAAGACCCATAGCTAATCTGTTACTTAAAGCTTCCTCCACCCTTGGTGGAATACTGTTAGTGTCTTCTTCTTTATCTTCAAATTCATCATTAGGTATTTCAACATAGTAAGGTTGGTTTCCTTCAAAGTGAGGTAAGTCATAGTCTCTGCAATCAAATTTATGGAAAATCACCTTAGCCAAAGGGATAGAATCCTCATTAACATTCATATCACTATAGTTCATATTTCCATCCCTATATTCATTTGTTGAACAATTAGCTTCATTACTAGCTTGACCCTCTTCATAAGGATTATTCTGAGGTTGATAATTTCTCTGCCCTTGACTTCCAGAACCATCATAACTATTTCCCTGAAAAGCTTTTGGTTTAAAAGCAGTGAGAAATTGACCATATTTAGGTCTATCTTTGTTATTAGCTGCCATTATCACTGGTTTTCTGCATTGTCTGATATCATGCCCAAATTCACCACATTTAAAACATAGACCTTGAAGTCTCTCATATTTGAAATGCACCCAAACTCTGGATTCATCAGATTTTTGAATCCAACATCCAGACCATAAAGGTTTTCTTATATTTATAGACACCCTAGCTCTTATAAAATGAGAAGGAGTACCACCTCCAAGCTTGAAGGGATCATCAACCTCAATCACCCTACCCACTTTCTTCAACAAAATGACAGCATTAGCAGGGTTAACATCTTCAAAAGGTAACCCATGGATCTGAATCCAGAAAACAACTTGTTCAAAGTTTATATCAGCAAAAGCTACACCTTCCTCCCATCTTTGCAGACTCAATACTTGATTCATAACAAACCAAGGAGCTCTCTTGAGCACTTCTTCAGCATCTTGAACAGTTGGAAAAGTAAATAGAAATTTATTTTCCCCCATCTCAGTGATATACAAGCCTTTGTACTCTTCCCATGTTTTAAACAATATACTTCTAAAAGCTTTTTTATTCAGAACTTTGTTAGATATAACTTGCCCCACTATTGCTCTCAAAGCATACTCAATATTACTTTTTGTTGCAGGAACAAGTTTTTCTACTACAACTTCACGCTCATCTTCAGGGAGATTCGAAGAAGTATACTCAGACATAGTGTTTTGAAACTGACACAAAGATAGACTACTACTAAAAGACACTAACAGAGACAGAGATGATACAAGAAGCAGAGAAAGATAAGGAAACAAGCAAACAGAAATGATACAAGAAGAAGAGAAGAAACTATAAATTCTTTCTTTACATAGATTTAACCAAGCTGAAGAAAAGATGAAAAAATTATGAACTAAACTATAGAGAACAGACCATACTAACACTTAAAATTACTTTCTTCAACATAGATGAAAAGATTTTAGATGTAGTAAACATTGTAATCCTAGAGACTCTATTACCAAACTATGCTCTTTAGCTCTTTTTTGCACTTTTGCTCTTTTGACTCAAAATATATAAATACTCATTTTGTTTATCATGATTATAGGAGACAATAAGTTCTTACCAAACAAACTGGAAAGATTATGGTGAAGGAGAGAATCCAGATCTCATGAAACAGACTATGGATAAGCTTTGAACATAATACAGTAGATACCCAAACAAACCAGCAAGTAATAACCTTTAACAATAGTACTTTCCATTTAAAAACTTGACAGCAGTTCAAACCTATCAGATATTAGTACTAACCTAGATATTAACCAAAAGGTAATATCCAACCCAAACCCCTTTTTGATAATAAAAGTAGCAGTATAAAGTTTGTTTTAGGCCTCCAATTAGATTGGGCCAGCCTTATGCACAAGGGCTTGTTTTGAATTAGGCCATCACTTTTCTCACACCCCTCCCTACTCACTCCACACCCCCTAACTCCAAATATTCCAAAACTACCCTTAATGAGAGGACTTGTTTACGTGCGATTGGTTGAGGCCAACCGAATATATTCGGCTAGGCCCAACCGAACGTGTATTTTTTTTGAGACACCATTTTTTTTCCAATTTTAGAGGGTTCGGGCCCCCACCGAACACCCCCACTTTTCATTTCATCACATTGCTCTTCCTCTGTAATTAAAAAGAAGCATTTTTCACCTTCAAGTTTTGTGGATGGGGTTTCTATAGTGGTATGTAAGTGGTGTTAGGAGTTTCTTTCAGGTTTGAGAGTAGAATCACTTGTCAATGGATCAAGTTGGGAGCAAAGGTAGAGATGAGTTATTGCATCCCGTTCATGAAGTGTTGGATGATAATGAAAATTTAAGTAGTTTGGTTGAAGATGCTGCAATTGATGGTAGTAGCTTGAGGGTTGGTGACAGAGTTTGTGTTAATGAAGAAGTTGGAACTTCAAGAGTGGTGGGTGAAGATTCAAGATCCAGTAATAAGGAGGAGCCTGAGGAATTTAAGAGTCCAGAGAAATTTGATCAAGAAAATATATGATAAATTGTCTGAGTTTGAGCAAGGAACTAGTTATAATAACTCAAACAATTTGGTAATGAGGAAGTGGTTGAGACGGTGGTTGTAGTAGAGACTGAGAATGTGAAATGGAGAGGATATGAAATTTGAAGAAAAAGCTGATGAATTGGGGTTAAGTTTGGTATCAATCATGAAAGTAACAAAAGGGGTATCTGAAACTGTTGAAGATTCGGTGGGGGTGCCCCGAAAATTTTCGGTGGGGGAGCCCCGAACCCTCTAAAAATTGAAAAAACGGGGTGTGTCTCAAAAAAAACACCTGTTCGGTTTCCCCTGGCCGAATAAATTCGGCGGACCCTAACAGATTCGGTGAAAACAACGCGCCTCATAATGGCATATTAGTCATTTCGCAGGGTTTGAGGATGTGAAGTGAGTGGGAGGGGGATGTGGGAAAAGCATGGGCCTTGAATTATATAATCAACCGAGATAGGAGTAAAAATTTTGAAATATAAGAAAAATGTTATTTGAACATTAATTTGGAACAACTAAATTAGATAAAATTTTAACTAGTTCGCACATGTACGTGGTTAAGTGTTGGATTTGATTAATGATTATTTCACATGTCACAACTACTCATCAACGGTTAACCCATCAAACTCATGAGTTTCATTGACCACGAATTTGAACACTATTAATTATGATTTTTTAGGTGTTCAACTTGAACACTTGGAATTCATAGTTCATACATGGATCATTGTTTTTGATTTGTATTATACAAATTAAAGATTACGTTAGGAATTGAACATTAAGAAAGGCTAATTCCAAGAACACGGATCAAACATTTTGTGTGCACAATAGTGAACACAATGAATATAATAAATAAAAAATAAAGATAAAGCAAGATAAAACACGGAGTTTGGTCACCCAATTTGAAGTAATGTGAATCCAAGATTACAAAACCTTACAAGTCGAGGTTTTTCTCAACCACACTCTTCTCTCTTTCTCTAGAGTTCAATGTGAATTCTCACTTATGCTATAATAGTGCCTGGCTAAGACTAATTTATATAGAAAGATTACAAACAAGATATATGTATAGTTATAATCCAGACTAACGAACTTTTAGCAACTAATTTCCTATCACTTAACTAACTAATTTAACTAACTTTGTTAGAGCAGTTTACAATAGATTATAATGGAAGCCTTTTGACAAGAAGGGTTATCCTAGTAACCACTTTCGCGCGACATGAAGAGTTTTTGGGTAGATATTCAATGACTCCAAGGCAATGTTGGGCCAAGGATAATGCTACTAAAGTCTTAGGCTATGTTTGATAAAAAATAGAGGATAACAGATAAACTAGCGGATAGGAGATAAGCTTATAGTTGATAGCGGATAGCTTATAGCTGATAGCTGATAAACTAGCTGATGACGAATAAAGTGTTTGGTAAAATTAGCGGTTGAACAAGTAGAGATGTAGAAATGGCCGAAGGATAATTATGCCATAAGTGAATTCCATGCTCCATAGATGAGCCTTGTTTTGCCAATCAATCCGCACAAGAATTGCCCTCACGAAGGGAATGTTGAAAGCTGAGCTGCCAACCACGTTCCATAAAGGAGCGGATATGATCAATAATCGGCGAATATGTTTAATTAATGGTTGGATTTTTTAAACCAATATAAAATATGACAAAATATGTATAAATTATCATTGTTATAAATTCATGATAACTAATATGACAAAATATGTATAAATTATCATTGTTATAATTTATTTATTTACTTAATAATTGACCTGATGTATTTATTTATTATCAATTAAATATTTAGTTTAATAGTGTAATTTATTTATAGAAAGAAAAAAATAATCTCATTCTAATTCTTAGTTCCATTAGATAAAATGAAATTTACATAAAGAAAAAAATTGTGATCAAAACACCTGTTTGTATTAGATTTTAAAAATTAAAAATGGCTTTTGAGTTAATGATTCGTAGGTTTTATTTTTTGGTTACTTTGTTTTTGTACGCAGATTTTACCGGTTTTGTCGATGATTAATGTATGCCGAAGAATTTGGTTGGCCACGAGTACCCCCGGCTTTGCCGGCTCGCGTGGTTCTCCACTCCAACAGAGTTTTTGCGCCACACCCAAAATTCAAACCTAAGACCTTAGGGTGGGATCCAAGTCCAGTTACTGCTTAAACCGATCCATGGTACGTATGATTCGTAGGTTTTGGTTGTGCATTTCGTGCTAATTGCTTTACACTTGGCTCCATGGAGTGAGTCGTTCATTCAATTCTATTTAATTGTATTAAAAAAAAACGTTTACAACTTTTCTTGCTCTTGCGACCACACGTTAGATCGTTGAAAGATTAGGATGGGATTTATTGAGTTGAAAATGCCATGAAATAGAAATACAACCTAAAATGATTGTCACCATAAATACTTTTATTTTTTATTTTAATTGCAAACATCACTTACATTATCGTATGATCACAATGGCAGATCTAGGAGAAAAAGTTGGAGGGGGCCAAATTAGTAATCAATATATAAAATAGTTTTTACTGTATATTTTAAATTGTTTCATTTGGTTTAGTGATAAATTTTATGTATCTCAACATTATTGTCCACGATTCAACTCTTGTTAATAGGAGTATTTTCCGAAGAAAATTCGCCACCAACTGTTAGCGCTGTGGCTGAAAAGATGTGACGAACGGCCTGCAAAAGAACGAAAGTTACGAAAAACAACCGGAGGGATCTTGACGACGCGCCCTTAAGGATTTATCCGCCTCTACAGCGCAAATCCCCCGAGGGTACAACCGGTCACAATAGTGAATCAGGAAGGCCATTTGAACGTGGACAAGTCTTGGCGGCCAAGGAAAGCCATTTGCGAAAAAACCGAGTAAAAATAGTTTGGTTCAACAGAATAGCGAAAATAGAGGCTTTTCGGATAGGCTCAATAAGTCCAAAATGTAATAATAATATATCAGTAATTAAAAATAAACGCAAGGCTGGTCGTGCGCCCAGGGGGAATCGGAAGATTTACACTGAGCCCCACAGAGATGGTCTCAGCTTGTGCGCGCGAGGAGTCTCACTTACTAACTTGTTTATAAACCCTCACAAGATTTTAATATATAAAGGCTTTGGTTTCCACAAAGCCAACCAATGTGGGACTTCCCCACTTTTGTAATATCATATAAAATCAATTAATTTTACAACAATCCCCCACATATTTCAAAAGTTTCGAAAAGAATAAGAAAAGGAAGTTTCCTGGGTTATCATCGTAGATGTAATGCATCGGAGCTGTATAGCAAGCTATGGAATCAGTCCTAGATAGATGAAACATAACATACAATGAATTGGTTTAGCAAGCTATGGAACCCAAGACACATATTATATGTTAGAGGTTTCACCATCACATTACACCCCCACAGTTCTTGCTGTTTTCGCCGTTTTGCGCTACTAGGCCGTGCGCGTGCTCGGTATTCATGAGTGCTCTAGAGATCTCGCCAGGATCTCATGCAAGCGGTCCCACTTGACACTCATATAGGTGATTTCATCAAGTGTATGCTGCAAGTCATACACCACCCATAAGGGCTATGATAATCATTAAAAGCTTTAAGCTTAACCTCTTTAACCCTGCAGTCTAGCACTGTCACAATAACATCATAACATCATAGGAAGGGACAAGAATAAAATTAATTACATGAATTAATTTTTCAGTGCTAGCAATGTCAAGAAGCGACTTGTTTTTACCACATTGAACCTTCTTCATGGGATCTCCAATCACAAAGATTGGGTTACCATCACTTCTTGATTTCAATTGGCTTAAGTCCCATTCCCCTCGATGTTTCAAATATCAGTTTCTTCCCTAGGGGTTTTGTCAGAGGATCGGCCAAATTCACTTCTGACTTCACATAATCGATCGATATTAATCCATATTTTTGCAATTGTTTGACAATGTTGTGTCTCAATTGCACATGTCTATTTTGCCATTATAGGTCTTATTCTTTGCAACGGCTATTGCCGACTGACTATCACAGTGTATTGACACTGATGGTGTCGGTTTCATGCATTCCCAACGGAATTCCAGCTAAAAGGTTGTTTAACCATTCAGCTTCAGTACCAGCCAACTCCAGAGCTACAAATTCCGACTCCATAGTCGATCTAGCAATAATGGATTGTTTGGCTGGCCTCCAAGTTGGTCTCATTTGAATCAGATATCCAGTTAGCATCGCAGTATCCTTCTAATACTGCGGGAAATCCACTATAAGTAATACCATAATTTGTGGTACCTCTCAAATATCGCATAAGGTGAGCAATTGCCTTCCAATGATCCTGACCAGGGTTATGAGTATATCTACTCAGACGACCGACTGCGAATGCAATGTCTGGTCGAGAAAAGTTCATTAAATGCAGTAGGCTCCCAATTATTTGGGCATACTGAGGTTGGTCAACAGGATCACCTCTATTTTTCTTCATAAGGAGTACTCAAGGGGGTAGAGTTATAGTGATCAAACTTCCTAAGAAATTTTTCAACATAATGTTCCTGTGATAGTATAATACTATCACCTTCCCTGATAACTCTAACTCCTAATATTACATTTGCCTCACCCATATCTTTCATATCAAAGGTAGATGAAAGAAAAGATTTTGTTTTAACAACAATGTCAAGACAAGTACCAAAAATGAGCATGTCATCTACATATAGGCATATAATCACATGTTCTCCACACACAGTTTTAGTGTAAACACATTTATCAACATCAGTTGTGGAGAAACCATCACTAATCAAAGTTTTGTCAAATTTTTCATGCCATTGTTTTGGTGCTTGTTTTAACCATACAACGACTTAAGGAGTTTGCATACTTTATTCTCTTGACCAGAAACTATACATCCTTTGGGTTGAGCCATATAAATTTCTTCTTCTAAGTCACCGTTCAAAAAGGCAGTTTTAACATCCATTTGGTGAATAACAAGTTTATGGATATAAGCTAAAGCCATTAATACTCTAATAGAAGAAATTCTAGTTACTGGAGCAAAGGTATCAAAATAGTCAATGTTTTGTTTCTGAGAAAATCCTTTTGCTACTAATCTAGCTTTGTATTTATCAATAGACCCATCAGGGTTATATTTTCTTTTAAAAATCCACCTGCATCCTATTGGTTTTGCTCCAGGAGGTAAATCGACTAAAGTCCAAGTTTTACATTTTGAAATTGAATCTATTTCAGTTTTAATGGCTTCTTTCCAAAATTTTGACTCAGAAGAAGAAATTGCTTCAATAAAGGTTTCAGGATCTTTTTCAACAAGATAAGTGTAAAAATCATTTCCGAAGGATGTTTCTTTTCTTGGTCGTTTACTTCTCCTTAGTTCTTCACATGGTTCTTCACGTGTATCGTCACTAGTAGTCACTAGTGGTTGTCTAGTCGTACTATCATGTTTCAGAGGAAACATGTTTTCAAAAAGTCAGCATTTTTAGTTTTGATGATAGTGTTGTTATCTAGAACATCACTTCTCAGAACTAGAAATCTATAAGCAGCGCTATTTTCGGCATACCCTATAAACGCACAATCAAATGTCTTGCAACCAATTTTTCTTTTCTTATGGTCAGGCAACATAACTTTGGCCAAGCACCCCCACACTTTTAAATATTTCAAGTTAGGTTGATATCCTTTCCATAGTTCATAGGGGTTTTTCCAGTTTTCTTATGAGGAGTTCTATTTGTATAAAGCAAGCAGTTAGGATAGCCTCACCCCACAAGTTATTTGGTGCACTAGAACTAACTAACATGGCATTCTTCATCTCTTTCAGGGTCCTATTTTTCCTTTCGGCTATGCCGTTAGATTCAGGTGAATAAGGGGGAGTTGTTTCATGTATGATGCCTTCGTTTTCACAAAAATCATTAAACGATATATACTCTCCTCCGCGATCGGATCTAACTCGTTTAATTTTCCTATCTAATTGGTTTTCTACTTCTGCCTTATATGATAAGAAAGCTTCAAATGCTTCATCCTTTTGTCTTAATAAATATACCTTAGTATATCTTGAAAAATCATCTATAAAGGTTATATAAAAATATTTACCACCTCTAGTTGGAGTTTGTTTTAAATCTCCTAAGTCCGTATGAATTAAATTAAGCAACTCAGTTTCACGTTGTACGGGGGGACAGGTTTTCTTAGTTAGCTTGGATTCAGCACACACGCCACACTTGCTATGTTGATTATCGCTAATTGTTATCATACCAAGACGTTGCAATTTAATAACATACCTAAAGTTGATATGACCTAATCTAGCATGCCACAGATTACAAGAGTCAATCAAATACGCAGAAATAGAAGCATTGTTATTCAAATCAGAAATGTTAAGTACAAAAAGTCCATGATCATAATATCCCTTTCCTACAAAGACATTGTTTTTAGTTAAAACAATCTTATTAGATTCAAAGGTCACTTTGATTCCATGCTTTAGCAGTACTCCAACAGAGATCAAGTTTGCCCTTATATTAGGCACATGGAGCACGTTTGTGAGAGCCAATGTCTTTCCCGATGTGAGCTTTAGAAGGACTTTTCCTTTTCCCGACACTGGGGCAGGATGTGAGTCACCAAGATAGATTTGTTCTTCTCCTTCCCCTACAGGAGTGTAGGAGGTAAAAGCCTCTCTGTTAGCACAGGTATGCTTGGTGGCTCCAGAATCTACTACCCACTTGTTCACATCAGTCGCCAACTAAAGGCATTATCAACACCCAACTAAAGGCATTAAATAATTTTAGATTAACTATTGATCACTGCATTATTGAATAAACAATTATTAAGAATATAATATTTTAAATTATCAATACGTTGGTTGTTATACTTTTTTAATGAATAATTCATCTATTTTAATGTTTTAACCAATATTCTTAACAGATCTCTATATCATCATCATATTTGTAAAGCATTTTTTTGTTTTTTTCCTTTTTACAAAAGCTGCCATTTCCACAAAAAAGACAAGTTTGTCCCCATTGGGAGCAAGTATAGGTGGTACAATCCAAAACTTGTCCTTTACCTTTTTACATAGATATGATAGCCCATTTAGCCATATTATTAATGTCAACAAATTTTTTACCCTAAAACTCACGCATATTTTATATCGTCTAATAATTTTGACATTTATTAGTTTAGTTAAGCCTTATTAGCAAAACATTTTATTCACAGTTTCAAATTCGCACTAGTCTTTTTGAAGTGAAATTAATGTAACTTTTCTAGTATGTTCTCAAAAAAACTCCATAAATTTTCCTGGCCTAGATCGATGAGTCATTCTCTCACACTATAATTTTTATCATAAAAAATCTAGCAACACATTTTAGTTGGATCCAAATTCTCAACCCCCTATATTATTGTATTTTTGGAGTACCAATTTTGTCATTGACACAATGACTTATAGCACATTATTGATTTGAGGTGGCCCCATAGGGAGAAATTTCTTCCTTTGTTTTTAGTGGTTCACTAGTGTTTTACCCGTGCATACTTATGCACGGGTGATACTGTATGGTCTGTGTATTACCATGAAGTCATAATAGTAATTTGGAAGATAATCATAAGTTGTGAACAATGTCCAAAATGTATGATTTGAAATTCAAAGTGGAAAGAGATAGGTATTATGTCATATAAGATACAAATGAAAATTATATTGAGTCGAAAAAATTAAAGGAGATTGACAATCAGAATTACATTGATCCATAATAATGTATTTTTTTACATTAGAGGAAAAATATGCATCCCCGTTGACACTCCCATTTGCATCCTCGTTGGCCCTCTCGTTGACGCTCTAGTTACCTCTCTGGTTGCCACTCCCGTTGCAGCTCCCATTGCCAGTCTCTCGTTGTCGCTCCCGTTGCCACATGTTAACTCATATTTTTCTATATGATTTAATATTAATTAAATCATATTCGTTTAATTATAAGTAAGTTATTTTGTAAAGTTTGGTAGTGGCTAAAGTTGTATTTATATAATAATTCTTAGTGCTTAAATTGATTGATTTGAATAGTTTTAATAGAAAGATTATAGTAAATAATAAATTTTAGATTGAGTAAAAATGAAGAAAAAAGAAAATAAGATTTTTTAAAATATGCACCCACGTTGGCGCTCTGTTGGCGCTCTCCCTATCTCTCTCGTTCTCACTCTTGTTCCCGTTGTCGCTCTCATTGTCGATTCCATTGCCAGTCTCGCATTTCCGCTCTCGTTGTGTTGCAAATTTTATCTTATAGCAGTGAATTTACTAAAATAGTTGTGTTGCAAAAAGTTAAAACAAAATCGGTATCTTCTTATAATATTAATAATGGAGTAAAAGGTAAATTATGCAGCCACGTCGCTCTCGTTTCCTCTCTTGTTGGCACTCTCGTTTGCTCTCTTGTTGGCACTCCCGTTGCCGATCTCGTTGTCAGTCTCTCGTTGCCGCTCCTGTTGCCACATGTTTCTCATTTTTTTCTATATGATTTAATATTACAATTGTTAGTGGTTAAATTGATTTTATTTATTACATGAAAAATTTGATTGATTTTAGTAGCTTTAACAGAGATTATAATAAATAGTAAATTTTAAATTATTTAATTATTGAGTGTAATGTAATATTAATTTAATAATTTATTTTTTTGGAATAAATAATTTTGAAACTATTGTTAGAGGTATGGTTTTTTTTATAATTGGTAGTAGTTAAATTGATTAATTTTAGTAGTTTGAGTAAATTATAGAAATAGTTAAAAAAACATTATGTTTTTAGTAAAAAAAACTGACAAAAAAGTGATTATTTTATGGAAAGAAAAAGTGAAAAAAAAAAGTTGTTTTTAAAATTCTGCTGTTTTTTGTCCTTTTTTTCAATCAGTTTTTTCTCCCTCACTTTGTTTTCCTTCTATCGTTGCCACTCCGTGTTGCCTCTCCCGTTGGCGCTTTCATTTCCACTCCCATTGGCGCTATCGTTGCCACTCTCGTTGCCACTCCCGTTGGATAAACAGAGGAGGGAGGTCAGTTTTGAGGTGGGAGAGTTGGTATATTTGAAGATACAACCCTACGAGCTGAAGCAATTGGCCAATAGAATCAATCAGAAGCCGAGTCCCAGGTTTCATGGTCTTTATGAAATGCTGGAGAAGATAGACTCTGTGGCGTACAGATTGAACTGCTGAAGTCCATCTTGTTTTCCATGTGTCACTGCTGAAGAAAGTTGTAGCTGCTGTGGAAAGTGTGCAGCCTTACCAAATTGCTTAGATGAAGACTATGAACTTCAAGTCATTCCAGAAGAGGTGCTGGCCATTAGAAAAAATGTTGTTGGGTTGGTAGAACTGTAAAAGTACTTATCAAATGGAAACAACTACCAGATTTTGAGGATTCATGGGAGCACAAGATATTCAAGATCAGTTCCCTGAACTTCACCTTACTTCACCTTGAGGACAAGGTGAATTTTGAAGGGGGGTGTTGGTCCGAACCAAGGGTTACCAAATAGGTTTGGTAAGGCTTATTAAGTGGACAAGCAAGTGGAGAGAATATAAACAAGTAGACAAGCAAGTGGGGAGAATATTGTAACAAACTCTGCTGATTCAGCAGAGAGAGAGTGTTTTCTGTTTATCTACTATCAATATATACAAACAACCGACAACCAAAAATACTAAATTATCCTCCACTTTTATCTCAATCCTAAGGATAAAAATGTCATTTCAAATTATTTGCTTTCACTTTTTTCTCTCACTTACTTTTATCATTAGTGGGTTCAACTCTCAAATCATCTTTTAATTTTTAATTTCACTTTAAAATCTACTTTTCTCTTTCCTCTCTCTCTCACTCTTTCACTTCTCTCTACTGTCAACATAATCAAACAACCCACTAACAAAAATCTTTTTTTTTAATTTTTTTTTTGTAAAAAATCAGTAATTACATAAAATAAATTAAATTAATATTAAATTATGTAGAATTTACTATTTACTATAATCTACTCAAACTACTAAACCCAATTTATTTAACCACTACCAATTGTCAAAAAAAACGATACCACTAGAAAAAATTCCAAAGTTATTTTTCCTAAAAAGTCAATAATTAAATTTCATCAACTTTTTTTTTCGTGAGCCGCACGGGAGCAGCTACGACGACGCCAATGGGAGCGCCAAAAAGCAGCAAAAGCTGTCTTCCGCGCGCAGTCAAAAAAAAATTCAAAAAATATATTATTTTTTAATTTATTTTTCTAAAAAATCAGAAATTAAATAAACTTAATAAAATTAATATTAAATTATATAGAATTTATTACTAGCAAAAACTTCAAAATTATTTTTCCTAAAAAAATCATTAATTAAATCTCATCCACAGAGGACCTCACGGCGTGGGGACGAAGGAGGATAGCTTGAGAGCTTGGAGGCAACAGAGTTTGAAGGAACAGAGAAGAAGAAGAAGGAAGGGAGAAAGAATGCGAGAACACAGAAAAGTGAGTGTGGGCTGAGAACTACCGTTTAAATAATGCAGTCAAGGTGATTGAAAAAACAGAGAAGGCACACGCAGTGTTTAGACAAAGTTGCAAAAGGAAGGAGTAGCAGCTGCGGCCAAAACGGAAGGCACGCGCCCGGGTTACAGGGTATGGGCATGGGTAATGTTAATGTGCGCCATAACGACCAATCTTTATTTATAAAGGCTCATACTTCGTACAACCCCCTTCTACTCGATGGACACCCCCAAATTTTTAATATTCCCAAATTGCCCTCACGTGGGATGAACGTGGACGCTGGTCCAATGTCAGGTTCGGAGGCTAGAGTCCGAACCCGCTCGGTACTTACAAGTCGAACCATTAATGGGGTGTTTGGTATCACCATGTGGTTCGGTGCATACCTACTGAACCGGTTCAGACCTTATGGTCCGAACCTACCTGTAACTTGACATAATTTAAAGATTCTGGACAGAAACTTCTGTCGCCGAAAAACAGTCCAAAAATAGTGTAATAACAATAAATAAAAGGAATTTAAGATCAAATAAAAGGACAATACTAATAATAAAGTACAATCCAAGAAAATAAAACAACAAACAACAATATAAATAAACTGTCTTCCAAGGAACTAATCACTAGGTGATATCAAACTCGCAACGTAGACGGTCGAGACCAAACAAGCCTCATCTCTCTGAAACATGGTGTTGTTTTGAAGACGTTCAATTTTAGGAGTCTTGATAGTACCATCACTAGAGTTGTAAACAAACAACCTTGATAAAAGCTCCAAAATCACCTCTTCATCTTCAGAGTCCTCAGAAACATACAGTGCTCTAGCATTTCGATATAGATTGTTACCGAAAAGAGTAGCAACATATGTTGTCGGGCACACTAAACAGTTTAGTCCAAGACTCTGTAACGTCATAATCCTTCATGACCCAGATATCAATAAAATTGCTACAATGAGCAACAATAGACAGCCGATCTCTCAATACACTCAATGATTTATCCAAAACAACCACATCCACATAGTCCGGTTGCAATACTTGTCCATAAGACACGGTCCCCAGATGAAGAGAAACAACAACCTGCACACGAACATTATCATATGACATCCAATTAACATGACCATTGACGAATAATCCGACTAAATTAAAGGCTCTAAGAATCCTTGACATGCGAACTGCTGATCAATCTTTTTCCAAATATTTGTACCCAATGTATAAACCTTGACCTCTGCTTCATAAAACAGCCTACACCCGTCATAACATTCACTACTACAGATTTTTTAATGGGCAGCGCTTTTTTTTATCAATGGGCAGCGCTTTTGAGCGCTGCTAATATTTGCGCTGCTGATTCCACTCTAATAATGGGCAGCGCTTTTAGGTAAAAGCGCTGCTCATTGCCTTAGCGCATTTTCAAATGGGCAGCGCTTTCTAGGAGAAAGCGCTGCTCATTGCCTTAGCGCATTTTCGAATGGGCAGCGCTTTTTAGGAGAAAGCGCTGCTCATTGCCTTAGCGCTTTTACGAATTGGCAGCGCTTTCTCCTAAAAGCGCTGCCTATTCGTAATAGCGCTAAGGCAATGAGCAGCGCTTTCTCCTAAAAGCGCTGCCCATTGTGTAATTTTTTTTTTATTCTTTTTTCTGTTTTTGTTATTTTCCTTTTTACAATTGCAATTTTCCTGGACATATATACTCATAACTAACTTAGCTATACGTAAACCAGCATATAACCAGCATATACTCATAACAAACATTATGAGCAAAATCAAAACCAGCTATTTTTCAGAAGTAAACCAGCATATAACTAACTTGTTTTTACATTCCCAATTCCTTTCAATTCTATTTCTCAGCAAATCAAATTATATCCAAATACACCAGAATCAAAACAAGTGCTTAAGTTTCCCAATTCATTCCATTTCTACACTTGAACCAAAACAAACTAGCTAAGCTAACAAGTTATTATCCAATTCATATGTACCCAAAACTAGCTAAACTTACAATATGAACCAAAACTAGCTAACAAGTGCTTAATTAGTTTCCCAATTCATTCCATTTCTACACTTGAACCAAAACAAACTAGCTAACAAGTTTTTATCCAATTCATATGTACCCAAAACTAGCTAAACTTACAATATGAACCAAAACTAGCTAAACTTACAATATGAACCAAAACTAGCTAAACTTACAATATGAACCAAAACTAGCTAACAAGTGCTTAATTAGTTTCCCAATTCATTCCATTTCTACACTTGAACCAAAACAAACTAGCTAACAAGTTTTTATCCAATTCATATGTACCCAAAACTAGCTAAACTTACAATATGAACCAAAACTAGCTAAACTTACAATATGAACCAAAACTAGCTAAACTTACAATATGAACCAAAACTAGCTAACAAATGCTTAAGTTTCCCAATTCATTCCATTTCTACACTTGAACCAAAACAAACTACCTAACAAGTTATTATCCAATTCATATGTACCCAAAACTAGCTAAACTTCAATATGAGCCAAAACTAGCTTAGTTGTATGTATCCAAATCAAACGCTAACAACTTACAGTATTACATATTCTATCCAAAATAAAAAAAAACGGGAGACATAACGGCACCACTCTCCTCTAAGCTCAACTAGCTGTTCCTCAGAGTATGTCTTCACCCGACAATCAGGAAAATACTGAAATTATATAAATAAATAAAATTAGAATTGAAATGGTTAAATGGAATTAACTATTATTATATCAAAATCAAAAAGAATTCTAGATACCTGTCGGGGAATAATCGTTTGGTTGTGGGTAATAATTTCCTTCAAAAATTTCATGACATAATACCCACAATCATTGCTATTGGGTTGTTTTGGACACTACAAAACAAAACATTAGTTAAATGTTAAATTTAATTTAATACATTTTTTCACAAAATAATGTAATTAAATATATAAGAACATTGATTAAAAACTTACAACTATCGGTATCCATTTGGTCTTTGATTGTTCCACTCCCCAATATGTTTTCAAACAACTGAACACAATGACATATAACTATATTATTCGAAATACATATATACGTATATAAGTAAAACAAAGAAATATGTAGAGGGATCGAAATACACACACCTATTAAATAACTCGATCAACTCGGGGTAGTTGTTGAAATGGCCATGCAATGGATCAATGAAGTACACCGTATCTCTCCCCGGATTTATTGCTAACAGAATCCAATGTTCCCTACAAAATAAGATTTTGAATAAGTAATTGACTAGTATTTAAAAAATGCATGTTATATAAGAATGGATTAAATCTCTCACCGAAAGAGACACGGTGCCAAAAACATGTAATCATCGCTTTTACTTTGAACTTCCCAGAAGCGTCGAGTGATATAATTTGTAACCTCTGTCTTGTTTTGTTCCACAAGCATCTCATAATTACGCAGCTTCTGAGACACATCATGCAGGTGTGTATTATCCGGACACATGAACTGATGAACACAAATCTCAGTGTCTGTTCCGAAGGGACCAAAATGTCCTCGTACAAGTACCTATAATTAGAGATATATACAAATTAAATTAACGATTTAATAAAAAAATTCAATGATGTCAAATAATCAATTACATACGTACCTGACATATGCTCTAATAGCAGTACTGGTTGCCCAGTTCATTTTACATATATCACTGATATCCTCACGTCTGATCGACAGTGTTTGACCTAAAGTCCCAAAAATTTGGTCATCCATCTCTAATTCAATCGGGATTGCCTCATCCATCCTGAATTCCGCGTGCATTTCAGCATAACCAATAATCTTGTAATCATTAATTGAAGAGGCCGAGGGCTGAGACTGAGACACAATTGGAGAAGGGGAGGGCTGAGTCACTTTTGGAGGAGGGGTGGGCTGGGTCACTTTTGGAGGAGGGGCGGGCTGAGAATTTTGTGTAGAAGGGCCGGACCGAGACACTTTCTTGCCAATAGATTTTGCCTTGCCAACACTTATGCTTTTAGATTTTGCATTTTTGCGTACCTATATATTAAAAAAAATAATTACTCAGTTAGCACACAATATATGACAAAAAATAATAATTAGTTACAAGTATACTGTCACTTACCACAAGGTGTGTTGGCCATGCCACAAAGGTACCAACTGCATTATCCACATTCAGTAAATCTATACTGACATTTGGAACAGGCAATTGTGCATTCCCCACAATCGCACAGTCAACTCTGACTCTAAGATGATCTGGAGGTAGGGGTAAATTGTGCATCAATGGACCCAATTGGTTACATATGAAGCCTATTGCAACCATTTGATGTGGGTTTGAGATATAAAATTCACACTCACACTCATTGTTGTCCTAAATCAATTATAAACAAAAAATAATAAAGACATTATTTGATGTAATAAGAAAGAGAGTTTAAAAATTAATTCATTATTTATTGTAAAAAAACAATTAATACCTTAGTTGACGGAATTGTGCAACTATCTCGTGCGCTATTTGTGGCAGGGGATGATGGTACCGCAGGCGCTGAAACCTTCACATATTGCAGTTTGAAATCACTAAGTTCAGCCCTTAGACCTTCATACAATACTCGCAACTCTCTACTTTGTTGACAATCATGCTCACCATGAGTTTGCTTTTTTGGTCCAAGGTAGTGGGTTGGATTAACGCCAAATCCACAACCCCTTGTACGGCCCGAGTATTCTCCCCTTTCCAAGGCACGAGAAAGAATTTCCTTTTCAGAGCAATCTGTGATCTCTCCCTGTGACACAGACTGTGATATGGTTTCCTAATTCACAAAAAAAAGTATAATAAAATTATTATACATTACAAAGATCATAAAAATTTTAAAAGTTTTTGAAATACTTACAATTCTATGGGTCACCTCCTTAGTTTTGGGATCCACAATTTCCCCATCCTTGTTTTGTCGGGCCTCTACCCACAAAACATGCCGCTCAATACTTTCTTTATGACGATCTTTCCCACTCTCCTCCAACTATATTTAAATTTACCAAATGTTAAGACATTATAAATCAAAAGATTCATTAAACAAAAAGAAATCAAGTTTATTGTGTCTTACCAATCTTTCTTCAATAATTTGATATCCACTAGCACCGCCTCTATACGGGTACTCACAACATGAAGCTCTCCCTCGATTCTGTTGGCTTGTTTTCTATTTAGAGAGATAAGTATACATTAATGCATAATATATAATTGTCAAATATATTTTAAGTTATAACTTAATAGATTATAGTACTAACCAAGAATTCTGGATCTTCAGTGCGTTTTCTAACAAATATACCCCAATCCTCCTTTGTAATAAATCCACTATATAGTGGTGGAGGCTCCCATCTGATGTTTCCACTATGATCTCTGAGATATTTATTTGTTAGACTAGTCCTGAAATTCCGATGTAACTTTCCCGCTTCCTTCATTAACCAGATTTTTCGAGTCTCGTCCACGTCAAAAAATTTCTGCTTACACATATTCAATGAAAATGATATAAATATATATGGTTACAAAATTATTAAATACGATAACTAAAGAGATATAAAATTATATACCTGTATTGTTAACCAGAACTCCTCTTTTTGTTTCCACAAAATGGCATTTTTTTTGTCATTCCAATTAGTGATTGTAATTGGTATCATTTGTTTTACCTTACTACCAACGAAGGTAATCAACTGTGTGCCATTTCTTCCAATTGGCTGACCCTTAACATTCCACTCAACCTGCATTATGTCATTAGTTAATTAATTATCAAACAATTAAAGTCTCCAACATTAGTTAATTAACAATTAAGTTAATTAGTAACTTACTGATAAGGGTCCTTTTCCTTTGTTTATCCGACCGATGATATCTTTTTTGACAGTCATTCCACGGGGACCATGCTTCCTGATATAGTCTCCAACATCACTCTCATGACCGCTGTCATCATGCCCACTACCATGATCATTATAATCTTCCATCTGACCTGCAATAAAATAAATAACCAGTCAAGAAAAATAAATAACCAGTCAAGAAGATGAAAACTATGTAAATAACTAGTCAAGAAAGATGAATAATCATTGTTATTGTTATATTTATTGAAAAGACCAACAAAAAATTAAATAACCAATCAAGAAGATGAAAACTATGTAAAAATGCATTTGATGTAAGAAAACTATGTAAAAAAATAAATAATCATTGTTATTGTTACCTTTTCCTTTTCTTGGAGATAATTTTATTTGCAATTCGCTTCTTGGTACTTTGTTTTTGACGAATCGTAATTCCATCACTATGATCCTTTCTAACATACACAACATCCTCGCTTTCCCCTACTATTGGTAGTGATGTCCCGAAGAAAGGGTCGTCCTCAATACCATCATCATCGGTTGATTGATCATAAATGTCAGTCACCAATTTTTTATTTGTCAATAAAACAATGGACCAATTGATATCAACGGGATCAGTGACATAAAACACTTGTTGAGCTTGGGATGCCAAAATAAAAGGCTCATCTTTATATCCTAACTTGTTGAAATTCACTCGCATGAACCCCGACTCATCAATCTGTAAACCATTATTATTGTCAACCCACTTACATTGGAACACAGGCTCCTGAAACATGTTGTAATCCAACTCCCATATGTGTTCAATGACCCCGAAGTATGACATATTCGCGTATATGGGATTTCTGTCTTTGGCACCTGATGTATGCATAGCTTCAGCTACAAGAGTCACCCCACTATTTTGCATTTTACTCTGATCATCATGGTTTTTTGTATAGAACGTGTACCCATTCATTAGATAGCTGGTGTATGAGAAAACAGATATATTTGGACCTTTTGCTAACCATCTCAATCTTTCTGAAATCGAGGTAGGATTCATAGCAAACTCGAAATCAATGTGCTCTTTTAACCACACTATGAAACTCCGATTGTGTTCTTTTGTTAACCAAACTTGACCCTTATATGGGTGATCACTCTTAAGTATGTCCATGTGCTTGGCAACATATGAATCAACCTCACTATCATTGTGCAAAACATATAAGTGTGCTTGATTTAGTTCTTTCCTTGATACCATAACTATTTTAGTTCCTGACATCCCTTTACTAATGCTTCCTAAGTGACGAGACCTTGGCAGTCCCACGGAATATTCAAGACTAGATAGATAGCCGGTGCAGAACTCAATAGCTTCTTCAACTATGTAGCGCTCAACAATACACCCCTCGGGTCGTGATCGGTTTTTAACATATCCTTTTAATATCTTCATGTAACGCTCAAACGGATACATCCATCTCATGTAACATGGGCCACACAATTGTGTCTCTCTAATCAGATGAACTATTAGATGAATCATTATGTCAAAAAACGAAGGTGGGAAATACATCTCAAGCTCACACAAAGTGACGGTAATTTCTCTTTGCAATGATGGCAACTTTCCAGGGTCAATCACCCTACTACAAATCGCCTTAAAAAAGAAACAAAGTTTGGTTAGGGTCTGGCGCACTTTCTTAGGAAAAATGGATCGTATACCAATGGGTAGCAAATTCTCCATTAGAACATGACAATCATGAGACTTTAAAGACTTTAACTTGAGGTCTTTCATCGATACAAGGTTCGTAACATTTGAAGAGTACCCCTCTGGAACTTTAACTCCATGAAGAAACTTACAAAACACGGTCTTCTCCTTTTTAGATAGAGTATGAGCTGCCGGAGGTAGATATGTACGTGTACCCTTCTTTATCGGACCCAATTCTGGTCTCAACCCCAAACTAAGCAAGTCCAACCTCAAGTTGATGGTATCTTTAGTCTTTCCTGGTATATTGAGTAAAGTACCAATGACACTTTCAAAAACATTTTTTTCAACATGCATCACATCAATGAAGTGTCTTACATATAATGACTTCCAGTATGGCAACTCAAAGAAAATCGACTTTTTCTTCCACCCCCGTTTGGCAACCTCTCCGGCAAAAGGCTTCCCAAATTTAATGTTCAAATCTTTCACTTTTTCAAATAGTTGTTCGCCCGTCAAAGGCATGGGAGCTTTACGGGTTTCGGTATTCCCATTGAATGCCTTTTTCAACAGTCGATACTGATGAGTAGATGGCAAAAATCTACGATGATCAGGGTAGATATTCTTCTTACCATGTTTCAACCACATCCAATCAGTGTTATCTTCACATATAGGGCATGCACACTGACCTTTGTTACTGTACCCAGATAGATTTCCGTAAGCTGGAAAGTCATTAATTGTGCCAAAAATCATAGCCCTCAGGGTGAAACTTTCTTCTCTGAACCCATCATACACCTCTACTCCAGTCTCCCACATTAACTTCAAGTCTTCAATTAAAGGAGCCAAGTATACATCAATATCATTTCCTGGTTGGTTGGGCCCAGAAATTAACAATGACAACATCATATATTTGCGTTTCATGCAAAGCCATGGAGGTAAGTTATAGATCGCCAAAATCACGGGCCAAGTACTATGGGAGCTACTCTGAATACCGTGCGGGTTAAATCCATCAGCAGACAATGCAAGTCGTAGGTTTCTTGAATCCAACCCAAAATCAGGAAAATCAATATCAATTTTTTTCCACTGCGGAGAATCCGCCGGGTGTCGTAGCATGCCATCTTTAATCCTTTCATCCTCATGCCATGTCAAGTGTTTTGCATCTTCTGAACTACGGTACATGCGCCTAAATCGAGGAATTATGGGAAAATACCACAACACCTTTTCTGGAGCAGATTCTTTCTTTTTATACCGCGATGCGTTACATTTAGGACACAACTTTAACAATGCATGTTCATTCCGAAATAAAATGCAATCATTGGGACAAGCGTGTATCTTCTCATAGTTCAAGCCAATGGACCCTAACATTTGTTTTGCATCATACGTCCGAGAAGGGAGCACATTATCCTTCGGCAACATTTCTTTCAATAGTGCGAGTAATTCCGTAAAGCTCTTATCCGTCCATCCGTGGCAAGTTTTCAAGTTATACAACTTTATCACAGCCAATAATTTTGTGAATTCAGTACAACCCGAATACAACGGTGTCTCTGCATCCGTTATCAACTTCTCAAACATTTGAGGACAATCATTAAGATCGTCTTCAACAGCCATTGCCATCTCTTCAAATTCGTCCCCATCCAATGTAGGTCTTTCAGTGTCAACCGGCGCACATCTCTCGGTATTATTACCCATATTTGAAGATTCACCTCTTTCCTCACCATGCATTGTCCAACAAGTATAACTTTGATCAATTCCGTAACCCTTTAAATGTCCTGCCAACTCCTCTGCATTAACCGATTTTACATAACAACAACTTAAACAAGGACATTTGATATCACTAGAAGTCCCTAAACGTTTAACAGCACAGTTCACAAAATAATCCACTCCAGCGACATATTCCTTGGACAGACGATTGGCAGACATCCACTTTCTATCCATAATTTCCCAATATTTATAATAAAATCCTGATAAGAGAACTTAAACCTATTACAGGTGAAAATCACACAACGTACAATTTTTTTGAAGCTAAGACATTCAACTATTTTTAGCTAAAAAAATCAAAGACTTTAATGTCTTCCATAATGTCATTCTTCATATAATAAATATAAGAAAACAACAAAAGTACCTGAACACGTGGAAGCAACAATGAACTCGAATGAACTAGAACGAACACTCGAACTAGAACACGAACTCGAACAATGAACACGAAGCTCTGGCAAACCAAACTCGCAAAACCTAAAAAACAATTCGCATTAAATTCGCATTAAACAACAAATCATCAACATCAATCCTAAATTTTTCAAATTTATAAATACAACACAAAAATCCTTAACCTAGAGCAACATTAAATTAACAAGCATTTCATTTGGATATTTCAACAAATACTACACCTACATTTCCCCTTAAGTTTAGAAATACTACACCTACACCTAATTTCAAAGAACCAATCAACAAGCAACAACATTGAATCGTCTAACCTAAGGTTCCAATGCCATTAAAATAACTAGAACATAATACAATGATATTACCTTTGGTGAAAGTGCAACATTAAATTAACAAGCATTTCATTTGGACATTTCAACAAATAGTACACCTACATTTTGCCTTAAGTTTAGAAACACTACACAAACACATATTTTCAAAGAAACAATCAACAAGCTAGCATCAACATTGAATCATCTAACCTAAGGTTCTAATGCCATTAAAATAACTAGACCAAAATGCAATGATATTACCTTTGGTGAAAGTGGAACGAAAATGCAAGCTTCACCAAAACGTTGTACGGACCGAACAAAACCAACCCAACGAAAATGGAAACACGTCGTACGGACCGAACAAAACAATGGTGAGAATGAGAGGCGTAGTGGGCAACGAAAATGAGAGGGGGAAGAAAATGTGATGTAACGAAAATGAGAGTGAGAGTGAACGAAAATGAGTGTGAGTGTGAGAAGGAGAGTGAACGAAAATGAGTGAGTGTGAGTGAGAGAGAACGAAATGAGTGACAGTGAGAGTGAGTGAGGTGAGAACGTATCTGTGAGTGAGAGGACGCGTACGGAACAAAAATAAAATTAAAGCAATGGGCAGCGCTTTACCCTAAAAGCGCTGCTCATTAGGAAGCGTTTTATATCAATGGGCAGCGCTCTCCCATATAAGCGCTGCTTATAAGTCAGCGAATTTTACTAATGGGCAGCGCTCAGCCCCAAGCGCTGCTTATTACTCAGCGCCTTTGATCAATGGGCAGCGCTTCCCCCTAAAAGCGCTGCTTATCACTAAGCGAATTTCACTAATGGGCAGCGCTCACCCCCAAGCGCTGCTTATCACTAAGCGCATTTCTTCAATAGGCAGCGCTCCCGCTCAAAAGCGCTGCTTATCACTATCAATGAGCAGCGCTCCCCCCAAAGCGCTGCTTAAGTGTGCGACTAATTTTACGGATTATGGCGTAGTGATTTATAGCAATAAATAGCAACTACCTTGTATGTATCAGTGAAATGATCATATCCAAAGCCAAAAACTGTGAAGGTGATTCTCTATAAGTCCGGCAATAGCTTGAATTTTTTTATGGAAGGGTTCCATAAAATAGCAAAACTGTTATCGATGGCAATACAAATGATGCCATCGCAAGACCCAACAAGCCGGAGTGATGAGGTGATGGCGCTGAATTGACATGAGGCCCGGAGTGATGAGGTGATGGCGCTGAATTTACATCTGGCGGTGGTGCTTGGAGAATTGTTTGTTGGAAGAGATCAACAATAACCAATACTTGCAGACACACTTGGGTTGCAGACATCTGACGGTGGTGCTTGGAGAATTGTTTGTTGGAGGAGATCAACAATAACCAGTATTTGCTCTAATACCTCACCCGGGAACTCTTGTTGGGAACCATTTTCTGCCATTTTATGACCCTAAAAAAGTGAAAAAAATCAAAGATAGATTAATGGCAAAAAAGTAATGGCATTTATGTAGTTTTGCTAGAAAATGAGGGTAATCATTTTGTGTATTTTTGCTAGAAAATGAGGGTAATCAATAGTAATGGCATTTATGTAGTTTTTCTAAAAAAATGAGTTCAATCATTTCGGAAAACAATTAATGGCATTTATTTTTAATGTTCTCACTCTTATTTCTTAATAAATTTTCTTATGTATACAAATTTATTTAAAAAAAGTTGGAGACTATGATCTTAAATAGAATTGTGGTTCTTATGTTTAGAGCAAATATATAACCAAAAAAGTTATTTGTATATAAAGGGGTTTGCACATAAACATGACAAATAAAGTAAACGGTCAATGGAAGAGTAATAATAAATCAGAGCTCTTAATTAAATTAATGTCAGAGATGAATTTTTTTAACAAAATGTTAGAGATGAATTTTAAATAATCTATATGTGCTTCTTAAATTACAGGTCAACCACTAAATCTCGATAATACTAACGGCGAGCTTTAACCACAGCCACTTTTATAAAAGTCGAAGTATCAAGGAGGTAATATGCTTAACGAATTTATTTTCTTCTTTGTTGAACTCTTATCACATGTTTCACTTGCTTCTCTGTATTTTTGTTGAAGATATCTTCTGTCTCTATTTCATTATTTGTTTACTATATATATTTATTATTCATACGAACAATTTACTGTCGTCAATCATCCCCGTGCAGAGCACGGGTGAGAGTCTAGTATCAAGTTAAATGAACAAAGTATATTTGATTGGGATTTTAAGAGACACTTTTGACATATATGTACTTTTTTTTACCATGTCATTGGTGCGTAGTTTCCACCTGTTTTGCCGGTGACTAATCTACGTCGGGGAACCTGGCTAGCCACGAGTTTCCGACTTTGCCGGCCCTTGTGGTTCTCCCCTACCAACAGAGTTTTTGCCACACCCAAGATTGAACCCGAGACCTTGGGGTGGGATCCAAGTCCAATTACCACTTTGACCAACCCTTGTTGGTGACATATATGTACTTTAAAATAGTACTAGCACGGGTAACATTATTTGTATAAATAGACTCTGATAGAATTAGTTACAATAAATCTTTTAAGATAATAAGAAATGAAGTTTCATAACTTTAGAATATTTTTTTCAATTAACATTTTTTATCGTTAGGTAATTATCAATCATTTAGTAAAAATGTAGTCCCCTTGGCGAATAAATATACGGAATATATTTTATCAGTATTAAAATTATACCAACAACATGTAACATTGTAACTCAAAAGAAAAATATAAAATAATTATTCTGACAATTTGTAACGTTTCTCCATAGAAAACTGATAGTAATAAAATTATAGCAACAACATATATTGTTTACTTACTCGTTGAAAATTAAAAATAGAAAATAATTTTTTCGAAAATATCTAGTGTTTTCTCGTGTGGCTCAAAGGAAAAATGTTCATTTATAATAAATAAATAAATTATACCAACTACGGTTAAGAAAAAATAATAAACAAACAAATTATCCCTCATAAAGTAAATATATTTTCCCGTCTAGAGATGGGTAGTTTGGAATTTTTTGCAGTGGTTGTTTTGATTAATAGTTGATGATAGTTGATTAAATAGGAGAAAGAAAAATAGAGATTTTTGATTAAAAAGATTATAGATAGATTAAAAAAAATTAGAAATTTGAAGAGAGGGAGAGAGTGAGTAGATGGGAGAGAAATTAGAAATTAGAAATTAGAAATACACATTTAATCAACTATGCAACCATCGGCTACACATTTAGTCAAAACACCCGCTACTAAAATCTCTATTTTTTTATCCTCCAAAAGTGGGTTTTAGAGAGCAGTATTTTGGTATTTTTGGTAGTGGTTGTTTTGATTATATTTAATTTGATTTGATGATAATTGATGATTATATTTATCGTTGATATATAAATATAGTGACTTCATAATTCTTGAAAGAATTTTCTAGTTTAGATTTTAACAAATTTATGACATAAAAAGTATTATGGATTTTGCGATTAGGATTTTAATGAATTCACTTATAAGATTTTAAAGAACTTTATGCATAATTATAAAAAAAAAAAACTAGTGTACTTAACCCGTGCCATGCACAAGTATCCAATATATTTTCATATCATTATAAAAATCTCTAAATAGTAAATCTAAATTATATTTAATTTTTTTATATTAGTTACAGTATATATACATATATATATATATAATTTAGGTACTAAAATAAAAAAAATACCACTTAGATATTATACATGTTTATTTTATAGTATATTTTAAGCTGATAAGTGAAAAAAACACAATAATCTGAATAAAAATTGTGTACTATATGTATTAGTCAATGTAATTATAAAAAAACTAGTGTACTTAACCCGTGTCATGGACGGGTATACAATATATTTTCATATCATTATAAAAGTCTCTAAATAGTAAATCTAAATTATATTTAATTTTTTATATTAATTACAGTATATATACATATACATATATACATATATATATATATATATATATATATATATATATATATATATATAATTTAGGTACTAAAATAAAAAAATACCACTTAGATATTATACATGTTTATTTTATAGTATATTTTAAGCTGATAAGTTAAAAAAACACAATAATCTGAAAAAAAATTGTGTACTATATGTATTAGTCAATGTAATAATATATATATATATATATATATATATATATATATATATATATATTGTTTCTAAATATAAGTTAGATCAGCCAATGGTTAGATAATGTTTTCTTGTGATCCTCAGTCTAAATATAATTTAGAGTAATCAATGATACGATTAATCAACATTTGAGAGAGTTTTCTTCATGGCATCTCTCAAGGGTAGATTGATCAATGTTCAGTTAGATAATACTTTCTTGTGATTCTCGGTCTATTTTTAAGTTGTTCATAATACTGTTACTTTCTTGTGATAATCGTAAAATCAAACCCTTGATTTTGTGTTTGGGTGACATTTAACCATCAATTTTTTTGTCTCGTGTTTTCTGAATTTGTACTTCTATGATTATTCTGAGAATTTGTAGTGATTGATTAAGTAGTCACTTTGCTCCATTCAAAGATAAAGTCACCCAATCACTTTGTTCAAGTATAATGGAAAATCAAAATTTAATGTGACATTTTATAGTCATACTTGAAAAGACCGATCCTATGCGCCCACTTGAATACCAAATCAAAAAAACTAGCTATCAAGAAAGTATGAATTGAATTGAGAGGTAGAGTGTTGCCGGCATGTAACTACAAAATGCTAAATAAAGGTGCTATGTGTACGACATACATAGAGTAATATAGAAAGATAATAACGTGACACCTCCTCTAATAAAATAATCTGAGTTCTGCTTTTGTTGTCTAACCTTGAAAAAAATTAGATAGTTTGCTAATGATTCAAACATTTGTCTCATAGTATGTCAAAATAATTCTCTAACTTTGGTACGGAATAAGTTGGTATAATATTATCTCTATATGATTAGACAAATCTGTTATTCACAAAAAAAAAGAGAAACTTTGACACATGAGAAAATTTCCACTAGAGAGGATCCTTTTCTCTTTCATATAGCTATTTATTTTTCTCTTGTTTTTACTTCAATACTTTAATTAAAGTTCTTATTTATTCTCAATTAAACGGGATTCTCTCTCACTTTTAAGCATCAACTACAAATGTCTTTTTGTGTAGATTTTATATTTATAAGCTATTTCAACCGCTAATTTTACTCAACACTTTGAATTCAATTCACTACCGTATTCTTAATCAGCCCATTCACTATAAGCTAGTTTATCCTCTGTTAGCTACTACTTACCAAACAAAGCATGAATATATTTTATGTAGGAGAAATGCTAGCGAGAAAGATGAGTTAAAGTTTGTTTAACAATGTCTATCCGCTAGCTTACAATAGATAGTTTATAGTGTATAAGCTCGTAGTAAGTGTTTGATACTACTAGTTTATAGCATTTGGCCAAACGCTACATGATGTTGCGTGTCAGCTTATAACATTTTTCTCATTTTTATTTTCATTATCACTTTAATTAAATTCTATTTTTTTTATAAGAGAAAGTTTAGGTGAGTTGGGCTCCGGGGTTCACCATGGCCAGGGTAGGCCTCACGGTTCTTTGAGGACTTACAGAGGTACTTACAGATTACACACCAAAAAAGTCCTCACATCGATGGCGGGAGTTGAACTCACGCCCTTGCGGAGAATGAGTCAACTTCTTACCAACTGACCAAACCTTAATTAAATTCTCTATTTATCCTCTATTAAATGAATATTTCTTATGTTTAAACATTTATTACAAATGTCTGTTTATATTAATTTATGTTAATAAACTAGTTTAATTGCTAATTTTTACCAATTGCATTTAATTTATTAGTTTATCTACTATCGGTTATATGTTATCAACTCATTTGTGATAAGTTAGTTTCTTAACTATGTGCAACTTTTCATCAAATAGATATAAGAGAGAGCTAGATAAAAATATCACCTATCTTTTCTCACCTAATGTTAGAGAATTTAGTCTTTAAAGTAACTTGTGTCTTAGAAATAGCTTGACGGGACCGACATGAATGACTTTTGGTTTTTTTTACCATTGCTTGTTATTCAGGGAGTGTCGCGCGTTCAACGAAAGACTAATCTTCACTTGTACTTAAAATTAAATTTCGCACCGCTCAACCTCAAGTTTGTCCACTGCAGAAATCAAATTCAGGAGCACTGAATCGACCCTGTGTCCCAAGATAGATTAAGTCACCAGACCAAAAGTTTTAAATTAGTTATTGATATGAGGTAGTAGGTTGGAAAATGAATGTCCATTGAGGGTTACTCCAGCAGTTAAAGGAAGACACGTTTCATTATCCTCCGAAATGGCAGGATTGTCCATAGAGCTTTAACCTACAGGAAATTACTTGTTCAATTTGCTTAATGAACAACAGAGGTTATGTTAAACATTTTTGTTTACGGCCATAAATTTCCGTAGAGGTTACGAATGAAATACATTTTTGTCAAGTTTTATTTGTAGCAATGATCATTATTTCTAAATCAAATCAATATTGACAGCGACATTTTACCAAATCAAAATTGATACGGACTCAAATCTTTACACATCAAAGGTATGCTTTCCCTTTATTTCACTTTCGTTCATTTACCACTCAATTGAATTGTAGGCAACGTTATTAAAAAGGAAAAGCAAAATATTACAAAATCCAAAAAACTGCGATATTTGTATCTCTAACTTTAGGCCCGTTTGGTTAGCGTAGCATTTTTTTTGCTAACGTATAACATTTTTTGAGTTTGGATCCCCACACGTACTTGTGGGACAACTTATGAGAGAGTGACAAACAAAAATGAGTTTGGATCCTCACAAGTACTTGTGGAGAAATTTCGAAGAGAAAGTGACAAACAAAAAGATAATGCTATTTATTGCATTTATTATTATATTGTATGTGTTACTCTCTCTAAAATTGTCTCACAAGTACTTGTGAAGATCCGCCCGCAGTCACATTTTTTTGACGAATATTCTCCCATTCAATCACTAATTGATGAGTCATACCTACTTTAAAATAAACTCACGCTTTTCCTCCTTATTTTTCCCACCCCTTTTCACACACGCATATACACTCTCTTTAGTTTAGTAGCATAAAGAAGACCTCCATTTGGGATTTCTTTTTTCATTTCACAGAATTTTCCTTTTGATCACTAAGGCAAGGAAGCAATAAAGCACAACCATATAAAACTATTATGTAACCTGAATCACAAGAGTAAAATAAATATGAGAAATATAATTGCTGTCTGGTGACACATTACTATCATCGAGTCTTTCTCTATAGTTTCAACATGAAGCAATACAAAAATTACATATTCAATTATTCATCCTATATTTCTTCCTATGCAATATCTCTTATTTAGTTGCCTGATAAAATGGATGACAAAGAAAACAATACCATTCACCCTCATTCAACACCAAACTCTTGAATACACGCACCCAACCAATAACAGGAGCAGACATGCATACAGCGACAGTATGGTGGCTTGGAACAAACCCTTTTTCTTGGAGTTCCCAACCATGAAACCAAAAGCAGGATCAGTATAACAAGTATGGGTATCACAAAAGGCGACGAGCCACTCTCTTCTTCAACTTCCTCGGGTTCACTTGAGAAGAGCTTTGGTGTAATCAGAAGAATCAAGGCCACGACCAATATCAGAACAACATTTGGAGTACCACAAGCCCTGGGTTTACAATAGTGGTAACCCATTAAGTGGTTAGAAAGCCTCAAAGAATGAAAAGAAAGACTTAATAGAAGGGATTTACAATGATCAAGTGAGCATATAATGGCAACGGGAACTCATCCAGAACTAACATTATTGTCCTCTACACAACTCTTGGCAGTTGTTCATTTAATATTATCTATTTAGTTAGGTCATCCTTTTCCGTAAGTGTCCCGATATTATCATCACACATACACCAAAATGTGGGGTCAATTATAGCATTTATAGAATATAAGATTTAAGGCAGCGTTTGAGGATTATTATTATGAAATTTCAATTTGCTCTTAAATTAACAGTAAATCTAATTATAAGACACTTGAAACGAAGTGTGTGATTACCATTCTCCTCTCAACAATTCTTATTCCTTCCAAGCCCCCTTTTGTAGTATAAAAGAACAAGGCAAAGACAACCATTTGATCATTCACGGGCAAACATAAAGAATTCTTTGTGGCTTACATACATCAACCAAAGTTCGTAGTAAATAATTCACATTCCGAAATTGTTATGGCTCTGTCTTTGGGCAATGATGCCTCTTATCTTGCACTATGCCTCTTATCTTAATTTTCACATTCCCTTTACCCTTTGCTATGGTGGAGCCATTGCCTAATTTTAGAGATACTTTAAAGGTTTCATCTAGGCTACTGAACCACTCCTTAATTCCAGTCATATGATTGCTACATCCCTTTACCCTTTGCCATTATGGTGATGCCTTCCATGTCAGTGGTAGCCATTAGGAGTAGTTCCTCATCTTCCTCACATTCAGCAAAGTTTGCATTTTCTTCCCAGCTTGGACATTCATTCTGATCATGTCCATATTTCTTGCATTTGTAGCATTGGATTGATTCCTTGCTTGTGTTCCCGCCTCTTCCCCTACCTCTGATGCTTTTCCCTCTTCCTCTAAAGCCTCCTCTTGAGGGAACAGTGGCCTTTAGTGCCCGATCTTCTTCACCCTTTCCCTTGTATTCATTTATCCTCAATTCATGAACCAAGAGACTTGCCTGCAATTCATCTACAGAGAGTGTGGAAATGTCGTGTGCTTCCATGATTGAGCACACCACATAGCCAAACTTTTCTGTCATTGAGCGTAATATATTCTCCACTACACCAGATTCATCAATCGTGTCTCCATGTGCTTGCATTTTGTTCGCAATTGCAAGCGTTCTTTCCACATATTCTTTCACTCCTTCTTTCATTCCTAGCAATTCGAATTCCCTTCGTAGTGCTTGTAACTGTACTTTCTTGACTTTCGTTGAGCCTTGATGCTTAATTTTCAACGAATCCCAAATTTCTTTCGCTGTTCCCTTCTTCATAATTGTTGTGGCTTACCAAGAATAATGTAACACAAGGACTCATTCGAACACCAAGATATTTGCCAAAATCGCCAGTCCTAAAAAATTCACAACTCTCACTAATCTGAGTTCTAATATTATGACCAATATTTCTAGAGAAATATATACGATTTTTCCCTTTGCTGATCTTTTGACGCAGAAGAGATGAAGGCGTTTAGAAATAACCTCAGCTTGCTCCACACTGGCTACAACAAAGTGGATCACATCATCAACAAAGGCGAGACGAGAGACCCCCCCCCCCCCCCCAGCCAATCTAATTTACTAGGCTAGTACAATCCTTAGTTTAATGTTTCTTCCACAATCCAACTAATGAATATATATATATATATATATATATATTGTTGAAGATTAGCACAGAATCAGCAAAGATTCTATCTTGTACAACTCATTAGGATTTTATGTAATTAACTATTAGCTGTCATATTTTGAATTTTGAATTAGCATTGATAGGAATCAATTCCCCTAATTTCTAGGTTAGATTATTGCTCTTATTTCTGTCCAATGTATACTATATATACCTTCCATGTATCATTCAAACATTTTCAAGGAAAATAAACATATTTCCACATGGTATCAGAGCACGATCTGAATCATCCCTAACCTAGCACCGCCAAGCCATGGGAGACCACATCTCTAATGAATCGCTCACAGTGGAGACTGGATCATTTCCGACCAGCTCACACGATGGGCTTACTCACCTCATCACTGGCCATAAATTGAATGGTCAAAATTATACTCAATGGGTAAGGTCAGTCAAGATCTTCCTCCAAGGAAAAGGGAGAGAGGGCTACATCACAGGAGACTTTAAGTGTCCTGAGAAAGGGGATGCAAAACTTCAAAAATGGAAACTTGAGAACAGTCAAGTAATGTCTTGGCTACTCAACACCATGACAAATGAAATTGGCGAAAATTTCATGTTCTATGACACTGCAAAAGATATATGGGATACAGTGAAGGAAATGTACTCAAACGTGGACAATACATCTGCTGTGTTTGAGATAAAAAGCATACTCCATGACCTACGACAGGGAGAGTCCTCTGTTACTGAGTATTTTAACATACTCTATAGACATTGGCAGCAGTTGGACATATATGAAGAAGTTACATGGTGTTGTACAGAGGATAAGAAGAAGTATAAGGAGCTGATGGAAAAAGATAGGATTTACAAGTTCCTATTGGGACTAAACAAGGATCTTGATGAAGTTCGTGGAAGGATCCTATTGGGACTAAACAAGGATCTCAGAAGTAAGAAGGGAAGAAAGCAGGAGGAAACTCATGCTAGGGACATCCACCTCAGTTCCATCAACTGAGAGCTCTGCAATGGCAGCAAGAGGAAACCAGCCTCGCCCGCCACAAAAGAAAAACTGCCCCTGGTGTGATCATTGCTAGAGGCCAGGCCACACCAAGGAAACATGTTGGATCATACATGGAAAACCTTCAGAAGCCAAGCATTTTAAAAACAAGGAAGGCAGAGGTAACACCGCTTTCAACCATCAAGAAGCTGAGGTAAATGCTAACTTTAATCCATTCAGCAAAGAACAAATGGAGGCTCTTCAAAAACTGCTTCAACAGTCTATGTTAACTGCTGAAAAAAGTAGTACATATGAAGCCCGGATACGGGATACGACACGATACGGATACGGGGATACGGAAAAATTTTGAAAACCAAGATACGACACGGCTGGGATACTTTAATAAAAAAATTAAATTAAAATTTAAATATATAAAAACATAAGAAAAAATAAAATAGAAAAAAACAAAGATGAAAAACTAAAATATTGCATTTTATAGATATGAAAAAAAACCTGCCTAAATAGATAAAAAAAATCAAACAAAAAATATACGGATGAAAGGAAGAGGACAATCGACACACCTATGTATGAGTGACTAGTCATAAAAAGTAAGGGTGGACAAGTAACTGAGACCACCTGAAATCGTATAATCTGAATAGTTAATGGCAAAAATAGATGACTTTTTATAGACTAAGATATTCATATTAGTACGTATTTGCTCAATAAAACATAATCATATTATTATTCAATATATGATCATCACATTGTAGAAATAAATACATGTGATCATATCAAGTAGAGATAGTTATATGTATTTATCTCACTCATATCACAATGTATTATTTCTTCTATTATTGTATTACGAAAAAACATATAATTTTGTCTTTTAGTTATTGACGTATTAAAGTGTATCATATATGAGTGACGATCATTTGCTTAGTTTGTAAGAGGTATCGAAAAAGTATCTGAGAAGTATCCTTAGTTGGTAAGAAGTATCAAAGATGTATCTGAAAAGTATCGAGTCAAATATTTTTTAAAAAAGATTAAAAAATTATTGGATACTCTTTGGGTACGTATCGGGAAGTATCGGGTGCGTGTTGGTATCAGATACGTATCCGACACGGGTACATCTCCATTTTTGAAGTAAAGTATCGGGGCTTCATAGAGTAGTACTGATGTAGTGGCTCAAAGAGGTAATTTTTTACATGCCCAAAACACTAGTAGAGAAAGAACAAAGTCATGGATTATTGACTCAGGAGCTTCAGATCACATGACTGGAGATTTTACTTTGTTTAGTAGTTATTCTCCTTGTCCATATAACCATACTGTTCGGATAGCTGATGGTACACATTCTAAGGTCATGGGTACAGGATCAATTATTATTTCACAAAATATTACACTTGACTCAGTATTATATGTGCCAAAACTCGATTGTAACTTGTTGTCCATTAGCAAGATTACAAGAGATTTGAAATGTGTTACTAAATTCTTCCCTAACCTGTGTGAATTTCAGATTTTGGAGTCGGGGAAGACGATTGGCAATGCTGAAGAGTGTGCTGGACTCTACCTCCTTAAAGTTGAAAAACCAGAAGAAATCAAGATACATTCCTATGTAACAGCAGCAGCTCCAATTAGTGATAATTCTATCATGTTGTGGCACTGCACTATAGATTAGGCCACCCAAATTTTATGTACTTGGAAAAGATGTTTCCCTCATTATTCAATAAAAACAAGGAACATTTTCGGTGTGAAATTTGCCAATTGTCTAAACATACCCGAAGCCATTACCCACCCCAACCTTATCAACCATCCAAACCTTTCTCACTAATTCATAGTGATGTATGGAGACCATCACGAGTTCAGAACATTACTGGCTCGAGATGGTTTGTCACCTTTATTGATGATCACACACGCGTCACTTGGGTGTTTCTAATGAAAGAAAAATCCGAAGTGGGGAGGATATTTGAAATCTTTCACAACATGGTACAAACACAATTTCAAAGCAAGATTCAAATACTTAGAACCGACAATGGTCGTGAGTATTACAACCTTGCTCTAAATTCCTATCTTCAAAAGGTTGGCATTGTCCACCAGAGTTCTTGTGTGGACACCCCCCAACATAATGGAGTTGCGGAACGAAAGAATAGACACCTCCTAGAAGTAACTAGATCAATCATGTTAGCCTCAAATGCTCCAACACAGTTTTGGGGAGAAGCTATCCTTTCAGCAACTTACCTCATAAATAGAATGCCTTCCCGTATCCTTGACTTTAAGACCCCATTCTCTACACTTCAAACCCTCTTCCCAACAAGTAAAATGTTTTCTTCCATTCCATTCAAAGTTTTTGGATGTTCAGCTTTTGTCTACAACCTCAACCCTCATCGTAGCAAATTGGACCTAAAATCCATCAAATGCATATTTCTTGGTTACTCTCCTCACCAAAAAGGATACAAGTGTTACTCTCCCAATACTAAAAAATGTTATCACACTATGGATGTAACCTTCTTTGAAAATCAGCCCTATTACCCCAAAGTTGGCATTCAGGGGGAGCAACCATATCCAACTTAAAATTCAGAATGCCAACCTTTGGTTCTTGAGCTAACCGAAACTGCACAAGCCGTACCAGACCAGGATCTTGACACTCAAACAGCTGAACATGTACCTAAACCAATTGAAAGGACAACAAAAGGTGTTACGGTAGAAACACAAGAAGATAACTTGAGGTTTATAAGAGGAAAAGGAGAAAGGATGTAGAGTCAAGCACAACTCCAACGCAAAACCATGAATCCAACCAGGCTCTAGAAAATGAAGTTCCCACGGGTAATATTCTTCCTAACCCTGAACCCGATGATATAAATACAACAGATATTGATATTCCTATTGCTAAGAGAAAAGGGGTGAGAACTTGTACTAAGCACCCTATTGAGAGATATGTTTCCTATGGAAAATTGTCACAAAGTTACAGGTCTTTTGTAGCAGCTGTTGACAGCATGGAAATTCCAAGAAATATTCAAGAAACAATGCAGAAACCTGAATGGGCAGCAGTTGTAACAGAAGAAGTTCAAGCACTTGTAAAAAATGGCACATGGGAAATTACCACTATTCCAGAAGGGAAGAGAACAATGGGATGCAAGTGGATATTCTCAATTAAATATAACGCTGACGGCAGTATAAATAAGTACAAGACTCGGTTGGTTGCTAAGGGATTTACACAATCATACGGGGTAGATTATGAAGAGACATTCGCACCTGTAGCCAAGCTCAATTCTGTCCGGGTCATATTATCTCTAGCAGTAAATCTTGATTGGCCTCTACACCAACTAGATATAAAGAATGCTTTTCTTAATGGAGAGTTAGAAGAGGAGGTATATATGCAAATACCTCCAGGACTTGAATCATCCAGCACCACAAACATGGTTTGCAGGCTCCGTAAATCTCTATATGGCCTCAAACAATCACCAAGGGCGTGGTTTGATAGGCTAACAAAAGTTGTCAAGCAAGATGGTTTTGTTCAATGCCAAACTGACCATACTATGTTTGCCAAGCATTCGTTGGGTGGAAAGGTAGCTTTATTTACTGTCTATGTTGATGATATCGTTATTACAGGTGACGATTATGATCAAATCAATGATCTAAAGAGTCTTCTAGCCAAGGAATTTGAAGTCAAGGATCTAGGCCAGCTCAAGTATTTTCTAGGGATGGAAATTGGTCGGACAAAGAATGGTATCTCTGTTTCTCAAAGGAAGTACACTCTGGATTTACTTCAAGAAACAGGGATGCTTGGATGCAAAGCAGCCAATACTCCCATAGAACCAGTCAAAAGGAGTGAAGAGGAGAGTGTACCAGCTAACAAAGATAAATATCAAAGTCTAGTTGGAAAACTAATCTATCTAACTCATACTAGGCCAGATATCGGCTTTGCTGTGAGCATGGCTAGTCGTTATATGTCAAACCCAACAGAAAACCGACATGAGAAATGTGACTAGAATCCTTCAATACCTTAAAGGTACACCAGGCCGAGGGCTTTATTTCCAAAAGAACTCCAACAGAGGTATTGAAGTTTATACTGATTCAGATTGGGCAGGATGTCTATCTGACAGAAAATCAACTACAGGATATTGCACATTCGTATGGGGTAATATGGTAACTTGAAGAAGCAAGAAACAATCTGTTGTGGCTAGGAGTAGTGCAGAAGCAGAATTCAGAGCTATGGCTCATGGTATTTGTGAAGGAATATGGCTTAAGCGAATGCTGGATGAAATCAGAATTCCTACAACCTACACCATGAGGATATTGTGTGATAACAAGGCTGCTATAAGCATTGCGAAGAATCCAGTTCATCATGATAGAACAAAGCATGTGGATTGATCATAAAATTATAAGTGTCAATCATGTTCCATCATGCCAGCAAACAGTAGATATTCTAACAAAAGCCCTACCAAGGAATGTATATGAGAATATCAGATCCAATCTGGGTATGATAGATATCTACCATCCCGATTGAGGGGGAGTGTTGAAGATTAGCACAGAATCAGCAAAGATTCTATCTTGTACAGCTCATTAGGATTTTATGTAATTAACTATTAGCTGTCATATTTTGAATTTTGAATTAGTATTGATAGGGAATCAATTCCCCTGATTTCTAGGCTAGATTATTGCTCTTATTTCTGTCCAATGTATACTATATATACCTTCCATGTATCATTCAAACATTTTCAAGGAAAATAAACATATTTCCACATATATATATATATATATATATATATATATATATATGTGTGTGTGTGTGTGTGTGTGATGCAAACCTAGGGTTACCAAATAGGTTTGGGAAGGCTTATTCTAGAAGGGGTGAGAAGGGTAATGTCCCAAAACAAGTGGAAAGAGTATTGTAACAAGCTATGCTGAGTCAGCAGAGAGAGAGTGTGTTTTCTGTTTATGTTGTTATAAAGGGAGGGTACGCCAGTAGTGACGGCAGTCTTGAATTGGGAAATTCTGGGCTTGGGAGAACAGTACACAGTAGTGTGTCACTGCACTTGGTTACTTTCTAATTTTCTTGTTTTCATGTACTGTTTCATCATCTGATATCGCTCTGATTCCGAGCCAATAAACGTATTGTTTCATTGAAGATTGTTCTTTTTCTACTACTATTTCGTTGGAACCTATCATTGGTATCAAAGCTCTAGAACAAATCGGAGCTAAAAATGGTGAAGAAGACTGCAATGGACAAACGAATGGAAAAATTGGAGCAAGAGCTACAAGAAATGAAGCTGGAAGGACGAACTCAAATGGAGGAGCTCCGGTGTTTACTTGAGCGTCGTCCATGGCGACCTCATGGTCGTCCTCGACATCGTGAAGGGAGTGCATGAACGGTGGAGGGAGATGGGACACCCATGGGGACAGAATCGTCCAGCGATGAGAGTCTCTACCCCTCTTGTCGTTTCGCGAGAGGTAGGAAGCTCGAAATTCCAGTGTTCAAAGGTAAGGAGGCTTATAGTTGACTGGTGAAGGTGGTGAGGTATTTCAAAATCAACAGAGTTGAAGAAGATGACATGTTGGAGGCGGTGGTGATCGCTTTGGAAGGGTGGGAGGAACAATCCAATGATCGGAGTTGGGAGAGCTTCAAACAGGCGGTGATATGTCGTTTTCAACCGGGTCTAGTGCGCAACCCGCTTGGCCCGATTCTGAGTGTCAAGCAATCGGGTACTGACACTGTGATGGAATATCGCGAGCAATTTGAGTTGCTAATGGCTTCGTTGAAGCGTGACGAGAGGGGGGTGCTCGAAAGAATCTTCTTAAATGGGTTGCAAGAGGATGGATAGAGCGGTGCTCATTAAAGAGAAGAACATAGCGATGAGAAAGGGGAGGGAAGCGGTTAAAGAAAGAAACGAAACAAGTAAATGGAGAGTGCACGCAGGAGGGACGGGTCATGAAACGGGTTGAAGCATATCATTTGTTCCAAAGTCCAAAATAGGGTCTGGTGCGAATGTATGAGGCCCAACAGAAAATAAATCACAGAGGTACTGAGAAGAAACAGGGGTGGGCAAAAGATCGACACAAGATGAGCTGAGAGATCTTAGAAGGAAGGGACTTTGTTTTAAATGTGGAGAGAAGTTGGGCCATGATCATGTGTGCAAGATGAAACACTTTCGTTTGGTGATAGAGAAAGAAGGAGAAGAGGGGGAAGAAGAGAGTGATGATGAGGTTCAGAAGGAAGATCGAGTTGATGAATTGGAGGCCAAATCGCTTCAACTATCCCTCAAAAGTAAGGAAGGATTGACATCTAATCAATCTTTCAAGGTGTAGGGGATGATACAAGGGAGACCAGTGTTGATACTAATAGATTCGGGAGCCTCTAGCAACTTCATTTAATACAAGTTGGTAGAGGAAATGAAATTGAAAATGGATGATACTGCTGAGTACACCATTGAGGTGGGGAATGGTGAGAAATTGAGCCAAGTTTGTGTGTTGTTGAAGATGCAAGTGCAGGGGATTGACATTATTCAAAACTATTTCCTCATGACTTTGCGAGGAACATAAGTTGTTTGGGGGATGGATTGGCTTGCTAGCCTTGGTGAAATTAAGGCCAATTTCAATAATTTGATAATTAAATGGAAGGAAGGAGGACAGAAGTTTAAGGTGAGAGGAGAGCCTTCCTTGAGTAGACACCAAGCTTCATTCAAAGCTTTGGTGAAGGCCTTGCAGCAAGAAGAAGAATGCTACCCACTGCACCATTTTTCTGCTGTTGAAAATCAGCAAGTAAATAATGCAGTGCAGACAGAAATTACTCGAATTTTGGAGGCTTATGCTGATGTTTTTCAAGAACCACAAGGCCTGTCCCCTTACAGAGACCAGGATCATGCTATTACTCTCAAAGCAGGTGCTACAATCCCTAATATACGACCTTACAGGTATCCTCATTATCAAAAAGATGAAATTGAGAAATTTGTTAATGAAATGTTGTCTGCTGGGATCATAAGACCTAGTGTTAGTCCTTTCTCTAGCCCTATTTTGTTGGTTAGGAAAAAGGATGGTGGATGGAGGCTTTGCATTGATTATAGAGCTTTAAATAAACACACTGTTGCTGATAAATTTCCCATTCCAATCATTGATGAACTGTTGGATGAAATTGGGGCTGCTGTAGTGTTTTCTAAGTTAGATTTGAAGTCCGGTTATCATCAAATCAGAATGAAGGCAAAAGATATTCACAAGACAGCTTTCAGGACTCGTGAAGGACATTATGAGTACCGTGTGATGCCTTTTGGACTCAATAATGCCCCCTCAACTTTTCAAGCTCTAATGAACAAGATTCTGAAACCTATATTGAGAAGGTTTGTGTTAGTATTTTTTGATGACATTCTTGTGTATAGCAAAGACATGGAGAGTCATAAGGAACATTTGAAGAGTCGTTGAAATTTTAAGAAGCAATCAGCTGTATGCTAATCAAAAGAAATGCACTTTTGCTCGAGTCCAAATTGAGTATCTAGGGCATTTGATTTCTGGGCAAGAAGTAGCAGCTGATTCTGACAAGGTCAGTGCTATGGTAAATTGGCCAACACCGAGAGATGTGAAGGGGTTGAGAGGATTTCTAGGGCTCACCGGCTATTAAAGAAGATTTGTGAAAGACTATGGTAAGATTGCTTGGCCTTTGACCCAACAATTGAAGAAGGACAGCTTTGCTTGGTCTGGAGAAGCACAAGCTGCCTTTGAGAGATTGAAAACAGCAATGACAACACTACCTGTATTGGCTAAACCTGACTTTGGAAAAGAATTTGTGGTGGAAACTGACACCTCAGGAAAAGGTTTGGGAGCTGTGCCTATGCAGGAAGGGAGGCCAGTGGCCTGCATGAGTCAAACTTTGTCCAATAGAGCCTAGAATAAGCCTGTTTACGAGAGGAAATTGATGGCTATAGTGATAGCTATTAAAAAATGGAGACATAACCTTCTATGAAGGCATTTCACTGTCCACGTGGACCAAAGAAGCTTGATATTCTTAACTGATCAAAGATTGATGGAAGAGGAGCAACAAAATATAAGCCTAGAACTGAAAATAGAGCTGCTGATGCACTATCAAGGCAGCTGCAATACAGTGCTATCTCCACAGTTCAATGTCAAGAATGGGAAGGATTAGAAGAAGAGGTTTAAGCGGATGAGAAATTGAAGAGGATTATTCAAGATTTAGCTTCACATGCTACTGATCACACTGGTTACAGTTTGAAACATGGAGATTATACTATAAGACATGTTAGTTCTTCCCGAAAACTCTCCTAGAATCACTAAACTTCTTGAGGAGTTTCATGACTCGGCTATGGGGGGACATTCTGGTGTTTTGAGGACATATAAAAGAATTTCTGCAGTGTTTTACTGGGAAGGAATGAAGGGTAAAATACAACAATATGTACAGGCTTGTGTGATCTGTCAAAAGAAAAAATAGCAAGCTCTAAGTCCAGGAGGACTGCTACAACCTCTCCCCATTCCTACACAGGTTTGGAGTGACTTGTCTATGGATTTTGCAGGAGGATTACCTAAAGCACTAGGGGTGGATACCATTCTGGTTGTTGTTGACAGATTGTCTAAGTATGCACATTTTTTGACTTTAACTCACCCATACATAGCCAAGGATACTGTGTTCATGAAAGAAATTGTCACATTGCATGGATTTCCTACTTCAATTGTGTCTGACAGAGACAAAAATTTTATCAGTTCTTTTTGGACTAAGCTTTTCAAGTTAGCTGGAACTAAACTCAAGCTTAGTTCAGCATACCATCCACAGACTAGTGGTCAAATAGAGGTGGTTAATAGGTGTGTTGAAACTTATCTGAAGTGCCTTACTAGAGGAAAACCGAAACAATGGCCCAAATGGCTCTCTTGGGATAAGTATTGGTATAATACTAACTACCATTCAACCATTAAAATGACCCAATTTGAAGCTCTTTATGGTAGGAAACCTCTTGTCCTAGTTCGTGGTGATGAGAACTCCACTCCAGTGAATGAGGTACAGCAGCTGACAAGGGAAAGGAATGATGTTTTGAGAGAATTGAGGGAACACTTGAGCAAAGCACAGAATAGGATGAAGCAATTGGCTGATAAACAAAGGAGGGAGGAGGTCAGTTTTGAGGTGGGAGAGTTAGTATATTTGAAGATACAACCCTACGAGCTGAAGCAATTGGCCAAGAGAATCAATCAATCAGAAGCTGAGCCCCAGGTTTCATGGTCTTTATGATGTGCTGGAGAAGATAGGAGTTGTGGCGTACAGATTGAAATTACCACCAGACACCAGAGTCCATCCTGTTTTCCATGTGTCACTGCTGAAGAAAGCTGTAGCTGTTGTGGAAAGGGTGCAGCCTTACCAAATTGCGTAGCCGAAGACTATGAACTTCAAGTCATTCCAGAAGAGGTGCTGGCCATTAGAAAAAATGCTGCTGGATTGGTAGACCTGTAAAAGTACTTATCAAATGGAAACAACTACCAGATTTTGAGGATTCATGGGAGAACAAGATATTCAAGATCAGTTCCCTGAACTTCACCTTGAGGACAAGGTGAATTTTGAAGAGGAGTCTTGGTGCGAACCTAGGGTTACCAAATAGGTTTGGGAAGGCTTATTAAGTGGACAAGCAAGTGGAGAGAGTATAAACAAGTATACAAGCAAGTGGGGAGAGTATTGTAACAAACTCTGCTGATTCAGCAAAGAGAGAGTGTTTTCTGTTTATCTACTATCAATATATACAAACAACCCACAACCAAAATACTAAATTATCCCCCACATTTATCTCAATCCTAAGGATAAAAATGTCATTTCAAATTATTTCCTCTCACTTTTTTTCTCTCACTTACTTTTATCATTAGTGGGTTCCACTCTCACATCATCTTTTAATTTTTAATTTCACTTTAAAATATACTTTTCTCTATTATTAGTATTATAAGATGATACCGACTTTTTTAAAAAACTTATTTCAACACAACTATTTTAATAAATTTGAAATATCGCCTTTCATGGGGTTTTTCCTTTTTCTTTTATTACATTTTACAACTTTTTAATGTATTTATAATTTCATAGCAAATTATAAAAAATACAGTATCACCCGTGCGTATGCACGGGTAAAATACTAGGGTTGCTATAAAAGGGGGGTAGACTGGTAGTGAGGGCAGGCTTGAATTGGGCAATTCTGGACTTGGGAGTACAGTACACAGTAGTGTGTCACTGCACTTGGCTACTTTCTAATTTTCTTGTTATCATGTACTGTTTCATTTTCTAGGGTTGCTATAAAAGGGGGGTAGACTGGTAAGTGAGGGCAGGATTGAATTGGGCAATTCTGGACTTGGGAGTACAGTACACAGTAGTGTGTCACTGCACTTGGCTACTTTCTAATTTTCTTGTTATCATGTACTGTTTCATTTTCTGATATCACTCTGATTCAGAGCCAATAAACGTATTGTTTCATTGAAGATTGTTCTTTTTACTACTGTTTCATTGGTACCTATCAATATATATTCATATATATATATATATATATATATATATATATGAATGACACTGCTAAGAACAGAGGTGTTAAGATCTGGTTCTGTCACAACATATAAAATTGGCACATAGACACTTACCAAGAGAACATCATTCAGTTTCCATGAATAAATCAGTTGACACATTATGTTATCAATCTCAGTGGAAAGTGTCATTGGTGGAAATAAATAAGAGCACAAAAAGTTACCATCAACGGATTTTCAAGGTCACACTTTTCCTTCATACTTAAAATTGAGTTTGTAATCATGCTGTAGAGTTGCTAAGTTATTTCTGCAAGGCCCCTCTACAAAAAGGAAAAAAAAATTAGATTCTTCCATTAATTCCTTACCTAGAATCTGACCAAGTTAAAAATTTGCCTACCTCCTAAAACAGTATGAAGATATTGAAGATCATCTACTGAGCAAGCATCGATCAAAGCATAGACACCAGGCCTTAGAGCTTCATCTATTTCTCTGTAAATAATGATGCAAAGAATTAGAATTTTTTGATGGCTATGTGACTACACTTCAGCTACTCTGCCTACCAAATGTAATCTCATGATACTTTTCGTTGCTATTCCTTTTAAAAAATGGGAAAGATAAACTTAAATAGATGGATCAGTCTAGGTATTTAAGAAAATCTAACATGGCAAAGTTTGATGAAGGTCAGGGCACAGTTAGAGAAATGATTTTGAACATCAAAATGGGACAACTTTCGCAACAACTACTTAAGTGGTTAACGCGGGTCAAAAAGGTGGTAACATAGTTTCGTAGATGGTTAATGGATATACCTGCCGAAAGTTATTAACCATCAATGTAACTTCATTGACCATCAACAACATGTAGGTTTGAACACCTAGAATATGAGGTTAATCATGTTCCAAATTTATGGTTAATGAAGCAACATTGATGGTTAATAACTTCTAACACCTGGTACATCCATTAACCATCTACTGAACTGCGTTAACTACCTACTTGAACTGCACTAACCAGGTAAATAGTTGTCGCGAAAGTTGTCAAATTTTTGATGTTCAAATAACACAATTCGAAAGAAAAAGGGAATCTGTTGTGTAATGGAAAATGCAATCTTGCAACCGGTAAACTTTGAAGGAAAAACAAACGAGTAAACAACCAAACTAATATACAACCTTTTGATGCCACTTCAAGGAGAAATAAATGAGTAAACAACTAAACTAATATACAACCTTTTGATGCCACTTCTTTTGGGACCATATCCTGAATAAACCCATATGTAGTTGGATAAAAACAGAGAACACTGCCGGCCAAATAAATCTTTTTGCTGTTTTATCTGCATCATGATTATAAAAACAAACGGAATAAGCAATAGGAAAATAAAAAGTATAAGCCATCCGAGGTATTGATATATACAAAATCTTGCGTGGACTGTTTGAAATTTAACCCACTTGAAATCCTGCTTACCCCTATCCTTTGTCAAAACTAAGAGCAAGAGTGTGAAACCAATTTATGCATAAAATAAATTTTGGCTTTGAAATAAGAGTACAGATGGAGTAATTGAGGATTACGACAGGGGATTAATAATGTATTCGTCTTCCGAAGGTATAGGGTATAGACAAACTAATATGGATGTCACGTACCTCTTCATAAATCCTTCGAAGAAAACAAGCACATTTCACTCCCTCTTCTACTTCCCAGGAAAAATAACCTTCATTGACCTTTGATTTGTTATCTAAAACTGTCTCCAAGCAATTAAGAAGAGCAGTAACAGAAGCTTCAAGATGCGCAACACACTGCTTGCACTGGCTAAAAAGATTAACAAGCAGAGTCATGAGAAGAGGTAAAATACCATGTAGTGTAAGTAACATCTAAATTTTGGGATTACAAGAAAAAGCAGAAGAGTCCACAAAGAAGCTGTCAAATACCAATTCCATAACAAATTTACCTTCTCTATCCATTGAATATGTGAAGTTGTACTTTGGTCACAATGACTCAAAAGATAAAAAATGAAACATACCTTGGACGATGCCTTATAATGGTACACAACAGTTGACAGCATGCAACAAATAGATTAATTGAGAATTGGTGATCTACATGACAGAAATTCACACTCTCTGTTGGATGAGAATTTGGCACTTCGGAAATCAAAAAAGAATCGGATGGACCAGAAGCCTTAGAAATTCTAAGTTGAGGAAAACTCCAAAAGAGTACTGTCGGGATATGTAACAAGTGACCCACATGCCACACATCCATTGGGAATAGAGAATGTTTCCTTGAAATTGTAACTAGCACTTCAACACACATGAGAATGGCTGACCCAGGATCAGGATTACTAGTAACTGTTCTCGACGTCAAGTTGGCATGAAATATTTGGGGGCTCTGTAAATGCACAATAATGTTGAAAATAGCCCCTACTAAACTCTGGCAGTGTCTTTTGATCAGCTTCAAGCTTTTCCGACCTTAAAAGAGAAACAATGTCAAAAAATTCCTTGTCACTATTTTGCATTGATCGAACATGCAATATCTGATAGAACAGTAACAACCAAGCAAATGTAATCAGTGTCAATCTTATAATCCAAGTATTTTAATTAAGGATTATAAATTGGAAATGTGGTTATGAAAGATACAAGCAATGTTATCACAAAAAGTAGAGGGTATATTTGTAACAAGCTTAAACCTAATAAAACTTTAGCTTGAGGAGGAGTGTTAGAATATAAGAAAATGGTTTATGATATCTTGATATTATGTTAAGAGTATGTTAGAATGGGCAGTTTGGCAGTTATTATTCAGTTAGAATATATTATTGTTATTATTATTATTAGGGCAGTTACTATTATTATTATTGTGTTAATTACTAGTGTGCAGTAGCAGTTATTGTAATTGCTGTATGGCAGTGTCCTATTTGACAGTTTATGTATTATTAGTATAAATAGGGAAGAGGGGGGGGGGGTAGATGGGAGGAGGATCTGATGAACTTATAAGGGAATTGGGGCCTTTTTAGGCATTGGGAGAGACTAGAGACTCTAATATGTTCTCTAGCAAATCATCGTTCTGGTGAATTTCTGTGTAATTAATGTGGATTGGTTGTATTTCCAGAACCTGTTCATCAAACTAAATAGTATTCTGTGGTTGTGTTTTATATATTTGAACCGGTTTCTATCAACTGGTATCAAAGCATTTACGTTTCTAGGTAATTCATGAGTTCTACAATGGAATCACGCGTAGAAGCGATGGCACGTGCAACGGAAGAAGAAAGAAGGAAAACCGATACTATCATAGAATATGCAGTTACAGAATTCCTTCGAATCTTTCCAAGGAATTCCAGAAATTGTCCAAGAACGGCACAACACTGTGCAGGAAATTAACAGGCGCAACAAAGGACCCATTGGCCTGCAATTCAGGCGCAAAGAGTCAGATGCAGGCCACTATGGCAGGCACGATTTCCATGATTTTGGGCGCGATCCAGGGCACGTTTCTGGGTATGCAGGGTGTGAAGGCAGTTATCATACTTCTGGTGGGTTTTGGCGCGATAGGGACCAGAACTGCCGCAACAACAGGAACAGGACAGAAAGTCCTTGGGAAAATTTTGATGCAGAATTTGAAGATAACAATTATGTACAGTATCGTTGAACCAGTATTAAAGAAGAAAGAGGGAAGAAATTAAAAATTCATGTGATTGAGGGAAATTCTACCAAGGCAATTATCAAGCGGTTTGGGTCCGAATTTGATTCTGTAGCGAATCAAGATTGGTTGTGAAACCTAGAAAGGGATCAAAAACTCCAAAACAACCAAGGTTAAAATCAAGGGTAGCAAAGAAGAAAATTCCAATGAAGAAGACGACCAAGAAGATTTTGTTTTTGTTCGCTCAAGGATGAAGGCTAAAGGAATGAATTGCGAGGAAAAAGAAGAAACAGAATGCAAACGGGATGCCAATGAGTGTCACTGCAAGAGTTTAAATGGGTTTTGGCTCATTATTCTTTCAACGATGGGATCCAGGAGGTCATTTGTTAATTCACCTTGAGGACAAGGTGAAAGTTTAGGATGGGAGTATTGTTAGAATCGGCAGTTTGGCAGTTATTATTCAGTTAGTATATATTATTGTTATTATTATTATTAGGGCAGTTATTATTATTATTGTGTTAATTACCTGTGTGCAGTAGCAGTTATTGTAACTGCTGTATGGCAGTTTCCTATTCGACACTTTATGTATTAGTACTTTATTAGTATAAATAGGGGAGAGGGAGGATAGATGGGAGGATCTGATGAACTTGTAAGGGAATTGGATCCTTTTAGGCATTGGGAGAGACTAGAGACTCTCATATGTTCTCTAGGAAATCATTGTTCTTGTGAATTTCTGTGTAATTAGTGTCGATTGACCGTATTTCCAGAATTTGTTCATCAAACAAACAGTATTCTGTGGTTGTGTTTTATATATTTGAACCGGTTTCTATCGGAGTATTGTAGTTTATCTCGTAAGATTAAAATCTAATCTTAGAGTATCTTAAATTATCTCTTAAGATTAGTTTCCATATTACTTCGTTATTATCATGATTTGTTTCTCGATTTCTCTATTTATTTAGGATAAGGAGTCTTGTATCCCTATAAATAGGGTTTAGTGTTTAGTCTTTTGTATCAAGTTACCATCTAAGTTACTATCAATTATATCACACCATAACAATATTTCAAAATTTTCATTCTTTCTTTTCACCTTCTATATCTATAGCCCATAACAAAAACATGTGATTTGTGTAGCCAATTCAATGCCTAGCATATTCTGTCATCAGCAAGCAACATTTTACTTTCCTAATTCTACATTGATAGCAGGCCAGAAGTTAAGAAAGTCTATATTAGAAGAAACAAGGGTGCCAATGGGCCCTAGGGGGGACATTATTGCAATTAGTTGTAATATGCAAGGGCAATAAAGTAAAATAGCAGCAACAGAATTGTATAAATAATAAGAAAGAGCTAGTAGTTAGGCAGTTAGATTGTAAAACAGAATATGAGAACTTGAGCTCCTCTAATGGCTCTCCATAGTTTGCTGGAACTTGTAACCAGAGCATTATTGTAACTGACAATGACATACTGTATTCAATTCCAAAAATTGCTCTTTCTCATATCAGTTGAGTCTATCAACTGGTATCAAAGCACGTACGATCCCGCGGAAAATTCATGGTGCGCAAGAAGAACGATTCAACCACGATGGAGGCGGGATTCGACGAAATGGAACGAAGAATGCAAGAAACGGAAGCACGCAATCAAAAACGCTTCGAAGACCAGAATGTTCGTTTCGACGAACAGGGGGCTCGCATGGATCAGATTCTTGCAATGTTGTTGCAGAAAACGACGACGACGACGGAACCGAAGCAGAAGGAAAAACCCAGTGGTAGCGGCGATTACAACGAGGGTGAACGACGACTACGCAAGATTGACCTCCCAGTCTTTAATGGCGAAGACACACCAGGGTGGTTGACGAAGATCGAACGATTCTTTAAGGTGCGAAGGATCGAAGATGACGAGAAGCTTGACGCAGCGATGATGGCCGTCGAGGGCGAAGCCTTGGCGTGGCTACAGTGGTGGGAAGCGAATAGCGACGTCCAAACATGGGACGATCTCAAGGAGGCGTTGCTTCGCCGTTTTCAGCCTACGGTGGTGACAATCGCTTTCGAAATTCTGATGAGTGTGAAGCAAGACGTTTCAGTAAGGGAGTATCGCAAGAAGGTTGAAACGATATCAAGTCACATTAAGGTCCAAGATCAAGATTTGTTTTCTGGATTGTTCTCCAATGGACTGAGGGAAGACATTAGGGCAGAGGTGAGACTGCAACGCCCTAAGGACTTGGCAAAAACGATGGATGTGGCACTTCTCGCAGAAGAAAAGATTGGTGCAGTTGGTAGGTATGGTGGTGGCGCACAAAACAAACAGCCTAATGCAGGGCGTGGGGAAGGCCAAAACAAGCCAAGTACAGAGGCTGTTAACTCGTCCAAAGGCACTGGAGGAGGGAAAGGAGGGAAGGTTCCTGGGGCTAAATCAATTAGTGATGATGAAATTAATGAGAGGCGTAAGAAAGGATTGTGTTTCACATGCGATGAGAAATTTGTACATGGTCATGTGTGTAAAAACAAGGTATTAAAATTGCTGTACATAGAGCAAGAAACAGAGGACGAGAAGGACCGTAAGGAACAGGAAGAGGATGAAGAAGAAATTGTGTGGGAAGCTGCCATAAAAAGCCTAAATCTGCATAGCATGGTGGGATTGACCTCTAAATGTTCATTCATGTTGAAGGGAATGCTGGGGAACTTGGAGATAATTGTTCTAGTGGACAGTGGGGCAACTCATAACTTTGTGTCCATGAAACTAGTGGCTGCCAACCATATGAAGGTGGAGGACACACCTCCCTTGGGTCAAGATAGGCAATGGCCAAAGGGTGTTAACCAGAGGGGTATGTAGAGGGGTGGAGTTGATGTTACAAGGACTGCCTGTGAAGACAGATTGCTATGTGTTTCCACTAGATGGGGAAGATGTGGTCTTGGGAATTGACTGGCTGGAGAAGCTAGGAGATATCAAGGCAAATTTCAAGGACATGACCTTAAAGGTGAAGAGGGGAAAGGGATCCATTTTCTTGAGGGGTGATCCTTCTCTATCTAAAAGGGAGGTGAAGGCTAAGGAGATCATCTTGGAGATGAAAAATCCAGATGAAACCTACATGATTGAATGCAGAAGCCTGCAAGTCTCTGAAACTGAGCCACAGACAGTGCCTGAGGTAATACAATCTGTTCTCACTGAGTTTAATTCTGTGTTTCAAGAAACTGGTGAGCTACCACCTGTTAGACCCACTGATCATGCAATTATACTTAAGGAAGGGGCTGATATACCTAATTTGAGACCCTATAGGTACCCCCATTCTCAAAAAAATGAAATAGTAAGACTGGTGATGGATATGATTAAAACTGGAATCATTAGGCCAAGTACAAGCCCCTATTCTAGTCTCATTATCCTTGTAAAAAAGAAAGATGGTAGCTGGAGATTTTGTGTAGATTACAGGGCTCTAAACAAGTTGACTATCCCCAATAAGTTCCCTATTCCATTAATAGATGAGTTGCTGGATGAATTATGTGGTGCAACAGTGTTTACTAAGCTAGATTTAAAATCTGGCTATCATCAAATAAGAATGAAGCCTGAGGACATTCCAAAAACAGCATTTAGAACTCATGACGGCCATTACGAGTATCTAGTAATCCCCTTTGGGTTGACAAATGCTCCATCAACCTTCCAAGCATTGATGAATGAGGTTCTTAAGCCCTTCCTAAGGAAAATTGTACTTGTTTTCTTTGATGACATACTGATCTACAGCAGGAATTTGACTGAACAAGAAGTGTGAATTTGCTGTAAATAGTGTGGAGTACTTAGGACATGTGGTGAATTCGCAAGGGGTGTCTGCAGACCCCAACAAGATCAAGGCAATGACACAGTGGCCCACTCCAAGGGATCTCAAGGGCTTAAGAGGATTCTTAGGGCTGACTGGGTATTACAAAAGGTTTGTGCAAGGTTATGGCCTAATTGCAAGACCTTTAACTGAGCTATTAAAACTAGATAAATTCTCATGAAATGAGGAAGCAGAAGCAGCATTCCGGGAACTGAAAACAGTGATGTCCACACTGCCTGTATTATGCATGCCAGATTTCTCTAAACAGTTTATTATAAAAACAGATGCCTCAAGAAGGGTCTAGGTGCAGTGCTTATGCAAGAGGGTAAACCAGTTGCCTATTTCAGTCAGAAACTGTTCACACGTGCTCAGCAGAAATCAGCTTATGAAAGAGAATTGATGGCTATGGTACTAGCAATACAAAAATGGAGACACTACCTCTTAAGGCAACACTTTGTGGTGAGAACTGACCAACAAAGTTTACAATATTTGACTGAGCAACACTTATTGGGAGGAGAACAAATCAAGTGGACATCTAAACTACTTGGCTTTGATTTCGAGCTACAATATAAACCAGGCAATGCAAATAAGGTAGCTGATGCATTATCAAGACAAATGATATTTGCTGCTATCTCTCGTGTCACCTTGCCAGAATGGAATGAGTGGGAAGAAGAGATAAGAAGTTGTCCTAAACTGCAAGCACTAATGCAGCAGGTGGTTCTCAAGACAACAAGATATCAGCAACTTTGCATAAAGAATGGTCTTCTGTACAAGGGGACAGCTTTGGTCCTGCCTCAGAGTTTTTCCAGAATTCCCTCAATACTAGCTGAGTTCTATAGCTCTCTAGCTAGTGTCTTTCATTGGACAGGAATGAAAAAAAGACATCAAGGACTACATTGTTCGGTGTCAACAATGTCGGCAGAGCAAAGTAGAGACTTTGGCACCTGCTGGACTCTTACAACCACTAACTATCCCCACTAAGGTGTGGACGGAGATCTCTATGGATTTTATAGGGGGCCTCCCTAGAATAGGCAAGAAGGATGCCATCTTGGTAGTCATTGACAGACTTACCAAGTACGCCCATTTCATATTATTGGGACACCCATACACTGCCAATGGAGTTGCTGGGAGTTTTGTTGAAAACATTGTCAAGCTTCACGGGTTCCCCAAAGCCATTGTCTCAGATAGGGACAAAATCTTCCTCAATCAGTTCTGGAAGGAATTGTTCAAACAGGCAAGCACTAAATTGAAGTATAGCACGCATTCCATCCCCAAACTGATGGCCAAACAAAGGTCACAAACAGATGCCTTGAGATCTACCTAAGGTGCTTTGTGGGTGACTACCCTAAATCTTGGCCAAAGTGGATTTGTTGGGCTGAGTTATGGTTCAACACAAACTACAATGCTTCTATTGGCATGACACCTTATAAAGCCTTGCATGGAAGGGATCCTAGTCCAATTATTAAGGGCCCTACCATCCCCTCAAATGTTGAAGAGGTGAATCAGTTGTATGATGACAGAGACACACTGTTAGGGCAGCTTCATCAGAATTTATCTCAGGCACAGCACAAAATGAAAAAACAGGCAGACAAGCACAGGAGAGAAGTGTCCCTAGTGGTTGGTGATTGGGTGTATTTGAAGGCAATTCCCTACAGGTGGAAGTCCTTGGCAACTAGAAGGAATGAGAAGCTAAGCCCTAGGTTTTATGGACCCTATAGAGTGACAGAAAAGATAGGGTCAGTAGCATATCGGTTGGAGCTACCAGATGGATGCAAAATTCACCCTGTTTTTCCTGTTAGCAAGCTGAAGATGACAGTCCCGGGCAACCACACTCCACAGGCTCTTCCTGCAGCCTTAACAGAGGAGGGCATCTTACAGCCAGACATTGAAGAAGTGCTGGATCTTCGTTATAATTCCAAGGGTCAAGCTGAGGTGCTGGTGAAATGGTTGAACTTACCTCCTTGCAGTGTTGTCAAATATCGGTTATGGCGGCGCCATGGCGGTATGGCGTGGCGGAAATTGGCGGCGCCGCCATACAAAAACGGATATGTAACGGAATGCCAAAGGCGGCGCCATGGCGGACGTTAATCGCATGGCGGGCGTAACGGCGTAACGGCGTATATCGGATTTAACGGAATTTTTAAAAAAAAAGGACTTGGGCCATGAACCCGACCCGAATCAGCCCAGGGTTAAAAACAAAAAACCCTAACTCTCACACTCTGTTTCTTCTCCCTTCGCAAGTCGCAACAGTACCTTCGCAGCTTCTTCTCCTTCGCAGCTTCTTCTCCTTCGCACAACACTCTGTTTCTGCGTTACAACCTTCGCAGCTTCTTCTCTCTCCAGCGACGACGACGGCGACCTCCACCAGCAGCGTCGCGACCACCACCAGCAGCGACTGTGACCTCTGCAGCCCTCTCTTCTCTCTTTGCAGTTCGCACAGGTTCCTCTCTTCTCTCTTCGCAGTCCTCTGTTTTAGTACCTCTGTTCTTTTTTTTTTCTGTTCTTGTTTTATTTTGTTACTCTTCTTTTTTTTTTCTGTTTGCATCTGTTACTGTTCTTCTCTATTTTTTTCTGTTTGTTTTAATCTTTTTGTTTCTGTTTGTCTTCTTTTCCTTCTGTTTTAAGCTTTTTTTCTGTTTGTGAGTTGTGAGTTGTGACTTTATTTTTTTTTCTGTTCTAAACTTCTAATCAGAATCATGTTTTTAATCTGATTTTCTGATTCTGTTTTCATTTGGTTAATTGGTTTTCTCTGGTCTGTTTTAATAGTTTGTAGACTATGTCTCAATCTCAACCAAATTCCTCACATGCTTCGGGTGGGGCGTCAGTTACTTTAACTTCCAATACCAACAGAACTGATCCCGGATGGAAATATGTCAAGCCCAGTCGTGAAGGAGAAACCAATGAAACTATTTGTAACTATTGTAATAAAATCATGAAGGGGGGAATAACAAGAGCTAAACAACATTTAGCGGGAAAAAAAGGCAATGTTGCTTCTTGCAAGTTTTGTCCTGCGGATGTTAAAGCGGAGATGTTGGCATTGTTATCCGGCAAAAAGACGCCGCTAGATGACATTGACATGGATCTAGTTAGAAATATGGATCTTGGAGGTGTTCAATATGATGAAAGTGAAGATGACCTTGATGGAGACACCGCTTCTAATGCTACACTGAGAACAAAAAAGGGTCCAATGGATGTATTTTGTAGAAAGCCTCCAACTAGCAAGAAAAAGAAAGAGGCTTTGAGACAAGCCAGCATTAAAGAGACCTTCGACAGACAAACAACGGATGATCTATTGCAATCTGCTGCTCATTTTTGGTACCAGGCTAACTTATCATTTAATGTTGCAAAAATGAAGGCCTTCAAAGATATGATGAGAAATTATTGTGCATATGGACCCAATGCACCTCTTCCTTCATATCACCAACTTAGAGTTACACTCCTAAAGAGGGAGGTGGAGATCACTAAAAGTCGGTTGGATACACATAAGGCCCAGTGGAGGAAGCATGGTTGTTCTATCATGTCAGATTCATGGACTGATCGGAAGCAAAGAGGTATTATTAATTTTTTGGTCAACTCTGCTGCTGGGACATTTTTTGTGAAGTCTGTTGATGGGTCTGATTTTGTGAAGACCGGCGATAAGCTATTTGAATTGCTTGATGGTCTTGTCGAGGAGATAGGAGAAGAGAATGTTGTTCAAGTGATAACTGACAATGGTAGTAATTTTGTTTTAGCGGGCAAGTTGTTGGAAGAGAAGAGGAAAAATCTTTTTTGGACTCCGTGTGCTGCACATTGCATTGATTTAATGCTTGAAGACATTGGAAAACTACCATTGATCAACAAGACAATTAAAAGAGGAATTACAATTGTGGGTTTCATCTATAGCCATTCTAGTACCTTGAGTTTGTTGAGACAACACACAAACAAGAGGGAATTGGTGAGACATGGAATAACAAGATTTGCTACTTCATTTCTATCCTTAGAGAGGCTTTATCAAGAGAAAAATCACATTAAAATGATGTTTTCTTCTAATGAATGGAACACAAACAAGTTATCAAAGGATCCTAAGGGAAGGGAATCGACAAAATATGTCTATATGGTTTCATTTTGGAGAAATGTTCTTTATACTCTTAAAGTGATGGCTCCTCTTGTTCGAGTTCTCCGTCTTGTTGATAGTGAAAAAAAACCGGCCATGGGCTACATTTATGAAGCAATGGAGAAGGCAAAAGAAACAATTATGAAGTCCTTTGGCAACAATGAAATCAGATACAAAGATGTGTTTGCAATCATTGATAAAAGATGGACTGATCAACTCCATCGCCCATTGCATGCGGCTGGTCACTTGTTGAATCCAGATTTATTCTATGGAAACCCACAGATGGAGTTTGATTTGGAGGTTAACAATGGGTTGTATGTTTGCATTAGGAGGTTGGTACGATGTCCAACGGTGCAACAGAAAATTCTACTTGAGTTACCAATCTATAAGAGTGCTGGTGGCCTCTTTGGAGATGATTTTGCAAAGTCACAAAGAAGCACCCTTGCTCCTGGTAAGAAACTAAAATCTCTAGTTATTTTAAGTTGTTCATGAATAACTAAATTCTAAGATATACTCTCCGTCTTGTAGCTCAATGGTGGCGAATGTATGGCCACCAAACTCCAACTTTGCAACAGTTGGCAATCAAAATTTTGAGCTTGACATGTAGTGCTTCGGGATGCGAACGCAATTGGAGTGTATTTGAGCAAGTAATATACTAAACTCTATATATCTTTTTTTATACGAAAAGAAGTAAAGTAATTAGTATTTAATATTTATTATATTTATATTACAGGTTCATACAAAAAAGAGAAATAGGCTTGACTATAAGAGAATGCATGACTTAGTTTATGTCAAGTACAACCAACAACTCTTGGATAGATATAATATTAGAGATGAAATTGATCCAATTTCACTCGATGATATTGATGAGTGTAATGAATGGATGGTTGGAGAGATGGATGATGATAATGATGTTGGAGATGATTGTGTTTTTCAAGATGATCCAAATTTAACTTGGCAAACCGTTTATGAGGCTTCGGGAATTGGAGAGCCTACTACAAATACTAGGCAACAAACAAGGAAAAGAAAGCCTACGGTTGCTACAAATACATACACTAGGCAAAGGAGGAAAAGAAAGGCTACTACCATTCAAGAGGAAGATGAAGAAATTGAAGAAGAGGCTCCAACTTCAACCTCAAAAGGAAAAGAGCGTGTGGTTGAAGAGGAAGAGGAAGATGAAGAAGAGGATTGGCTTCAACTTCCACCTCAAAATGAGTTGGTTAATTTTGTGGAATCCGAAGAAGAGGAAGGGGAGGGAGATGCTCCACTTAATAACTTTGAGAATGACTATGTTGGGGTTGGGGAAGAGGATTAGTGGAAATTACTTGGTGTGTTTGTTGCTTTTTATAATTTTGTTGTTATTTTGATGTCTTAAACTTAATTTGAAGTGGTTCTTACTTCTTAAGTTCTTAGTTGCTTGTTTATGACAATTTGATGGAGATTAATGATATTTTCTACCAATTAAGTCTATGGTTTTTGACATTTATTGATAGGTTTTTGGATTGGATTATTTTTTTGATTTTTTTTTATTTTTATAGTGTTTTTTGCATATGTATTAGTATATATATTTTTTAATTTTTTTAAAAAATTGGTCCGCCATGGCGTCCGCCATATGCCGTTACGCCATCCGCCATTTGTTTATGGCGGTTTTTTGGGTCTCCGCCGTAAACCGCCATCCGCCATTGACAACACTGCCTCCTTGTGACAATTCATGGGAGCTGACAGAGAAATTACATCAAGCTTTTCCTAATTTTCCCCTTGAGGACAAGGTGAAGCTCCTAGGGGGGGAGTATTGATAGCAGGCCAGAAGTTAAGAAAGTCTACATCTCTATCAGCATGTGACCCACATCATAACTATTCAACAAGTTATCCAGGAATGATTTTCGCACACCAAACAGCTCTATGCAGAGTTGTTATTAACTTTAAGTAAGACTAAAAAGGATACTAAAGAATGAATATAGTTTGCACTTTGCAGACATTAATTAAACAATAAAACAGAAACTTTATTTTAAAAATATCCATAGACTTCAGCAGAGGTTCTTACCTGAAACAAATTCAATGATCATGTCAAAGCAATCAATGCCAGCTGCCACAATTGACGAAATTTCTCCCCCATCTTTACTTGTTTTTATGTCATAGATCACACTACATCCTTCTTGTACTCCAACTAGAGCTTTCTCAATAGCATGTATAGTAGACAAAAGATGCACCTCTGATTGCCTCTCTATGTATGCTTTGAATGACACCCGCAGCCTAGTTTTAAATCCATCCAAGCAGAAGCTGAACAATTCATTAGAAGAGCAAGCTTCAAATGATCCTTTATGAAGTGTCTTGGTACTTGACTGTCGTTCATGGAAGTATAGTGTTGCCCTTTTTCCTTGCAACAATATGGTCTTGCCTATTGCCCTCATCTGAGCCTGTATCAATTCTGTATAAACTTTCCTAGATGAGGTAGGATCAGTGTATGCAAAATAACTTGCTAATTCTTTCAGAAAGCTGAGAGCACCGTCTAACAAAAGAAAAGCAGATTGTTGTGGGACCACAACCATCTCTGTGAATTCTAATAACAAGACTTTAGAAATTTCAATGAAAGCAAGCACAAAACTTGAAGGCAAGGAAGAATCATCCTTCTGCAAATTTAGCCTCAAAAGAGATGACGAAGCAATTAACAGTTGTCTAAGTAAAAAAGCTACTTCAGGATGATCACCTTTTACCAAGCTTTGTAACAGAGACTTGTTCAAATCTTGTGGCTGAGGGGCGTCATCCCAAGCTAAAGCGCTAGCAACATAGTTTATACTTTCGGGACTCGATAATCTTTCAACATCACTAGCACTTTCAGAGATATTATCAATTGCTGAAGTGGAGAAAGTAGCTGCAGTTTTAGATTCTTTTCGTAAGCCAGATGAGCCATTAGCCTTAGAAACCGAGCATTCAGGTGACAGATATTCTGTACTAGAATAAGATGGCTTTTCAAATCTCTGGGTATCATGTAAATGTTTGGTGGGTTGACTATTCTCATTAAGCAACTTGTTTACAAAAAAATCAACAACTTCCACAAGAGAATGTATACAACTATTTAGTTCAGAGGCATGCTCACTTTTCCACGTCAACACTTTTTCTTTATCATCGCTATCTTTTGCCTCTGTTTGGCCCATGACATATGTTAGGCCCCACAAAACTCCACTAAAGCACGAAACTGCAGAAGACAATCTATTAATGTGTTTGCAAGTAATACCAAATCCCACACTAACACAACAAGGGGTATCCTTTTGAGAAACAAGCAAGTTCTGCATCTGCTCTTTCAAATTCTCAGCCATAAAGGTTAAACATTTCAATGCCTTGAGCTTGGGTGGATCTACATACTGAGAAGATGAAGGTAAACGATCCTGAATAGTTGAATATTTTCCTATGCCCAATAAGGCATACGAGGTGTGATCTATTAGAGAAAACATCAGAGATTTAAATAGAACAACATTTTCTCTTAAGAATGCCTCTGGAATCCCAACAATCACGGATAATGACTTTGAAAGCCATAAAATGGGAAATGAACTTTCAGAAATAACTAAGTTTGGTGCAGATTGGATAGTGTCTTCCTTCTCGGAGAATCCCATTAATATATACCTTAAGGCCCTCCGGCAAGAGACAAGTAACCTCAAATACTCACAATAATTGTTCTGGTATACTGTGCTCTGGAAATTTAATAAGACACTTACAAGAAGCCTGCAAAGTTTAAGCAGACAGAAACTTAGAATAAATCATTGAAGTGATTCAGAAATTATGCTCAAGAGATATCCTCGGCTCAAACTGCTAAAGAAATGTGTCAATAATAACAGATTTGAAAGTTTCTGTGCAAAGAGAGGTGGTTTTGCATTTTCATCCAATTAATTTCTTGTTTCTGAAGATATAACACATTGAGTTCAGGTGCAATGATATTGTCTTATTGCCAAAGTAAAATTATTCTAAAACTGCTAAAGAAATTATGCTCAAAGTAATAAATCATTGAAGTGAATCAGAAATTATGCTCAAGAGATATCCTCGGCTCAAACTGCTAAAGAAATGTGTCAATAATAACAGATTTGAAAATTTCTGTGCAAAGAGAGGTGGTTTTGCATTTTCATCCAATTAACTTCTTGTTTCTGAAGATATAACACATTGAGTTCAGGTGCAATGATATTGTCTTATTGCCAAAGTAAAATTATTCTAAAACCTAATAGGGGAAGTATTGAAGTGCTATTTGAATAGACGCAACTAATTGTGTTTATGGCCATATGAGCTTCAAATATTTAGTATAGAGAGAAATCGAAGACTTCTTTCTGGCATATTTGCATTTTTGAGCTCTTTAGCGCTCTGTTTTAATTAGTTTCTTTGTTTTGGGGGATATCTCACTCTAGACACTAGTTAAATTTTTCACCTATATAATATAATTTGTTCTTTTACTTAGACACGCATACACACACAATAAGGTAGTATCCAACAGAGAGATGAGTGCACCTTTCGAGATTAAAAATACAAGTCACAATAAGTGAAGATGAGCTTGCATTTATATCTGGCATCAAACATAAGAGATTAAGCAAGTGGTGGCAATCTGTAAAACTTTTGATGGTAAGAGGGGAGGTCTTTTCTTTGCTACTGATATCTTCAGGAACCTTGTCACATGAACGACCGACTGTCTTTTCAACTGCAGAACAATCATCTGGAACCTCTTTATTTTCATCGACAACGAATGCCGAGTTGTCAAGAACATTTAAAAACTCGGCCCAATCAGGCGATGACCGAAGATTTTCAGCAGTACATGCAATGTCACTAAACAAAAGTAGCACAGATTTCCCAAAAGCTCTGCAAAAGATTTTGGCCAGATTCCTGTGGGCAAACTAAAACAACAGCATGAAATGAATACCTAAAAATATAACTGTTTCTTACTCAAAGTATTGCACTAACTAAAGCATTAGACCAGATTTGGATTAAAGAGATATACAGAAAACAGAACTAAGCTGAGACAAGCAACGGAAAACATTAATATGTAATTTTTCACTAGTTTAAGGGAGGGGGAGAGAGAGAGAGAGAGATAATCAAAGCATCTTACCTTTTGTTCATATAAAAGTGAGTCATTTAGAATAGCTGAAGATATATGTGGCAAGCTGACTCTCTTGAGCAGCTTGCACTCATCTTCCATGCCTGGATCTTGAAAACTGCTTGATACACAGTGAAGGGAAGTGCGGAGTAAATGTGAGAAAAACTTTTTCAACTGCTTCTTGGAAACGTGGTTTCCCCAAACATCAACATTTTTACAAAGATTTGACCATATGGCCGTTGGCAATGAATTTTTGCTGGCAACATAAATTCCTTGATTCCACCCATTGCTTTGCGGAGCCAAAGAAACTACATCTCCATGTGTTACATCATCTGAAACAAAGATTGGGGATTGATAGACCCATGATAGATTTTCCATAATAAAATTACTGAGCCCAGCAGCCTCTTCCTTCAGTGCCTTGATTTGTGATTTATAACGCTTCTTTTGCAAATACTTCACCATTATAATCTGCCTATTCAAGTCAACAAGCCTCTGAAGAGCCAAAGATTGAAATACATAAACCAATTGGGGAGAGTCATCTGAGCCATACTTTAGATATACGTCTGAAATTAATTGCATTACAACAAGGAGGGAAGCAGAAGGTTGGACAATCCAAGAGAAAAAACCATTGTCTATCTCATCAATCCTCTCCATCAACTCAAAGGCTGAATATGCGGTGTAATCCCCCACCTCGGCAGACATTTTCTTTGATAAACTAGGAGGCATAAGGCTGATTGCTTGCCTAAGTGAGCTTCGGCAGGACACAAACAACTGAAAAAGGAACACAAAGATCCATTGACTGGACCTACGAAATTTCTTCAAAACCTTTCCTTTTCCAACCACCCGGTCAACAGCTTCACCTATGAAATATGAAAAGAATTTGTAAATAGTATCTGGTTGTTGTTGGACTAGAATACTCAAGTAGGGACGCAGTAATGCCATAAGTTCTTTAACAACAACTCCAAGAAGACTGCTATTGCCTTCAGTTATAGTGACTGAATCAAGCACTAAACAATACAGTCTCGATAACCCTCTGCCCAAGAGTTCTACCTGCAGATTAAACATTTGCGATTTTTTGCCATCAACCAACGGAGAGCTGTCTTTCATCCACCTGAGAGTTTCAGATATATCATCTGTTATCTGTCTAATACACCCACTCACTTGCCCTTCTGGAATAGACTCAATGGATCTACAAATGGCATGGATGAACTTATCTGAAGATAGTAACCTTTCAATTGATTCGGAATAAACCTTATTAGACAAAAATGTCAAGAACCTAGAAGAGCTTTCTCCAGTATTACCATCATGAGATGTAACAAGCCTTATAGCTTTGCACAATGCTAAAATGGCAGCGTTTACCTGCATCATTTAAAACCATACTGTGTAAAGGCATGCCCGATATCCATCTAAAAAATCTTTATTTGGGGGGGGGGGGGGGCAAAATATGACATAAGCTTAATAAACCCGTGAATGTCACAATTTCTAAAGATTTACCCTCACCCTAATGGCCTAACTTTCATTTCCCTTCCCTCTGCCAAATGACCATAGCTATAATTAGTCTGAGTTAATAACACAAGGTAATAAAAAAAAACACAACTCATGCAAAACCTCTAAAACATAAGTTGCTATACTGAGGTCTACGATTAATAAATTACATTACATACTTCAGAAATAAGTTTTGATACAAACCTGGCGAAGTTGACTGTAGAGATTAATTATTTGGCACCCCAAGGAAGGAACAACGGGTGAGCATTGATCAAAAGAATTCACCAACTTGCAATTGATGGCAAAGTATGACAGCAAAATAAGCCATAGATTCACCAAATCTTCTCCAATAACCTCATATTCAATTTCCAAAAGATATCCAATAGCAACTAGTATCTCGTTAGCTGATAAAATAAATGTTTCCATTCCCATCTTGTTAGCGGTTTCAGAGTTGGACAAGCAGTGTAAACTAGTGGAAAAAGTTATTAGAGTATTAAACACTTTCTTCAAAAAATTAAGATGAGCTCCAGATGTGTCTTCTGTTTTCACATATACTTTCTCTTGCATACAACTAGCAAGCAAATTACCAATAGACTTAAGGATACCACGAAGATCCAAAAACAGGAGTTTGGGATTTATTTTAGTTTCAAGATAGGTGTTACACTCCAGCAAAAGAGGCTCCATAATCAGTACCAAAAAATTAAAAGGGGATTTTGAAGTAGCTACAGAAATATTTTGGGGGCTACAATTTTCTCCTGGCATAAGTTGCCTTAAATCATTCAATTTCTCCGTTGTTTCGCTCCCTTCATATAAAACTGAAGTTCCCTTGAACTTTCTCGTGGAATCAACAAACAAGCGAAATATCAAACCTAAGCTACTCATTGCCATAGTATTCTTTCTAGCTATAATTTCGTTCAGCACATCAAACAAATGTCTATTATAACTCTTAATAGTAGCTTCTGGGTCATCCAAGCTTAAAAGTTCATCAATATTAACTGGATGAAAAAGACCATGGGAAAGGACTTCGTCCACCACCTTAATCAATTTCCCCATCCATATGGGAACACTTCCATTGTCCCGGAGATGCAACTCCCCTGACAAATGCAATAACGGCTCGAGAAGTTTATCAACAAAATTATGAAATCCTTTCTTAGCTGGATGGACCATCAAAAACTTGGAGAAGGGCTGAAGCACCAACCACAAAAAGTGTAACGCAAAAGCACCCACACTGCTTCCATCAAGGTTCTTGCCATACAATTTCAGAACAAGCTCAAGTATTGCCCCAGCTGTTTCAACCCATAAGTTCAAATTTTCATTAGACAACCCACCATGGGATGAGAACACATAAGAAACACAATCAAGGATAGTATCATAAAGCTTAAGCCTTTCATCAGGTATAAAATGTTCTCCTGAATAGATAGAGGAGTCATCCAATAGTGACAGAGCATTCCTAGCAATAAACTGAATAGTCCGTAGAAGATTCCGCGACATATTCAAGGAGACGCGAAATTTCAAAGACTCCTTCAAGCAGAATTTGAATATCTCCCAACAACGAATATCCATACATGCTTCAATTCCCTCAAGCTGGGGCGTTTTCCCATCGCCCCAGTTTTCCTTCCCATTTGGAGGAAACAACACCGTAAGGATCCAATCATTAAGGTAGCAAAGTAGTCTTGGTAGTTTTATAGTTTCAGAATGCTGATCGGTGTCAACAACATCATCCACCCTTGAATCCACGAAATTGAATGCTTGATTGACCTTGCTGAGTTAATACTCATGGGAAAAGCAGCAAAAAAGAAGTCTCAGTATCCCTTTAGATAGCTAAAGGGAAGTGAAAATAGGAACTCAGATTGAACAATATACAAAAATGTCTTCTATTGTTTTCTTGTAAAAACAAAAAGCAACACATTGTTGAAAGCATTCAATTACTTGAAAACTTGTGCCAGAATAAAAGATATAAAGAAGATAAAAAACCAGAAAATAACCTTTGAAGATCAATGTGCTTGTCTTGGATGCACAGTATCAATTGAAGGTTGTTCCATGGAGTGGGAGATCTCCTAGGGTCCTGAGGTTTCTGAGCAGAATCCAAACGATGCAGTTTCGAAGGTTTTTCAGGTTGGGCACTGATGCTCTTCTTTCGCTTGCGATTCTGCTTTTTTGCATTGGCCTCCACACCAGCCATCGTCAATTTTCGCGTGGATTCAGAGTGTCTTCTGGATTCTGCTATAATGATAAACCCTACAACACAAACTGTAGGGGTTTAACTTAAAATCCTAACGTTCGGTCCAGAGTTAAGTCAAAGCTGAATTTGAAAATGGGATCATTTACTTTCTTAACTAACATGCTGGCAAACACCAAAATTAAACCAATTGGAAGAATAAGACACTTTCAATTCCGATGATGACCTATGTAGACTCCATATGTATCCAATGCAGACATAGCAAGGAGATGAATGAAATGATGCCTAACTTTGATTTATAGCTAGTTTGGGGAAACCAATTTTTTAACATCTTGAAAACAAATTGATTTGACTCCAGATGTGCACTTAATACATAAATACGCAATATTAAACCAGACATGAGAAATCAATACTACTATTTCTCGTGTACTACTTGCACTGGAAATATAGTTCTGCAGTGTTGTCAATGGCGGATGGCGGTTCATGGCGGCGACCCAAAAATCCGCCATAAACATATGGCGGATGGCGTAACGGCATATGGCGGACGCCATGGCGGACCAATTTTAGGAGTGTAGCTCTAAGTTGGTGATATGAAGAAAGAGGTGCATTTGGTCAATGTGCACAATATTTTCTCATCATCTCTTTGAAGGCCTTCATTTTTGCAACATTAAATGATAAGTTAGCCTGGTACCAAAAATGAGCAGCAGATTGTAATAGATCATCCGTTGTTTGTCTGTCGAAGGTCTCTTTAATGCTGGCTTGTCTCAAAGTCTCTTTCTTTTTCTTGCTACTTGGAGGCTTTCTACAAAATACATCCATTGGACCCTTTTTTGTTCTCATTGCAGCATTAGAAGCCGTGTCTCCATCAAGGTCATCTTCACTTTCATCATATTGAACACCTCCAAGATCCATATTTCTAACTAGATCCATGCCAATGTCATCTAGCGGCGTCTTTTTGCCGGATAACAATGCCAACATCTCCGCTTTAACATCTGCAGGACAAAACTTGCAAGAAGCTACATTGCCTTTTTTTCCTGCTAAATGTTGTTTAGCTCTTGTTATCCCCCCCTCCTGGTTTTATTACAATAGTTACAAATAGTTTCATTGGTATCTCCTTCACGAACGGGCTTGACATATTTCCATCCGGGATCAGTTCTGTTGGTACTGGAAGTTAAAGTAACTGACGCCCCCCCCCCCCCGAAGCATGTGAGGAATTTGGTTGAGATTGAGACATAGTCTACAAACTATTAGAACAGAGAAAACGAAATGAAAACAGAATCAGATTAAGAACATGATTCTGATTAGAAGTTTAGAACAGAGAAAACCAAACAAAATAGGATAATAGGACTAAATGAAACCAGAATCAGATGCAAACAGAAAAATAAAATAAAAAAAAAGGGAAAATAAAACAAGAACAGAAAATAAAACAAGAAAATAAAACAAGAAAAGAAAAATAAAACAAGAACAGAAAATAAAACAAGAAAATAAAATAAAACACGAAAAGAAAAACAGAACAGAGACGTTAACTAAAACAGAGGACTGAGAGGAGAGGGCTACGAAGAGAGGAACCTGTGCGAAGAGAGAAGAGAGGGCTGCGATGTTGGCTGTTGCTGCAGAGGTCGCCGTTTCTGCTGGTGGTGGTCGCCGACGCTGCTGGTGATGGTCGCCGTCGTCGGAGAGAGAAGAAGCTGCGAAGGTAATAAGGCAAAAACAGAGTGTTGAGGGAGGGAGAAAGAAGCGCGACGTTGAGGTTAGTAGGATAGTACTGTTGGAGAGTGTGAGAGAGTTAGGGTTTTGTTTTTTATCCTTGCGCTAATTCGGGTCCGGGTTCATGACCCAAGCCCCCTTTTTTTAAAAAAAAAATTCGTTTTGTTCGCTATGAACCGCTACGCCGTTACGCCCGCCACGCGAATAACGTCCGCCATGGCGCCGCCATTCATTCTGTTTTAAATATCCGTTTTTGTATGGCGGCGCTGCCAGTTTCCGCCACGCCATACCGCCATGGCGCTGCCATAACCGATAATTGACAACACTTTCTGCTCCAATTTCATGTTCTCTAACATGTCTGTTATCATGTGTCGAGGAAAATGCTCAAATACCAAAATAAAGACTTCATTCATTTGTTTAAGGATAAAAAAGTGATATTTACACTGTAAAAATAAGTGATTATTTTTAGAATTTTTTATATTAACCAGAAGCTAATTTGTGTCTATTTACGATTATAAAAATCACCTTTTAGTGGAAAATTGATTGTTAACTTACTTGGATACAATTGTACATTTTTTCTTGTTACAAAATTACAATAAAGGACATGGTTTTTTTATGATACATTGCAGCACAGCACCTAATTAAATTCAATCCAGAAAGACCGTTACCAAGCATGCTGAACATGTTTTCCAATTCTAAAAGGCGTGGCTGAAGTACTGCATTTTATCAAATGCACACTGATAGAATTATCAATGGAACAATAAAAACTAAAGTCAAAATGTGGATAATAGTATAGTATATTCCTTTGAATAAGTGTAATTGCAAAGGAAATAGGTATATACGGAATTAGAAAAGATAGAACAGAGTGCAATACTCTCAGTGTGAGAGAAACTGTACACCCATGCCCAAGCCTAGCCAATACTTGCCTGCCCTCAAATGAACATGTAACACCCTGATTTTCGTGCATTGTGTTCTTGTTACTATGTGCTTGTTTTATGAACTATTTTCAATTGGTAAGATTAATTTATTGTGTCTTGTGTTATTAAAATTAATGTAAATGACATTTAAATGTATTTTATGGGCTATTGATAAAATATGATTGTTATTATTATTTTTATTTTATTTTTAAAAATAATATTGGTATTTAAAGTGGAATTTATCTTAAAAGTTATTTTGGGCTATTAAGTTGTTAGCATGGTAGTTGTAATGAAAATTGGCATTAAAAAAGGATTTAAAATGAATTTTTGAAGTTCTTTTAATGATACACCCTCTGGCTTTCATTCGCACACCCCCTATTGCTAGCCCAATCCGCCCCAAACCCTTTAAAGCCCAGTTCTGTGCGACCCATGGACTGGACCCAACCCGGAACGTCTTCTTCTTCCTCTTCACCTGCAACTCGCAAAAAACCTAGGCAGCCCCTTCCCTCACGAGTTTGCTATCACCTGGCCACGGCCAACCACGAAAATCCACCCTTCCACTCGAAAATAAGCGCGGAACCCATATTTTTTGTTGATTTCGCCGATTTCAGCCTCCTTCTCGTGCTCCCGTCGCCACCCCATTCGCAAAAAACCACCATGACCGCCGGCGTTTCAGCCCACGACGTCACCACCGTGGTCCACCCCTTCGCCTGCGAACACGACAGAACCTTTTCCCTGGCTCCCTTGCTTAGATTCCGTCGACCACCATCATCTAGAACCAACTTGCCATGTGTCAAATCAAAAATCACCATGGATTCAGCTTCAAACTCACATATTCACGGTGCCACCGAGGTTAGACAACAGCCCTCTCCGTAACTCCGCATTGCGTTCAAATCCGTACCTTCAACTTCTCTAGTTCACGATATCAAGCTGTCGTCGTTGTGTTCCCGTTCGGGAACTTTTCGATTGGTACCACTTTTCGAAAGACTAATTGTTAAACGAGTGATTAAATATTTCTAGTTTTTGTGATTGGGTAAGTAATTGAATGTTCTTGTTATTTAATTGTACGTGCACGAGTCAAACATGTTGTCGTTGGAATCAGATCACACTCGAGAGTTTGTGACCGGTCTTCGCCGTTGTATCAAGGAACAACTACAATTAATTAATGATCAGGTACGGGGGAAAAGGGTTTCTTTTCTATATGGGGAATATGGGATAGGACTTGAATAGTATTGATTATCGCTATTCCTATTTTTTGTTGTAGTTTATGTTGGTTAATTTGTTAAGTAGTATACCTTGCCGAAAGTGGCGAATTTGCAGGTGACGTCGTATCTGGTTGGATTGCCTCTACTTATTGGCAAAATATTAAATTGTAGGCCTATGGCCAACGTGAAATTCCTCTTGTTGTTGTATTGCTATGTAACTATTATTATTGATTGTTCGGGCATTTACATCGCGTCACATACATAGCATTCCAAGTTGGAGATGATGCTCAAATAAGTTGGCCTGGACTGGCAAATTAAGTTGAAGGCTTATGCCTTGTTGATGCCACTATTTATTGGCAGATTTTTAAGTTGGGAGTTCTGCTCCAATGGTACCACATGCATGTGCATGACATCGAGTCGCATTCCGTGTTGCATATGTAAGTAGTTATGTTGATGACCCGTGATGATTGAAGTTGTTTGATAGCTGTGAAGTGGTGAATTTACATTTCCTGAATCTAATATATTCTTTTTCATATGTCCTATTAGTAGAGGGCATTATCGGGCAAGGTATCCCGGTCCTATTGTTGTTGTTGATGATTGTAAGGCAGTATCTGGCAAGGTGTCCTGACCCTATTAGTGTTGTTGTTGTTGTTGTTGTTGCTGATGTTGTTGTTGTTGTTGTTGTTGTTGTTGTTGTTGTTGTTGTTGTTGTTGTTGTTGTTGTTGCTGTTGTTGCTGATGTTGTTGTTGTTGTTGTTGTTGTTGTTGTTGTGGTTGTTGTTGTTGCTGCTGCTTGTAGCCCTAGGATCGTACGGGAGGTCGCGATACTAGGATTAGATGAAGATTAGTTAAGGATTGTTTCTGCATTCATGTTATGAAAGTTGTATCCACTACTGTTGATTGTTTCCTTGTTTGTGGTAGTCTTGCTGTTTTAGTTTCGGTCTTATATTTCTTATATGGTTTGGACGCTCTTTCTCACACGTGCACCATTTTTTAGATTGAGTTCCAGGTGTCGTTGGAGCGACTTTCTACGATCGTGCAGTGGGAGAGATTTGATTCTACACGTTGATGTCACTCTATTTTTAGTTTATTGGATTAAAGGTTAATTGCTCTGATTATGTGACATCGGGTTTTGTGTTGTACTCTTATTATTATAATTAAGATCATTATTGTTATTATATTGAAAGAAATGTTTTATAGCTTAGTATTTGGTATTATTATAAATCTTATTTATATGATTTAAGGAGTTGGACGACATCTCTTACTTGCGAAAACTATTTCGGAAAGGGAATTGAAATTTTTAGTTTTAAAAACAATTCACTCGTTTTCTGTACTCTTTCTTTTATAATTACATTCGGGGTAAAGGGTGTCACAGAACACCCATTCTACCTTTATTCCCAGCATCACACATGTGAGCTGCATCCTAACGGAATTGATACTCTCTCTCCTGCCAACTCAGCAGAGTTGGTTCAGGATTCCCTCCACTACTCCACTTCTTAGCTGAAGTACCCATCCTACCCTTTCTAGAATAAGCTTGGCCAAACTTTCTGTCAATTCCAGAATTGCCCTTGTTCTCATCACGCACAAATCGAGTTGAATGAAATACAAGCCTAACTCAAAAACTATGGCCACCTGACTTGCACCTCACTCTCAGTCTCATCCCAACCCATGCATCATGTTTGCAGTCTAAAGTCAAAACCAATTCAATCGACCTTTCTACGTCAAGACTATAATTTGAAACTCTGTAGTCCATAGTCAAAATTAATTCAATCTATACTCAGAATAATAGATTAACAAAACATACAGAGTAGCATGTGAACTACCAGAAGACTGTGTGCAAGTAAAAAGGCCACATGAAACTTAATGCACTATAAGATAGCAGGAATATTTTTCACCTATACTTATAGTCCAAATATTTTTAAGGCTCAAATGATTGAAACAGTGGAACTGCTGTTAGAGTCACTTAAAGTTTCAGGTCTATTATACAAGGAGATAACACAGTGGTGGTGGCTCAAAGTGATAAAAAAAGAGCATCAGAAGATTTAGTTCATGCTGTATGTTGATATTTCATTTTTCTTCAGTTGAGGTTTGTTTTTGATAGAGCGGGAATCAGAATTGAGAAGAAAGCAAGAATTTTAATGCAGAAAGGATGAGATCCTTTCTAGAATGAATGATTTTTGTACATAAGAATACTCAGGCAGTTCAAGGAACCTAATCCTCACAAACAACTTTTCAATTCACAGCTGACTCTCTTCTACAGTATTTCCTATTAATAGACTCCTTCCTAATCAAATTTCTTCTAACTGACTACTGCGAATGACAGTTAGTTACACATCTTTTCCCCTCTAACTCCTATTTGGGGACCTCCTTACATACACTTGTCTAATAGGAGTTCGCCTTATTCTATTAGTTTTCTTCTAATTATTTTTGGAGGGCTCTTATTCCTACTTATTTGCTATAAAACCAAATCCAACTGTGAAATTATCAGGTTTTTTCTTCTACTATGTCTCCAAAGATTAGAAAGGATGAATTGAAGAGTTAACTCAATCTCAAACGGGAGCTCTTGATAATTTTTTAATAAAAGAACAACAAATTCCGATTGAAGTTGAGATTAGTTTAAAATTGTATTGAGATGTCATTTACAATTTAAATAACGAATTTGAGTTTTTGGCGATTTATTTGATAAAAGTATAATTAGGGCCCAATTTTTAAGATTTGAACAAGGCCTCCAAATTGTTTGGGACGGCCCTGGATATAACGGGAGCCTTTTGAACCTTCTTAATTTGGAAACCTTTTGGGGCTGCAGCAAAAGCAGTTGGATTTGGTTTTATAGCAAATAAGTAGGAATAGGAGCCCTCCGAAAATAATTAGAAGAAAACTAATAGAATAAGGCGAGCTCCTATTAGACAAGTGTATGTAAGGAGGTCCCCAAATAGGAGTTAGAGGGGAAAAGATGTGTAACTAACTGTCATTCGCACTAGTCAGTTAGAAGAAATTTGATTAGGTTGGACTATAAGTATAGGTGAAAAATATTCCTGCTATCTTATAGTGCATTAAGTTTCATGTGGCCTTTTTACTTGCACACAGTCTTCTGGTAGTTCACATGCAACTCTGTATGTTTTGTTAATCTATTATTCTGAGTATAGATTGAATTAATTTTGACTATGGACTACAGAGTTTCAAATTATAGTCTTGACGTAGGAAGGTCGATTGAATTGATTTTGACTTTAGACCGCAAACATGATGCATGGGATGGGATGAGATTGAGAGTGAGGTGCAAGTCAGGTGGCCATAGTTTTTGAGTTAGGCTTGTATTTCATTCAACTCAATTTGTGTGTGATGAGAACAAGGGCAATTCTGGAATTGACAGAAAGTTTGGCCAAGCTTATTCTAGAAAGGGTAGGATGGGTAATTCAGCTAAGAAGTGGAGTAGTGGAAGGAATCCTGAACCAACTTTGCTGAGTTGGCAGGAGAGAGAGTATCAGTTCTGTTAGGATGCAGCTAACATACTACAAACTACAAAATAATGATTTTCCTACTTTGAAAAATAAGGAATGTAATGGTTCTGGTTCTATTTTAAAATAAAACTGAGATCAACAACCACAATTGCAGCTGCAGTAACAAGGTGCTAGGGGCCTGAGTCTCTACCCAACAGCTGCATCAAACCCATTTATCCACAGGTTCCCGTGATAACATAGCAATGTAATTATAACAATAAACAAAATCATGCATAACAAATAACAGAATTCTCTAATCTATGAAGCACAGACACAGACAACGGATACAACACTAACAAGGACATGTAGACACCGGTAATAATTTGAAAATTGGGCATAATTGAAGTCTAGGTGTCGGTGTTCAACACAACATGTGTTGGACATGTCTTCAACCTAAAGTGTTCGTGCTACATAGATCATATTCACCGGAAGCAAATATGTTGACTAGCAATTTCATAATACCAACTAAACAACAACATCTGCAGCAATAGGCTACTTCTAAACATTCTAATTTGCAATTTGAACAAGATATTCTCTCAACCAATAATTTCACCCAAAAAATAAGAAAGCAAAAGTACAAGATTATGCAAATTGAACTTACCCTGACATTTTGCTGTTTTGATTTTAGAAAACAAGATCTCCTTCCTGCACAAACAAAGAAAAAACAAATCTTAGCACAAAGCATTATCATCATTCATGTTAAAACTAAAGTAGGGAATAATCAAAAAACAAATATCTCAAAAAGAATTTAACTCATTCATCCTCAACATAAGAGTTTAAATTTAAAACAATTTTATTGACAATTTAAAACGATACAATTAAATGTAGCGACTTGTTCGAGGCCAAAATCAAAACTGAATTAATTTGACAGGCACGGAGAATCGCCATTGTAATCTTTGTCACCAACCTTCAATGCAATAAGTGCTACTTATTACAGGCACTCTTGCTCTGCAAATTGGCTTTACTTTTCATATGAAAAAATTATGAAAAAATGATAATAGAATAAGAGATAACACACACACAGATCCAGAAGAAGAAGCATTTACACTTCAAATGAATAACCCTAAAACACTAAGACGACGGCGCAACTTTAACTAACGTTGGCGAAAATCCTTCTACAATAGATATATCATATAGCGTAATCAAAACATAACACAGATTGAAGAAAATAATTCAATGAGAGAGTGGGAAAGTAACCTTGAAACAGAACACAAAGCTTTGAATTTCAGTTGCTGTAAGCCCTTCCCAAATTTCGAAGACGACGGCACACAAACGCTGATTATAGTTTGCCGTTTATACAAGTTCAGGTTTAAAGGGTTTTACCTTTTCCCACACCCCTCCCTACTCAACCCATACCCCCAAACCCCCCTAAATCCCCAAAATACCCTTAAATTAAAAACACCCTTTCTCCCTCCCTAAACCCTTGCACCCCCTCTCACACTCACACAACATGACCAAATTTTTTGGAATGCTGCTTTCCCTTATTTTTCATCTTTTCGTTTATCTCCTTAACTCTTAAACACGTAAATGACCATATCTGTATCCAGTGCCAATGCCAGTACCTCCTGGTCCAATTCCCATGCAGCCATACCCTTACTATGCTAATCAACATCCAACACAATTGTTGAACAGCAATCAATCTGGTAGTCTGTCCCATGTATTAGGAAAACAAATCATCCAGAGAGAGCAAGGCTGAAAAGAATGAGTTGAAGACCCCTGGATCTTCTGCAGATCAGGTTAGTTCTATATATATATTTTCAGTGTTGTTTTTGTTGTTGGGTTTTGCAGGATTTATCATCTGTACAAAGGGAAAATGGGGTGTAGTGCAAGTACTTGGTGCACAGAGTGTGTGTGAGTGTTGTAAATCATTCAATCACTAGGATTCTGTTTGGTTTTGTAAACCCATTTAACCCTATAGCTATCCTGTTTTGTTTTTTGGTAAAAGTAAAAGTTATGTAAAATATTTTTGACAACAAGAAACTCACCAAACTATTATTAAATACAGGTGGGGATGAAATCATAAATAACAGAATAAGCTTTAAATCTTGACGCCCTTGCAAGGGTATGAGCGACACGATTTGCTTGTCTCCTCACTGTCATACCCCAATTTTGTCCGGCTTAGGTCCAAACCCTAATTTTCCACACAAAAATAAATTACGCATCATTTTTAGGGTTAGAATGCACGTTTTGGGAAGTTAGAGTCAAAAAGGGCATTTTGGTCATTTCTCACAAAAGGGTCTCTAAAAACAATTTTTTGCAATAGGCCTCATGCATCAAATTAGGGTTTTTGAAAAATATGTTATGCATGCATGGCAAGCTTTGGAAAATATTTTATGCATGGCAAAGACCTAAAAGCATTTTGTGGAAAGCAAGAATTGATTTCTATTTTGTTCCAAAGGCCAAGAATCGATTTATGGTATATTGCATAGGCCTTGAAATCGATTTTCAGGCTCTTCCATAGGCCATGAATCGATTCCTAATTGTTTTAACTAAGTGAAGAATCGATTCCTACCTTTTAGGATGTCCTGAAAATCGATTTCCCTTGCCTATGTTTAAAGCATGAAATCGATTTCTACACATACTCATGCAAAAGCTAAGAATCGATTTCCTTAAATTTTAAAAGACTATGAAATCGATTTTCAGGATCTCCAAATGTCCTGAAAATCGATTCCTACCTTTTTCCATAGGCCATATAATCGATTCTTATCATTTCCAAAAATAAAGAATCGATTCCTACATGTTTCCAAAGGCCACATAATCGATTTTCAGGATCTCCAAATGTCCTGAAAATCGATTCCTACCTTTTTCCATAGGCCATATAATCGATTCTTATCATTTCCAAACATAAAGAATCGATTCCTACATATTTCCAAAGGCTCAAACAATCGATTCATCCTTGAAATAAATGTTTTTAAAAATTCTACGCTTTCCTAAGCCTATAAATAGGCAGCCTCAAATCACATTTGGGGAGGACAGATTTCACGAGATCAGAGATTGACGGAGGAGATTTGACAAGATCAGAAAACACACACACACATTTCACGAGATCTGAGAAGACAACTCTCGTAAATCTCATTTTCCAGTTCTACGCTTCATTTCTGCTCTATTCGCGCCGTTGGTCCGTCTGAGCTGATCTCCTGCAAGGGTTAGTCGGGGTTTGCGTTCTTCAGAGTTGTAATATCTGTCTTCATCAGAGGTATTTCAGTCTTTACATTTGTTAAAATTTAATCATTCTGATCCATGCCAAAATTGCCCTATGTGATTTAATTTAGCTGTAGTGTCTTTGTTGATGATGAACCACATGATTCCCACTTATGCCTAGTGCATCATTTTTTAAGTGGGGAAGATGGTCTCAGATGATTCAACCTCCCCTTTCAAACTCTTTCAAAAAAAACATTTTTCATTAGAACTACGTCGCTTTGATTCCCGTTTGGGATACGTAGGAGCGAGTCACGTTCTCGTCAAGCGCAACAAATAAAAATTCTCTTCATCCCCCTAAACCAATCATTTTCATAAAACAAACAAAAATCATTTTTAAACCCATTGTTGCTAGTAGCTCATCAGAGCCTCTGTTCGTTTAGCTATTAGTGACAATGTCCTTTTCTCCTAAAAATAATAAACGATGATCCATCATAACCTTTGTTAGTTTGATCATTGTGCAAATCAATCTTTTTCGAAAATCACTTTCAAAAAGATAATAAAAACGAGTTGTTATCAATAGTCCATCAGAACCTTTGTTCGTTTGACTAGCGGTACAACTCTCTCTTTTTTGAGTATTTAGTAGTGATTCATCATAGCCTCTGCTAGTTTAATCATTTGCTAATGCTCGTCCTATTTCAAAAAACTCACCAAAAAAAGATAAAAAACAAAAACTTTTCAAAAAGACAACCCAGAACTACGTCGTCTTTGATTCTCCACCCGGAGATACGTAGGAGCAGGGCCACGCCCCTGTCAAGCGCAAAAGTAAACAATTTCTAAATTAAAAAATACAAACACATCTCTTTCATTTCAAAAATCAAAAAAATATTATTTTCAAAGTAGGGGATTAAGTCGGTCGTACGGCCGGGTTAACCATCGTTTTAGGATAAGTGAACTGTGGTCCTTCAGAGCCCCAGTGCTCCTTCAGCCCCCAGCGGCCCTTCAGACCCCCAGTGGTCCTTCAGACCCCCAGTGGTCCTTCAACACAGATCACACAATTCTAAAACCCCTATATTAAAAAACACCAACACACAAACATTTTCTACCCAAGAACTACGTAGCTTTGAATTCTCCATCGCACCGGGAGATACGTAGGAGCGGGCCATGTCCCGTCAAGCACTTTTTTCTAAAAAACCTTTTTCCCCCCAAAATAAAATTTTTGTTAAGTTTTCCCAAGAAATAAATAGGCAAATCTAGGTATTTTTCAAATCAAGTGTTAAAACCACACATTTAATTAGAGGTTCCCTTTCGGTAGAAAGGACGTGCGCGGTGCTAACACCTTCCTCGCACGTAATCGACCCCCGAACCTATATCTCTAGTTTTCAAAGACCATCCGCCTTGTCCAAAAGACCTTTTTTCAATGTTTTGGTCTTAAAATTAAAATATTGGTGGCGGCTCCAAAATTTTTCCACGTTGTACATTGAGAAACCCAAAGAGGGATTTTTCGGGGTGCAACAGCTGGCGACTCCACTGGGGACTTTTTTTTTTTTTTTTTGTTTTAAAAATGAGGGTCAAGCCTAACTAATTAAAATGTGTGGTTTAATGTATTGTTGATTTGATTAAAACCTTGTTTGCCTTTCTTTCTTTTCATTGATTGTAGGCATATGCATTTGTCTTCTTTGTTGTTCCCTATCTCCTCTTCTACTCCTTTTCTTTTATTGCTTATGCTCATGCATTCTTCCAACCCCCATGTTCCCTTCTTCTTTGCTCCTTTTCTCCAAAGGTAAGTTCATGCATCTCTTCCCCATTCTATCCTGTTCCCTCTTCTTCGCTCCCTTTCTTGAGGTAAGTAGTGCATTGTTGTTGGCACCCTAGATTAGTTGTATTTAATTGGTATTAAACCCTAGGGTAGACGACATGTTATTGCTTTCTATTGTCTGGATTGTCTGGATTTTCATTTGCAGGTGGGGTAGTTTTAAAGGAAATGCCCTTCGCACACACCACTTGTACCCCGAGATTATATGATTAGAGGAAGAGACCATAACCCAGGTCTGTTAGGATACCATAGGATGAGTGGATTCGAGTAGTGGGAGCCCATCAGGACCTCTGTCCGTTTGGCTACTCGCGAAAGTTTCAATCAGAGTTGTGCTCTTCCATGATACCTTGTACCTAGCAGTTTGCTGCATTTACAAGGAATTTCGTGAAAGAGACAGTGGCTCTGATGACCTTTGTGAGGGTGTGAATAGAGCCACATGAGAAGATTACCCCTAAAATGACTTAGATCATAGGTTTCTTTCCTTTTAGGTCACAAGGGCTTTCCAAATTGTGTGTTGCATTGTTGCATTCAGTTCAATCAATTTTTCCTTCAGAATTTTTGAAAATCAAAAAAAATATGCTTTCCCTTTTCAATAAATACCTATATGAGGTGGCATATAGGGTGAAAATTTTCAAATCACCACCTGTAAATATCCTCTTTCTGCAAAAACACAAAAAAAGAAACATCCTTGCATCATCGCATCATTGCATCACTGCATCATTGCATCATTTGCGTTGCATAAAATTCCAATTTTGAAAAAAACCATTCATATTGCATTCCCTTTCATTACATAAAGATAAAACAAAACAAAAAAAAAAAAAACAATTATCATCTGCATAGCATAAACATTTCATTTATAATCATGCAAAAAAATCCTCGTCAAGTTCACCCAAAACATGGCATTCATGCATAAGCATTATTTCAAAAAAGACACAGTAGAACTACGTAAGCTTTGATTCCTCATTACAATGGGGATACGTAGGAACGGGCCATACCCCGTCAAGCACATTTTTCTAAAACCTTTTTCCAATAAATCATTTGCATCATACTTGCATTCATTCATTACCTAAAATAAGAGTTGTGATGAGAAGCGAGACGTTCTTGCAAAACAATCATCCTTTTTGAAAAAGTTTATCAAGGTGTTCCAAAGCACTCAGTTTTTCAAATCAATAGCTCATTTGCATTTCTTTCAAAAGCACTGCATCCCATCCATTCTATGACAAAAGACTGAAATAGTGTGTCAAAGAAAAAAAAACAAGTTTTTAACTGATGTTAACTCTCTGTGAAGCATTCTTCTAATGAGCATGCATGCTATGAGTACATTCTCTTGTTTGAGTCCGTTGGTTTTCCTCCCTTACCACAGTTTCCCGTCCAAGTCTAAGTCCCGCCCCGTCCACCCATAAAGTACATATTCTCCCCATCAGTGCGTATTTGACTTTTGGTTCAAGTCCTCCATGCTGGGGCAAGTCTGTGATCATTAATTCCCCTTGATTAATATCATACTCCTTCAGTGCAAGTCTCTCAAAAATAATAATAATAAACAAGAAAACAAGCTCGCTAGGTTGAAAACCCGCAAAGGGCGGCCTAGGCAAAAAGGAGCGCCCGGTGGACTGAAAACTCGTAAAGAGCGGTCCAGGCAAAAATTAGGGCACAAAAAAGGATAAAAAGAGCAAACACATTGTTCTAAAGTTAAGTCTTATAGAAATAAGCAATCGGGATTTGAAATGAAGTTTGGCCATCTCCTCAAAAATCCCAAAATCCCAGAAAGTCCTTTTCCTACCCACCTTGAGCCAAGAAAAACCAAAATCCAAAAATCACCCTAGACAAGGATCACCCCAAATAAATAAAAAATAAAAAAATAAAAAAAAAACAGTGCATCACTTTTATCAGCTCACCCGAGTCAAAAAAAAAAAATCAAAAAAGGGGGCTTCAAAAATGAAAATCCCAAAACAAAATACAAAAGAAATGTAAGTGGTGAGCTGGTACATGTTACCACAAAATACATGAGATCCTTGTCTAAATAAACCTTCAAACACTTCATCATTCCAACACCTGGTTCCATAAACCTTCAAACACTTCCTTTGGCCTCAACATCAAACCCATTAGTCATTCTACCATGAGACACGAATTTGCTTTAACAGAGCCCAAACAAGCCCAATAACCATCTTCCTCATAGACCATCAACCGTCAATCAACGCCGAACAAAACTCATCCTCCCATTAGCCTCAAACACTTCATTAAGCCTAACCCTCCTTCCTCCACAAAACACCACAATCCCGAAAAGTCCATTCCGATCAATGACCTGGTTGCTTTTGTTCACTCAAATTCTAATCTTAGGACGAACAAGCTTATCTATGTACAATGTGTTTGCTCAAAAGAAAAACAAACGATCAGAAAAAAGAAAGCTGATCAAGAAAGAATGAACCCTCAGAAAAAAGAGAACTGAGGAAACAAAAACAAACAGTCAGAAAAAAGAAAGCTGACAAAATAAAAAAGAGGGACTTGCACTCCAAAACACATTCAAGATGCATTAAAACAAGGTTTAGTGATCACCAGGTAAGGATTCTTTCGCACCAAAAGTCAAGACATCAGTAGAGAACCAAAGATTTGCACTGAGAATACCGCTTAGACCCAAAAGTTGGGGCATTCTCTTCACCACCCACACACCCTAGTCTTGGGAAAGTCTGTTCAATGCCCATCCCATGTCACTCCAGTTGTCAATGTCATTCCAAAGTGGGGCAAGTGCATTCCCATTCCTTCACCTCATTCATTCCCATAGAAACCTCACCGGGGCAATTTCTCAACTCACTATCCTAAACAAGACCTTGTCGTTCTGACTGGGGAAGCTTTGTCCTTGTTATGACTGGGGCAACATCAAATTCTGTGGGTTGAAGCAAAACCCCTTTCATTCCAGCTTTCATCCCAAGAGCCGAAGCGTTCCCAATTCATCATCTTCTACACCCCTAGTTGTTGTCACCACTAGATAGGGGCAAGCTGTTCACTCATCAAAGACATGAATTGGGGCAATCTTGCATCTCTTGGTCCCTCAAAATCTTCGGCAATAGCCATGTCGGTCATTCCTTCACTTGCCATAAAAGTCCAGGCCCTAAACCAATTCCAAGTTAACGGACTCACTCATTCACATTTGCACCCCTATGCATGCTTACTAGATAATGCTTCAAAGAGAGAGAACACAAGTTAGTCATGCGATACTTAAGATTCAGTCGTCATTGGAAGGAAGAGAAAACAAGTGAGCTTGTTTGTAAATAAAATCTTGAGAACACCGGAGTTTGAATCAAATTCCATTTTTTCTCAACAAAGTGGTCAATAATCATCTCAATTCCTTGCATTCAAAGTCTTACATCTCATCATCACAAAAATGTTTAATCATTCTATTTTTCGCCTCATGCATTTAGGCGTTCCATTTTGTTTATCATAGTTTGCATCGTGCCAACATCATCATTTCATGAAAGGCAACAAAAAAGAAGCAACGGATAAAAGCAAAAATCTTCCATCTCATTCCATCAAGCATCAAAGCATTGCATCATAAAAGCAAAAACACGTCATCCCGTGTCATAACATTTGCATCCAAACATTTCATTCACATCATATTCACATTCACATTTCATGCATTCATCGCATGTCATCCAAAATGCCTATGTTTCCCAATCAACCATTTCATATCATTACGCTATGCATCATAACATTAGCATCCAAACATTTCATTCGCATTTCATGCATTCATCCCATATGCCTATGTTTCCCAATCAACCATTTCATATCATGCATCAAAGTATTGCAGTTGCATCCTCACATAGCAAAAAGAGCAAATGAAAAAACAGTTGATCAAAAAAAGAAAGCTGATCAAGAAAAAACAAATCAAAAGGAAAACCTCAAGAATGTTTCACCACATTCATCATCACACCAAAATCATGAGCATTGCATGCATCCGCATAACATGCCCTTGCATAACATGCACTCATACTCCATGCACCATTTCTTGCATCAACTAACGTATGCAGACACCTCAATCCAACACAGCAACATCGGTCATTTCAAATCAACCAATCAACAGCATTTGTGAGCCCTCTGTGCTCGTCCTGAGCCCTCTGTGCTCATCCTGAGCCCTCTGCGCTCATCCTGAGCCCTCTGTGCTCCCCCTGAGCCCTCTGTGTTCATCCTGAGCCCTCTGTGCTCACCCTGAGCCCTCTGTGCTCATCCTGAGCCCTCTGTGCTCCCTCCTAAGCCCTCTGTGCTCCCCCCTGAGCCCTCTGTGCTCCCCCTGAGCCCTCTGTGCTCCTCCTGAGCCCTCTGTGCTCCCTCCTGAGCCCTCTGTGCTCCCCCTGAGCCCTCTGTGCTCATCCTGAGCCCTCGGTGCTCCCTCCTGAGCCCTCTGTGCTCCCCCTGAGCCCTCTGTGCTCCCCCTGAGCCCTCTGTGCTCATCCTGAGCCCTCTGTGCTCCCTCCTGAGCCCTCTGTGCTCCCCCCTGAGCCCTCTGTGCTCCTCCTGAGCCCTCTGTGCTCCTCCTGAGCCCTCTGCTCATCCTGAGCCCTCTGTGCTCCCCCCGAGCCCTCTGTGCTCCTCCTGAGCCTTCTGTGCTCATCCTGAGCCCTCAATGCTCTTTCTTTACTGCGTTCTTTACCGCTTTATTTCCTCCTTTTTGCACGCCAAGTGCCCATTTACTTTTCTGTTTGCACGCCAAGTGCTCATTTTACTTTTCTGTCTGCTTTAGTTGAACTTTTCAATCAATCAACCAACAGGATTCGTGAATCCCTTCAGGACCCAAGTGTCCCTTCAAAAACAGACTTCACCTCGTATTCGAGCTGCGGGTAAGTCCTTCAGACCCCGAGTGGTCCTTCAGACTAGTTGTGTCAGCCTAAGACACGACGGACGTCCTTCATGGTCAACATATCAGTTCCGCAGCTGATCTTGACCCATCATGGCCGCTCGAAAGGCCCCCTCAAACCGTTTTACTAGTACCATAGCTAGTAGCGCTCCTTCAGACCACGATGGTCCTTCAATTAAGGCCTAGGCAGCCTTCCAGACCCTGAGTGGTCCTTCAGAGCCTTAGTGCTCCTTCAGACCCTGAATGGTCCTTCAGAGCCTTAGTGCTCCTTCAGATCCCGAGTGGTTCGTCATTTTCTCTCTCAGTTAATGCGCCAAGTGTTAACCGTTCCCCGTTTGTTCTCAAAACCCATCTATTCAAAAATAGAAAAAGAAAAAGAGGAAAATTCGGGTTTCCCCAAGTGGACAAAATCGGTATAATTTCTGAATTCTTTATCTTCATTTTGCCTTGGAATATGTTTCGGCCAATTCATATTCCTCGTTAAAATTCAGATAAAGAGGGGCAGCTGTCATACCCCAATTTTGTCCGGCTTAGGTCCAAACCCTAATTTTCCACACAAAAATAAATTACGCATCATTTTTAGGGTTAGAATGCACGTTTTGGGAAGTTAGAGTCAAAAAGGGCATTTTGGTCATTTCTCACAAAAGGGTCTCTAAAAACAATTTTTTGCAATAGGCCTCATGCATCAAATTAGGGTTTTTGAAAAATATGTTATGCATGCATGGCAAGCTTTGGAAAATATTTTATGCATGGCAAAGACCTAAAAGCATTTTGTGGAAAGCAAGAATTGATTTCTATTTTGTTCCAAAGGCCAAGAATCGATTTATGGTATATTGCATAGGCCTTGAAATCGATTTTCAGGCTCTCCCATAGGCCATGAATCGATTCCTAATTGTTTTAACTAAGTGAAGAATCGATTCCTACCTTTTAGGATGTCCTGAAAATCGATTTCCCTTGCCTATGTTTAAAGCATGAAATCGATTTCTACACATACTCATGCAAAAGCTAAGAATCGATTTCCTTAAATTTTAAAAGACTATGAAATCGATTTTCAGGATCTCCAAATGTCCTGAAAATCGATTCCTACCTTTTTCCATAGGCCATATAATCGATTCTTATCATTTCCAAAAATAAAGAATCGATTCCTACATGTTTCCAAAGGCCACATAATCGATTTTCAGGATCTCCAAATGTCCTGAAAATCGATTCCTACCTTTTTCCATAGGCCATATAATCGATTCTTATCATTTCCAAACATAAAGAATCGATTCCTACATATTTCCAAAGGCTCAAACAATCGATTCATCCTTGAAATAAATGTTTTTAAAAATTCTACGCTTTCCTAAGCCTATAAATAGGCAGCCTCAAATCACATTTGGGGAGGACAGATTTCACGAGATCAGAGATTGACGGAGGAGATTTGACAAGATCAGAAAACACACACACACATTTCACGAGATCTGAGAAGACAACTCTCGTAAATCTCATTTTCCAGTTCTACGCTTCATTTCTGCTCTATTCGCGCCGTTGGTCCGTCTGAGCTGATCTCCTGCAAGGGTTAGTCGGGGTTTGCGTTCTTCAGAGTTGTAATATCTGTCTTCATCAGAGGTATTTCAGTCTTTACATTTGTTAAAATTTAATCATTCTGATCCATGCCAAAATTGCCCTATGTGATTTAATTTAGCTGTAGTGTCTTTGTTGATGATGAACCACATGATTCCCACTTATGCCTAGTGCATCATTTTCTAAGTGGGGAAGATGGTCTCAGATGATTCAACCTCCCCTTTCAAACTCTTTCAAAAAAAACATTTTTCATTAGAACTACGTCGCTTTGATTCCCGTTTGGGATACGTAGGAGCGAGTCACGTTCTCGTCAAGCGCAACAAATAAAAATTCTCTTCATCCCCCTAAACCAATCATTTTCATAAAACAAACAAAAATCATTTTTAAACCCATTGTTGCTAGTAGCTCATCAGAGCCTCTGTTCGTTTAGCTATTAGTGACAATGTCCTTTTCTCCTAAAAATAATAAACGATGATCCATCATAACCTTTGTTAGTTTGATCATTGTGCAAATCAATCTTTTTCGAAAATCACTTTCAAAAAGATAATAAAAACGAGTTGTTATCAATAGTCCATCAGAACCTTTGTTCGTTTGACTAGCGGTACAACTCTCTCCTTTTTGAGTATTTAGTAGTGATTCATCATAGCCTCTGCTAGTTTAATCATTTGCTAATGCTCGTCCTATTTCAAAAAACTCACCAAAAAAAGATAAAAAACAAAAACTTTTCAAAAAGACAACCCAGAACTACGTCGTCTTTGATTCTCCACCCGGAGATACGTAGGAGCAGGGCCACGCCCCTGTCAAGCGCAAAAGTAAACAATTTCTAAATTAAAAAATACAAACACATCTCTTTCATTTCAAAAATCAAAAAAATATTATTTTCAAAGTAGGGGATTAAGTCGGTCGTACGGCCGGGTTAACCATCGTTTTAGGATAAGTGAACTGTGGTCCTTCAGAGCCCCAGTGCTCCTTCAGCCCCCAGCGGCCCTTCAGACCCCCAGTGGTCCTTCAGACCCCCAGTGGTCCTTCAACACAGATCACACAATTCTAAAACCCCTATATTAAAAAACACCAACACACAAACATTTTCTACCCAAGAACTACGTAGCTTTGAATTCTCCATCGCACCGGGAGATACGTAGGAGCGGGCCATGTCCCGTCAAGCACTTTTTTCTAAAAAACCTTTTTCCCCCCAAAATAAAATTTTTGTTAAGTTTTCCCAAGAAATAAATAGGCAAATCTAGGTATTTTTCAAATCAAGTGTTAAAACCACACATTTAATTAGAGGTTCCCTTTCGGTAGAAAGGACGTGCGCGGTGCTAACACCTTCCTCGCACGTAATCGACCCCCGAACCTATATCTCTAGTTTTCAAAGACCATCCGCCTTGTCCAAAAGACCTTTTTTCAATGTTTTGGTCTTAAAATTAAAATATTGGTGGCGGCTCCAAAAATTTTCCACGTTGTACATTGAGAAACCCAAAGAGGGATTTTTCGGGGTGCAACACTCACAAACCTAACCTGAAAGCTACTTTAAAATTGTTATGGTAATAAGTAAAAGGCCTTCTTTAATATTTACACCCCCTGCAAGGCCCAATGATCAATCAGCCCACATCCAGAAAATCTAGCCCAATCAACTTACGGTTCAGATACCTCTACAAGATCTAACGGCCCAAGATCGTCATAACAAACATCAGACAAACTCTATAAATACCACATTCAATGCTCATAAATGTAAGCAATGCCCAAGACTAAAACATTGATTCACTCAGACACTGACTTGAGCGTCAGAGTATTCTTGTAGGTACAACACCGCCATCTCAAGATCGAACATCGCCATCTGAAGATCGAACGCCGCCGATCAAGGACGACACCTACCAACTACTTCGGAAGTACGGTACAGAACATTGGCGACCACAGTGGGAGGATCTGTACTCAATTTCCTCTCCCATTACCTTGATCCACAAATGGCACCCAAACTCCGTTCAAAACCAGCCAGTCTTGTGATCGGGCCCGGGGTAGGACTGGTTATACCCGAGTTCGAGACACAACAGACCCCCCAGGGCCATGTTCAAGACCTCACAGATTCCACTCAAGCTCGGGCACAATTCCCCAATCCGAACCTCGCCCGTTCTCGCACGAACTCATACAATAATAGTTTACCACCTCCCCCTCCATCGCTTTCAGCCCCTGGCCGATCCTGTTCAACAACTCGTCCAGCTGCTAGCTCGACAGGAGGCCGTAAACCAAGAAAGAAACTGCCGCTTCACCGACCTTGAGGACGAGGTAGCAAATCTCCGGGCGCGAGACGTTCCGGACCAGGAATCGCCCAGACCGGTTTCCCCTGAAAAGACAAACCAGTTTCGAAGGAGACATCGATCTCCACCCAGAAGAAGACACTATCATCGTTCTCCTCCTCGCCGACAACGAGGGAATGGTTTCTGTTCACCTCCGGCTCGACAATATGACGATCTTGATGAATATCATTGTTCTCCTTCTCGCCGACAATGAGGGAATGGTTCCCATTCTCCTCCGGCTCGACAATATGGCGATCTTGATGAATATCATCGTTCTCCTCCCCGCCGACAACGAGGAAATGGTTCCCGTTCTCCTCCGGCTCGACAATATGACGATCTTGATGAATATCATCGTTCTCCTCCTCGCCGACAACGAGGGAATGGTTCCCGTTCTCCTCAGGCTCGACAATTCGATGGTCTTAATGAACTGGTTAACTCCTCCCAAACTCGCTCATTTTTAGCTTCTTCATCTCCAACACGACGTTCCAGAAGTCGAGGGGATAACCCTGAAAAGGCACAACTTCGACGCCGCGTTTATTCCGATCCCCATCACCAGCGTCAGCCACGACCTCTGGCGCTGTTAACCGAGCGAAAGGGCCCATTCACCGCGACTATTGATAGCCACCAAGTTTCGAGGTACCTCGAAAAACCGCTCGGAGGTCTAAAAATATATGATGGAACGGGCGATCCAGACAGACACCTCGATCAATTCGACACCACTATGCAATACCGGAACGTCCCCATGGAGATGAAATGTCGGATCTTCCCTTTAACTCTCGACAATGTAGCATCGGAATGGTTTCGGACTTTGAAGACGAACTCCATATCCTCTTGGGACCAATTGGCAAAACTCTTTTCGGTTCACTTTGGCCATTCCAAAAGCAAACCCAAGAACAAAGCGGTGTTAATGTCCCTGGTCCAAAAGGAGGACGAGCCTCTTAGAGAATACATACAGAGATTCAACAACGAGGCTTTTCAAGTTCGAGAACTAGACGACACTTTCCGCATTTTCTTCATGGCGCAGGGCCTACTCCCCGGAAGCCCTTTCAAAAAACATGTCAACACTTGGGAACCTAATACTTTGCAAGATTTCCTCCAATTATCCCAATGTTTCATCAATGAAGAAGAAAGCGCCAAAATAGGAAATTCGTCGACACAGCCCGGACCATCAAAACCCCGCTACGGAAGGGATAACCAAGGAAACGAAAACCGAGGTAACAGGGATCCCCGACCTCGGAACCATCACCGAGTATACACTGAACTCAACGTCTCCAACGCCCAATTATATGGGGAATGTTGGAATGTCGAGTTCAGAGACGTTAAGACACCCAAACCTCTACCTCCCCGATCTGGACAAAGATCCGGCAAATACTGCAGATATTATAGAAGTAATGGTCACGACACGAACCACTGCAATGCTTTGAAAGACGACATTGAAGACTTGATCAAACAGGGAAAATTGTCCGGTTATGTGAAATAGTCTGGAACAAATACCGGCGAGGTTAATAACGAGAGGAACGAGGAGCCCAGCAGAAGGGGTAAGCCAAAGGTCTATTCCGACGAAGAAAATCATGATACCAGAACATCGAAAGGTCGCTCAGTGATGATGATGATCGCAGGAGGTTTCGAGCATGAGGAGTCTGGAAAAACAATGAAGCGAAAGTGGAAAGAATTGTTAAGCGTGGCCTCAACCTCAGCTACGCCAACCACGACAAACCGACCTCCACTTTCTTTTGGTGATGAAGATCTTATTGATGGGAAACCCAACAAACAAGTATCCCTCATAATCTCGGCAGTCATTGCCAATAAAGAAGTGAGAAGAATTTTGGTGGACCAAGGGAGTGTTGATAACAAATTACATCTTGTCTACTAATGGTTACAGTTGTATAAAATTACAGGATATAAAAAGCTGATATCTCAAAGTGCAGATGCTTGGAGGAGAAGCTACTAAAAGTTCAAAGAAGACTTAATTGTTTATTTGCTTTTGATAGGACAAAGTGTAAGTTCCTATCACTTTAGTTCTATAACTTTTAGTAGTTGAGAGATGAAGTTTTTCAAAATAAAAGCTATTGTGTTGAAAGCTTAAAAAATATTTTATACAAACACATGCATGCACATGCAAAGGCATAACATGAGAAAATGTTTTTTAAGAAAATAACCGATTTCCAAGATGTTTAAAAAAAGAAAGAAATCGATTCCTACTATTTTTTCAAGCACATAATCGATTTTGGAAGGCTCTTCACAAAGGTATAATCGATTGTTAGCCTATGACTTTTAAAGGAATATATTTTGGAAAGAAAAACAATCGATTATCTGCTTCCTTATTCAGAGCACAGAATCGATTATCTACTTCCCTTTTCAGAGCAAAGAATCGATTATCTACTTCCCTTTTCATTCTTCATAATCGATTACATGCTTAGGTATTTTAGAGCACATAATCGATTGTGCATTTCCTTGTTTTAAGCACATAATCGATTGTCACTTGTTTCCTTTTTTAAGAAATGAATCGATTATGTCATTGCTCACTACAGAGCACATAATCGATTATGGTGTTTGTGTTTTTAGTCCAACGGTCAATTTTTTACATTTTCTATAAATATGGGCGTTGGATCTCAATTGAAAAACACGGCAAAAAAACGATTTTGGGGTAAAAAAAATTATATACCTAAATAATACACATTGTGGGTTATATACCAAAATAGGGCAATTTTTAGTACAGAAGTCGCCCCTGAGGGGGGCGACTTCAGTACTAAGTTTTGCAATTTTTTTTCAAAATCAGTTCAGAAGTCGCCCCCCCAGGGTGACTTCTGAACTGTGTTTTTTTATTTTTTTTATTTTATTAAATATTTAAATATAAATACCTAAATAAACTATAAATAAATTTATAAAAATTATTATACCTATTTATAATTTAATTACGTTAATATGTACGAAAAAAATTAATACGTTAAATAGTGTCAGCAAAATCTAGACCGTTAAAGAAATTAAGACATCTGCACAATGCACACTTTAACAGTGCACTATGCACAATGCACACTGTAATAGTGCACTCTGCACCATGCACTATGCAATGTGCAATCTGCACAAAGCACTATTAAAGACAAAAGAGTAAATTATTAATCCAAATGTAATAAATGTCACATAAGATTAAAACCTTAAAATTAATAACTTAGTTAATTTAAAATTACAATAATTGATAAATTAAACTAAAGACAGTTCCACACTGATAATTTAAAAAGACAGTACAGAAAAAAATTAACGAAGAAGATGAGACCCAGTTCCACACTGTCGAGGTTTGGGGACACGCCGTGGACGTTGATGCCGATGTGGTGGTTGTTGTTCTTCCTCAGTAGGGGCAGGGGGCGGTGGCTCTGGAAAATATTGGGGAACTGATGAAGAACTACCACCGCCGGCCTACTCTTCAATTTGACGTAGCAACGCCATAGATTGCGCAGAGCCGGGTTGGACCCCAAAGCACTCATAGAACATATCGGGGTCCCTTTCGGTCGTAGAATGTCGATATGTATCTTGAAAAGCAGTATGTTCTTGGAATGTTGGTGTGTGGGAGATAGAGTGGCGGTGAGGCACATCTTCTTGAATGTTGGTGTGTGGGAGATAGAGTGGCGGTGAGGCACATCTTCTTGGGTCCTCTGTTGAGTTGGTGGTGCACGTCGATGTCGATTACGGTTACGTTCTCGACGTTCGATTTGAGTAGTTGGGGGAGCTGGCACGTCTTGTTCATCTTCTTCATCCACATCACCAACATTTGCAAGACCACGTGGATCCCTTAGATGTTGGTCTGCTGAAATGTATGACCTTGATTTTTTTAGAAACCAGCGCATGTATTTATCTGACTGCGTCGGTTTAGCAAAGCACGGTCGACCCACAACACATGTATTTTGTCTATCATTCCATAAATCAATTGACTGTCTGTGATATACAGCCCAATTGACATCAGGCTGTCTCTGCATGGTGACGTTGTGCATGTGGCTCATATTCTTTTGGTGCTGAAGGTATGTCTTGGACGAGGCCAAATTGCAAGGTCACTCTATCCGCATGGTGCCATTCTACCATATGGAAACAGACCATAGCCGTGTTTGTAGTCCATATGCCGTAGTGCCGAAATGCTATTTCTGGCAAATTGAATTCCCGATATGGCAACCACTCAAACTCTTCATGTGTCATGCGGTCTATTGTTGATCTGTACAAAACAAGGCTTGATGGACACTTAGTGTGGCTAAGTGGCGTGCGAACCCATCTAGTAAAACAAATAAATTGTTAACATAAAGAAGGAATATAATTGTTAGTATTCATAAGTTGTGTCAAATTTTTACCTATTTGCTAGTGGCTTTTGATAAGGACTGTTGCAGTCTGGTGCTAGGAACGGCATGCGGTACCAGGCCCAATACTGTAACAAAAGAGTACATCCACCAATTGTGTGTGAGGAGCATGTAGCTGTCTTACACAGCATTCTGTATAAGTTCGTTAGACATGCTGACCCCCAGCTGTAACTTGAAATTTCATCGAAATTTTTCAATAGGGGTAGGTATTTTATGTTGACTCTATTTGATGATTTGTCTGGGAGCATGTATCCCCCGATCAACTGCAATAGGTACGCCCTACAATATTGTCTTCGCACTTTGTCGGAAGCGCCCTCTGGAACATTATTAAATTCACGTTGTAGCCAAGTGAACTTAATTTGGTTGCCTACAATGCCATCTGCTGGGATAGGCTTACCCAAAAGTTGTTTGCATACTCGATCCCAATTTTGTTGACAACTTCCAGTAACGGCATTTCCATCAACGGGAAGCCCCAACTGCAACGCCACGTCTTGGAGAGTTATTGTGCACTCCCCTACTGGAAGATGAAAAGTGTGTGTTTCTGGTCTCCAGCATTCGACCATTGCTGCCACCAAAGCTGGATTTATTTTGAATGCGCCAATTGAAGCAATGTCACGAAACCCAGCTTTTTCTATCAATGGTAATATAGAGGCATCTGGTTCGGGAAGCTTGAATGCGTGATGAACTTCCATTGGGTTATCCTTGAGAAGCATTGAAATGTGAGGTTCTTCGTTTAGTAAGGAAGACATTTTTAAGTCTGAATGAAGAAATTGGCCTGGAAGAGATTTTTAAGGAAGACATTAGTCATGAACCATAAACCTCTGGATATATATATATATATAACATAAAATAGTAGACTTATTGACTATAGGATTACTCAGAACCCATGGTCATACCCACATTGGTGGGCCCTCCAAGAGGTGTAACTGAGTAAATACAGTAGATCAACTGCCCTTGCCTGACAGCTGTATTGCTGTACGCATTTGGCTGTTTAGCTATAGTCAAAGAGTACACTATAGTATAACATTTTTTAGAATAATATCAACTTCAGAAATAATATCTGTAACTGGCACTTATATGATTATGAACAAATTATAAGTAACTGCAAAGCATAACTCAGATAAGTAACCAACATAATTAGTTTTTGAACAGATAGATTAGGAGGCAAAGCCTTCCATAAAAGACAGTTAGATTAGGAGGCAAAGCCTTCCAGAAAAAATATTAAAGAGAGAGAGAGGAGAAGTAGGTAGCATACGGAATGCAACAAATAAATAAATAAAAGACAGTTAGATTAGGAGGCAAAGCCTTCCATAAAAGACAGAGAACTGTCTATGAGTTACAGATTGAAGATTGAAGAAGAGGAAGAAGTAGGCTTACAAGCTCTGACTTCTTACTAGACTTAGAGAGAGAAGTAATTAAAGTGTGTTTGAAGAGTGTATGAAGCGTGTCTAACAATAGCCTAAGCACGCTTATATAGAAATTGAAAGAATAGTAACCGGTTACTAACCGGTATAAACAGTAACAGACTACTATTCGGAATCCTATGATTGATGACTTGAACTGTGCACTTAGCTGACCTGCACTGTGCGCTAATGACTTGAACTGTTTGGAATCCAAGGGTTTTCTGACTTGGACTGTTTAGATTGACGACTTGTTTGCTGATGTCTTGACATCTGTCATGATGCGAAATGATGAAAGCAGATTCTTTTGTCTGCTTGTGATGATTGATCTAGTGGGGAGCAAAAGCAGAGATGGTCTTTGTCTGCCATGATGAGACCTTGACCAAAAAGTCATGATTACAGAAAACAGAATAATTGAAAGTGTCGGTGCAATCCTGGCATTTAAAAGTATCGGTGCAATCCTGGCCTTTAAAAGTGTCAGTGCAATCCTGGCCTTTAAAAGTGTCGGTGCAATCCCGGCCTTTAAAAGTGTCAGTGCAATCCTGGCCTTTAAAAGTGTCGGTGCAATCCTGGCCTTCAAAACCATGGTTGAAATCTAGACCATTCAAACACCCAAGTGCCATAGTTTCTCCTACTACCAATTGAAACTCAAACACACCCTCCTGCTCCCAACTTCGTCAATGGTTCCAACGAATGTTTTCATCACAGGTCTTTTACAATGGTTATGTTGAAAAAACAAATACTGAAGGTATCTTTTTTAAGTGTCATAACAACACCCTTGTCAAACTCAACTCTAAACAAGCCATTGAAAAAAAAAATCACTCCTAACTATTCAAAAATGGTTGCTAGTCTTACATATCGGTACCCCACAACTCTCAGTACTGGCCATACCTTTTATGGGGGATTCGAAATAAATTCCGACGATGATGTTGAACTTATGATAGAGCATTTCAAAGAAGATAGACAGCTTATGTACACCAGAAATATACGCAGATTTGGTTGAGGCTCCTTCTAACTACACCCAGGTAAGTCACGCCCACTCTATTCCATCTTCATCACAACTGAATGAACGTTTTTCTCAAGAAACAGAAATATCACACACTGACTTCATTCCACCTATTTACCCTCAATTCAATCCTTCATCATCCCAAACTAACATGCATTACAGTCCTTCAACACCTCACCATCACTCTGCACCATCATCCTCAAACACACCCATTGACCTTAACACAAGCCACCCTCTACATACTCAAGCTAATACCCCACCGTTTAGTATGTTTGTTGGTGTCCATAATGAAGACGTTGGGGACTTTAGCGAAGATGAAGATGAAATTCTCCAGCGTGACGTCGCTGAGGAACCAATTGAAGCTAACCCCAACATAGGTGTTGCATTCCGCAAGCCTGTCCCACACTTTCAAAACGTCACAGCTGATAACCCAGAATCTTATGATGTAGAGTTTGGCCATTCCATGGACAGGAACCAACTTTTATCCAATGAAGACCCAAACGAACTCAAACTCAAAATGAAATTTCCCACAAAAGAAATAGCCCAACAATTCATCCAAACATATCACCTAAACCATTTAGTTGCATACAAAGTCTGTGAGTCTAAACCAACATGTTGGATTGTTTGTTATCTTCATGAAACCTGTTTGTGGAGGTGTGTAGTGAGACTAGGAGCAAAAACTGGATATTGGGGTATAACACAATTGACTCACCCACACACATGTACAACATCGACTATTTCCCAAGATCACCGCCAGCTGACCTCCTCCTTCATGTGTACTCATATACTTCCACTTGTAAGGAAGGACCCGACAATATCAGTGGCTGTGTTGATTGCACACATCAAGGAGCGGTTCACATACCAGAGTTCCTACAGAAAGGCTTGGATTGCTAAACAAAAAGCAATCGAGCTTATCTTCGGTAATTGGGAGGACTCTTACAATGAAGTAACCAGGTGGCTACATGCTTTCTCTTACTATATTCCAGACACATTTCACGACTGGCAGTACAAACCATTCTATGAGAATGGACGACTAGTTGCCGACAAAGGTGTATTCCACCGCATCTTTTGGAGTTTTGGCCCCTGCATTAAAGGCTTTCAATTTTGCAAACCAGTTGTCTTTGTTGATGGAACATGGTTGTACGGTAGGTACAGAGGGTGTCTTCTTTTGGCAATCGCACTAGATGGAAGAAACAACACCTTCCCAATTGCATATGCAGTGGTCGAGGGTGAGACAGCGGAGGCTTGGTTTTTCTTCCTATCTCGTTTAAGACACTATTTGACACCACAAGAGGGTATTTGTTTGATATCAGATAGACACGAGTCTATCAAAAGTGCTGTTACGCGACTAAACACCAATTAGAAACACGTCTTCTTTGTTCGCCACATAGCACAAAACTTCATGAGACACTTCAAAAACACTCCTGCCAGGAAACATGTCATCAATATGGGTGAGTATTTTTAACATTTTTTTAATTAATTAGTTTGAAATTTCCATTCCATACTTACCAACATCTTCTTATTTTCTTCAGCATATTCAATGACAGAAAAATCGGCCAATCACTACAAACAAAAAATTGGTCAGGAAGTAGGTCCTGAGGGGGTGGCTTGGGTAGAAGACATTACCGCAGAACAATTGTTGCAGTCGTGCGATGGAGGTTCCCGTTGGGGGCACATGACAACAAACCGTGCAGAGTGCATCAACAATGTCCTTAAGGGGGTGCGGAATCTCCCTATTCGTTCATTGATAGATGCAACATACTTCAGGATGAACGAGGTTTTCCTCAAAAGGGGAACACAGGCACAGACAATGTTGAGATCCGGAACTATGTACTCTGAAAAATTGTTGGAAAATATTGCCAGGAACATAAAAGTCCCAAAAACGCATAACGTCGCAGTTCACGATCGTGCCCAACAATTGTTCCGAGTTGAAGAACTTGCACGACCACAAAGTGGTAGACCTGCCCTGACATTCGTGGTGAACTTCAGAGCAAAAACGTGTGAGTGTGGGGAATTCCAGGCACTTCACTACCCTTGTTCACATGTCATCGCAGCATGCTCAAAATGCAATTGCGACCACATGCAATTCATGGATCCACTGTACACACTGGAGAATGTTTTCAATACTTACATTGTGGAGTTCCCACCCTTGCCAACTGAGACGTCATGGCCTGATTTCAATACTTTAGAACTACAGCATGATCCAACTAAACGTAGAGATAAAAAGGGTCATCCACAGTCTACTCGTATTCGTACAGAGATGGATCAAAGAGAAAGGGGTACACACACCAAAAGATGCGGAATTTGTAGAAATGAGGGTCACAACAGAAACAACTGCCCTAACCGCAATTAATGTGTTGTAATATTTCGGATTAGTCTTTTATCAATTATTGTAATTTTAAATTAACTAAGTTATTAATTTTAAGGTTTTAATCTTATCTGACATTTATTACATTTGGAAGGCAAAAACTCCACAGGGGGGTGGAGAAGGTCATGAGTGACAGTGCCAATGCCATAAGCCGAAAATGAGTAGGCAAAAGGGTTGGGATGTTACAAAAAAAGGATTTACATTTGGTACCGCGAAGGGTGCCTAACGGAAAGGTATTTTGGTAAAACTGAATAAATTAGGTACTGCGGATAGTGCCAAACTTAATTAATAAAAAAACTGTTTGTTTTGTAGTGCAAAAAATTAGTTTTTACTATGTTTTGACCACTTTTAATCATATATTTTTATTTTTTTATTTAAAAAAATATATCTACCATGTAGAAGAGGTATAAAACTATCGTGTTGAGTTATGAAATATGACATACAGATTTAATTTGAACATGTATTATAATCGTAAAAAACACTAAAAAAACTCTTTGTTTTGCAGTGCAAAAAATTAGTTTTTTACTATGTTTTGACCAGTTTTAATCATATATTTTTATTTTTTTATTTAAAAAAAAACATCTACCGTGTAGAAGAGGTATAAAACTATCGTGTTGAGTTATTAAATATGACATACAGATTTAATTTGAACATGTATTATAATCGTAAAAAACACTAAAAAAAACTGTTTATTTTGTAGTGCAAAAAATTAGTTTTTTACTATGTTTTGACCAGTTTTAATCATATATTTTTTTTATTTAAAAAAAATATCTACCGTGTAGAAGAGGTATAAAACATTCGTATTGAGTTATGAAATATGACATACAGATTTAATTTGAACATGTATTATAATCGTAAAGAACACTAAAAAAACTGTTTGTTTTGTAGTGCAAAAAATTATTTACATTTGGATCAATAATTTACTCTTTTGTCTTTAATAGTACTTTGTGCAGATTGCACATTGTAAAGTGTGCATTGTGCATAGTGCATAGTGCAGAGTGCACTATTACAGTATGCATTGTGCATAGTGCACTGTTAAAGTGTGCATTGTGCAGAGTGCATTGTTACAGTGTGCATTTAACGACCTAGATTTTGCCGACACTATTTAACGGCCTAGATTTTGCCGACACTATTTAACGGCCTAGATTTTGCCGACACTATTTAACGGCCTAGATTTTACCGACACTATTTAACAGTCTAGATTTTGCCGACACTATTTAATGGACTAGATTTTGCCGACACTATTTAACGACCTAGATTTTTTCGACACTAAACCCTAAAATCAACAGTTAAGATATTCCAAAATCAACGGCTCACATACGATCACCCCTATTATAAATACATTCTCACATTACACTCAAATTCACACCAACAGTTTACCCTTAACCTATATTTCTGATTCATCTTCTCTTCTCTGGTTCTTCCCAAACACCGTCGCCCAACCCGCTGAAATGGAATGGCAGTTGTGCCCAACCCAGTACTCAAATGACAAATTCTTAACCGCCCTTCATCACAGTGGAGCTGTAACCACTGATGAACATGGTGTTGTCTTTCGTTGTCCTAATCATATCTTCTGTAGGATGAATAAGGACATCACATTCGCCCAACTCAAGGAGAAGGCTGAGAGGAAGATACGGCCAGAGGGAGGGTGGCGTAAAGACGTGGATCGTATACGTTACAGAAAGTACAACTGTGGAGATGACGGGACATACGGGTATTCTGTCATGGAGATCCGAAGCGACGCCGACGTTCGCGCAATGATGGAAGCTCATGCTAACATTCCAATGGGACGGCGTATCTTGGAGCTGTACGTGGACACAATACGCACTCCCGAAGAAATCATGCATCTTCTGCGACCACCCCCACCACAACAAATCATACCGGAAAGAGTCATCAACCACTACTGTACACTTCACTGTCAGGCCCATGTTCTGTGCAGGGAAGAAGATGGTGTGTATTTTAGTGGTCTAAACACCATTTATTCCAGGCTTAAGAACAACATCACCTTCGCCGAACTGAATGAAAAACTAACGGAAAAGGCGCAGCTGGAGGGTGAGGAGCAAACAATCACTCGTATCGTTTATCGCTTCCCCCGGATCGGCGAACGTAATCATATTTGGTGGAGCCCAATCACTATCAAGAGCGACGACGACGTTCGACATATGTTTCAGCACCATGAGATGTTTCAATCTCATACTCGGAGTCCTATCGAATTGTGCGTCGAAACCAAAATTTCCGCCGATGAGATCATCCGTCGGGTTTTCCCTCCAGTGTAAAATGTTTGGTGGAATTAGTTTCAATCATGTTTTCCTCTTCTTGTATTTCTGCAAATTTTGTTGTTAATTTCAGTCTTTTTTCTATATTATATTATGTTCCAATTTTTAATCTCTTAATTTCTTTTCGTAAATATTAACGTAATTAAATTATAAATAGGTATAATAATTTTTATAAATTTATTTATAGTTTATTTAGGTATTTATATTTTAATATTTAATAAAATAAAAAAAATAAAAAAACACAGTTCAGAAGTCACCCTGGGGGGGGGCGACTTCTGTACTAAAAAAAAATTTGCCCTATTTTGGTATATAACCCACAATGTGTATTATTTACGTATATAATTTTTTTTTTACACTAAAATCGTTTTTTTGCCTGAAAAACACACCAATACACTTTTCTTCTACATACATTTTCAAATCAATAGAAAAGAGAAAAAGAGCTTTCATTGTCAAATCTTTTGTTAAAGTTCTTCATTTCAAAACTAATCATCTCTCTCTCTACTATATTGTTATTCTGCTGGAGTGATTGGTTCATAGGTTCTCAATTGTATTGATCTGTATTCGTGGTGGCTTTGAAATCCTGGGACGTGTTCTTGGGTCTCTCAATCTGGGAGATTGAGTTGGTTTGAAATCCTGGGAGGTGATCTTGGGTCGTTCAATCGGGGAGATTGAAGTGGTTATTGTGAAATCCTGGGAAGCATTCTTGGGTCGTTCAATCAGGGAGATTGAAACGGTTGTGAAATCCTTAGCGGGGAGCTCGGGTTCTCAATTTGGGGAAATTGGGATTTGCTATTTGAAGTTGCCTATTTGTAAAACATTCTTCATATAGTGGTTGTCAACAAGTCCAAAGGTTGCAAAGCCTGAGGCCGAGGACGTAAGGCTTTTATCCCGAACCTCGTAAAAATCCTGGTGTATCTCTATCCCCTCTCTCTTTACTTTCTTTACCGTTTATATTTGTCTATTATTATCATTGCACTGTATATCTGTCTATCCTGAATTCTGATAATAGCATAATATTACGCTGTGCCTGATCTGTCTGCTTAGGTACATCATATTAGGTGCATCGTACCGTTTAAATCTCAGTTTTCGCATTTGATTTAAACGAACACTGTTAATGCTTTAAATCTTAGTTTCCGCATCTGTTTTAAACAAGCATTGTAAAAGTTTTGAAAACCGAAAAGAATTCAAGTTTTGCACATAACCTTATTCACCCCCCTCTAAGGTTATCCTATAGTCCAACAAGTGGTATCATTAGCTAGAAATTGCATATAGAGCTTAACATCTCGCAATTTTGTTTTATTTATTTATCTGTGATCATGGGTTCTTTTATGAAAGAGGGGATGTCCTTCAATAGGCCACCCCTGTTTGATGGGACTAACTATGACTACTGGAGTAGTCGAATGAAGTGTCATGTGCAGGCAATAGATTTCACTCTGTGGAGGATTATTGTTGATGGACCACTGATTCCTATGAAGATCAAAATTACAAAACCTGGTGGTGCTGTTGATGGAGACACTACAAAAACTCAAACTACCGGCAAAGCAGAAGAAGTTCCAGTTGAAGACATCTACACCATTGATCTGAGTGAGCTGAGAAGGTCTGAGTTAGACAAAATCTCTCAAAACGCCAAAGCAATGAACATTCTTCACTTATCTCTATGTGAATAAGAATATGGAAGAGTAAAAGGGTGTCAGACAGCAAAAGAAATCTGGGATTGTTTGGAAGCAACACATGTCGGTACAAGCCAAGTAAAGGATACAAAAATCAGAATTCTCACTTCTGAGTATGAAGCCTTCAAAATGAAGGAAGGTGAATATGTTGCAGCTATGCACCAGAGACTTAATTTGATAGTGAATAACTTGAGGGCACTGGGGAAGAAGTATTCAACAAAAGATCTAAATGGGAAGATTCTTGCATCCTTGACTAGTGAGTTCTTTCCTAAAACTTGTGCAATCACTGAAGCCAAAGATATTGGCACTTTGCCCCAAGAAGACTTGATTGGGTCACTTCTTGCATTTGAGGTGGTATTGGCTGCTAACAAGGTTCAAGAAAAAGAAGTGGTAAAAGAAAGGAAGTCTCTTGCTCTTGCTGCTAAAACTCCTAAGGAAGCAAGGAAAAAGGTTGAGTCTGATGATGAATCCGATGATGAAGACATGGCTAAAATGTTTGAAGAATTCATGAGATTCAACAAGCTTGGAAAGGGTGACTACTCAAAGAAATCCAAGTACCAAAAGAAGAAAGATAAGAAGGCTACATGGAACTATTCTGATACTGATAGTGATTCTGATGAAGAAGAGGAGGTTGCAAATGCTATTTGTCTCACGGCAAGTGAAACACCTAAGGCTACAATATGGGACAGTCTTGGCACTGATAGTGAAATAGATGAAGAAGAGCAAACTGCCAATGTTGTTTGTCATACAGCAAATGACGCACCTGAGGTAATCCTTGATAACCATAATCTTTCTGATTCACTTGAGCATGATAATTTAATTAATGATATGTATAGTAGTCAAGATTTGAGTGAGGCTTTTGAAGCTCTTTATTTTGAACATGAAGCTCTCTTGTTAAAATCTAAGAAATTGACAAAGAGCAACAAAAGCATGCTCACTCAAATTGAGACTCTTGAAAATGAGGTAGCTAAGTTGAAGAATGAGCTACCTGAAATTAAACCTCTCAACCTTGAGCTTCTTGAGCTTAAACAAAATTTTGAAAAAACCAAGGTTGAAAATGAAATTTTAAAAGAATCTTTAAAAAGGTTTGAGGCAGGTGAAATGACCTTAACCAAGATACTCCACTCCCAACATGAATATGTTGATAGGAGAGGTATCGGGTATAAAGGTGATTCCACCTCCTCTGTTTTGAAAAAGAAAGTAAACTTTGTAGCTGCTACTTCAAGTTATACACCTACTGTTTTCTCTTGCACTTATTGTCAAAAAGGGAACCATAGCTCACTTAGATGCCCTATTCGTAAGTTGTGTGAGCTTGGCACCCTTATACCTGCCTGTGAGAAACCAAGGTGGATTGTGAAAACAAACCCCTTGATGACTAACCCACAAGGACCCAAAGAGAATTGGGTACCAAAACTTTCTACTTGATTTTAGTGCAGGTGTATGCTTAAAGGTATGGGGGATTGGTACCTTGATAGCAGAGACTCGAAGTTCATGATTGGAGACGCTAAAAGGTTCTTAATACTCAGAAACAGCAGTCATGTGACTTGTGATAACAACAATAGAGGAAGAATCACCGGTGAAGGTTAGATTGGTAAAGTTTTTATTCACCTCTATTGAAAATGTGTTATATAGAAGAACTTAAGTGTTATTATGCTGGTCAAGTATTAGACACATATGTGAGATAAAAGTTTTTTTTGTGTGTGCATCAAAGTTTTTTTAAGTGTTATTATGCTGGATCTTTGATGCAACCTTTTTTGAAGATAAATATGGTACCTATATTGTTGAACCAAGTATGACATATCTCATGGGTATCCTAGTTTCTATAATATCTTTTTTAAACTGTGATGGTCCACCTTCTTCTGGCTAAGCTTTGCATTCTACAATCAATCAGAGGGATCATCAAGTAAGGGGGAGCATAGCATTAAACTGTTTTTGATATATCTTATGCTAGGTGCCACTGTTGCGTGATTTTTCAAGTTTATAGTATGATTACGTATCTATGTGTTCACTCCCCCCCTCCTTTTTGATGAAAACAAAGGGGGAGAAAATATATGCATGGGGGAGAAAATATCTGCTTATAATGGGAGAAAATATCTGCTGCTATCTGTGCTTATATTGTGATTAATTATATGTTTGGTTTAGTTGAATATTTTTATGCTTATGCTTAGGGGGAGCTTGTGCCATATTTCATTATTACCACCCCTATGCATAATGTAATCTGTTATCATCAAAAGAGGGGAGTTTGTTGAACGGACAAACGCTCTTTGTTTTGTATGATAACAAATTACATCTTGTCTACTAATGGTTACAGTTGTATAAAAGTACAGGACATAAAAAGCAGATATCTCAAAGTGCAGATGCTTGGAGGAGAAGCTAATAAAAGTTCAAAGAAGACTTAATTGTTTATTTGCTTTTGATAGGACAAAGTGTAAGTTCTTATCACTTTAGTTCTATAACTTTTAGTAGTTGAGAGATGAAGTTTTTCAAAATAAAAGCTATTGTGTTGAAAGCTTAAAAAATATTTTATACAAACACATGCATGCATGCACATGCAAAGGCATAACATGAGAAAATGTTTTTTTAAGAAAAGAATCGATTTCCAAGATGTTTTAAAAAAGAAAGAAATCGATTCCTACTATTTTTTCAAGCACATAATCGATTTTGGAAGGCTACTTCACAAAGGTATAATCGATTGTTAGCCTATGACTTTTAAAGGAATATATTTTGGAAAGAAAAACAATCGATTATCTACTTCCTTATTCAGAGCACAGAATCGATTATCTACTTCCTTTTTCAGAGCAAAGAATCGATTATCTACTTCCTTTTTCATTCTTCATAATCGATTACATGCTTAGGTATTTTAGAGCACATAATCGATTGTGCATTTCCTTGTTTTAAGCACATAATCGATTGTCACTTGTTTCCTTTTTTAAAAATGAATCGATTATGTCATTGCTCACTACAGAGCACATAATCGATTATGGTGTTTGTGTTTTTAGTCCAACGGTCAAATTTTTTACATTTTCTATAAATAGGGACGTTGGATCTCAATTGAAAAACACACCACTACACTTCTCTTCTACATACATTTTCAAATCAATAGAAAAGAGAAAAAGAGCTTTCATTGTCAAATCTTTTGTTAAAGTTCTTCATTTCAAAACCAATCATCTCTCTCTACTATATTGTTATTCTGCTGGAGTGATTGGTTCATAGGTTCTCAATTGTATTGAACTGTATTCGTGGTGGCTTTGAAATCCTGGGACGTGTTCTTGGGTCTCTCAATCTGGGAGATTGAGTTGGTTTGAAATCCTGGGAGGTGATCTTGGGTCGTTCAATCGGGGAGATTGAAGTGGTTATTGTGAAATCTTGGGAAGCATTCTTGGGTCGTTCAATCAGGGAGATTGAAACGGTTGTGAAATCCTTAGCGGGGAGCTCGGGTTCTCAATTTGGGGAAATTGGGATTTGCTATTTGAAGTTGCCTGTTTGTAAAACATTCTTCATATAGTGGTTGTCAGTAAGTCCAAAGGTTGCAAAGCCTGAGGCCGAGGACGTAGGGCTTTTATCCCGAACCTCGTAAAAATCCTGGTGTATCTCTATCCCTCTCTCTTTACTTTCTTTACCGTTTATATTTGTCTATTATTATCATTGCGCTGCATATCTGTCTATCCTGAATTCTGATAATAGCATAATATTACGCTGTGCCTGATCTGTCTGCTTAGGTACATCTTATTAGGTGCATCGTACAGCTTAAATCTCAGTTTCCGCATTTTATTTAAACGAACACTGTTAATGCTTTAAATCTTAGTTTCCGCATCTGTTTTAAACAAGCATTGTAAAAGTTTTGAAAACCGGAAAGAATTCAAATTTTGCACATAACCTTATTCACCCCCCTCTAAGGTTATCCTATAGTCCAACAGGGAGCTCATCTGACATCATCTTTGTCGATCTCCTTGACAGAATAGGGATCGACAGAGAGGAGCTCACTCCATACAGAGGAACGGCCCTATCCGGATTTAACGGATCCCTGACAAAACCACTAGGCCATTTGGAATTGATGGTTTCCTACGGAGCTGAGCCAATGATGAAAACCATCAAAACCAAGTTCCTTATCCTACCTTGTGAATCCATCTACAACGTCATCATTGGAAGACCGACTTTAGGCAGGCTTGGAGCGGTGACGTCCACCACGCACTTGAAAATGAAACTCCACTCTCTGCAATAAAGTTATCACTTTAAACTCTGACCTGGAGTCTGCTTCCAGATGCTTCTTCTTATGGACCAAGACCGAGCAAAAAGCTTTGGAGCAGGAAGGGGTTCCCCCTCCCAAAAATACTACTCCCAAGAGAAGTAAAGCTCGACCTACCGAGGTAAACGCAACAGACTTAGATGCAAGGTACGATCCTAAGAGTTCGGATGATGAAGATGATGACGAGCTGACGAAAGAGCTCAAGCGAAAAATGAAAAGGCCCCAACCTAATGGGGAGTTCATCGAGGTACATATCGGCGAAGATCCCTCCAGAACCATCAAGATCGGAGCCGACTTATCAGAAGAGGTTAAAATTGACTTAACCCAATGTCTCAAAGACCATGCAGACATCTTCGCCTGGTCGGCAGAGGACATGCCCGAAATTCCTTCTGAAGTCGCTTGCCATCAGCTCGCAGTTAATCCAGGAGAAAGTGGGTCGCCCAAAGAAAGCGAGCGCAGAGTAGCGAGAAAGTTGCAGCCGCCGCAAAAGCCGTAGACGATCTCTTAAAAGCAAACTTCATTTCCGAAGTCAAATACACAACCTGGTTATCAAATCCGGTGCTGGTTAAAAAGAACAACGGAAAATGGCGCATGTGCGTCGACTACACCGATCTTAATAAAGCCTGCCCAAAAGACGCTTTCCCTGTCCCCAGCATAGACCAACTCGTAGACAATGCCTCAGGATTCCGTTTGTTATCATTCATGGATGCATACTTCGGGTATAACAAGATTTCCATGTTCCCTTCTGACCAAGAAAAAACTGCGTTCATGACCGACCAAGGTAACTTCGCCTACCGCGTCATGCCTTTCGGTTTGAAAAACGCCGGAGCCACGTACCAAAGGATGATGAACAAAGTCTTCCGAAATCCAATCGGCAAAAAGGTTGAAGTCTACCTCGACGACATGATCGCCAAAAGCGAAGCCGATGAAAAGCACGTCGACGACCTTAGAGAGATCTTCTCCGAAGTCCGGCAAAATAATATGAGAATGAATCCAGAAAAATGCACCTTTGGGGTCCGAACTGGGAAATTCTCAGGCTTCTACTTAACAAAAAGGGGAATCGAAGCAAATCCCGACAAATGTCGATCTATAACAGAAATGCGAACTCCGACAACCAAAAAGGAAGTCCAAAAACTTAAGGGCATGATCGCCGCCTTATCTCATTTCATATCAAACGCGGCGTTCAAATCTCTTCCCCTGTTCAAACTACTTAAAAAAGAAGAAGAGGATTTCAAATGGACCACCGAACAAGATGAGGCCTTAAACCAGCTCAAAAAGGTCCTCACCGAACCTCCGATCTCAACTAGACCAAGCAAAGGCGAAAACTTATACTTATATCTAGCTATCTCGGAGGAAGCCTTAGGGGCCGTTCTTGTGCGGGAGTTAAAAACCGGGCAGAACCCGGTTTACTTTGCAAGCAAAGCTCTACACGGAGCAGAAAGTCGCTATCAGAAGATTGAAAAAATCACTTTGGCTCTCATCATCGCAGCTCGACGTTTTCGACCTTACTTCGTCGCTCACCAGGTAATCGTACGGACTAATTACCCCATCAGGCAAATCCTGCATAGGCCCGATCTCGCGGGTAGAATGATCAAGTGGGCGGTAGAATTATCAGAGTTCGGAATCAGGTACGAAGCCCGAACGGCTATGAAAGCGCAAATTCTGGTGGACTTCGTAGCCGAAATGACGCCAGCGAACATCGAAAAAGATGCTTGGATCCTGCACGTCGATGGATCTTCCAACCCAAAAGGAAGCGGCGCTGAGATCATGTTAGAAAGCCCGAACAACATCATCATCGAAGTTTCTTTAACCTTCGATTTTTTAACCTCGAACAACCAAGCAGAATACGAGGCTTGCATCGCTGGCCTACGCTTGGCAGTCGATCTCCGAGTCCCTCGGGTAAAACTGTTCACCGATTCCCTGTTAGTAGTCTCCCAAATCAACAACTAATACGAAACGAAAGAGCCGATCTTACAAAAATACCTGCTTCGCGTACGAGTGTTATTAGTTGAAACATCAGAAGTGAAACACGTGCCGAGGGGGGGAGAACCAAAGGGCTGACATCCTCGCCAAACTCGCAAGCACGAAAGCTCTTGGAAATCACAGAACATTTATCCAGGAAATCCTCCACAAACCCAGTGTATCTCCCGTTCCTGTGTTTGCCTCGACCATTTGCATAATAGAAAAAACTCACAGTTGGATCGACCCGATCTTAGGATACATCATTGCAGGAGTGGAACCCCCGGACGAAAACGACGCTAAACTCATCAGGAGGAAGGCTTCTTCCTATTTAGTCATTGATGGAACGTTATACAAAAGAAGCCTCTCCTCACCGTTGTTGAAATGCATCGAGGGAGAAGAAGCAGCTTATGTCCTGGCAGAAATACACGAGGGAATATGCGGTCAACACCTCAGAGCTCTCTCTTTGGCTCGAAAAACTCTCCGTGCCGGATACTACTGGCCAACCGTGGCAGCCGATGCCAGTGCTTATGTAAAGAAATGCAAAAAATGTCAGATTCACGCCAACGTCCATGTTGCTCCTCCAACAGATCTAACGAGCTTGTCCTCCACATGGCCATTTGCATGGTGGGGGATAGACCTCTTGGGGCCATTCTCGACAGCTCCAGGCCAGATTAAATACTTAATCGTCGCAGTCGATTACTTCAGCAAATGGATAGAAGCAGAACCCCTGGCTACCATAACTGCAAGAAACTGCATCAAATTTTTTAGGAAAAACATCATGAGCAGGTTCGGCATCCCCGAGGTAGTGATAACGGACAATGGAACCCAATTTGCCGACAAGGGCTTCAGAAAGCTGATGTCCGACCTAAAAATCAAACTCCGCTTCACGTCAGTTGAACACCCTCAAACCAACGGACAAGTAGAAGCCGCGAACAAAATAATATTAAACGACCTAAGGCGACGTCTAGACAACGCAAAAGGGAACCGGGTGGAAGAGCTACCTTATTTCCTCTGGGGATATAGGACCGCCCAACAAACCTCCACAGGAGAGACGCCATTTCGACTCTCTTATGGCAGCGAGACAGTCATTCCTGTCGAGATTGGCGAACTCAGCTGGAGAACGGCAAACTCCAAAACCCTAAACGAGAATAGCCAAGCCTTAAGAGAGGAGCTCGATCTCATCGATGAAATTTGGGGTCGAGCCTCACTCCGAGAAGCAATCGTCAAACAAGGAGTAACGACCAGGTACAATGCTAAAGTCGTTCCCAGAGATTTCGAGCTAGGCGATCTGGTTCTTCGAAGGGCTGGTGTTGGTCTTAAAAATGCTTCTCAAGGAAAGCTCGCACCGAATTGGGAAGGACCATATCGTGTCATTTTTAAAACTGGTAAGGGCGCCTTTGAACGGAAATTGCATCAATCTCTCCAAAAAGGACACCACTCAGTAATGCTCCTATAATTGTAAATCGAGTTCCTCATTTAAATGATAAATCAATAAACTGTCCGACGTTCCACACTTTCTTGTTTTCATCAAAACAATAACCCAAGGATCAAATTTACAGCTTCGGAAGAGACTCGAACCTCGAGCCCCTCAGGTTCGATCTTGGGATCTCCCTAAGCGACCAACCATGGTCGCAACCCTTTGTTACCAGTTAAATCCGAGCCGAGTCTTGATAAACCGTTTCAAAGGGACCAGGTCTTCTGGGATCGAAATATCCTCAGAACGACCATTGGCCACAGCTGCCAATACCCCTATAGGGCGAGTTAAATTTGGGCCGAGTCCTGGTAAACTGCTCTATAGGCCAACGTTTATGAAACACCTCGGGCCCCCCAGGTGCGAAACGATCTCCGAGTCCTGGATGAAACACCTCGGCCCCCCCCAGGTGCGAAATGATCGAGTTTTGTATAGACTCGATCGGAAAAGCATACACCCAGAACTTCTGCAAAAAATGTTGGAAACCATTAAGTGTCTGAGGACGGAAAGACGACAATCTTCTCCTCCGTCACTGGGTCGACCTTGACAATACAGGCCCATCGACCTCGTGATCAGCATCAATAACCGTCGGGTCTAGCGGAAGAGAGGGATGAAGTAAAAGAACCTGCAGGATGGCACCTTGAAAACCTTCTTTGTACATCTCAAGTGCCGCCTCAGCAGCCTCCTTTGCATCCCTCTTACTTTGTTGGAGGGCAATCTGAAGATCGGAAATACGAGCTTCTGGATCGGTACTAGATTCAGCCCACACCTACGAGCTTTTCTTCAAGCTATCCTCCAGCTCGATGATTCGTTCTTCCGAGACCCTTGCCTTTCTCTTCGCCTCGGCCTCAGACTCCTCTAGGACCTTAAGCTCATCTTCGAGCTGCTTCACACGAGCTTCGGCAGTCTCTGCACGATTCAGGGCAGTTACCTTCAACGCGGTAAGGATCTCTGCGCCTTCCTTCAAAGCCCGAAGCTCGAACTTGACCTGACCCAGCTCATTGGTCCTCGAAGACAATTCCTCCAAAAGTTTAAAACGTTTTGCCTTCTTGGTCTCCAGAAACTCTACAGACGTATCAAGGAACATATCAAAACAAAGAGGAAAATCATAAACAAATCAACAAAACCGGCAAAATCAACAAAAAACCCACCTTCAGCTCACTTCTTGTACTTCGTTTTTGCAATTTTGTGAACCTCGGCAAGATTCAGAAAGATCTGGGCCGACGCTGCAATGGGATCTTCACGCCACTGCTCGAAATTTTGTTCTAAAAACTCCTCGTCCAGGGGAACAGCCTTGTATTTATGCTTGGACCTCTTCCCAGTCTTTGCTTTTTTGGCCGATCCAGACTCATCATCGACCCAGATCGCCCCCTTTTTACAGAGGTCCCCACATCGATCCTTTTCCCCTTCTCAGTCTCGGCACGTGCCAGGTCTTTCTGAGTAACGGTGGTAACCGGTTTGGCAGCGATGGCGATCTCTTCAGCCTCGACAACAGGTCTAGGTTGAGAAGGTACTTGCAACGGTACCCCTGCTTGCTCAACACCAGCCGATTGCATCGCCAGCTTCTTCAAAAACGCGAGCTTCTTAGGTGCCATCGTGTATGAAAAACAAGAAAAAGAAGAGTTATGTAACTTACAGAAATTTCAAATACACAAAAATTCACTACAGAAAGACGATCTACCTAAAACCATTTGCACCCGAGCCCGCTTCCCAGCCTGGACTAAACGATCCGTAGGGATACCCCGGTATTTATGCTTTGAGAATGGAACCCTTTGGGAAATAAAAATCAGAATCGCCTTTGTGAGACGATCTTCAACGCTCAACCGATCCTCACTAACAGAGTAGGAATGTGAAGATCGATTAAAATGACCATGACTCCAACCAATAGGGAATTTGGTGGACACCAAGGTCCGACCATCATCTCCGAACTTCCCTACACAGTCAATGGCCTTATCATTAACCGGTTAGACCCAATAAAATAGCTGCTTCCAACTCCCCCTCAGTGAGTCCGCATAAGCTTTGAAGATCTTCGCTCCTCGCCTCGAGCGAAAACTCACATGCTCGCGACCGGACTTATCCTCCCCACTATTCCGATTGAGCTCGAACAAATGGAAGATAAGGGGGGACGACGCCGGTCTCTCCAGGTGAATACACATCAACTCAAAGGCTTGGAGGAAAGCCCATGCATTTGGATGTAGCTGGGAGGGTGCTACGTCCAACTCCGCCAGGACTGTCTGCTCAAGAGAAGTACTGTCTGCTCAAGAGAAGTAAAAGGAGGCCGGATGTTCATATCATTTATCGTCACGTGGTACATAGTAAATTTAAGATCTCCTTCCCAGGAAGCCACGTGCTCTCCATCCTTCATACCTTCGACCCTCCAAATATTCCTCTCAGAACGCCCAACAATTTTACGACCTACCGACTCTAGGTTATGGCCCGAACGATACAACGATTCGATCTCCAAAACCTTGGCGGAAACCCAATCATAAGGGCGAACCTCCCGAACCGGCACGTCATGAGCCCCAGGACCGGTACTGGAATAACCGTCGACTGAAGCATCAAAAGCACGACTCGTGCTTGGCTGGTCCATGTCTTCGGCATCAGAGCTCTTCCCAAAGTCAGCATCAGAGCTCTCCGATTCAATAGTATCCGAGCTCCCCTGTCTTTCCCCCGATCGAACCTCCTCATCAGAATCCGAAGAGAGAGCCACCACATCGACCATCCGGACTTCCTCCATAGCTCCCACAACATCTGGAACGGATTCATTAACATCGTTTACCGTAGAAAAACTTTCAACATCGATATTTTCCTCTGCTTGCTCGCTGGTAGGAGCAGAGGGCGGATGATCTTGCTCGTCTGGAACACCAACCATTGACTGATTCTCTCGACTTTCAGGGACGTCACCACCGGAGGCCATGATCTTTACAAACTCATTTCGATATTCGGTTATGTCCCTACGGGTTTGTTTGGTCCTCGCCAGATCTAAAAAGCTGCAGAAATAGGGGACGAAGTGCCAGGACAAAAAAAATCGCAAATGGGTCCGCGAGCAAGTCGGAACCCGACCTGACGACCCCCACTCTGAGCGAACAAATAAAAACTAGGAAGGGTCCAAAACGCAAACACAAAAAAACATTAAAAACTAACCTCGAAGTGAAGCAGATGAGTAGATCGGATCCGGAACAACTCTTCTTGTCGACCTGAAGATAAGCTACTATCACTCTGACCGCTTTGCTCGAAGAGAAGCTCGACACCTCAAGACCGGAAGTCGGAACAGAAGGAGTTAATCAAGACCGGTAGTCAGCAGAAGAAGTTGCGCAGCAACAAAACAAGAGCAAGTGACCCCCTATTTATAGTGGGCCGAATATCATGGATTGAGCCTGGAAGTCGAATCAACGCGTCCAATCAAAACCCAAAGGTCAGGCACTAAAAACAAAAACGTCACCATCATTAGCCGCCATCGTAATGCACGTCGTGTCAGAAACATTTAACGCCTGGCACTAAATCCAAGGCGCTGATCCCGCTGCCCAAAAGAAAGCTCGATAAAGAAAGCTCGGTACATCTCATGATCGACAAAGGTAACATCAGCTTATCAAGCCAAGATCGCCCCTTAGGCGACCAGGCTTGGGGGGCCACTGTTATGGTAATAAGTAAAAGGCCTTCTTTAATAAGGCCCAATGATCAACCAGCCCACATCCAGAAAATCTAGCCCAATCAACCTACGGTTCAGATACCTCTGCAAGATCTAATGGCCCAAGATCGTCATAACAAACATCACACAAACTCTATAAATACCACATTCAATGCTCATAAATGTAAGCAATGCCCAAGACTAAAATATTGATTCACTCAGACACTGACTTGAGCATCGGAGTATTCCTGCAGGTACAACACCGCCATCTCAAGATCGAACATCGCCATCTCAAGATCGAACGCCGCTGATCAAGGACGACACCTACCAACTACTTCAGAAGTACGGTATAGAACAAAAATTATTATCATTATACTTAGTGACCGAGTAATTGACGCGCAGCATATAATGAAATTAACACTTCTTTATAAGTTTGATTTGAGAGCTTCTATAAGTAATAAAACCACCTGTGAGACCAACTTTAACAGTGTTTATCAAAAACTTCTTCTTAAAAAAACCTCTTTTCTAATAAGAACTTTGATAATAGGAAGTACAGCACCTTCCTTTCAACATCTACATATTTACAATCAGTCACGTGATTTTTATCACATATTCATAGTTAGTAAAACTAAAATTCACAAAGTAAAACCAAACCATCTAAAACAAAAAGCACCAAATAAAAAAAACCAGCCATCAAGAAAGTTGGAGTGATAATACACTAATATCAACAAAACCACAATCAAAGCAGCCACACCCCAAGGAGAGCTTCCTTCAGAAGGACCTTGGTAAGTTCTCCTACTGCTGCTACTATTCCATCCAGAGAACCAATCACAACTCTCCATTGATGATACTAAACGAACTATAAATATCAGCCCAACTGGTGTAGCAAACATAGAGTAATATAGAAAGGTAATAACGTGACACCTCTCTAATAAAATAATCTGAGTTCTGCTTTTGTAGTCTAACCTTGAAAAATATTAGATAGTTTGATAATGATTCAAACATTAGTCTCATAGTATGTCAAAATAATTCTCTAACTTTGGTATGGAAGAAGTTGGTATAATATTATCTCTATATGGTTAGACAAATCTATTAGTTTTTCGCGGATAAGTTTGTAGTGAGTGTTTGGTAATATTAGTTAGCTTATTGCATTTTTTCATATATCAGATTGGATTCCCTCTAGTAACATTGTTGTAGATTTTATATTTATAAGCTATTTCAACTGCTAATTTTACTCAACGCTTTGAATTCAATTCACTAGCGTATTCTTAATCAGCCCACTCACTATAAGCTAGTTTATCCTCTGTTAGCTACTACTTACCAAACAAAGCATGAATATATTTTATGCAGGAGAAATGTTATAGCGAGAAAGATGAATTAAAGTTTGTTTAACAATGTCTATCCGCTAGCTTACAATAGATAGTTTATAGTGTATAAACTCGTAGTAAGTGTTTGATACTACTAGTTTATAGCATTTGGCCAAACACTAGATGATGTTGCGTTTCAGCTTATAACATTTTTCTCATTTTTATTTTCATTATCACTTTAATTAAATTCTCTATTTTTTTATAAGAGAAGATTAGGTGAGTTGGGCTCCGGGGTTCACCATGGCCAGGGTAGGCCTCACGGTTCTTTGAGGGCTTACAGAGGTACTTACAGATTACACACCAAAGAAGTCCTCACATCGGTGGCAGGAGTTGAACTCACGCCCTTGCGGGGAATGAGTCAACTTCTTACCAACTGAGTAAACTTTAATTAAATTCTCTATTTATCCTTTATTAAATGAATATTTCTTATGTTTAAAAATTTATTACAAATGTCTATTTATATTGATTTATGTTAATAAATTATTTTAACTGCTAATTTTTATCAATTGCATTAATTTAAAATATTAGTTTATCTACTATCAGTTATATGTTATCAACTCATTTGTGATAAGTTAGTTTCTTAACTATCTGCAACTTTTCATCAAATAGATATAAGAGAGAGCTAGATAAAAAAAATCACCTATCTTTTCTCACCTAATGTTAGAGAATTTAGTCTTTAAAATAACTCGTGTCTTAGAAATAGCTTGACGGGACCGACATGAATGACTTTTTGTTTTTTTTACCATTGCTTGTTATTCAGGGAGTGTCGCGCGTTCAACGAAAGACCAATCTCCACTCGTACTTAAAATTAAATTTCGCACCGCTCAACCCCGAGTTTGTTCACTGCAGAAATCAAATTTGGGAGCACATCAACCTGGGTCCCAAAATAGATTAAGTCATTGGACCAAAAGTTTTAAATTAGTTATTTATATGAGGTAGTAGGTTGGAAAATGAATGTCCATTATGAGGGTTGCCCCAGCACTTAAAGGAAGACACGTTTCATTATCCCATGAAATGGTGCAGGATTGTCCATAGAGCTTTAACCTACAGGAAATTACTTGTTCAATTTACTTACTGAACAACAGAGGTTATGTTAAACATTTTTGTTTACGGCCATAAATTTTCTGTAGAGGTTACGAATGAAATACATTTTAGTCAAGTTTTATTTGTAGCAATGATCATTATTTCTAAATCAAATCAATATTGACAACGACATTTTACCAAATCAAAATTGATACGGACTCAAATCTTTACACATCAAAGGTATGCTTTCCCTTTATTTCACTTTCGCTCATTTCCTACTCAATTGAATTGCAGGCAACGTTATTAAAAAAGAAAAGCAAAATATTACAAAATCCAAAAAACTGCGATATTTGTATCTCTAACTTTAGGCCCGTTTGGTTGGCAGATAAGCTCGAGTAACTGTTTGATACCACTAACTCGTAGCATTTTTTGCCAACATATAACATTTTTTGAGTTTGGATCCCCACAAACAAAAATGAGTTTGAATCCTCACAAGTACTTGTGGGGCAATTTCGAAGAGAAAGTGACGCAAACAAAAATGAGTTTGAATCCTCACAAATACTTCTGAAATTGTCCCACAAGTACTTGTGAGGATCCGCCCGCAATCACATTTTTTTACGAATATTCTCTCATTCAATCACTAATTGATGAGTCATACCTACTTTAAAATAAACTCACGCTTTTCCTCCTTATTTTTCCCACCCCTTTTCACACACGCATATACACTCTCTTTAGCTGAGTAGCATAAAGAAGACCTCCATTTCGGATTTCTTTTTTCATTTCACAGAATTTTCCCAAAAGCAGGATCAGTATAACAAGTATGGGTATCACAAAAGGCGACGAGCCACTCTCTTCTTCAACTTCCTCTGGTTCACTTGAGAAGAGCTTTGGTGTAATCAGAAGAATCAAGGCCACGGCCAATATCAGAACAACATTTGGAGTACCAGTATCACAAGCCCTGGGTTTACAATAGTGGTAACCCATTAAGTGGTTAGAAAGCCTCAAAGAGAGAAAAGAAAGACTTAATAAAAGGGACTTACAATGATCAAGTGAGCATATAATGGCAACGGGAACTCATTAAGAACTAACATTATTGTCCTCTACACAACTCTTGACAGTTGTTTATTTAATATTATCTATTTAGTTAGGTCATCCTTTTCCGTAAGTGTCCCGATTTTATCATCACACATACACCAAAATGTGGGGTCAATTATAGCATTTATAGAATATAAGATTTAAGGCAGCGTTTGAGGATTATTATTATGAAATTTCAATTTGCTCTTAAATTAACAGTAAATCTAATTATAAGACACTTGAAACGAAGTGTGTGATTACCATTCTCCTCTCAACAATTCTTATTCCTTCCAAGCCCCCTTTTGTAGTATAAAAGAACAAGGCAAAGACAACCATTTGATCATTCACGGGCAAACATAAAGAATTCCTTGTGGCTTACATACATCAACCAAAGTTCGTAGTAAATAATTCACTGTGACAGAGTCACTTCCTCTAATTATGTTACTGTGATACTTTCAGTGTTATTTACTTTTTTTACTGTGTATTGCATTTACCTTCTTTATTTCCGTTGTAATTCAGTGAGCTGTAGTAGTACTATTTAGTACGGTATCAATGAATGGAATAATCAGATTTTGCAATCCAACTTATATTCTCTCTATACTCTCTGTTGCGCAATTCTCAGCTAGATTCGCATTTATCATCCTCTTCCTTCGAACTTCATTCCATTATTGGAGTTCCTAGCCAAGAGTTGGGCTCCCTTTGATCCAAATTGATATTCAATCGGTCTCAATTGGTATCAAAGCACATTCTGGTGCTGAATCATGACTATTACTCGAAGCCAATCCGTCACTGACCTAGATCGGAAGTTGGAGGAAAATGTGTCAGCGATGAATGCTCGCATAGATCTGGTGCAGACAACACTCGATACGAGAATGGAAGAGCTTCGCAACTTGATTATCTCTCAGAACCAGGGCACCGGGCAACCGTCCAACGGTAGTTTCAACTCCCCGGCGAGAGAGCGACCTCACGTTGAAACGATACCAGATACCACCCCATCAACTCGAAACGATCCACCACCACCAGCTCGTAACTACTCCACTCGTATTTCGAAGGTTGATTTTCCGCGGTTTGATGGTAAGAAGGTTAAAGACTGGCTCTACAAGTGTGACCAGTTCTTCCTGCTAGACGAGACTCCCCCAGAATCAAGGGTGAGATTAGCGTCGATTCACCTTGAAGGACTAGCACTACAGTGGCATCTGAACTACATGAGGGCTAGGTTTGATGAATATCCTTCTTGGCCTCGGTATGTTGCAGATGTGAGACGTAGATTTGGCGATTTGTATGAGGATCCACTTGCTGATTTAATCCAGGTGAAACACTCTAAATCTGTCCAAACCTACATTGATGACTTTGAGCTTGCACTCACACAAGTGAATATACTACCTGGGCACGCGCTTAGCATTTTCATAGCTGGTCTAGATCCTATTACACAAGCTAATGTTCGTATGTTTAATCCAACCAACATTGCGCATGCCTCTAACCTAGCTAGGTTATTTGAAGCTACCAAACCCATATCCCAGAAATCAAACAATTTCAAACCAACATACAACAAACCACAAACACAATCAGCTCAACCTCCCCTGTTACCAAACCCACCAAACCAGAAAATTCAACAGTCCAAACCCTATTCTAAATCACAGTTAGAGGAGAGAAGTGCAAAGGGACTTTGTTGGTACTGTGACGAGCCCTACACATCAGCTCATAGACTAGTACACAAAGGAAAGCAAACTCTGATGATGATGGAGGGAGATGATGAGGAAGATGTTGTGGAACAAACACTGAAACCAGTCCTAGAACCTGTCTTAACTCCTATAGTTGACCAAGACATACCCCAAATATCCCTCCAAGCTATGACAGGATCCTCTAAGCATCAAACTATGCGTGTGAAGGGTTGGTACCTTAAGAAATTGTTGAATATCTTGCTTGATAGAGGTAGTACGCATAATTTCTTGGACTTATACAAGGCCAAGAAGCTCGGTTGTAAGCTAGTAGCAGTGGAACATATGTCAATTACTAGTGGTGGTGGCCACAAACTTGAGGCACCTTACATTTGCAAGGGTTTCAAGTGGAAAATACTTAATCAAGAGTTCACTGCTGATCTATATGTTTTACCTCTTGCTTGTTGTGATTTGATTTTAGGTGTGCAATGGCTCAAGTCTCTGGGCCCGATCTTGTGGGATTTTGCCAAACTTCGGATGGAATTTGCTATTGATGGGAGAAGAGTAGTGCTTCGGGGAGCTAAAACTTCTGGAGTTAAATTGAACTCCAATAAAGCAATGAACCAGGCTCTGGATCAAGGTGCAGAACTATGCTTTCTTGAAGTGAACCAGGTCTCCCCACAGTTTATTCTGCCTACTTGTAATCTGTCCAGTTCAGGTACGGTTCAACCCGTAATTCCTAAAGAAATATCAGTGCTGATAGATGATTACCGTGATATCTTTGTTGAGCCTAAGGAACTACCACCCTTGAGAGAAGGGTTTGATCACAAAATTCCTTTGAAAGAAGAAACTGTGACAGTGAATATGCGTCCCTATAGATATTCAGTTCTGCAGAAGGATATAGTGGACAATTTGGTAGGTGAAATGCTCACTCAAGGGGTTATACGCCATAGTAACAGTCCATTTGCTTCCCCTACAGTGTTAGTTAGGAAGAAGGATGGATCATGGAGGCTATGCGTAGACTATAGGAAGCTTAATCAGTACACTGTGAAGGATAGGTTTCCAATTCCCCTAATTGAGGATCTCATGGATGAACTTGGAGGTGCTACCATCTTTTTTCAAGTTGGATCTAAGGTCTGGATATCATCAGTTGAGAATGAGTGAAGGGGAAGAATTCAAAACAGCCTTTAAAACTCATAGTGGACATTTTGAGTACCTAGTGATGCCGTTTGGCCTCACTAATGCCCCTGCTTCATTCCAAGCTCTTATGAATCATGTATTCCAAGCTTTCTTAAGAAAGTTTGTGATTATCTTTTTTGATGACATTTTAGTTTACAGTTCCTCTTTGCAGGCACATGTGCAACACCTTGCTCAAGTATTTGACATTGTGAGAGCTAACCATCTGTTTTTGAAGCAATCCAAATGCCAGTTTGTGTTGTGCGAAAAGGTGATGTGCAAGTATACACAATCGCAACAAGTAATATAATGATATGTAAAGTTCGTTCCCACAGGGATTGGAATTAATCTAAGAAGTTTAAGTGATTAGAATCTTAGTGAAAAGAATTAAGTAACAAGTAAAGGTAAAAAGTTGTAAACATTATAAGTTGTGATAAAACAGTATTAAGTTTGAAGTAATTAAAGGTGAGTTGGATAGCTCAATAGTTATGTAAATTGCCAAGAGTAATGTTCAAATAATATTTAGACGCTGTAGCGTTAAGCGCTGTAACACTTGAGAATCCGTAGACGCTGTAGCGCTTTGGTGGCGTGCCTTTCAGTCACTTTCGTCAGGGTTATGTTACAAGACTCCTATGTCTAGGCTCTAAATAAGTTTTACCCCTGTATATTAAGCTCTTACAACATTTGCCTTATGAACTATTACTCCCCTATGTCTAGAGTTAAGTAGTGCTTCCTTTAAATGTCTTTAAAGGGTTTTCATTCATATCATTCCTTGAGTTCTCTTTGTGAACCATGTATGTACCCACAAAGTTACCTTGTTTTAGTTGATCATTCCCAAAACAAGATTGAAAGTATTATGACACAAGGAATAAAACACAAACATCATAATATTATACAAAAGTTACTCAAGGTTCATTACATACCAAGAACAATCCAACTACAACAAAGTTAGCTCATCACAAGTTCCATCAACATAATACAACTAGGGAGTATGTATTACCGTATGAAGACAAGAGAAGAGTGGTTGCAAAAGATACACTCCAATGATCCCAAGTAGCATACAAGAGATGAAGTTGAGGCATGAGCAAAACCTTGGATGAAGACTAGAAAAACTATGCTAAAAATAAAAGCTTAAAGGTAGTGTATCAATGGAGAAAAACTACTATGTCATGTGTAGTTCTTTTTCCAAGTTGTCACTACTTGTCTACGTATGTTACCTCCTAGAGAAGCAATCTTAATTAATCTAATTATTAACTAAGTCTTAATAGAATAATAATATTACATGATGATCATAAGACTTAGATATCATCCTTAAAGTACTTTACAAAAAGTGCTAATGATGGAATACAACAACTATCACATGAGTTCCATTTAGGAGGCGCCAAGTATAATTAAGCATCCACTTGAAAGTCAAAATATCCAGCTGAGAGGAAGAGATAAGGGTGGTGACTCATCATGTCCTCAAGTGGCCACACAAATATCTCAATGGTCAGCCGTCATATAACGCTGTAGCGTCTCCTTGATAGCATACCGCTGCAGCGCTAAAGCAAAGCATCAAACATATTCACAAAGGCATTTGATGATGCCTATGGTTTAAGGAATTGATTGATAACCTATATTTATTCTAATATTCATATATTCACATATTTAAGCACTAGAATTACTTGAGAAATAAGTTTGACTTAAGTATTAGGAGCATAAATAACCTATATAAAATACGGTTATCACACCCCCAAACTTAAACCATTGCTTGTCCCCAAGTAATGACACTTGAACAAGACAAAATGTTTATATAACTAGCTGCAGCTTTTAAATTAAACAGAATTTATGCATAAGCTAATTCTTATCATTTTCACACACCATAGTGGTCCACAATTCAAATAGAATCATTACTGCTCAGTTGTGAGTGTGTGATATCAAAGCTTAACTTAGTTTCTAGTTAATTTCAGAATTCCTCTAAGGTTTGGGAAGAATGGATTTCTTTTGGGTTAGGCAAAGAATTTTTTCAAAAAGAAGAGTAGGATAACAATTTAACACAAGATCTGAGGGGCTTCAAAGCACAGCAAAGGGCTTTAATTAGGCATTTTTCAGAATATTGGTCAGTGCAAAAACTTTTTATCTGGTGATCAAACGCTATAGCGCTTCAAAGTCCGTAGACGCTGTAGCGCTAGATTTTAATAATCAAAACTAGATGCTATCTTCATTACTGAGCTCCTTATTTGCATTTTCTTTTCATGCTTTTTGGAACAGCTCAGCAATTTATTTAAGATATTTTGCAACTTTTTTCAAGACCACATTCATTTTTATTCTTTTATTTTGCAAAGACCAATTTATCATCTTTTGTTCCTAGCCTTAACATAACCGATGCTCCCCCAAACTTAGCTTTTAAAACCACCCTCAATTTTTAATGAAAACTTGACTAACCCTTGGTTATCCAAAACTTAACTTTATCCTTAGATTACTCCTAGCTAACTAGGTTCTTCACTAAGCTTGGATTTTGTGTAAAAGCAGCAATAAAATCATTTCATTGTTTACACAATGCTGCCTTACTCAAAAATTCTTATTTATATTTGGCTATATATATGAATCAGCTTTTGCTTACTAAGAAATTTAAAACATGCAGCTAATCATACTTCCTTTTCAAGCATGCAAAATATACAACACATGCAAAACATGGCATAATTATAATTTATTATACTTAATATTTAAAAACATCATTGTACTTAATTTAAAACATTATTAACCATAAGGTCCTCCCCCAGAAATTAAATTTGGCAGTGTCCTCACTGCTTGCTTGACAAGAAAAGGGAGAGGCCTTAGAACAACAAAAAAAAGTTCAAAGTACATAACCGGCATAAGAAGCCAACAATTCTTGCCTTATTAGGCCTTCTTGAGCCTCTTACTGGCTCTTGAAGGGGCTGGGGCTCCTTTTGTTGCCTTTTTCTTCTTTGGCTGAGGTGGAGTAGTCTTTTCAGCCGCTACAGCGGTTGGTGGCGCTGTAGCGCTTGCTTCCTGTACTGCTGCCGCTGAAGCGTCTGATTCCTGCACTTCTTCTTCCTCTTCTGTTTGCTCTTGCTCCTGCTCTTGCTCTTTTTCTTCCAGCACTGGCTCTGTTTCATCCTGCAAATTCACTAGCTCCTCAGCAGCCTCCTTCTCAGTTTCCTCCTCTGTTAGAATTACCTCAGGCACTGCGTCACTAGGTACTGCAGACATAGTTGCTGCAGCACCTACTGGCTGAACACCTTCTTCTGGGTGCTCAGCCAGTTTGACACCTGGGTTTCTTCTTGCCTTGGTGTATGACTGATAAACTTACTTGGGATGTTCAGTTGGGTTTTCTTTTGTGATTGGGTGTTTTGGTTCAGGCTTCTTAGGTGTGACTTGCTTGGCAGGTGTTTTCTTGGGTGTTGGTTTGGTTGGTTCAGGGATGGAGGTGGGGGTTGATGGTGGATTAGATGATTTGGCAGCGGGGGTTTTTGGTTTCTTTGGGCTTGGGGTTGGGTCACACTGTATTTCTTCTGCTTGCTCATCTTCTTCACTCTCAGATTCTTCTTCAGTATCACTCTCCTCTCCTGATGATTCTTCATCATCCTGTTTTCCATCTCTTTCATAACTGCAATTGTTTCTTCTTCATCTTCTTCACTTATGTTTTCAATGTCATCAGAATCCAGACTTTCCTCCTCTACCACAGCTTTTTGCACTTTCTTTGCTGGGCTAGGCTTTGTTTTCTTTGCTGGGCTAGTGACAGCTTTTTTCTTTTTTGTTCTAACTCCCTTTTTCTCTGGTTTTTCAACTGTCTCTTTCTCCAGTAGCCAATCAGGGAATTGAGGAGGGGGGAATGGATGTTTTTCCTTTGGATATCTGGGCATACATTGCTTTTCCCAGTCAAATTTTTCCTTTACAAATTTGCAGAGGACCTGCTGCTTCAGCTCTAAGCGCTGTAGCGCTGCAGAGTCAGAAGACGCTGCAGCGGCAGGTCTCTGCTTAACTTTGAAAATTCAAGGAAATGCCCCAAGAGGGGATCTTCTTTCTTCTTTCATTTCAACCTCTACATCAGCTTCCAAACACAACTCAGTAATTAAACAAGGAAAATATAAATTACCTCCCTTTTTAACTCTGCACTTCTCTATCTCCCTTGCTATCAATCTTCCTACGTCTATCTTTTCTCCAGCCATTATTGCATCAATGACGATGAGTCTTTCTTTTTCCACAAATGTTGTGTGAGATGTAGGCAGTGAGATGTAGGCAGCAGGGAGTGTTTGATGAAACTACACCACAGATTGGCTTCTTCACACAGATAGGCTTTTTTAATTTTGTATTCAGCCCCAAATTTATCCCATGTTGATCCTTCCACACAAATCCTTCTTCTAACAGCTTCCATTTCTTCGTCTCCCCAGTTCAGAACTTTAGTTTCCAACGCCTTTCCATGATAGCCCAGATAGAAAATATCATTGATTGTTCTGGAGTTGAAATTTACAGTTTCACCTCTTACCAGTGAATGTGTTTGAGGCTTTCCCTCCTTAGGCTCTTCAATGCCAGAGTAGAACTCTCGTACCAAAGACGTCATGTAGTCCTTTCGATGCTTAATGAAGCTCTCCCATCCCAGCGCTGTGACAGCGGTTGAGAAAGCTTCAGGAGCACTGTCTGTCTTGAATCCCCTCTCAGCTATGAAGTCCATCTTCCAAAACCTCTGAGGATCTGGATTTGCCTTGGCCATGGTGGTTTTGATAGGATTTGAGGGTTCTGGTTTCCTAGTGGCTCCCTTGCCAGATCGTTTTAGGGCAGCTTTCTTTTTAGTCATGGTTGGTTAAGAGCTTGCGTATTTGTTTCTGGGTGCTTTGGGAAATGTTGGTGTGTGTTGGGACGAAGGAAGAAGAAGGAATGAATGTTATGAGTGGTGAGTGGTAACGGTTGAGAGGAGTTTCAGAGAGCAAGGAAAGAGAAAAAAAGAAAATGATAGCGTGGGGAGTTGTGGATATTAAAGTGACGGTTTGTGAGTGAAGTGGGAGAGAGAAAAAGAAACTGTTGATTTGACAATTGCAGGTGAATAGGTGCACGTGCTGGTCAGACTAGGGATGAGGGCACAGTGCCAGCTCACCCTGAGGAAGATCTTTTTATTTTTATTTTTATTTTTTTGTTTGACCACACCCAGCCTTGATTTAACGCAACCGCTACAGCGCTCTTGTGATAAGCAACCGCTACAGCGTTTATCCTAATTTCCTGCATAGAAAATAAACATAAAAATTTTGTTAAAATCCTTGGGGTGCCTCCCAAGAGCGCTTGCTTTAAAGTCTGCAGCCAGACTTTCTCTTTCAAATTAGAGATCTTTAAGCTCAATTGTGGTTTTGTTTCTTACCACATTTTCACCAAAATATTGTTTAACCCTTTGGCCATTCACTTTGAAGGTGGTATTGGTTGTTATATCATAGAGGTCCACAGCCCCATGGCTGTATATTTTTATCAATTGAAAAGGGCCTGACCACCTAGATTTTAACTTTCCAGGAAACAATCTTAACCTGGAGTTGTAAAGCAGTACCTGTCCTCCTTCAGTGAGATCTCTTTTTATCAATTTTTGATCATGCCATATTTTGGTTTTTTCTTTATAAATTGCTGCATTCTCATAGGCAAAATGCCTAAGTTCTTCCAATTCATTTAGTTGCAGCAATCTAGCATCTCCTACTTTCTTGTAGTCAAAATTGAGTTTTTTTAGAGCCCAATGGGCCTTGTGCTGAAGTTCAATTGGTAGGTGACAGGACTTCCCATAAACCAACCTATAGGGAGACATCCCCAAAGGTGTTTTATAAGTTGTTCTGTAGGCCCATAAAGCATCATCTAGATGTATTGACCATTCTTTCCTTGAAGGCCCTACCATCTTTTCCAATATTCTTTTTATTTCTCTGTTTGACAATTCAGTTTGACCACTAGTTTGTAGATGATAAGCAGTTGCTATTTTATGTTTGACTCCATATTTAGCCAATAGGGTCTCAATTAATTTATTACAAAAATGAGATCCCTCATCACTTATGATGGCTCTAGGAGTTCCAAAACGAGTGAAAATGTTTTTCAATAAAAATTTGCTCACAGACCTTGCATCATTGTTGGGTAAAGCAACAGCTTCCACCCATTTTGAAACATAGTCTACAGCTACTAAAATGTATAGGTTTCCATGAGAAGGAGGAAAATGTCCCATGAAATCCATTCCCCAAACATCAAAGAGTTCAACCTCTAGAATGTTTGTTAAAGGCATTTCATGTTTGTTTGAAATGTTCCCTGTTATTTGGCACCTATCACATTTTTTTACAAAGTCTTGAGCATCTTTAAAAAGTGAAGGCCAAAAGTAGCCAGATTGCAATACCTTTGCAGCAGTTCTAACACCACCAAAATGCCCACCACATGGTGCAGAATGGCAGTGCTGTAGCACTTGAATTTGTTCTTCCTTTGCTAGGCATCTCCTCATTAACTGGTCTTGACACTTCTTGTATAGAAAAGGTTCATCCCAATAATATTGTTTCATTGTGTGGAAGAACCTTCTCCTTTGCTGATAAGTCATCTCAGCAGGTACCACCTTGCTAACCAAAAAATTAACTATGTCAGCATACCAAGGTGTTGCAGGCTCAGCCGCTACAGCGTCAAGTGTTTTTACACTGGCCGCTACAGCGGTTGATGATTCAGCAGTTATTGTCAATAGCTGCTCATCTGGAAAGTATTCCTTGATCTCCCCACCTGCTGTACCTGCAATGTCTCTTTCCAATCTAGAGAGATGATCAGCAACTTGGTTCTCCACTCCCTTTTTATCCCTTATTTCTAAATCAAATTCTTGGAGTAGGAGAACCCACCTAATTAGCCTAGGCTTTGCATCTTTCTTTGTTATCAAATATTTAATGGCTGAATGGTCTGTGAAGACAATTACCTTGGTGCCAACCAAATATGATCTAAATTTATCAAATGCAAAGACTACAGCTAATAGTTCTTTTTCAGTGACTGTGTAATTCAATTGAGCTTCTACAAGTGTTTTGCTAGCATAATATATAGAGTGAAAAATTTTATCATACCTTTGCCCAAGCACAGCTCCAATGGCAAAGTCACTAGCATCACACATAAGCTCAAAAGGCTTACTCCAGTCAGGAGCTATAATAACTGGTGCTGTTATTAAAGCTCTCTTCAATTTATCAAAGGCTAACATGTATGGCTCATCAAATATGAAGGGGTTATCATGCTGTAACAGTTGACACAAAGGTTTGGATATTTTTGAAAAATCTTTTATGAATCTCCTATAGAATCCAGCATGCCCCAAAAAGCTTCTTATACCTTTGATGTTGGTTGGAGGAGATAGCTTCTCAATGACCTCTATTTTAGCCTTATCCACTTCCAATTCTTTTTTGGATATCTTATGCCCCAAAACTATACCTTCTTGCACCATAAAATGGCATTTCTCCCAGTTCAGCACAAGGTTAGTCTCTTCACATCTAATCAAAATTTCTTCCAAGTTGGATAGGCATAGATGGAATGTTTCTCCAAATACAGAGAAATCATCCATGAAGACTTCCATGGATCTTTCAATGTAATCCGAGAAAATTGCCATCATACACCTTTGAAAAGTGGCAGGTGCATTACACAGGCCAAATGGCATCCTTCTAAAAGCAAAGGTGCCATATGGACAAGTGAATGTAGTCTTTTGCTGATCTTCAGGCAATATTGCAATCTGGTTATAACCTGAATAACCATCAAGAAAGCAATAAAACTCTTTACCTGCTAGCCTGTCTAGCATCTGGTCAATGAAAGGCAATGGAAAATGGTCCTTTCTTGTTGCCTTATTCAACCTCCTGTAATCCATGCATATTCTCCAGCCTGTTATTTTTCTGGTTGGAAGCATCTCATTCATCTCATTAGTTATTACTGTTACCCCTCCCTTCTTTGGCACACACTGCACAGGACTAACCCATGCACTGTCAGATATGGGGTATACAATACCTGCATCCAACCACTTAATGATTTCCTTCTTCACCACATCTTTCATAATTGGATTCAACTTCCTCTGCCCTTCAATGCAATTTTTAGAGTCTTCTTCTAACACTATTCTGTGCATACAAATGGTTGGGCTGATACCCTTTATATCTGACATTTGCCAACCAATTGCCTTTTTATGCCGCTGTAGCGTCTGAATCAGATCCTGTTCCTGCTTTTCAGAAAGGTCAGAAGCAATTATATCAGGCAAAGTACTATTGTTACCTAGATAAGCATATTTGAGGTGTGAAGGCAACTCTTTAAGTTCCAGAGTTGGTGGTTGTTCAATGGAGGGGAGACCCTTTCTCATGTCTGAATTCTCCTGCTCCAAAGATTCATATTTCTTAGCCCAAATTTCTTTGACTGTCTGTTCCTCCTCCTCTGCAGCTTCTGCATCAGACCCTGTATCTTCACTACTGTCCAGTAATTGCCTCAGATGATCTGTGCTTTTCTGGAAGTGTTCCTGAACTACTTTGTCAATAGCAGAGACAAAATAGCACTCTTCAATATTGGGTCCTGGAAATTTCATAGCATTGAGAATGTTGAACTTGACTTCTTGGTCATTGACCCTCATGATCAATTCTCCTCTCTGTAAATCTATCAAAGTTCTTCCAGTGGCCAAGAATGGCCTTCCCAGTATGATGGGTACTTCTTTATCTGCATCAAAGTCCAAGATTACAAAATCAACAGGAAATACAAATTTGTCTACCTTTATTAGAACATCTTCTAAAATTCCTTCTGGATATGCAAGAGTTCTATCAGCTAGCTGCAGTGTAAGTGAGGTAGGTCTGGCAGTTCCCACTCCTAGCTGTGTATATATGGACTTGGGCATAAGGTTTATGCTGGCTCCCAAATCACATAGAGCACGGCCAGAGTAAAAATTTCCAATTGAGCATGGTATAGTAAAACTGCCAGGATTCTTTGATTTGGGTGGGAGCTTGTTCTGCATCAACGTGCTGCATTCCCCAGTCATTGCCACTGTTTCAAACTCCCCTAGTCTCCTCCTCTTAGTAAGTACATCCTTCATAAACTTTGCATAGTTGGGCATTTGTTGGAGAGCTTCCACCAAAGGGACATTAATATGCAACTATTTAAGGACTTCTAGGAACTTGTAAAATTGCTTGTCTTCATGAGCCTTTCGAAGTCTTTGAGGATATGGAGGATCTGGGTATGTTGGAATAACTTTGGGTAGTGTTGGTGTTTTCTCAACAACAGGCGCTGCAGCGGTAGGTTCAGGCGCTGTAGCGCATGTTGTAGGTTCTTTTTGTTTTTCAGAATTTTTGTTTTTTTCATCATCTGAAACAGCTGATGATCCTATCAAATCTCTCCCACTCCTTAAAGTTATAGCTTTTACATGCTCATTCCCTGTAGTACTTGAAGTTGAAGCTTCTGTAGTGGATGGTAATGATCCACTAATTCTTTGGGAAAGGACATTAGCCATCTGCCCCATCTGTACTTCTAGATTTTTAATGGAAGCTTCATGAGTTTTCAGGGCTGTCTTGAAATCACTCATAAAGCCTTTCATCAATCCTTCTAATGAATTATCTATGACAGGGGCATTTTGTCTTTGGTAGTTCTGAGCAGGGAATCCTGGTGGATTTGCTGGAGCACTATAATTAGGTGCTGTTGCATTGCTGGCTCCCCATCTGAAATTGGGGTGGTTCTTCCAACCAGGATTATATGTATTTGAATAGGGATTATTGTTTTTATTGAAACCCACAAAGTTCACAGAGACAGGATTACCAGGACATTCTTCATACAAATGCTCTCCTCCACAGTATACACAGCTTACTGACCCTGGATAGGCTTGCTCAATAATAGCTACTGTAGGTTCATGTACCGCTGCAGCGGGAACCGCTATAGCGTTTGATGTGCTCATAGATTTTATCATGTTAGTAAGAGAGGCAACCGGTGCAGATAGAGCAGAAACTTCACTTACTTCATGCACACCAGCTACCTTCTTCTGCTGAGCTAACCTTTCTGTAGGCCATTGATAGCTATTTGTGGCAATATCATCAATCAGCTCACATGCCTCATTATAGGAGGTTTTCAACAACACACCCCCTGAAGAAGCATCTAACATTTGTCTGGTTGTTGGATCTAGTCCATTGTAGAAGGTTTCCATTTGGATAATCACCGGTATACCATGATGAGGGTACTTTCTTAACAGCTCCTTCCATCTCTCCCATGCCTCAAACAGTGTTTCAGCATCTCTTTGTCTGAATGCAGTAACCTCATTCCTCATTCTCGCATTCTTACTTGGAGGAAAATATTTTGCTAAGAATTTCTCAGCCATTTCATTCCAAGTATGGATAGAGTTAGGCTCTAGAGAAGTTAACCAGGCCTTTGCTCCATCCTTCAAGGAATAAGGAAAAAGTTTTAATCTGAATGCATCATCACTTACCCCTGGAATGATGAAGTTACTGCAGACTTCCAAAAATTGCTTCAAGTATAAATATGGGTCCTCTTGAGGAGCACCACCAAACTGTCCCACTGTTTGCAACATTTGGAACATCATAGGTTTGAATTCAAACTGAGCTGTGTTGAGAGTAGGTCTTGCTATGCTTGTCTCCATGGTTTGTGGATCAAACACAACATAGTCCCTCATTGGTCTATCTCTGTCATTTACCATTTGAGCAGGTCCTTCATTTATGAATTGATGTCTGTGCCAGTCCTCTTGGTCATGTAAGGTTGGAGTGGGTGGCTGCTGATGTCTACCTCTACCCCTTCCACCTGGTTCAGTCCCTCCTCTACCAGAGCTAGATCTGCCATGTAGAGTGGTAGCTCTACCACAATTGGTCCTATGACTATGTTCTGACATGGTGGGTCTGAGCCTGTGAAGATGTCTTAGTTTCTTGAACCTTCTCTCTGGTTCTGAGTATGGTTCAAATTCTGGTGGTTGAGACCTGGGCATACGCAGACGCAGTAGCGCTTACTGCTGCAGCAACAAGAAACAACACACCAGTATAAAATAGGCACTAAGTTTACTAAAAACTTAAACAATGAAAATTAAATGCAATCCCCGGCAACGGCGCCAAAAACTTGTTGTGGGAAAAGGTGATGTGCAAGTATACACAATCGCAACAAGTAATATAATGATATGTAAAGTTCGTTCCCACAGGGATTGGAATTAATCTAAGAAGTTTAAGTGATTAGAATCTTAGTGAAAAGAATTAAGTAACAAGTAAAGGTAAAGAGTTGTAAACATTATAAGTTGTGATAAACAGTATTAAGTTTGAAGTAATTAAATGTGAGTTGGATAGCTCAATAGTTATGTAAATTGCCAAGAGTAATGTTCAAATAATATTTAGACGCTGTAGCGTTAATCGCTGTAGCGCCTGAGAATCCGTAGACGCTGTAGCGCTTTGGTGGCGTGCCTTTCAGTCACTTTCGTCAGGGTTATGTTACAAGACTCCTATGTCTAGGCTCTAAATAAGTTTTACCCCTGTATATTAAGCTCTTACAACATTTGCCTTATGAACTATTACTCCCCTATGTCTAGAGTTAAGTAGTGCTTCCTTTAAATGTCTTTAAAGGGTTTTCATTCATATCATTCCTTGAGTTCTCTTTGTGAACCATGTCTGTACCCACAAAGTTACCTTGTTTTAGTTGATCATTCCCACACCAAGATTGAAAGTATTATGACACAAGGAATAAAACACAAACATCATAATATTATACAAAAGTTACTCAAGGTTCATTACATACCAAGAACAATCCAACTACAACAAAGTTAGCTCATCACAAGTTCCATCAACATAATACAACTAGGGAGTATGTATTACCGTATGAAGACAAGAGAAGAGTGGTTGTAAAAGATACACTCCAATGATCCCAAGTAGCATACAAGAGATGAAGTTGAGGCGTGAGCAAAACCTTGGATGGAGACTAGAAAAACTATGCTAAAAATAAAAGCTTAAAGGTAGTGTATCAATGGAGAAAAACTACTATGTCATGTGTAGTTCTTTTTCCAAGTTGTCACTACTTGTCTACGTATGTTACCTCCTAGAGAAGCAATCTTAATTAATCTAATTATTAACTAAGTCTTAATAGAATAATAATATTACATGATGATCATAAGACTTAGATATTATCCTTAAAGTACTTTACAAAAAGTGCTAATGATGGAATACAACAACTATCACATGTGTTCCATTTAGGAGGCGCCAAGTGTAATTAAGCATCCACTTGAAAGTCAAAATATCCAGCTGAGAGGAAGAGATAAGGGTGGTGACTCATCATGTCCTCAAGTGGCCACACAAATATCTCAATGGTCAGCCGTCATATAACGCTGTAGCGTCTCCTTGATAGCATACCGCTGCAGCGCTAAAGCAAAGCATCAAACATATTCACAAAGGCATTTGATGATGCCTATGGTTTAAGGAATTGATTGATAACCTATATTTATTCTAATATTCATATATTCACATATTTAAGCACTAGAATTACTTGAGAAATAAGCTTGACTTAAGTATTAGGAGCATAAATAACCTATATAAAATAAGGTTATCAGTTTGCCACTGATCGTGTAGAGTACTTGGGTCATTTTATATCTCAGCAAGGAGTGTCAACTGACCCTGACAAAGTGAAGGCAGTGTGTGAATGGCCAGAACCGAAAACTCTAAAGCAATTAAGGGTTTTTTTGGAGCTAGCTGGATACTACAGAAGGTTTGTCAAGGACTTTGGTAAATTGGCAAAACCTTTAACTGATCTCTTGAAGAAGGAATGCTTTGTATGGACAGAGGCAGCAACTGCAGCATTTCAGCAGCTGAAGCAAGCACTGTCTATGGCGCCTGTCTTAGCTCTACCTGATTTTTCCAAGTTGTTTGTTTTGGAAACTGATGCATCTGGGAGGGGAATAGGAGCTGTACTCATGCAAGAGGGCCATCCAATAGCTTATATCAGCAAAGCACTAGGTCCAAGGCAACAAGCACTGTCAATTTATGAAAAGGAGTTACTAGCAATTGTCTACGCAGTGCAGAAATGGACTACATACTTGGCGCCTAAACCATTTGTTATTCGGACAGACCAGAAAAGCATCAAGCACATGCTTGAACAGAGGCTGAATACACCGTTTCAACAAGCGTGGGTGGCTAAACTGATGGGCTATGAATTTGAAATAGTCTATAAAGAAGGAAAAGAGAACCTGGCAGCTGATGCATTATCTAGGATTGAAGGAGCTGAGTTAATGTCAATGATCTTCAATACTGTGCAGAAGGACTTGCTTCAACAAATCAAGGATAGTTGGAAACAAGCCCCTATAGTGCAGAAGCTGATTGAAGATTTGGAAAAGGATCCCAACACTCACTCCAAATTTACGTGGCATGAACAGGTACTGAGAAGGAAGAACAAACTGGTGGTTGGTAACAGTTCAGAGGTTAAGGATTTTATACTAGATTGGATGCATAATTCTAGCATTGGAGGTCATTTAGGACGTGACAACACTGCTGCTAGAGTGAAATCACTGTTCTTTTGGAAAGGAATGACTAAAGACATACAAGCATATGTAAGGAACTGTACTGTTTGCCAGAGACAGAAGTTTGATCAAGCTGCCTCCCCTGGACTGCTACAACCTCTCCCAATTCCAGGCCGAATATGGGAATCTATAAGTATGGACTTTATAGATGGATTGCCTAAATCCAATGGAAAACAGGTTGTGTTTGTTGTGGTTGACAGATTGAGCAAGTATGCGCATTTCACAGCATTGGCACATCCATACACAGCCATTGATGTGGCTCAGATATTCTTAGATACTGTTTTCAAATTACATGGGTTACCTACCTCTATCATTTCTGATCGTGATCCTATCTTCCTCAGTGAGGTGTGGAAGGAGTTCTTCACACTGCAGGGTGTTTCCCTTAACAAGTCTAGTGCATATCATCCTCAAACGGATGGCCAAACTGAGATTGTCAACAAGGCTCTCGAAACATACCTGAGATGCATGTGTTCAGAGCAAGCTACTACGTGGAGTCACTGGTTGCCGTTAGCAGAGTGGTGGTATAATACCACATTTCATTCTTCAATCCAATGCACCCCTTATGAGGTAGTTTACGATCAAACTCCTCCTATTCATCTTCCATATCTACCTGGAGAATCTGGTTCTGGGACCGTAGATCGTTCCTTGGCTGCTAGAGAAGAAGCTTTGAAGCTGCTCAAGTTCCATTTAATCAGAGCACAAAACAGAATGAAGCAACATGCTGATAAACATAGGAGTGACAGACAATTTGCCATCGGTGACTACATGTTTCTAAAGCTGCAACCATATAGGCAGTATTCCTTGCGCAAACAGGCCTTCCACAAGCTCAATCCCAAGTACTACGGGCCTTACAAAGTGCTTGACAAGATTGGTGCAGTTGCGTACCAACTTGAATTACCTGCAGATTCAGGGATACACAATGTGATTCATGTATCACAGTTGAAACTTTGTCCTTCTCCTAATACTGCTGTTGTGCAACATCCTTCTGTTACTGCTGAGTTCAATGTCAGCAAAGAGCCAGAGTCCATTCTGGATAGGAAGATGGTCAAGCGAGGAAAAGTTGCTGCTACCAAAGTGTTGGTTAAATGGAAGAATTTACCACCAGAAATGGCTACCTGGGAGTTCTATTACGACCTGCTGAAGTCATTTCCAAAGTTTCACTCTTGAGGACAAGAGTGCTGTCAACGGAGGGGTGTTGTGACAGAGTCACTTCCTCTAATTATGTTACTGTGATACTTTCAGTGTTATTTACTTTTTTACTGTGTATTGCATTTACCTTCTTTATTTCCGTTGTAATTCAGTGAGCTATCATAGTGAGCTGTAGTAGTACTATTTAGTACGGTATCAATGAATGGAATAATCAGATTTTGCAATCCAACTTATATTCTCTCTATACTCTCTGTTGCGTAATTCTCAGCTAGATTCGCATTTATCATCCTCTTCCTTCGAACTTCATTCCATTATTGGAGTTCCTAGCCAAGAGTTGAGCTCCCTTTGATCCAAATTGATATTCAATCGGTCTCATTCACATTCCGAAATTGTTATTTATCCTGTGACTCGCTGAATTTTGGCTTTGTGTAGAGGTTGTTTAATCATATCACTTAATACAGGAAAAAGAAGAAATATTTCAAATCATGGGGCTCTTTCCCATCTATAAAACAGTTGGGATTAAGATAAGATTGGATATTAAAATTAGAAGTTAATCATATTTGGCAATATATCACCTACAAGAAATTAGCCGTTGACACACGTCATTGCCTATTATTCAAATGGCAACAACTAACATATACTCCAGCCAAAGTAAACCAATATATGTACATTTGAATTAAACAGTCCACCCAGGCCTAAGACCAAGACCTAGCTCTTTCTTTAGTTTAAATAAAATTCAAATTGATTTGATCAAATTCATCACAAACCATCTTAGGAAGGAGATTGCATAACATAACTAGGTAAGGCCGTAAGTGCCGACCTAGTCAAAGTAACTTTACCACAAAGGATATGCATCTCAGATTTTAGTCACCTGATACACTTTTTAGCCTTACCAAGAAAAATGTAACACAAGGACTCATTCGAACACCAAGATATTTGCCTAAATTGCCAGTCCTAAAAAATTCACAACTCTCACTAATCTGAGTTCTAATATACGATTTTTCCCTTTGCTGATCTTTTGACGCAGAAGAGATGAAGGTATTTAGAAATAACCCCAGCTTGCTCCACACTGTCTACAACAAACGTATTGTTTCATTGAAGATGAAGGCGTTTAGAAATAAATGTATTGTTTCATTGAAGATTGTTCTTTTTCTACTACTATTTCGTTGATACCTATCATTGGTATCAAAGCTCTAGAACAAATCGGAGCTAAAAATGGTGAAGAACACTGCAATGGACAAACGAATGGAAAAATTGGAGCAAGAGCTACAAGAAATGAAGCTGGAAGGACGAACTCAAATGGAGGAGCTCCGGTGTTTACTTGAGCGTCGTCCATGGCGACATCGTGGTCGTCCTTGACATCGTGAAGGGAGTGCATGAACGGTGGAGGGAGATGGGTCACCCATGGAGACGGAATCGTCCCGCGATGAGAGTCTCTACCCCTCTTGTCATTTCGCGAGAGGAAGGAAGCTCGAAATTTCAGTGTTCGAAGGTAAGGAGGCTTATAGTTGACTGGTGAAGGTGGATAGGTATTTCAAAATCAACGGAGTTGAAAAAGATGACATGTTGGAGGCGGTGGTGATCGCTTTGGAAGGGTGGGAGGAACAATCCAATGATCGGAGTTGGGAGAGCTTCAAACAGGCGGTGATATGTTGTTTTCAACCGGGTCTAATGCGCAACCCGCTTGGCCCGATTCTGAGTGTCAAGCAATCGGGTACTGACATTGTGATGGAATATCGCGAGCAATTTGTGTTGCTAATGGCTTCGTTGAAGCGTGGCGGGAGGGGGGGTTCTCGAAAGCATCTTCTTAAATGGGTTGCAAGGGGATGGATAGAGCGGTGCTCATTGAAGAGAAGAACGTAGCGATGAGAAAGGGGAGGGAAGCGGTTAAAGAAAGAAACGAAACAAGTAAATGGAGAGTGCACGCAGGAGGGACAGGTCGAAGCATATCATTTGTTCCAAAGTCCAAAATAGGGCCTGGTTCGAATGTATGAGGCCCAACAGAAAATAAATCACGGAGGTACTGAGAAGAAACAGGGATGGGCAAAAGATTGACACAAGATGAGCTGAGAGATCTTAGAAGGAAGGGACTTTGTTTTAAGTGTGGAGAGAAGCTGGGCCATGATCATGTGTGCAAGATGAAACACTTTCGTTTGGTGATAGAGAAAGAAGGAAAAGAGGGGGAAGAAGAGAGTGATGATGAGGTTCTGAAGGAAGATCGGGTTGATGAATTGGAGGCTAAATCGCTTCAACTATCCCTCAAAAGTAAGGAAGGATTGACATCTAATCAATCTTTCAAGGTGTGGGGGATGATACAAGGGAGACCAGTGTTGATACTAATAGATTCAGGAGCCTCTAGCAACTTCATTTAATACAAGTTGGTAGAGGAAATGAAATTGAAAATGGATGATACTGCTGAGTACACCATTGAGGTGGGGAATGGTGAGAAATTGAGCCAAGTTTGTGTGTTGTTGAAGATGCAAGTTGATAACTCTCCATTTGTAGAGTTATTTACGCATTTCTATTCTCAAATCATTGCGAGTTTGCATGCTTAGACTAGGAGTTATGTGAATATTTATGATAAATCAAGGAAAAGGAAGTCAAGAACTGAAATGGAATTTATTTGGCACAATTGGTGCCCTTGTGAAGTTTCTAATGTTTTCTGTTAAGTGCTATAGCATCAGGTGCTATAACATCATGCGCGCAGTAGAGCTGGGGCCCACTTGGAGACAAAAGCAGGAAACAAATCTGCAGTAAATCCTGATCTTGTCCAGTCAGCGCCTCCCTATTGGCACACCCTATGCTGATGCAACCACCCTCTACCAATTGCACATGACCACTTGGCAAACATGGATGGGACAACATGACCCACTTGTCTCCCCCACTTGCAAAAGAGGAGGGAAAAATCTGCACTATAAAGAAGCTCCACTGCCACACTTGATTAGATACTCCATACTACATAATCTATCATCCATTACACTTTCAGCACGAAATTCTCTGGTTTTTGAGAGGGAACATACAGTGATAAACTGTCCTTTTGCATCCATTGAAGATCAATCGTCAAATCCTTTAGAAGATTCTGTTCTGCTCATGCTATAGCACTGTCAGCACACCAGTTCATGCGTAGGAGTTGCAGGGGTGTATCTTTTGCACATTCTTCTTCTATTTTCTGTCTTGGTGATATGAACTCCACTGTTTATAAGTTGTTGATAATGTTTAACATGAGCTAAACATCTTTTAGTTGGATTGCTTGAGCTTTGTAATAACTCTTTAATGTGTTAGTAATATAATATTATGATGTATGCATTTCAATTTTTGTGTTTTAATGTTTCCAAACCTGTTTTGGGATTGGCTAACTAAAATAGGTAGATTCATGGGTTCATAAATGGTTCATGAGTTGATCTCAGAGATTGATATGAGTGAGTAGTTGTTTTAAAGACATTTAGAACAATCCTTGCCCAAACCTAGACATAGGAGGGCTTAGTTCATAGAGTGAATACTGTGGGCTCCTTAATAGACAAAGATGAACTTACTTGAAGCCTAGACATAGGATCTTGTCACGAAACCTTGGTGAAAGTGGCCGAAAGGCACGCAACATATGCTACAGCACTCGATGCTATAGCATCTAATGCTATAGCACTAACACAGAAGGGAAATTACTTAGTAAAAGTAATCCAACTAAGTCTTCACCATATAGTTTCCCTTTTTACTTCCTTGCACTTCAACCTTTATTTTACTATTCCAAAATTGTGTTTTTATCCTTACACACTGATTTGCTAAGATATGACAACTCTAAATTAAATACAATCCCTGTGGGTACGACCTGTATTTTCTACTATATTACTTGCGTGACTGCGTATACTTGCGCATATATATAATCCACAACACAAGTGCAGGGGATTCACATTATTCAAAACAATTTCCTCATGACTTTGCGAGGAACATAAGTTGTTTAGGGGATGGATTCGCTTGCTAGCCTTGGTGAAATTAAGGCCAATTTCAATAATTTGATAATTAAATGGAAGGAAGGAGGACAAAAGTTTAAGGTGAGAGGAGAGCCTTCATTGAGTAGACACCAAGCTTCATTCAAAGCTTTGGTGAAGGCCTTGCAGCAAGAAGAAGAATGCTACCTATTGCACCATTTTTCTGCTGTTGAAAATCAGCAAGTAAATAATGCAGTGGAGACAGAAATTACTCGAATTTTGGAGGCTTATGCTGATGTTTTTCAAGAACCACGAGGACTGCTCCCTTATAGAGACCGGGATCATGCTATTACTCTCAAAGCAGGTGCTACAATCCCTAATATACGACCTTACAGGTATCCTCATTATCAAAAAGATGAAATTGAGAAATTTGTTAATGAAATATTGTCTGCTGGGATCATAAGACCTAGTGTTAGTCCTTTCTCTAGCCTTGTTTTGTTGGTTAGGAAAAAGGATGGTGGATGGAGGCTTTGCATTGATTATAGAGCTTTAAATAAACACACTGGTGCTGATAAATTTCCCATTCCAATCATTGATGAACTGTTGGATGAAATTGGGGCTGCTGTAGTGTTTTCTAAGTTAGATTTGAAGTCCTGGTTATCATCAAATCAGAATGAAGGCAAAAGATATTCACAAGACAGCTTTCAGGAAAAGGATTGGGAGCTGTGCCTATGCAGGAAGGGAGGCCAGTGGCCTGGATGAGTCAAACTTTGTCCAATAGAGCTTAGAATAAGTCTGTTTACGAGAGGAAATTGATGGCTATAGTGATAGCTATTAAAAATGGAGACATTGCCTTCTATGAAGGCATTTCACTGTCCATGTGGACCAAAGAAGCTTGAGATTCTTAACTAATCAAAGATTGATGGGATAGGAGCAACAAAATATAAGCCTAGAACTGAAAATAGAGTTGCTGATGCACTATCAAGGCAGCTGCAATACAGTGCTATCTCCACAGTTCAATGTCAAGAATGAGAAGGATTAGAAGAAGAGGTTTAAGCAGATCAGAAATTGAAGAGAATTATTCAAGATTTAGCTTCACAAGCTACTGATCACACTGGTTACAGTTTGAAACATGGAAGATTATACTATAAGACATGTTAGTTCTTCCCAGAAACTCTCCTCGAATCACTAAACTTCTTGAGGAGTTTCATGATTCAGCTATGGGGGGACATTCTGGTGTTTTGAGGACATATAAAAGAATTTCTGCAGTGTTTTACTGGGAAGGAATGAAGGGTAAAATACAGCAATATGTAGAGGCTTGTGTGATCTGTCAAAACAAAAAATAGCAAGCTCTAAGTCTAGGAGGACTGCTGCAACCTCTCCCCATTCCTACACAGGTTTGGAGTGACTTGTCTATGGATTTTGCAGGAGGATGACCTAAAGCACTAGGGGTGGATACCATTCTGGTTGTTGTTGACAGATTGTCTAAGTATGCACATTTTTTGACTTTAACTCACCCATACATAGCCAAGGATGTAGCTACTGTGTTCATGAAAGAAATTGTCACGTTGCATGGATTTCCTACTTCAATCAAAGTTTTTATCAGTTCTTTTTGGACTGGGCTTTTCAAGCTAGCTGGAACTAAACTCAAGCTTAGTTCAGCATACCATTCACAGATTAGTGGTCAAATAGAGGTGGTTAATAGGTGTGTTGAAACTTATTTGAGGTGCCTTTAGGGAGGATAACCGAAACAATGGCCCAAATGGCTCTCTTGGGATAAGTATTGGTATAATACTAACTACCATTCAGCCATTAAAATGACCCAATTTGAAGCTATTTATGGTAGGAAACCTCTTGTCCTAGTTCGTGGTGATGAGAACTCCACTCCGGTGAATGAGGTACGGCAGCTGACAAGGGAAAGGAATGATGTTTTGAGAGAATTGAGGGAACACTTGAGCAAAGCACAGAATAGGATGATGCAATTGGCTGATAAACAGAGGAGGAGCAAATAATGTGATATTTTATCATATCTTTATTTTCTTTCTATCCATTTTATTTTCTCTCATGTTCTTCCAGCACATTCAAGTCACATAGAAACATAATTTATACCTTCTTATTATATATCAATTAATATAAGCTTATTAATACAAACAAACAACAAAGTTCCACTTTCAGTCTGAATATTGTAATACAAACAACCAAGGTGACAAACTTCTTATAGCACTAATTGAAAAAATAAAAGCACAAAATTCAACACTGAATTTCATTACCAAACCCCTCAGTAGATCTATTAGCAGGAATGAAGGTAGTAGGTGGTTTAGAAACAGCAGCTAATATATCAACATAACCCACAACACCAACTAAAACATCATCATTCTCATCTTCAGTGACCCAAACATGACTTGCTCTATGAGATAACATCTGAGCCATAACAGCAGCCAATGAACTTGTCATTTTACATGTCAATGTTGCACTTCTACCTCTATACATGCTCCTTGAACCAAAGCTATGGTTTGCAGAATTACTGAAAAAACCAATATTCCTACTACTGAATTTCCTCGGTTTTCTCAAACCACCGCCATTACTATTAACTAAATCATTCTCTCCAGATTTTGCATTGACACAGAACTCAGGTAGTGATCTTGAGATTACATTATCTTCAATTCCCATAACAAATTGTCCTGCTGATAAATTTGCTAAAGCCCAACCTGCACCTAAGTAATCACATTTCCATAATTTGCATGCAGAAATTTCTCCAATGATTTTACACTGACCGTCTGGTGTGCTTTCTATTATTGCGACTGCGCTAGGATCTTGAGGAAGTTTTTTAGTTGCTTCGATGGCTGGAGTGGACGACTCGATGTAGCTGTAGTTTGGATTAATTGCTCCGAGAGCAGCTATGGAAGTGAGAGGTATTGGAGCTAGAGCTCCGAGACAACCAATGATGAAACGGAGAACATCTTCTCGGGAGAGACAACAGAATTTGTCGCGAATAGTTGTGCTGGATGATGATGAGGTGGTTCGATTCAGATTTGCGGGTAGATTGTTGCTGCTGCTGCTAGGAGATTCGGGGTTCTTGAGCCACTTGCCGTAGTAGATAACTGAGAAACGCTTACTCATGCCCTTCCATACTATACTTTTTGGAACAAGTAGACGTTTCACGCCTTGCTTCATCATGTCCAGCGCATCGATCAACCTTTAATGAAAGGAAATAAACAAGACATTGGTGTGTTTGGCAAATTAGAAAACTTACTGTTCATAATAAACTAGTTGCAAAAAAGCTAAATAATGTATGTTGTTTTGTTTGTCAAAAAGATGTCAATTAATTTATATCAAATGAAATTTCTTAAATCTCATCACCTCTTTTGAGATTCCGATGAAGTGAAAACAGCAAAAATGCAATAATACCACATGCATTTTTTACATAGAAATGCTTCATCTTTGTTCTTTTTTATTTCTTAAAAAGAACGGTAGCACAGATACAAGGCTTTAGGTCACCATAAATTTAGGATCATTTATAAGGTTCCAAATTCTATTGAGACGGACTTGGATCCTCTCCTTCCCACTTACCTTACATCTCCCTCCATACTCTCTATCTCTCTCTTGATTTTACTCTCTCTCATCATTATTTATGTCATCTTGTCTCTCCTCCCACCCTTATATTTTGTGATGGAGAGGAAGGAGGGAAGGAGAGGAACCAATCACAGAAAAAACAGCCATATGCTGAGACTGGGTTCAAGGATACGAAACACGCAACTGTACCAATATTAGTGTAAAGCAGGAGAAGGGAATGATCAACATACATCAAACATCCCTTTCCCACAGTGCATTTGGTAACCTAGCAGCAAAAAAACATTATTTCCAAAAATTCAAATATCTGGAAAATTTTGTTGAGCTCCTTCTGCCATGATATATAAAAACCATTCACATACACATTAAGGACAGATTCTAGACAGAACTTCGGATCACAATATCAAACTAAGGATTTTTTTCTTAAAAAGAATCTAACAAAGGATATATATGGTAAACAGCACCTTTCAATCCTACATGTGTTGGACACATATGTATAAGATACCAAAGGATAAAACACATGGGCACCTAAGATCCCAATGCTTAGTATACAAACAAAATTTCAAATAATTCACTTGCAATTGTTAAACTCCCTAATGTTTTGGGAGGTAGAGATTCTTGTAACTGCTAATGAAACAATCCATGAACTTACCAACAGCACAAACAAATTAAAGCAGAGCTAAATTGACTACAAATCAGCACAAATCCCTAATTTCAAAAATTCAAGTTGTTGATTCATTTTTAATGATTTATGATAAAAAGTGTCTGAGAGGTGTCCAAACGATATCTAGGAAGTGTTCAAGTCAAACAAGTTTTTTTTAAGCGCGACACGATAAAGGGGTGTCTGACGTGTGTCGTGTCGAACACCGACATGGGGCATTCGGAGGAAAACAATCCATAAACTTGGTAACATACAAGTTAAAGCAGGCTAAATCCACTACAAATTAGCATAAATCACTAAAAGAGTTACAATTTGTAATTTTTAAACCACCTCAACAAACATATGGTAGAGAGATTATTAAGATCCTAATCTACTAAAGCAAATGTTAAAGTTCAGTTTAGTTTTAAATAAAAAATAGTTCATATCTAAAAGCAATTGAGAAAAAAGTACTGATGCTGACCTTGTTCCAGGGTCAACCAACCTAAGCAGAGAATTATTTGGATGAACAACCTCAGAAACAGGAGTCTTCAAAGCCTTATCCTGATCCTCCAAACACTGACTCTTAGCCAAAAAAGCAACTATATCAAATGAACTAAGGATACCAACAAACCTCTGTTGTCTCATTTCACTATTCTCAATCATCCCAGTAGTACCCACATGAGATCTCTTTTTCCAAACAGGTATACTACCTTCAGGAGATTCTGCTATTGCTCTAATAGCAGATTCAACCGTCTCATTTTCATAAAACTCCACCAATTCTGGTTTCCCCACCGTCAGATCGCCCACCACATGATACACAAACACCGACGCCATTAAATCTCAAAAGGATATTCGAATTCACAACAAAGATTGAATTTTTCTTCAAAAAGAAAAACAAAAAAGTTGGGAATTTTTGATGAGGGTTAAAGAAAGTTGATTGATGGCTATAAAAGGGTATGGAGAAAAATGAGGAGAAGATCAAGGGCGTTAATGGGTTGTCTGTGAAGGATAAAGTTTAGAAAAAGGGAAGCAGAGAAAGAGTTAGCCATTGCCATGGAAGAAGAAGAACAAGAACAATAAGGTTATGTCCCATCAATCAGAGGATTTAACTGAAAAACTCTGTAACTGATAAATTGGTTGATTTTCAGAGAAGATAATTAGAAAGGCAGATATATGAATGTGAAAAGAAACGAACTTGGATGCGGTTGGCGGCACCTCAGGGTCTCTGGGAAGATAGATACAGAGAATGTGCGGAGTGTCTCTGTCATATATGAACCATAGAGCGAATCATTTTATATTTTACTTTTTTTTTTGTCATTAAATTAACTACTCCTTCGCGGCCATTATTATACGTCGTTTTGGGTCATTTCACACATGTTAAAAAAAATAATTAATTTTGTATGAAAAGAAAAATTGTGAGTAAGTTTATTAAATAAACTTTCATTAATGACATTGGAAAGATTAATTAGTAGAGTTATGAATGAGATATTATTAAATAATAAATGGTATGGTAGGAAAAGAAACACTAATTTTTATTGGAATTCTAAAAAGTCATGTATTATGGAATAAATTTTTTTGGCTAGAAAGTCATATAATATGGAACAGAAGGAGTAGTATTTTATCTGTGCGCATGCACGGGTGATACTGCATTTGTTATAATTAGCTATAAAATTATAAATACATTAAAAGTTGAAAAATGTAATAAAAGAAATGGGAAAAACTCCATAAAAGGCGATATTTCAAATTTATTAAAATAGTTATGTTGCAAAAAAGTTTAAAAAAAAGTCGATATCATCTTATAATATTAATAATAGAGTAAACATTAGGAAAAAAAGAAAATGAGATGTAATAATGGCGCTCCCGTTGGGGCGCCTATTGGCGCCCTCGTTGCTGCTACCGTTGGTAGTCCCGTTGGCGCTTCGGTTGGCGTTGTCGTTGCTGCTCTCATTGTCGCTCCCGTGCGGCTCACGCAAAAAGTAGCTGAGATTTAATTATTGACTTTTTTAGGAAAAATATTTTTGGAAATTTTGCTAGCGGTATCGTTTTATTTGACAATCAGTGGTGGTTAAATTAATTGGATTTAGTAGTTTGAGTAAATTATAATAAATATTAAATTCTACATAATTTAATATTAATTTAATTAATTTTATGTAATTACTGCTTTTTTACAAAAAAAATAAATTAAAAAAAAAAGAATTTTGGTAGTGGGTTGTTTGATTATGTTGATAATAAAGAGAAGTGGAAAGAGTGAGAGAGAGGAAAGAGAAAAATTTTAAAGTAAAATAAAAAATTAAAAAATTATGTGATAGTGAGACCCACTATTGATAAAAGTGAGTGAGAGAAAATAATTTAAAATTACATTTTCATCATTAGGATTGAGATAAAATTAGGGGATAATTTAGTATTTTTGTTAGTGGATTATTTGTATAGTAGAATCATGGAATAGTCGACATATAAGATAGTTATCAATCCACTAACATCTTTTTTTATCACATATCAACTTAAAATTGGTGGATAGTGTTAAATGTTTATAACCTTTTATGTATATAATTAATTAAATTAAATTCTTAAATTACTTATTTTCTTTCTTATTAAATTAACTTTCAAGGTGTTGCATTTAATTTGATTCTTCGTATGAAATCAATTCTATACAGTGAATTTAATTTATATAAATAGAGTTCGTATATAAGATTTTTTCCAACGTCAATTAATTATGAAATGATATGTCACGAGAATGTTTGACTTTATCTTATTTACCTTAAAAATCATCCACACAATGATTTTTAATTGATTGATGGTATAGTAAATCATTTAATATTTAAATTTATTTTTTCATTGTGTTTGCATTTATTTTGATAATTATTAGTGTTTTTTAGGAGCGTTTAGCGTTTTTTTAAACGCTACTTCAAGTCGGTGGCGGATCCAGAAATTTTTGATAGTGGGGGAAAAAGAATCTAATATTTTCTTACATAAATTTTTTTATGAACATTTATAAAATACACATTTTCAGAAGTGACTAAACGGGTTCTGTAAAAAAGGAAGATTAAAAGGGTAGATATCCAAATTAATACAAAAATAGAAACTAAACAATTTTTCTTAAATTCATTCTCTATCCTCTTTAAATGAAACTAAACAATTTTAAATCATTATTTCTTTATGTCATTTTGCATTTATTAGTTAGTTTAATCGCGAGTTTTACCAAACATAATTTGCTATCTGCTAGCTTATCCACTATCCGCTAGCTCATCCTCTATTCGCTTATCCGCTAACCAAACATAGCCTTAGACATTTTGCTTATTCATCGCGACTTGGGTTTTAATCCGAAATTTTTCTATTAATTAGTTGGTTATGCATAAATTTCAACGCAACTTCTTGTTAATTAAGGGTCTATTCGGTGTGGTCGTGAGTTTTTAGTTTTGAAAGTAAATTTAACAATCAAAACATGTTCTTCAGATTTAGAACCTAAAAAAAATAGTATAAGTAGGAGCTCAATTTAAATAAAGTAATTTGAGTTATTGGTGATTCATTTGATAAAAGTATAGGATTTGTTTTTTAAGAAAATTTATATGGTAAAGTTGAAGAGTTTAAACTAATTGTTAAATAAGTTATATTTTCGTAAGAAGTTGTGATATTATTTTAAAAATGTTAGTGATTTTATATATTAAAATATATAATAGATATAATATAAATTAAAAAAATTGGTAACTTTTAGTTGTGCAATTTTTTTGACAAAAATATAAATAATTTATAAGTTGTCGAGTATTAATAATATGAAAAAAATAAAAGTTAAAAGTTTATATTTTTCAATTTATAAGAAATTTTTAGTCTAATAACTTTTAAAAGTGATTTTAAATTTTTTATTAAGAACAAAAAGGAAAACCATATATTTTTAAAAAATATATGTATATATATAGTATATAAAAAGTAATTTTCGTTGATAAAAAAGATAATATTTGTTTTAATGAAACTATACTTCTTAAAGGAGAAGAGTTTATAAATAATTCATAGAATTAAAAAAAACATCACTCACTTGTTTATATAAAACAACCGTACCCCTAATTCTCCAGCTCTACTGTAGAAACTCCTTTTTTTAAACATCCCCCACAACACCGATACCAAGGTACCGAACATGTGTTGTGCTAACGTACCGGTTGTGTATGTGACATGCGCAACACACGCGGTATCTTGGTCCGGATAGGTTTGGGCCCTTGGTATCAAACTTGTAATTTGTAAAATATTTTAACATACAGTATCAAGATGGCGTATTGGTTCGGTATTATGGTACCAAACTCATTGAAAGCGTGAAACAAAGTATAATTAAGACCAAAAATATAATTAGGGGCTCAATATTTAATATTTTAACAAGGTCTCCAAATTGTTTGAGATGACCCTGATGTTCGAGTAAAATGAGGTTGATTTGGTTTTATCTTAATTTCAAAACAGTTTTCTATCAAAAATCAAAATAAAAAAATAGATTTTATAATTTTTGTTATTGTTTTAAAGCTAACACATCACCACAAATGTCGCTGATAAATAGAGATAATTGAAAAAAAAAGATGCGGGGCAAGAAAAATATCAAGGAATAAAAGCATACCTCAAAATTTGCCACGCCACAAGGTCATGGAATCCGAATATATGCCAAACAAAAAAAGTCACAGCTTGTATACGCATCAGGATTGAGAAGAAAATAAAAAAAATGTTATTTGCTATATAATTATGGGTCTGGTGATTATTGATTAAAAAATAAGTGATTTTGTTGTTAAATAATTTAGAGATTAGTTTTTAGAGATTTTTAAGAAAATGAGAAGTTGTTTTATGTTTGTGCAACATACTGAAAATCACTTATTTTAAAAAAATCATTCTTAAAAAATGATTTTTATGATAAGCTACTCAAAACAGCTTCTCATATGAAGCAGTTCTTAAATTATGGCCAACTTTCCATTTTTTTAAGAATCCGTAACAAACTGACAATCTGTCGTCATAAGTGATTATTTAATAAAAAAATGATTTTTTATTTTAAAAAAAGTTGTAAGAAACGGGCTCTATAAGTAGATGAATATAAAAATTAACAAACACTTTGACCCGTGGCATAAACTATCTTGGGATGTGAAGGATGACTCAATGCTCTCAAGTTTAATTTTTGTGGTGGATAAATTTAGTGTTGGTTAGCCCGAAATTTACTTTTAAGTGCGAACAGATATTAGTATTTCGTTGAAAACGTCAGTAATGTTCTAAAAAATTATGAATATAGAAATTAAAGTGTAAATATTATAATCATACACTAAATTTACAATTTAAAGTTTTTTTTGTCTACTTAAATAAAATGAAATAAATGCACACTACAATTGGTCACCGCTGGGTTCGAATCTAGCAGCCGATGTCTCCCTAAGCTAAAATTGCCAAGACCACGTTTAAAAACACACAAGAGGATTTTATATATATAAAAAAACATAACACACACAGAGGAGCCGCCGGGAGGAGATGGAGAAGCTGAGAAGGGAAGAGATTGACAAAAAGAAAAAGGAAAAAAGGGGTTATTAATTCAGAAAGAGAATAAAGAGAGAAAGCAGTGCAATGCAAAGCCACTTTATTTTTTTGATCCAATCCAAACCCACATCTTTCACTCTCACTCTCACTTTATCACTGTAACACCAACCTAAGACCAATGTAAGCTATTGTTGTTCCTCTTTCTCTTTTGTTCTGTCTTTCTTTGTGTTTTTGTTTTTTTACCTCATATACTCATTGTCATAATCTTTAAATTCTTGCCTCAATTTCCTCTTTTGCATCTTCCACTACTTCAAACTCATCTTTCCCATCCTAAAAATCACACCTTTACAATGCCCCTCCATAGTTTTTGTCATTCACTCACACTCCTTTGTCTAATTCTTCTATACACAACCACTTCTCACTCACTTGATATACACCCACAAGATAAAGCATCACTTTTATGGTTCAAGTCATGGGTACATGACCCAAACCAAAGTTTATCCAACTGGGTAGGCTCCAACTGCACCAATTGGACTGGAATCACCTGTGACAATACTACTGGAAGGGTTATTTCCATCAACCTAAACAGTATGAACTTGTCAGGTCAAATCCACCCTAACTTTTGTAGCCTTTCATATCTTAACAAGGTGGTTTTGTCTCACAATAATTTCACATGCCCTCTACCTGTTTGTTTTGGGAACTTACTGAACCTTAGAGTCATTGATTTTAGTCATAACAAGTTTCATGGTGGAATACCAGATTCTTTCATGAGGCTTAAGCATCTTACTGAACTTGTTTTGAATGGGAATCCAGATTTGGGAGGTTCTTTGAATGGTTGGTTAGGTAACTTTTCTGTGAATCTTGAAAGGCTCAATTTGGGCTTTAATTCATTTAGTGGGGGTTTACCTGAGAGTTTGCTTTATTTGAAGTCACTAAAGTATTTGGACCTTGAAAACAATCATTTGTCTGGTAATTTGGTTGATTTTCATCAGCCTTTGGTTTTTCTTAACCTTGCTTCTAATGAGTTTACAGGTACTTTGCCTTGCTTTGCAGCTTCAGTTAAGTCTCTAAATGTGTTGAATTTGTCTAATAATTCTATTGTGGGGGGATTGCCTGCTTGTATTGCTTCCTTTGAAGCTTTGACTCATTTAAACTTATCAGGAAACCATTTGAAGTATAGGATATATCCAAGGCTCGTGTTTTCAGATAAACTTGTTGTTTTGGACTTGAGTAATAATGATTTATCTGGTCCTATTCCTAGTAAAATTGCTGAGACCACTGAGAAACTTGGCCTTGTTTTTCTTGACCTTTCTCACAATCAATTCTCTGGTGAAATTCCAGTGAAAATTACTGAACTGAAAAGCTTGCAGGCATTGTTCCTTTCTCACAATCTTCTTTCTGGAGAAATTCCAGCTAGGATTGGAAATTTGACTTATCTTCAAGTCATTGATCTCTCACACAACTCTTTGTCTGGTACCATTCCATTCAGTATTGTTGGTTGCTTTCAGCTTTATGCTTTAGTACTTAATAACAACAACCTTTCTGGTGTAATTCAACCAGAGTTCGATGCATTGGATATCTTGAGGATACTGGATATAAGCAACAACAGGTTTTCTGGGGCAATTCCACTCACTTTGGCTGGATGTAAATCTTTGGAGATTGTAGATTTTAGTTCTAATGATCTTTCTGGATCTTTGAATGATGCAATGACCAAATGGACAAACCTCAGGTATCTTTCTCTTGCTTGGAACAAGTTTGATGGAGCTTTGCCTAGTTGGTTGTTCACATTTCAAGCCATAGAAACAATGGATTTGTCACACAACAAGTTTTCTGGCTTTATACCTGATATTAACTTTAAGGGTAGCTTAGTATATAATACAAGGAATGTTACTGTTAAAGAGGCATTGGTTGAAGCAAGAAAAGTTGAACTTGAACCTATAGTTTCAGTGATTGTTTCTGATAGCAATCAACTCAGTTTCACATATGATCTTTCATCAATGTTTGGAATCGATCTATCCAATAACTTGTTACATGGAGAGATTCCAAGGGGATTATTTGGCCTCGCTGGCCTAGAATATCTGAATTTGTCATCCAATTTTCTTGATGGACAGGTTCCTGGTTTACAGAAAATGCAGAGTTTGAAAGCCTTAGATTTATCACATAATTCCCTGTCAGGGCATATCCCGGGAAACATTTCTACCCTTCAAGATCTGACCATCTTGAATCTGTCTTACAATTGTTTCTCTGGATATGTTCCACAGAAGCAAGGGTATGGAAGATTTCCTGGAGCATTTGCTGGAAATCCTGATTTATGTTTGGAATCTTCAAGTGGAGTATGTGAAGATGGAAGGATACCATCAAAGCATGGTAGGTCTTTTAGGGAAGATAAGATGGATGGACCAATATCTGTGGGGATTTTCTTTATCAGTGCCTTTGTTAGTTTTGATTTTGGTGTTGTTGTTCTCTTCTGTTCTGCGCGGGCAAGAAAATACATTCTCCTAACTAAAGGTTGATTTGTTGCATGTCACAATCACAAACTTTCTCCTGTAAATTCCATTTTGTTATTCGGTACCTATCTTCTCATTTAGAGTGAACATATGTCACAAGCACAGAAGGATTCAACAATATTAATGACTCTGGATAGAGAGTAAAGGCAAGTCCTGCATTATTCAGTTGGTTGTTCTCCTCCGCCGGAACTTGGTTGCTGAGACTTTACGCTGCATTATCACATCCATTCACATACCCCCGGCAGTTATGTATAAAGCCGCAGTGAGGGGTTAGAGGAAACATGCCTTGTATCTAGTCTAGCGATGGTGAAATTTTGATCTTGGACATCAAACTGCAGATTTACAAGCATATTAGAAAATGTATGATTGTATTTGTAGATTTACCTGGCTCATTGTAGATTTGATACAGTTACAAATTCACGCAGTTAGCGATTTACACCGTCTGATTGAGATTAGACAATTCACGCACAGTTTGTACCCGTTAGGCCAAAGTCGAATCGTGCACCGTGTGATTTCAATAGACGGTTCAAAATGTTTGATTGATTGCATGAATTTACTGCAGAAAATTCAAATTCTAGTTTTACCTAACCCTTTTTTAGGGCAGGGAACCAAAATTTCCCTTTATTATTGTTTTACATGACAGTGAGTAGATGGAGTGTATTGAAAGTAGCCAGTGTAGTCAAGAAGACAAATGTTGGTAGCCTGGTAGTTACTCATAAGATTTAGTTATTATATTCATGCTGTCATCTTGGTACTGTGGTAGGAAACTTTTTCATTATTAACAAGAATCAGGTTGATTGGTCAACTTGATCATTGTCCTCAAATCCATAACATGCACAACGTAGATTACTAGATTATAAAGAAATTGTTCAGTTTACTAAACCCCCTTTCTTTGAAGTATCCTATCACGCAACAAGCAATCAATATTTCACGATCAAGAATGTAGTACTCCCTATAGTATCAATTAAGAATCGAAACAACATTGACTAGAAGAAACACAGATTATTATTAGTATGATGAAGAGCGATTGGGGGCTGAAATTTTCAGCAAATTAAAACCAAAGGTACCAAAGATACAAATGAAATCAGAGAGATGCTCAATCAGTTGCTTACAAGGAGAAATAGAGAATCAAGAAGCAGATTTATTGATTATAATGAACTGTTTACAAAACAGCATATAATTTAGCACATCAAGTACTCCGTATAGAACTAATGTTAATACAATGTGTTCTACCAATCCCCTCTACCTACTTCAGTAGGGTACTTATGGTGGGCATACAATATGCAGCTTGTGTTGCCAATGCTTCTACTAGTCACACAATAACCAGTAACAATAAGCTGTTCTTGCCAGCTTCCAATCCAACAAGAATGGTCAACTCCATGAAAGTTAAATTGGAAGTTAATACCAAAACCCTGACAAACCCATTAATCTTTGTTGTAACTAAATTATTGCTCATCACAAACGTTTCCTGCTCTCATTTCTATCTGCACACTGAGTAGTAGCCAAGATCAGCCATTAGTACACATTTTAGCTGGTTTACGACCGGAGCGCCATTCTAATATTTGATAGGACCATCAAGGCTCCCGGATGCAAACTGCCATAACGAAACAAACAATAAAACTTGACAGTTATTAACATCATAATTTGGGGGTGACTGCATTATGTGATGAACAAACAAGAAAAAGCATAATGATTCGAGGAAGTTTAATTTAGTCGAGTCGTCCAATGATCTGGCTCAGCTCAGTGCTTTTTATCAAACATGTAGAAAAACCAGGGTTTGAACAGCTTGTTGCATAAGCAAAAGCTAAATTAAATTTATACAAGCTGTTGTTTAAAAAACTTATTTATTTCAAGCAAAAGCTAATTTCAATACAAGAAACCGTTGTGTACTTCTTGCAAGATTCTTTTACTATTTCTTTCTTCACATGTTTTTAGAAAAGCTTATCCATACTGTGTCTTCTTGGATCCGTCCCGCGGATGGTATGGCTTGAGAGCTAACTAAAATAAGTTTCCTATTCCATTTTCCTCCAGGAGGTAACCGTTTGAGGCTCCTTCATCTGAGTGAAGTTCTACCCAACTGCCTCCGGATATAATCTTAATCTTGTAAAAGGAACATCGTGAAAAGTGGTCGAAACCTTGGGATATGAAAAGAAAGGATTTTCAAATGAAAAACGCAACCCCTCCCTCACTAATTAAAAATGAAAGAGAAGGATACAAGGAACCTGATCAAGGCAGACTGGTGTAAGAAATAAGATTTTGAAATAATGTGAACTACAGTGCATTCCATAGATTTTGGGCTCTCCGCTATTAAAACCTCTATGCAGTTTGAATTTCGCTACAAACGCTATTGCGGCTGCTATGGCGCTATTCGCCGTATCGTCCATCGCAGAAATAGCAGAAACTTGGGAGTTTATTTTATTTGTTTTTTTACTAGAAAAACGAAGAGATAGGCACGTAACTTTCAAAATATTAAATACAACATGTGAAGAAGTCGAATAGGCATTTTTTTAAATACAACTCTGTTTCCAACATTCAGGTAACAAGTGTCTCCTTTCTCTTCTCTCCACTCCCCTTCACTTCCTTTGTTTTAAATTGTCTCCTTCTCTCACTCTATTTTTTGGATTCTTTCTTTCAGTTTCTCTCCTTCCTCATTCTCTAGTTTTATTCGACCTATTCTCTGTTTTTTTGTTCTTGCCTCTGTCTTCCTCATTTTTTATGTAGATTATTTTGTTTCCCTTCTCTTCCCCTATTTGATTTCTTTCTTCTCCCACTGTCCGTCTATTTTTTACCGTTCTTTCAGAATTTGTACTTCTATATATACTGTTTTTATATGGTTTTAACTTTAATAGTATGGTATTGGTAGGTGAAAAACCATTAGATCCTTCAGTAGTTGTGACTGGGGCTGACCCTGGATGGAAATTCTGTCGTCCAGCATACTGGTTTTTATATAACTGATTTATTTCATCTGCTATTTGCTCGCTACGCTATCTGCTATTTCACATAGCAGATTTTTGGCTCACCGCTATCTTCTGCAATCCGCAATAAACCTCCTCATTGGAAATAGATGTGAAGTTTGGAGAGGACAGAGTAGTGCTTTCTTTATTGTAAACATGTCTATGTGTTAAATTTAGGTGTTTCCCCACAAGAAAAGAATTCAGAAACAACTCAAAATGTTTTCAATAACTGATGAAGCAAAAAACTTACCTGCTGAACAATTGGATTGATTGAAGTTGTAAATTCCTGAGTCATTCCTTCCCAAACAACCTTTCCCTTGTGTAGAAACAACAACCTGTATTTATGCAATATCTTCTCACATTAATTTCACTACATAAATTATGAGAAATTAAGAGGGTTCGGGGGACAGGAAGTCGTGCAACCATTATGAAAACATTTTTACCTATCAATGGCCCGTTTAATGGTACTGTGCTGGTGAGTAACAACCACATAAGATGAAATATTCCCAGGTTTTCCAAGTGCATCTCGCCCTTTAATGTGTACCGAGCGAATCAAATCCTCGACAACAGTAGATGCAATAGGATCAAGTCCAGCAGTTGGCTCGTCATACAAAAGCACCTGTACATAAGTGTAAAATGGTGTTTCTATTTTTATAAACATAAAAGAGAGAAAGGAAAAGGAGGGGGGGGAGTTAACTGTTGATTAAATAACAGTAAATGTTGCATCAAATAAGATTTCAGTGAGCATCTCTGAAGTTGGAAAATTTGGCGTTTCAATAAATAACTCAAACCGTGTAGTCTAGTTTTAGGAACATATAGGAGCAGGAAGAGGATAGACGCAAAGAGGGAATAGGTATGTTTGGTTTCTCCTTAAATGTAATCACTGGCATGATATAACAACACTAAAATTGTGGACAAAGATATAGGAAATGGTACCAACTACCAACTATCAAGTGCAATAGATGCATAAGACAGTCTCCCAGTCCCAGCCAAGATTAACCGCAAGAACTAACGTGGATGAGGGATAAAGATTTTTACATTGAAAGTAACAACGGCAGAAATATGATACCCTGGCTTGCATACTATTTTGATTTTCTTCCCAAGTCAAAGGTGTCTCGATTTCTCTTAATAAACTGAACCAAATTCTCAGATCCTCACTTCTGCTCTGCACTTCAAAATAGGTTTCAGCCCTTGTGATCCATGCCAGTCTTCTCCATTAGAAGCCGGCAACTCCACCTTTTTAACTGCCATATGACACTCATCCAAAGCCTATTGATAAAAAATCAGACCAAATATTACTTTCTCTACAGTTGGAACTCTCGTATTCCTTCCATCTTCTTTTGCCCATCATCTTCTCTATCCTGTCAGACACGTTAACCTCAAAATGCCCCAACTTTTCTTCAATGCTTGCTTTCAATCTTGCCTGAATTATATTCTCCACTCTCCATCCCTTCTAACTTCTCCTCCAGTGAGTGGACTAACACCGGTCCTCCGAATTACCTCTTTTTGATCCAGTGGGTCGAACCAAAATGAAAGAACACCAATTCAAATGGAAATAGGATTGAACGACGCCAAATTAAAGAATATACAGCAATACAATTGCTGTCCCTCCAGAGACTAATTCTCCTACAGATAACACTCTGTCCAAAATACAGAATAACAATCAACTTTCTTCTCTCCCTCCTTTCTGACTCTACTACCATATATACTGATAAATAGCTGCAGAAGCTATTTTCTAATCATATTTGGCTACAAACTGCTATTATACTTCCTAATAACTGCCATTGCATAATTCTGTCACTTCTCACTTCCGGTCAATAACTGCCATCACACAGATACTCCTACTGTAACATTGTTTCCTAAGTTGTCTGGCTGATTCCATCGCAGAACCAAGTGTCAACATTTAAACATGTCTAAGAATAAGGTCTAATTTAAATATGATCTCATGTCACTTATCGCAAATAAAAAAACAGATAATATTACTGCAGCTGAACGAGTCTGACAATGAACACATGAGACACCTTCATTACTCTTTAAGTTGCATCCTAAGTTAACAGGCAAGAGAGAGAAGAAAGCTGGTTATAAACAACTAAAAGCATCATTTTCAATCATGCCATTTACACGATCAATGCCAGGAACCCTAGATAAACTAATCAATAGAGGAACCTCTAAAACGGGTTTATCCAGAGAAATGCCGTGACAAGTTACAACCTACAAAACTCAGCTACAGAATTTCACGTTTTTCTTAACCTATAGTAAAACAGATATAATTTTCAGAATGGATAGATACTGGTTAAACAGTTGAAACTATTATATTGCAGAAACTGCCTCTGATACAGTATCAATGTAATACAGAACAGAATCCCAATCGTATTTAATTGTTAAGGACATTCTCTAGCCTCTCACATATCAAGATACACAAACTCCCCTTCTCAACTTCAAATCTAAAAACAAACACTACCGCCTCCACTCTATTCTTTCATTCCTATTATTTATACACTGTCATTCCCTCTCTAACTACCCAACACACTAGCTATTAAAACTAACTAACCCTCATTAACGCCGGCTCTGTAAGACACACTAAAAATTGAAGATAGTTTTATTAAATGAACATAAAATTAACGAACGTAATTTTACAGTCCTAGTATATATTAATGAAACTCATCTAAAAAATATAAGTTCTAAGATAATCCTACCTAGTGTAGACATTTCAAACAGTGATTAAGAACAACTTAGAATGGCCTTTAGTAGATGTTAATCTGGGGTTGGGGAGGTAAGAATAGGAAAGGGAAATTTCAGAAGCTAACACACCTCTGGCTCTATCGAATCCTTTGTGGTGTCAAAAATAATAGACCGAGCTAAAGCAACTCGTTTTTTCATTCCACCTGATAACTCAGAAGGAAGCCGCTCCTCAACTCCCTGTAAAAAATGGTGGATAAGGAGTTAGTTTATATGTATAAAACATAATGGTTGCAAAACTAAAATGGTAGAAAGAAGAGTGTGAATTAAACAGTACAGATATATCTATATGGAACAACTTTCTCAATGGCAGAAAGAAAACGTTAACTATTTCCACTACTCTTAAATTAAGTATCCCCTGCCTGCGGTTTATGGAACCAAGTACTATAAGATATATACCTTCAAACCGACTGCAGCCAAGGTCTCCTTGACAAGCTCTGATATCTGTTCCTCAGGCATGCTTGAGTGTTCATACCTGCAGAATGAACAAGGTCAGAAACAAAACAATAAAAGGATTGTAGAAGACAGAAATCAATTAAAGTATTAAACATATCATTTTTATCACCATTTACACAACAATGTAAAAAGGAAGTGAAAAATCAAACCCAAGATTAAGCCCTCATCTTACAAGAGAAAACCAACATTTTCACGAACAGTCAAAGAATCAAAAAGTGCCGCACTTTGGAACACCTGTTTACAGAAGAGTAAATAAAATTACAACAAAATACTAATGGCACTTAAGAATAAGCACGATACAGATAACTCTGAAACTTACCAATCCAATCCGAAGACCTGATATCTCATCATCGCTTATCAAACCACCTCTCTTTCTACCTCGAATGTAAACTTCTCCCTGCTCATTGGACAAGGGGTAACACTCAAGAAGTGAGCTCAATTATTCAAAATAAAAATAACAAACCCAAACCAGACACTTACCTTGTCCGGAGCAAGAAGTCCCGCAATAATTTTCAAAATTGTAGATTTGCCTGTCCCAGAGGGACCAATTATTCCAACAGCTTCACCATGCCTGATCTATTCACAATGTCACAAAAACAGGTTGAAAGATTTAATAAGTGTGATCAGCAAAGCCTCCTCCAATTATTATTTTCACTTATAACTACTCAACATTTTTGCTCACGTGAAATTATCAACAAAAAATGGTTTTTGATAGTGCCCAAAGAGGTTATGCAATGTGTATTCCATGTAACAGAATTCAGTCATTATTTTGTTTTGTTTCATAGTAAATAATATCACACTCCATAGAACAACAAAGAAAGAACTCAACGAAAACAGTAAAAGGGAAAAGTAAGGAAAAGCAATCCATCACCTTGAAGCTGACACCATTTAAGATTTTCTTTTCCCCAAAAGATTTGTAGACATCTCTACACTCAATAAGAACATCAGAATCATCGTCATGATCCCGCACCGTGCTTAATTGTTCTGATTTGGATGAACCCTAGCAAGTAGCAACAAACTCGATGTCAGAAGAGGGGAAAAACACGAACTTTTAGATGCCCAGAAAACCAAAGTCAGTTAGTTAACAGCCTCACCTCAAAAACAAAATAAAAATAGGGACAGAAAGTAAAAATTGCAAAGAAGAAGAAGAAGAAGAAGAAGAAGAAGAATACATTGAATTGAATGGCGGAAGAGTGTTGGGTGTTGAAGTTACGGGGAGGAGCGATGCAAGCACAGACGACTTTACTGTGGTTATTGTGATGGAGTGGATTGGCGTTGTATTTTGTGGGCCGAAATCTAGTAGAAGGAGAAGGAGAAGGTTTTTGTGCAGTGAGGTGAAAGAAAGGGTTGGTTGAGAGAGAAACCATGTTTGAGAGGGGAATTGGAAGGGAAGTGTTGGGAGGTGGTGTATTAGTATTATTAGGGGGTGGAAAGCATGTGATTGGTGTGGGAGTATAGAATTTTCAAAAGGGTAATGATGATGAGTAAGTCAAATGGGAGGGATTGGTGGTGGTCGGTGAATTTGAGAAGGGAAGAAAGGAAACCACTTTCCTAGAAGATGGCTTCTCTTCTTGGCTCTGCTGGCTGCTGCGAGTGCGAGTGCGAGCGAGGGCCTTATTAGATCCTTTGCTTCCCAACAATCAACAGTGTGGAAAGGAACGGACGTGGTTGGTGGTCCTAACTTCTCTATCTCGAGGAGTTTATCTCTATTGAGAATAAAATAATGTTGGAAAATGGAAATCATCATCCTAAAGGAGGAGATATGCAATTATTTGGGAGTTTTTAATGTCGCAAATCTAACAGCAGTTAGCTGAAATGGTTTGAGTATTGTTATGTATCGGCCCGATCCACAATAGTGAGGCTCATAAGCAAAAGCAGATTCACTCATCAATGGCCAAGATTGCAGCCCAAGATCGGACGGTCTTGATCAATCAGGTCAAACACCACCAAACTCTATAAATAAGCATTGAATTCTTCATTAAAGGGACATACTCTTTCCTACTCTTTATATCAGTTCCCTAGCTGACTTGAGCGTCGGAGTGTCCCCGCAGGTACCACTTGCCCCGGATCGAAAGCGGAGCTCGGTTGATCAAGACCAACCCCTACCAACTATCTCGGACTGGACCTTGTGTCTAAGATCGGATACAGATCCAGAGATACGGTACAGAACATTGGCGACCACAATGGGAGGATCTTGTACTCTAGTTCCTCTCCCATCTCCTTGATTGACAATAACTCCGACCTTACGTCGTAGGACTATCCCGAATGTCGCTGAAGGACCGGTTCTGCAGCGGGTGACTCCGGAAGGAGTGGCAGTCACCTTACCCCTTAGCCCGGCGCATGCTCAAAGCTTGGCTACGGCTATGGTTCCGGGGAGCTCAGCCCGGAACCGACTTCCCCCTCCCCCTCCGACCGTCCAGGTACCGGTCGATGCTGTTCAACAGCTCGTTCTGTTCCTAAATCGGCAAGCCGAGGCCGACCGGCAGGAAAGCCAACGCTACACCCAGTTAGAAGCTCAGATCGTTGAGATCCGGGCTCGTAACATCCCGGATCGGAGTTCTTCTATGTGCAACTCTTCAAGTGGAATGACTCATGGCCGCGGCCGCAGTCGATCTCCGGCTTGGAGGAGATACCATCACCGCACTCCACCTCGTTGTAGAGGAGCACGAGGATCGGAGACTCCCCCAAGTCGGACCCCTAAGGGTTCCCCTCGGCCTAGCTCGTTTCTGTTTCTCTATCCTCCGAGGCGACGTCTCAGAAGTCAGAAAAGGTCTCCGAGGCAGGAATGTCAGCGCCTTCGCTCGCGGGGATCCCCCGGCAAGTGTGGCTACCGACGGTCTCCACCCCTTGAGAGGTCGGCAAAGTGTAAAGGACCTTTCACAAGTAAGATCGACTACTTCCCGGTGCCAAAGCACCTCGAGAAACCTCTTGAGGGTTTGAAAATGCATGATGGGGCTGGCGATTCGGATCGCCACCTCGACTATTTTGACATGGTTATGCAATACCGTAACATTCCAAAGGAGATAAAGTGCTGAACCTTTCCCCTCACTCTAGAGAAGGAGGCTCTAGACTGGTTCAGGGCTCTTAAGCCAAATACGATCTCCTCTTCGGATCGGTTAGCCAAGCTCTTTTCTGCACACTTCGCCCACTCGAAGATGAAGCCTAAATCTCGGAAGGTATTGCAGGCAATTCGGCAAGGAGAAAATGAATTCCTTCGGGACTACATAGAGAGATTCAATAGAGAAGCTGCTCAAGTCCGGAACCTCAATGACTCCTTCCGTCTTTACTTCATGGAGGTTGGTCTTCGTGAAGGAAGTCTATTTCAGATAGACGTCGAGGTCAACCAAGCTGAGTCGCTTGCCGAGTTCCTCCAGCGATCTCAGAAGTATATCGATCATGAAGAAGGGATTAACGCAGGGAGGTCACGTTTCACCTAGATCTCGGAATGAGCCTACGAGTGTGATGTAATCCGACTTTGTAAATGTTTAACCATCTAATATATATGGATCGACTACAATTTTCCTCACAGTGACTGCTTAGTAAAAGTCAATTCTGAGGTTGAAGGGAAGGATTTGGGATCGGTCGAACGATCGCCTTAAAGTTCCACGCTAAAACCGGAACCCGATACACCGAGCTCGACATCGCTAGAGGTTCGGGAGCTCCACCAGGTCGGACTCCGGATGATTCCTACTATCCTGAGGGTTCCCCTCGGCCCAGCTCGTCTCTGTCTTCCTCTTCTTCAAGGCGGCATTAAATTGACACCTCGAGTCCCTCAGGTGGTCACGTTTTTAACATTGTCGAGGCTGGTGGCAGACACCCTCGCTGGTATAAGCCCGGCCTCGAAGAATTTTGTCCTAAAGGCGACTTTAAACTGACACCTCGAGTCACTCAGGTGCTCACGTTTTAAATAGCCGAGGCTACCATTACCCTGAAGGGCGAGTCCGATCTGGGCCAGTCTTGGTAAACTGCCCTAAAAGCGACTTTAAACTGACTCCTCGAGTCACTCAGGTGGTCACGTTTTAAATGGCCGAGGTTGCCATTACCTTGAAGGGCAAGTTCGATCTGGGCCGAGTCCTGGTAAACTGCCCTGAAGGCGACTTTAAATTGACACCTCGAGTCACTCGGTGGTCACATCACGTTCCGAGGCTGGTGGTAGACACCCTCACTGGTATAAACCCGGCCTCGAAGATCTTTGACAAGACTCGTATCTCGGGTGCTCCGAGGCTGGTGGTAGACACCCTCGCTGGTTTAAACCCGGCCTCGAAGACCTTTGACAAGACCCGTATCTCGGGCGCTCCGAGGCTGGTGGTAGACACCCTCGCTGGTATAAGCCTGACCTCAAGGAATACTGTCCTAAAGGCGACATTAAACCGACACCTCGAGTCACTCGGTGGTCACATCATTTCCTGACACTCCGAAGCTGGGGCAGACACCTTCGTAGCTATAAGTCCAGCCTTGTAGAAGGTCGCAATCTAAAGACTGAATCCCGGATGATCAGAGGAACCTTGAGTCACTCAACGGTCATCTCTGTCTCGTGAACACTAGCTCGGTTTCGTGGAGCTCAGACAAGGCTTACAAGTCAATATCGCCTCACAGGCGACCCGACTTGGGGGGAAACTGTTACGGATTGGCCCAATCCACAATAGTGGGGCCCATAAGCAAAAGCAGATCCACTCATCAATGGCCAAGATCGCAGCGCAAGATCGGACGGTCCTGATCCATCAGGTCAAACACCACCAAACTCTATAAATAAGCATTGAATGCTTCATTAAAGGGACAAACTCTTTCCTACTCTTTACCTCTAATCAGTTGCCTAGCTGACTTGAGCGTCGGAGTGTCCCCGCAGGTACCACTTGCCCCGAATCGGACGCGGAGCTCGGTTGATCAAGACCAACCCCTACAAACTATCTCGGATCGGACCTTGTGTCTAACATCAGATACAGGTCCAGAGATACGGTACAGAACAAGTCTCTTCTAGCTTAATTAAGGTTATAGTTCATGGAATTAAATTCAGGCTTGTAGAAACTTAAATCTCTTAGAGTGAGAACTTTGTCGCCCGTTCTGCAGTGTGTGCAAATGATACTCAATATACACCAAAAAAAAATTACCGCAAGAAGGAGGGACAAACACCATAGTAAACTGACATAGGTAAATTAGAAATCTCGGGTTTGAATCCATAGAAAATTTCAGTATAACAATGTCAGTTTTGACAGTTGTGCTAGACCTTACGAACTTGGGGAGTTTAATTATTACAGATTGTCGGTATAATATTTTGTTATGAGTAGACTTACTTCTTTCTAAGAGTAAAGGCCCAAACTCATCCATGACAATTTATTTGCATGGCATTTTAGTCCCTGATAATTTTTAATGGACACATCAGTCTCTGACATTTTCCAATAGGGACAAGTCGGTCCTTCCATCCATTCAAAGTTAAATTCATTAGTTAACATATCACGAGTGACACATTAACTACCCACGTGTCACGTTAAGTGACACTTAATCTCATTTTTTGTCCCAAATTAAACTTTTGTTAAACTTTTATGAATTTTTTTGAAAAAGGGATATTTTAGTTGCCAACAATTTTGAGACACGTTAGTCCTTAGTGCACCATCTTCTTCAAAAGTGGTTTTTGGAAAAATAGAAAAGCCGACAAAGAAGGAGGAACGAAGGTGAGGGAAGAGGAACCTAGAAAATGAAGATGAACCCCATTTCTTCTTTTGGATCCATGTTTGTGTGTGTGGTTTTTGTCCCACTTTGGTTTTTGATTTCTGTCTTTAACGAAGATCTTATTTGGGCTTCAGGGCCGGCCATGGGCATTGCCCGGGGCGTTTGCTTTTCCCACACCCCCTCCTACTCGAAACACACCCCATAAGGGTGTGAAATGACCAAAAGGCCAGGCCAAACCTCTTTTTTTTCACGAATTTTCACCTGTTCGAACACGGACCTTCGAACAGGTTCGCACGAGGCCATTCGCGTGTGTTAAATATGGGGACACACCCTCTTGGGTGTTTTTCACCTGTTCGAATGGGGTCATGCGAATAGGTTCGCATGAGGCTGTTCGAACCAGTGTTGCAGAGCGACAGATATTGGACGTCTCAGATTCCACCGACAGTTTTGATCAACGGCTTACAATCAGTCAAATGTGTGTCAGATAAAGGAGTGGATGTCAATCCCTTTGGAAAATGTGTCTGAACGGATAGAATTTAAACGGCTCAGATTTGTGATCTAAAAATGAAATCAACGGCTGACATTTCACCATGCCTATTATAAAAGGGGGTTCACATCCTCAGACCTTCTTCACCAAACCCTAATCCGCTTCTTCACCAAAACCTACTCTCCCTCTTGACAGCTACAACCAAGCTGAAATGGAATGGCAATTGTGCCCAACCCAGTACTCAAACGACAAATTCCTAACGACCCTTCATCACCATGGGACTGTCACCACCGACGAACATGGTGTTGTGTTTCGTTGTCCTAACCATGTATTCTGCAGGATGAGTAAGGACATTACCTTCGCCCAACTGAAGGAAAAGGCTGAGAGGAAGATTCGTCCAGAGGGAGCGTGGCGTAAAGACGTGGAGCGTATACGTTACCGAAAGTACAACCGTCTTGATTACGGGACTGCCTATTTTTCAGTTATGGAGATCCGCAACGATGACGACGTTGGGACCATGATGGAATATCATACTACACTTCCGATGGGGCGACAAGTCTTAGAGTTGTACGTGGACACAATACGCACTCTAGAAGAGATCATTTATCTTCTGGAACAGGGACTACCGAAACACTAGTTTCTTAGTTAGTTGTTTGCTTATGTTGGTTTTATGTCTTTCGTATTTCATGTCTTTCGTATTTCATGTATGGTTATGGTTTGTAATAAAAAGGCAATAAATTTGCGCCAAATTAAGTAGATGACATCAGAAAAATACTTAATAATATAAAAAGTAGTTAAATTATACAAAAGTTCCAAACAAATATCCCCCCTAAGACATCATCCTACTGGGTGTTGCGCCCCCTCCTCTGATACACATTGACGATCCTCCTCCTAAACCTACGGAAGGGGTTGAGCAACCTCTTGATGCGCTGAAAGACGCTCCTGGTTGGCTCTGGGACATTATCATTGATGGTCCCATCCATCTCATCCACCATATCCAGGAGCTCTGGCAGCATCTGTCAAACAAATAACATAACATTATTTAAATAAGTAGATTTAAATAAGTAGAAGAAACTTATTACTGTAATTAACATAAAAAACACGTACCACACTGACATCCGGCTCATCCACAAGCTCTACATAATTTTCAGGGAAGGCAAAGGGATGTGAGACCCTAGAAGACCATGGAAAGTAGCCCGGCACCGTGTTTGAGGAGTACGGCACACAGGGAGGCCCCCGCGCCACCAAGTGGTCCTGGAACTGTGTCCACCTCTCATCACACTCCGTGACAGTACAGACGGCCCGATTTGCAGGTCTGGGCTCCTCCGGGATGTGCTGTACCTGGCCAAACTGTCTGAGCACTCTATCCGGCAAATGGCTCACCATACAGCCAGCACTCCGGATGAACCCTCTGAACCTGGCCAGCTCCTCAAAGGGTCTCTCCTGCCTATGGCCTGTGTAGGGGTCCCAGGTGACCTCCTCACGGTGTAGCCGGTCAAGGCACAGTCTGATGGTGTGTGACTTGATGACCCCGGGGCCATCCCTACACAGCCATTTCTTCGTCCGTGGCATACTCTCAACATATTCTGGGTGCACCACCCAAGATGTAAAATTGGCACTCTGGAAGTGCTCAAAAATCCAACCCTGTAATGAACATATCATTGGTTGCGAACTACCGCCACGATGCCTCACCATATCTGGACAACAACCATTAAACCAATTAAGCAACATAACCAGCAAAATAACAGAAACAATACTGTCACACCTGTTCGAACAGCATCATTCGCACCTGTTCGAACAGAATCATTCGCACCTGTTCGAACAACCCCATTCGAACAGGTGTTCGCATGGCCTCATTCGAACGGTGTTCGCATGACCTCATTCGAACACCTTCGTTTTCACGTGTTCGCATGAGGTCATGCGAACACAGCAGATGCACAGAAAAAAAAACCAAATGTACAGAAGGGAGAGAGGGTTACCTGAATGAAAATGGAACGATTAGAGAGAGTGAGAGGAGGCGAACAAAACCCAGGTGGTCTTGAGGGTGTTTGTGGAGAAGATTAAGTGGGAGATTGGGTGAGATTGAGTGAGTTGTGAGAAGTTGAGTGAGAGGGAGAGTGAAGGGTAGGGTTCGAATGAGAGGGAGAGTGAAAGGGAAAGTGAGAGGAGTGAGGGGTGTGAGGGTGAGAGGAGTGTGTGTGTTTTTTTTTAAGTTGAGGGTATTTTAGAGTTTTTAGAAGTTAGGGGGTGTGAAAGAGTAGGAGGGGGTGTGGGGAAAGTAATGGCCTTGCCCGGGGGTGCGACAGCCTAGGGCCCGCGTTTGTAGAGGGCCCAAAAAAATTTGTACTAAGCCTAAACTATACTAGTGTTATAACAAAAAAAATTAAGTAAAAAAGGCCCAAAATAAAACCTACACTGACTATTTCTCTTCCCAAAAACAAACTCATGCAAAGACAAAGAGTGATGCGGAGAGTTTGATTAATACGCTAATTTTTTTAAAATTTTTGCGTGGTGTGGTTATTTGATATGATATTTTATTTGATATTAATATGGTTAGCAAAAAGTTGCAATCTAAGTCTGTGTGCATCAACGCTACCATAAAACAATTAAAAGATGTGTTATCCTATTTTGAAAAAATATCGAGTAGCAATTGCTTACAGACGGATTTTTTCCGCCGGTAACGTACCAAATCCGTAGGTAATGTCACAGTACCGACGGAAAAAATTCGTCGGAAAAACGTCTGTAGGTAATATGTTCCGGCGGAATTTCCGCCGGAAATTACCGACGAAACAAACCGCCGGAAATTACCGACGGAAATTCCGCCGGAAACTACGATAAATCCGCCGGTAAAGATTTGATTAATTTATTATGTTTTATTCGAAAACCGCCGGAAATGTTTTTCGTTTATTAACAAAAACCGCCGGTAATTACGAAAAATCGCCGGTAAGGATATTATTTTTTTATTAAAAAAACCGCCGGTAAAAGACAAAACCGCCGGAAATAAAAAACGGCCGGTAATAAAAAAACGGCCGGTAAATATAATATTATTTTTTCTAAAAAACCGCTGGTAATTAGTAATATCCGCCGGAAATAATATAATAAATTTTTTTAAAAAAATTCAAATAACCAAAAAATGTTTTTTTTAAAAAACTGTGAAAATTAAATATTTAAATTATTAAATAATAGACAATAATATAATAAATTATAATTAGAACAGATAACGAGAATAGTTCAGAAAAGCGATAAACGTATAAACCCGACAAAATACAAACCGACAAAGTACAAATTAAAATATGCACACACATAAATTCAAATAATCTGAATCTACTGTCCGTCGTCATAGTAGCCTCCTCTGGTCGGGTCTGTTAACCAATTATTTAACTCATTGTCATTGAGATCAATATGCGTGTCTAGCTGAGGATTCTGTTGGGACTGCTGCGAGGACTGCTGGTGTGGCTGTTGTTGGAAAGGAGGCTGCAGGGACTGCTGCCTTGGCTTCTGCTGAAAAGGAACCCGCGAGGACTGCTGCTGTGGTTGCTGCTGTGGCTGCTGCTGGAAAGGAAACTGCTGAGACTACTGTTGAGACTGCTGAGACTACTGTTGAGACTGCTGCTGAGAGTTGATGCTACCATATGGGATCTGGTAGGGAGGCGGGAAGAGACCATACGGTTGAAAAGCACCGCCGTAAGCCTGTTGCTGCAACTGGTACTGTGGCTGAAAAGATGATGATGGCACGAAAGGCATCGGGGGTTGAGTCATATCGAAAAAACGCTTCCAGCGCTCCTCATTTATCTTAGTCTGCTCGTGCATCTGTTCAATTAGCATTCGATGCTCCTGCATCTCCCGTTCATGACGCTCTCTCTGCTCATTACTTAGTCGTTGTTGCTCGCTCAATTGATTCTCCACTTCATTTAATTTATGCGTCAGCTGTTGAACATTTTGTAAGTCTGCAGTAGTAGGCATAACAGAGCGACCAGTACTACTAGAAGATGATTGACCCCGACTTGGAATAATACTTCTTGCTTTTTCGAAAATCGATGGACATATACTACCAGTTCCTGCCAAATGACCACTTCTTTGTGGACCAACTGATTTCCTCCAAGCAACAAAAGCATGTTGTTGTTCCTCGATGGGATCACAAGTACTGTCACTGCTCTGTTGAGTCTCCCGATATTGGGCTATTTCACCCTCGTAGTTTTTCTAAAAATAAAAATCAACAAATGAATAAGTATTAATATAACAAAAAAAAGAAATCAATATATAATTAATAGGCTCTAATAATTGTAAGAGTAGTTACATGAACGCTCCTGGACCATTCATCAACAAAATCCCCCGTACTCTCTCGGACATGAAGATGACGGTGTAACTCAGGCAGCCCAATGGGACGACCATGCACTCTCTGCTACATATATAGTTATTAATAAAATACATGCATATTAATATAAGTAATTATAATACTAATATTGATCATGAAATTGACTATCACATAGACTAAATATTTATTAATTAATTAAAGTTACCAAGCGTCTGTGAGTTTGAGCAGCATTGACAGAACCAGATGTGTGTATGCAGCTACCTCTCTCCTAAGCACGTTTCTTCTTTGCTTTTTCACATTTTTCTTTGAACTCTAGAGTATTCCATTTCTCTTTCAGCACGTGCCAATCAGATTCTCCAATAAAATGAGGCTTCTTATCAATAAAACGTGCCTCCCGAAGTAACTCAGAAAGACGGTGAGAAGCTCTTTTATGGAAGATTTTCTCAACCTCCCTGTCTATCTCGGGTTCCCACACCATTTTTTCCTTATAAATTATAAATAACTTGTTAATAAAAAATAAATTAACCAATTAAATAAACTGGCTAAAAAATTATAAAAAGTAAAAAAACTTACCCTAAATCTATCAAACATCATATTTTTTAAATCTTTATTCTTTTTAATTTCCATCCAAGACAACCAAGGTTTGTTGTAATTCTCCTTGATCACATCTGTGATTGAGGTGGATGCACCCTTCGAAGGATAAAACCTATACATTAATAAATATATATTAATATATTTATTAAAAAAACCACTAATTATCATTAATAAATATATATTCTTACGCTTTTTCAAAAATGGTCAATACAATACGACCGTCGTTTGCTAACTCTAGTGCCTCCTCTGAAATATTATTCAGATGTCCGACCTCATCAGCTTCTACATTTGCAGGGGCATCTTTGATCTCATCATTATCATGATTGTTGACGTCATCTACTCCCACGAACTCATGCACCTGCGACGGTCCTGAGCCATCTATAGAGGAAGAAGGTGGGGGCATAAATCTGTCACTATCAACTACACGAACTATTCGACGCCGTCGCCCGCGTACTGCTGTAGAAATCCTCTTCCCTTTATCACGAACAGTCAGTGGTATGGGTGGGCCTGATCCTGATCCTGACATAACTATCTATCTATATATATTTTTTTAAAAATGGAAATAAACAATTTATAATTAACCAAATTAACATCTATTAGTACAAAATATATAATTTTAAAGACAAACGTACAGTGATCAAATTAACTAAAAGAAAATTAACAACATCTTTTTAATTAAGTCAAACTAAATATATAACATAACATTACATAACAACCTGATCAAATTATAAGAAATTAATTGACATCCCATTCTCCCTCGAAATCATCATCATCAGACGAGTGAACTACTGATACACCATGATTTGTTGCATCTTCATCTGCAGCTTCTTCTTCATCAACTTCATCACGAGTGTTTGGCTCATCACATAACCGAGTTATGGGTTCAACTTCGATCACTTCATTTACATTGGACGACATTTCATCCATCTGATATGGCACATCTTCCATTGTCTCATCATTTGTCTCAATCCGACCTCTTGGTTTGGTTTTAATTGCGACACACCAACCACGCCTATCCGTCCGTGTTGATGGATAAGGGACATAACAAACTTGTCTCACATTTTGTGCAATTACGAACGGATCATACAGTCGATATCTACCATTCATTTTGATGTCCGCTGTATATGACTTTGGATTCAATTGTGTTCCTCGAGCCGACAGATCAAACCAATTACAATAAAAAACCACTACCTTTTGACTGTAGTCTAGATGGGGGTAAGCAAGTTCATATATGTGTTCAATCACACCATAGAAGTCGTCTTCACCTCTCCTAGTGACACCCTTCATGCAAACTCCACTATTAACTGTTTCTCTACCATGTGTCCATTGCCTAGTGTGAAACTTGTATCCATTGACAATGTATGTGTGTCACTCTTTAACACATCTTCGAGGACCCTCAGATAAGTTCCTAATGTGTTGGTTGGTAGGAGTTGGTGGGAGGAGATAAACACGTTGCTTAAACCAGTTTGGAAAATGTGCATGAATATGAGCAGAAGAGTCTTCTTCACTTACTTGCTCGGATGATAAGAATTTTCTGATAAGATCGATAACAATTTGTTACACATGTATTTGTGTTTTAATTAATTGAAAATGTAGCTAGCTAGGCTTAAAAATACGTACTCAATGAATGGTTGGACCTCAGTACAATTTATCAAGACATGAACATGGACTGAGTTTAACTCTTCATCTGTTAGCCAGTGAATAGACTCCTTCCCAGATTGACGACCAGGCAAACAAAAGACGGATAAAGCTAGCTGATGTCTTGGACATTCAAGTTCCATTTCATTCCGACTACTTCTGGGAGCAAATTCATTCTTGAAATAATAGGAACAAAAATGGGTTGTTTCACTGTGTAAGTAAGAGGAACATATTGATCCTTCAACTCTAGCATTAGTTTTCACCGATCTCTTTGAATCATGAACCTAAATTTAAAGAAGATATATAGTATCTTAATTAATCATCTATATAATCTATATATATAACACTTAACATATATATATATATATATATATATATATATATAATTACCTTTCAAACGGATACATCCATCTGTATTGGACAGGTCCACCAAGTTTAGCTTCATATGCCAAATGCACTGGAAGATGCTCCATAGAATCAAAGAAACCAGGCGGATATATTCTCTCCAACTTGCATAAGATAAGTGGGATATCTTGTTCCATTTTTGTAAGATCATCCACCCTTAGCGTTGCAGAACACAAATTCTTAAAGTATTGGCTTATTTCAATGAGCGGATTCAAAACATGTTTTGGCAATGAACTAAAGGCAATAGGAAGTAAGCACTCCATGAATACATTACAATCATGACTCTTCATCCCATGCATTCTCCCATTATCCACATCGACACATCTTGCTAAATTGGAAGAATAACCATCAGGCATTTTCAATTCTTTTATCCACCGATAAACAGATTTTGCTTGTTCGATAGATAAAGAATAATTGGCTTTAGATTTCAATGTCCTACCGTTAGGTTGCTCAACCAACAACAGATCCTTTCGCCGACAATAATGATCTACATCCTTCCTAGCCTTCTCATTGTCTTTCGTTTTGCCTTTTACATTCATAACAGTGTTAAATATGTTGTCAAAAAAATTCTTTTCAATATGCATAACATCAAGATTGTGTCTCAGAAGATTATCTTTCCAATAAGGAAGTTCCTAGAAGATACTTTTCTTCGTCCAATTACGCCATTGTCCATAACCATCTGGACGTGAAACAACACCGGCTACAACTTCTACAGGAGGGATATCCTTAACACTGTTCCAAACTTCTTCTAGTGTCAACCTACGAGGAGGTTCAGCTGTTTCAACATTCCCTTTTATGAATGCATATTTTGACTTTCTAAATGGGCGACCTTTAGGTAAAAACCTACGGTGCGAGTCAAACCGTGAAGTTTTTCCTCCATATCTAAGAGTAAAAGATTTTGTGTCTACCATGCAAATCGGACACGCCATCTTACCATGTGTCCCCCATCCAGACAACATTCCATAAGCAGGGAAGTCATTAATGGTCCACATCAAAGCTGCCCTCATCATGAAGTTTTGTTTACGTGCTGCATCATAAGTTAAAACACCATTCCACAACCCTTTTAGGTCGTCAATCAAAGGTTGCAAATATATGTCAATACCAACTGTTGGATTACTTGGACCTGGAATAATAGCAGCTAAAAACATGTACGGTTTAGACATACACATCTCAGGAGGAAGGTTGCATGGGGTAACAATAACTGGCCAACAAGAATATGGCGTTGCTGATGCTTGGATATATGGTGTGAAACCATCGGAACACAAACCAAGCTGAACATTGCGTGGATATATGTTGTGTCTCTGGTTGCATGCTCTCCACACAACTTGCATTCCGACAACTCTCCATCATTTATGCCAAACTCATTGTTATAATAGAGCATGCAACCAGAGACACAACAATCAATTCTTATAGAATTTAAGCCAAGTTTCGATACAAGCCTTTTTGCATCATAATAACTCTGCGGTAAAAGTTCTTTAATCGGGGTTGCATCCAACATCATTTTGGTTATATATTCCATGCACAATTCAGCAACATTAAATTGAGACTTAAGACCCAACAACCGAACACACATTGATAATTTAGAGTCTTGAGATCCTTCAAATAGTGGTTTATTTGTCTCACTCAAATAGGTATAAAACCTTTGAGCTTCCTCATTTGGAAGTTCTTCAGCATCGTATTGTGGTTCCTCAAAATCTAAATTTACTCCGACAGCATCATATATCATTCCCTGAACAACATCAAATGGTTGGCATCTTGTAGAAGATTGATGACTACTTGATGTGGGAGCTTGTACTTCAACCGGAACATTAACTGCAGGAACATTAACCTCTGGAACAGCTACCCCAGGTGCTATTTCACCGTGACGACTCCATATCCAATAATTTGGCCTAAACCCATTATTGTACAAATCAAGTCTCACTTCTTCTTCATTTTTTATAAATCGAAATCTACAATTGAAGCACGGATATCGAATTCCGCCTTGTTGCTGAAATTCTTTTTGACTCTTAGCAAAAAAAACAAACTCTTCGACTCCTTGTACAAAACGCTGCTTTAAACCAGCTCTTCCAGGAAACATTCGATTGTACATCCAACTACGATCCATTTTTTGGGGATCTATGTACTACTACAATATATATGTAAACAATAAATATTAATTTTAATTTCATATACACATTTTTACTAAATAATTACCTATAACTTTTTAATTAGCAAACATATGCCTTCTTATTTTTTTATATCTAATAACAAATATTTTTTTATAATGTGATATATTTTTACTAACATTTTATACTAATTATGACCAAAAAAACATTTTTTATTAACATGTTATACTAAATAAACATGTCACTTAATTAACTAATATTTTTTAACAAACATAAGTTACATCTTATAAAATTAATTTTTTATAAACATAAAAAACATTTTATATTAATATGTTACTCTAATTATGACCAAAAAAACATTTTTTATTAACATGTTAAACTAAATAAACGTAATTTTTTTTAATCATTTACTATCTAAACATATATATTGTTAACATGTCACTACAATATCTAATAAGAAACAACTAAATAACTAACCAGAATTGAAGATGAGTCTCGGCTTGATCCGAATTATATTCTTCGAGTCCCTCCAACAAAAATTTCTTCAACCTCTAACTGAATCATAAACAAATAAAGTTAGCAATGTTAAATTAAGTACATATATGGTATTACTATAAAATAAAAAGTATAACTAATATTTGTTTAAAAACATACCGTCAAAAATTTGCAAACACGTAAAGATGAGCAAAATTTTGGAATGGAAGAAAAGAATATGAGAGTTAATAAGTGTATGGAAGAGAAAATGAGAGTATGTAAGGAGAATGAATGAGAGAAGAAAAAAATGAAAGATGAGAGAATGGGGATGAAGAAATTCGGAATTGGTGAGATGAAGGAATGGGGAAGATGAAAGATGAGTGAATGGAGATGAAGAAATTCGGAATTGATGAGATGAAGGAATAGGGAAGATGAAAGATGAGTGAATGGGGATGAAGTAATTTGAAATGGGTGAGATGAAGGAATGGGGAAGATGAAGGAATGGGGAAGATGAAGGATGAGTGAATGAAGAAATTCGGAATGGGGAAGATGAATGAATGGAGAAGAGAGGGTCTTATTTATAATTCGGTTAAGGGAAACATTTCCGGCGGTTTTAAACCATTTCCGGCGGAATCTGTTTCAAATTTAAAATTTTCCCACCAACGGCTAGAAATTTCCGGCGGAATTGGGCAGTTTCCGGCGGAAATTATTTTTTTAGCGAAGTTTAAAAAACCGCCGGTAATCATATTTCTGGAGGATTATTTTGAAATTCAAAATTTGGCCAACGGCTACACGTTTTCGGCGGAAATTAATTTGAAATTCGAATTTTGAAAACCGCCGGTAATTACACGTTTCCGGCGGTTTTTTTGGTCTGTCATTTCCGGCGGTTTGCTCCACGTTTCCGACGGAAATTTAAAATTTCCCTCCCCTCCAAAAAACCGCCGGTAATATTCGTTACCGCCGATTTTAAGTCTTCTTTGTTTGAAAGTCCTTTGCGGCGAAATATTCCGCCAGTAACTCACTCATAATCGCCGGAAAGATACCGGGGGAAATTAAACCGCCGGAAAATCCACATATTCCGCCGAAAATCTTTCGTGGGAAAAAATCCGCCACTAACTACTAAAAATCCGTCGGAACCGTATAGACGGATTAATTCCGCCGGAAATAAACAGCCGGTAATTCCAGTATTTCTTGTAGTAGTGCCCGTGACCGTAGCATCGGCGGAGAGAAGTTATTCAAAACTGAAGTTGATTAAAACCTACTTGAAATCATCAATGTCACAAGAGATATTGAACGGTTTGGCAACTTTGTCAATTGAGAATGATATGTTGGAGAACATTGATGTGGATGAGATTATAAATGATTTTGCATCTCAAAATGCTCGAAGAAACTGCTTATTATGACTTTCCGAGAAAAAAGAAGTTTTTTGATATTTTGTAAAACTATTATTATGTATTAAGGCGTATTATGTTAAATGAAATAAGTTAATTTTTTAGCTTTTATCGAAAAATTTCAAATTAAAAAATAGTTATATATGGGGGCCCTTTTCCCCCAATTTGCTTAGGACCCATAAAATGTCAGGAACGGGACCGTTGGGCTTAATGTGCCATGTGGGCAGCTAATGTCCAACGAAGGCAATGTTATTTGACGATTTATACTTTGGATGGACAGAGGGACCAATTTGCGTAGAAGCACTCCCATAAATGACAAGATCCCCCGTTATAGCTATGACCACAAAGCCGCTAATGCATATACACGAACAATTTACTTCATGATATGTACGAGGCATTTTCACCTCCCAACCTTTTTTTCTTTCTCTTTTTGGGCAAATAGAAGGAAGAGAGACTCCTTAAAGTATTCTAATGCAAAACATGTGTTAGGAAAAAAATGAGAAGAAAAAGTAGTATTCCCCATTTTTCATATAAAAAGCGGAAAAAGTATTCCCCTTTGTGGTGAGCATAGGTCGGACAATAACCAACCCTAACTCGGACCTAACTTTGATCGAAACAATGTTGAAACTCTAACTTGTCTCCTAACATGAGTAAACCCAATGATATGCGAGTTCAATAAAGACCGAGTTCATTTAAGACAAGACCCTTTAACTCAAAATACAGACAAATATAAGATTCTACTTTAAAAATTCTGTTATAAAAAGTCTTCGGTAATTGCAAAATTTTGCTATAACATTTTTTGTTATAAAAATTACCGCTATTATGAATTTTTGTTGTAATAAGTGTTGAAATCATGCTTATATATAATAACAATGTTAAAATTTTGCTAAAAACATTTGTGCTATTACATAATTTTGCTACAACAAATTTGCGAGGGATCATTAAAAACCAAACTACTAAAATAATAATAATACAATAAGTATAGGGATGGGTCGGGCGACTAGATTAGCAACTCGAACCCATCACAATCCAATATCGGGTTATGTTATTGGACTGCCCCAAATGTCTCTTTTGTCTTATTTTTTCGAGCAATACCCGATCCTATACTATTGAGTTGGGCCGGGTCAGTTGACAGACTGGACTGAGGTTTGCTTTTGATCATGCTCTAGCCTTGCACTACCCAATATAGGTGGGCATCTGTTGGGTTGGGTAGGTTTTTATGCATTTGAAAACTCAACCCAATCAAAACTTATGTATGAGTTGAGTTCAAAAAGAGGCCATTACTTTCCCCACACCCCCTCCTACTCTTTCACACCCCCTAACTTCTAAAAACCCTAAAATACCCTCAACTTAAAAAAAAAACACACACACTCACATCCTCACACCCCTCACTCCTCTCACTTTCCCTTTCACTCTCCCTCTCATTCGAACCCTATCTTTCACTCTCCCTCTCACTCAACTTCTCACAACTCACTCAATCTCACCCAATCTCCCACTCAATCTTCTCCACAAACACCCTCAAGACCACCTGGGTTTTGTTCGCCTCCTCTCACTCTCTCTAATCGTTCCATTTTCATTCAGGTAACCCTCTCTCCCTTCTGTACATTTGGTTTTTTTTCCTGTGCATCTGCTGTGTTCGCATGACCTCATGCGAACACGTGAAAACGAAGGTGTTCGAATGAGGTCATGCGAACACCGTTCGAATGAGGCCATGCGAACACCTGTTCGAATGGGGTTGTTCGAACAAGTGCGAATGATTCTGTTCGAACAGGTGCGAATGATGCTGTTTGAACAGGTGTGACAGTATTGTTTCTGTTATTTTGCTGGTTATGTTGCTTAATTGGTTTAATGGTTGTTGTTTCAGATATGGTGAGACATCGTGGCGGTAGTTCGCAACAGCCGGAGCGTAGGCCACCCCCGACGGCTTCCGAACGCAAACAGAGGCAAGATGGAGCTGAACCTTCCCAGAGGGGTAGGCGTAGGGACAGATTAGACGTCCCTCCTCCCCCATCGGAGGTTGATGATATTGGCCGGGATATTGAGCGTGATGCTCAATTTCCGGCATATGAGCTGGCCGGCCCTTCTGGTCACGCACATGAGGAGGTTGGTGCTCAACATGAGGAGGATGTTGAGCCTCAGGAGCCTGCTGCTGCTCCTAGGGCTACATTCCCATTCCCTGGTGGACCTGTTGATGGTTCTGTCTTGCCCACATACGGGTCTCATATTTTGACTGAGTTCTATGCTGGCCGGGTAAGTTATTGTTATATAATAGCGTGTTGTCAATTTTGTTTCTTATTTTGTTGAACATATTGGCTTATTGTGCCTGTGTCATTTGTCAATGCAGGTTCGGCCGGACATAACTACGATTCCACATGGACCGGTTAACCTTGTGGTCCATGCTAGGATCAGGGAGACTCTTATCCCATCGTGGTCCATGCTAGGACAACGAAACACAACACCATGTTCGTCGGTGGTGACAGTCCCATGGTGATGAAGGGCCGTTAGGAATTTGTCGTTTGAGTACTGGGTTGGGCACAATTGCCTTTCCATTTCAGCTTGGTTGTAGCTGTCAAGAGGGAGAGTAGGTTTTGGTGAAGAAGCAGATTAGGGTTTGGTGAAGAATGTCTGAGGATGTGAACCCCCTTTTATAATAGGCATGGTGAAATGTCAGCCGTTGATTTCATTTTTAGATCACAAATCTGAGCCGTTTAAATTCTATCCGTTCAGACACATTTTCCAAAGGGATTGACATCCACTCCTTTATCTGACACACATTTGACTGATTGTAAGCCGTTGAACACCTGTTCGCATGACCCCATTCGAACACCTGTTCGCATGACCACATTCGAACCTGTTCGCATGACCCCATTCGAACAGGTGAAAAACACCCAAGAGGGTGTGTCCCCATATTTAACACACGCGAATGGCCTCGTGCGAACCTGTTCGAAGGCCCGTGTTCGAACAGGTGAAAATTCGTGAAAAAAAAGAGGTTTGGTCTGGCCTTTTGGTCATTTCACACCCTTATGGGGTGTGTTTTGAGTAGGAGGGGGTGTGGGAAAAGCAAACGCCATAACCTGAACCAAACCAAAACGGCCTTAAGTGTGTTGGGTTGGATTGGGTACTTGATTTATTTGTAAAATATATTTTTCAGAAAGAAAAGAAAAAACAAGAACAATAACAAGAACAATATAAATAGGAAAAATAAACCAAAGTCGAAATCAATGGCTTAACAATAACATAATGAACTCATAATTCAAACAGAAGCTCAGTCAATATCTTTTTATTAAGTTTTCATTCATCATCAATGTAATGAGCAATGACACACAAAATTTAAGCTATGGATTGAAGCCCAAGTATCAATTGTTAGTCAAACTATTTGACGATTCAAAGACAATAAAAACTTCAATATTATTCCCTCATCTAAAAACAACTACATGATATCTCTTGCAATAATCTTACACTTCAGTTTTACCATATAAGATCACATAATTTATGGTTTGGTTGGGTTTGGTGGGTGCTCAATTTTCAGAACTAACCCCAAACTCATACATTATGAGTTTGTCTAGTTTGAAATCAATCCAACTCACTTACTCAAACCAACCAGATTTTGTGGGTTGGGTTAGATTGATTGTGGGTTGGATTGAGTCAAAATGTACTCGTGCCCACCCCTACTACCCAAGATCCATCCTTGGAGCTTTTAACATCGACTTCCAAATCCATGTTTAGGTCCACCTGAGAATATCCACACTTCTAACGAACTTTGAGACTCGTTTGATGGCCTGGGTAAGGAGACCATATATAATAAAGCTATCATATTGTGTATCAACCCAATGTTTGTTGAGCCAGTAAGATATGTTAAGCTAATCTTTTATATTTTATATGTTGTGTCTCTTTAGTTAAAATCTTATTCTAAATAGGCTTAAAGGTACTTTTAGTCCCTGCAAATGTCACAATAATCCAGTTTAGTCCCTGCAATTCCAAAACTTTTAAAATAGACCCTGCAATTACTAAACGTTACTACTTTTAGTCCCTGCTGTTAGTTTAGGCTTAACACTGTTATCTTTTGATGATGTGGCACACCCCCCACCCCCCACCCCCCACCCCCCCCACCCCCCCACCCCCCACCCCCCCCACCCCCACCCCCCCCCACCCCCCCACCCCACGCCCCCCACCCCCCCCACCCCACGCCCCTCTCCTCCCCTCCTCCCCTTCGCCCCCCCCTCCCCCTGCACCACCACTAAACGACCCACGAACAGCCATTGTCGCACCACCGCAAAGTCACCGCCGTCGCTCACCACCGTAGCCATCGCGTCGACCCCAAACCACCAAACTGTGAGCGCCCCACCACCTTCACGCCGCGGTTTCCCCTCTCCGTCAACCAAGCTTCGTTTGAAGCCTCAAATCCTCCCTTTCAGCAACGGTAGACGACGGAAAAGAAGGGTAGGGAAAGGGGATCGGTGCCTATGAGGTGAGAGGAGAGCGAAATTTCGGTTGGGGAAGAGGGGAATGGTTGAACGGCGGCGAGAAGAGGAAAAGAAAAAATGGGATTAGATGAGGGAGAGAGTGGATCCGTAGCTTTTGGTGAGAGAGCAAAACGAAACCATGAGGGAGAAGAGTTTGGGCCTGTGGCTATGGAGAGAGGAGATAAGATTGAAGCTAGGGGGGAGAGGCGGATACGGATCTGAGAGAGTGGGAGTGAGAGTCGCGGCGGAGAGAGTAGAGGAGATTAGGGAAGGGAGAGAGGTGGATACGGCAAGGAGAGGAGGGGAGGAGAGGCGAAGGGGAGGAGGGGAGGAGAGGGGGGTGGGGTGGGGGGGGGTGGGGGGGGGTGGGGTGGGGGGGTGGGGTGGGGGGGTGGGGGGTGGGGGTGTGCCACATCATCAAAAGATAACAGTGTTAAGCCTAAACTAACAGCAGGGACTAAAAGTAGTAACGTTTAGTAATTGCAGGGTCTATTTTAAAAGTTTTGGAATTGCAGGGACTAAACTGGATTATTGTGACATTTGCAGGGACTAAAAGTACCTTTAAGCCTTCTAAATATGAGCTAGCAAAGTTAAAAATCAGCAGAATCAGATAAGAAAACAAATTCTTCATTACCCTTATGAAATATAAAAAATGAAATCCGATAAAATACAAGTATTTATCAAAAGAAAAAAATAAAAATTGAAATAAAATTAAAAATATTAATACTTATGTAACCAAAAAAATATTAATAATTAATTTTGAAAATAATGTATGATTTTATGTCGGGGTAATTTTGTTATTTTTATAATATAGTAATAAAAATATCTATTGAAATTAAAATATTAAAAAATGAAAATAAGTGACAAAAAACATATAATTATTTATTAGTTTATTTTAAATATGTAATAGGATGACGTATCTTTGCATCCCAAAAGATAATATGTAACATCCCCAATTAAGCTAATTTCATTTATTGAAATTAGCAAGAGGTTAAGATAATTAATTAGTTAATTTAAAATAATTAGGCTTAATTAATTATAAGTCATAGTAATTTGATTGCCAATTATACATGTGTGTGCTTTGGTGAGTTAAATTGGGACTTTAAGTGAGAATAGGAGCACATGGGGTATTTTCGTCTTTTCCACCCATAAGTGACACTCAGCTGAACCACCTTCCACAAAACAACCACATATGCATTAATTAATTGTTGTATAAATTATTGTTTAAATTATGAGATTAGAAATGAATTAAGTTGGAATTTAAGGAGTAATTGGAACTAGGGCTATTATGGTCATTGCCACCTCATTTAAGTGAAACCTTCAGCTGGGGCAACACACACATATGCTGGACATTTTCAGAATTATAACAAACAGAAACTAGAAAGGGTTTGATAGAGGAGAGAGCTAGAGGAGGAAGAAGAGGAAGGATTCTCCTCAAATTCTCATGCATATCCCATTTTATTGCACAATTCTTCTACATTTTTCATCCTCTACTCATAGATACCAAAATCATAACCCGATTCCCTCTTCACTTCCATCCACCATTTTCGAATGCTAGCTCCAAGCTTGGCCATCAATGGAGTTCTCATCTTGCATGTTGATGTCAAAGCACCAAAAGTGAAGTTTTAAGCCGTGCATGTGAGTCTGAAGCAACAATAGTGTGCATTACCACCCACATTTCGAATTTTCTAGAGAGTGTGGGTAGCTTGGTTCTGTTTTGGGTGTTTGGAATTCATTTTGGAGCTCAAATTCGTGGTTATTAATGGTTGAGGTTGAAGACAAGCTCAACAGAAAATCTGCAAGAAACCCGTTTGAACCATCTTCGGTGTTTACCCTATATCTCTCTGTACACAACTCATATAAACGTGATTTTTACTTATTCAGAAACTAGACCCGAAATTCTTCAGTAAGGGCACAAGAATCATCTGATTTCATCAAGTATTGTGGTAGATATCGTGTCCACAAGATTTGATTTTAAACCAGTTGCAGTTTTGACCCAGTCCCCTTGTTTTAGTCATAACTCTCTCAATACTGGTTGCATCCGCTTGAAACCTTAACCCTAAAAAACTAGACAAAATTCCCTACACATTAGGCACTGGTTTGGATAGTTTTGGTTAAGAATTGACTAAGTTATGCGCACTCCAAAACTGCTCCCAGATGCTGTTCAGAAATAGTTCGAGTTGAAGCGAGAGTTCGAGTACGGGGATCGTTCGAGTGTTACTTTGTCGGTTTCGTCGTGGGAAATATCGATTGTTTGAGGATGCGACACATCGGTGAGTTCTATACCCGCTTAGGGAAATGTTTCGAAACGATAATAGTGCATTTTAGTTCTGTTTTCAACTCGTCGTGTTTTTGTGTTAGAAACCGTATTTCGAATTCTTGATGTTTGATGTGCTGAAATTGTGATAATTATATAATTGTTGGAATGTGATTGCTATGACTATTTGTGCTGGTTATGTGTTGATTTGGACTGAATTGGTGTATTGTGGTTTTCGGGGATCGATCGGAACGATAATTGGGACTATTTGTGCTGGTTATGTGTTGATTTGGACTGAATTGGTGATTGCTAATATTACTCCACTGCAATCACGCGTATTTAATTTATATTTAATATATTTTAATATTTACTTACTTAATGATGTGCATTCTTGATTTTCCTAATATTACTGCATTCATTTCACATTTTTGCATATCAATACAGGGTAGGATAGAATACTTCTCCTGTGGAATAAGGGGAATGAAGTACAGATTACATGTAGTATACATAAAATAGTACAAAATCATGGTACACCTAATATTGTAATTAATATGAAATCATTGTGAGAATGACACGTGGAAAAGCATTACTTGAGATTCATTTTCAAATGTTATTAGTATAGATTACAAATTAGGAAAATGCTATATCTTGTGAGAATAAATGTAACACCCCGATATTTCTAGCTTGTAGAAATACCAAAGTGCACCACTTGGCATACATCAGAGTAACTTCCTGTTATTGAATATTGAACACAACTAAAAACTTTCGATAAATAATTATCAAATGGTTCCATGAACTTCATTAAACTTAACCAAGTACTAAAGTCCCATGACTTAAAACTTATACAATCCTGGTGTTCAATACCCAAAACATAGGTAGCGGAAACGATTTACAACTATTAGCAAGTAATAGTTATACAATCGGTAATACGAAGACTACAAAAGGGATAAGGCATAAACTTAAAACTGCTTTCTCTGATAACTCTGTGAGTCACCTCGGCTAACTGTGCTTCTTGGCCTTTGCTTTCCCTTGTTTCTCTGTAAAAACCACAATAATAAAGGGTGAGATAAACATTATTTCAGTGAGTCCTATCGAGACCCCTTACTAACTCTAGCGGTTCATTATGCATCATTTTAATCGTAGTCCGAGTCTGGATAACAACGTGCAATATTTTATTCGTAGCCCAAGCCTGGATAGCTACAATAATTCGTACTAACACAACACCACAATTCACCTTATTCGGTTTCTTTATCGACTTTTGGTGAACCCAATCCACTCTTACTGGTGGGCAAACAATGAGGGGCCTAGGTTATGGGAATCATGACTTCCACCCCTAGTGTGCTATCTCGTAGAGGTCGTCAGCTCGATTAACTAATTGTTAAGCAGTTACCAAAACCGTAGCGGAACACCAAGTCCGTTTCATTAAATTCACATATAAGCGGTTACCAAAACCGTAGCAGAACACCAAATCCGTTTCATTAGCATATGTTATAATTTCTCACTCGCTGTCACTAAAACAATGTTTTAACCCATCTAAAAAGGGGAATATCACTTATTTGCTTTGTTTTAACCAATCCATATAACATCTATTATAGCTTAGGAAATTCTTCCCCCAACTCAATCCAAACCTAAGCAAGTCCAATGAAGTGAGGTTGTTTTATCATTATATAACATTGGGGAAGGGATTAGAATGCAATTGGAACAGTTTGGAATGGCCTAAGACGCGTTTTGAAGGTGGGTAACAGAAGTACACGCACGGTCCGTGCTCTAGAGGCGCACGACCCGAGCGTGTTTCCAAAGTTTTTGAAACACAGTTTGCGAAGAGTACGCGCGGTCCGTACTTCTCCTCAAATTCTCATGCATGTCCCATTTTATTGCACCATTCTTCTACATTTTTCATCCTCTACTCATAGATACCAAAATCATAAGCTCATTCCCTCTTCACTTCCATCCACCATTTTCGAATGCTAGCTCCAAGCTTGGCCATCAATGGAGTTCTCATCTTGCATGTTGATGTCAAAGCACCAAAAGTGAAGTTTTAAGTCTTGCATGTGAGTTTGAAGCAACAATTGCCACCCACATTTCGAAATTTCTAGAGAGTGTGGGTAGCTTGGTTCTGTTTTGGGTGTTTGGAATTCATTTTGGAGCTCAAATTCGTGGTTATTAATGGTTGAGGTTGAAGAGACAAGCTCAACAGAAAATCTGCAAGAAACCCGTTTGTACCATCTTTGGTGTTTACCCTATATCTCTTTGTACACAACTCATCTGAACGTGATTTTTGCTTATTCAGAAACTAGACACGAAATGCTTCAGGAAGGGCACAAGAATCATCTGATTTCATCAAGTATTGTGGTAGATATCGTGTCCACAAGATTTGATTTTAAATCAGTTGCAGTTTTGACCCAGTCCCCTTGTTTTAGCCATAACTCTCTCAATACTGGTTGCATCCGTTTGAAACCTTAACCCTCAGAAACTAAACAAAATTCCCTACACATTAGGCACTGGTTTGGATAGTTTTGGTTAAGAATTGACTAAGTTATGCGCACTCCAAAACTGCTCCCAGATGCTATCCAGGAATAGTTCGAGTTGAAGTGAGAGTTCGAGTACGGGGATCGTTTGAGTGTTACTTTTTCGGTGCCTTCGTGCGAAATATAGATTGTTTGAGGATTTGACACTTCGGTGAGTTCTATACTCGCTTAGGGAAATGTTTCGAAACAATAATCGTGCATTTTGGTTCTGTTTTCAACTCGTCGTGTTTTTGTGTTAGAAACTGTATTTCGAATTCTTGATGTTTGATGTGTTGAAATTGTGATAATTATATGATTGTTGGAATGTGATTGCCATGACTAGTTGTGCTGGTTATGTGTTGATTTGGACTGAATTGGTATATTGTGGTTTTCGGGGATCGATCGGAACGATAATTGGGAACGAACGGGATGGCCATATTATGAGAAAACAGCAATTTTGTGTTACTGATGAACATGCACAGGTCGTGCGCCCAAGGGCACGGACCGTGCGTACTCTTCGCAAACTGTGTTTCAAAAACTTTCGAAACACGCACAGGTCGTGCGCATCTGGAGCACGGACCGTGTGTGTACTTTTGTTACCCAACTTCAAAACGCGTCTTAGGCCATTCCGAACGATTCCAATTGCATTCTAATTCCTTCCCCAATGTTATATAATGATAAAACAACCTTACTTCATTGGGCTTGCTTAGGTTTGGATTGAATTGGGGGAAGAATTTCCTAAGCTAAAATAGATGTTATATGGATTGGTTAAAACAAAGCAAATAAGTGATATTCCCCTTTATAGATGGGTTAAAACATTGTTTTAGTGAAAGACTGTGAGAAATTATAACATATGCTAATGAAACGGACTTGGTGTTCCGCTACGGTTTTGGTAACCGCTTATATGTGAATCTAATGAAACGGACTTGGTGTTCCGCTACGGTTTTGGTAACCGCTTATATGTGAATTTAATGAAACGAACTTGGTGTTCCGCTACGGTTTTGGTAACCGCTTAACAATTAGTTAATCGAGGTGACGACCTCTACGAGATAGCACACCAGGGGAGGGAAGTCATGATTCTCATAACCTAGGCCCCTCATTGTTTGCCCACCAGTAAGAGTGGATTGGGTTCACCAAAAGTCGATAAAGAAACCGAATAAGGTGACTTGCGGTGTTGTGTTAGTACGAATGTTATTGTAGCTATCCAGGCTTGGGCTACGAATAAAATATTGCACGTAGTTATCCAGACTCGGACTACGATTACAATGATGCATAATGAACCGCTAGAGTTAGTAAGGGGTCTCGATAGGACTCACTGAGATAATATTTATTTCACCATTTATTATTGTGGTTTTTATAGAAAAACAGAGAAAAACAAAGGCCAAGAAGCACAGTTAGCCGAGGTGACTCACGGAGTTATCATAGAAAGCAGTTTTAAGTTTATGCCTTATCCCTTTTGTTGTCTTTGTATTACCGGTTATATAACTATTACTTGTTAACAGTCGTAAATCGTTTTCGCTACCTATGTTTTTGGTATTGAACACCAGGATTGTATAAATTTTAAGTCATGGGACTTTAGTACTTGGTTAAGTTTAATGAGGTTCACAGAACCATTTGATAATTATTTATCGAAAGTTTTTAGTTGTGTTCAATATTCAATAACAAGAAGTTACTCTGATGTCTGCCAAGTGGTGCACTTTGGTATTTCTACAAGCTAGAAATATCGGGGTGTTAGTGTTACATAAAATATATATAATCATATTTCTTATTAGGCGGACGCCAAACGCATGATAGGATAATGGTTATCCCATCTATATCATATCTCATATCTATTTGGCTCTATATCATATATGTCTCTATCTTATCATAACAATCAAACATACTCTAAACCTTCGGATACACTAATAAATCCTTTCAAAAAGATGTTTTGCATAGATATATAAATTTTGACAAAAAAAAATACATAGATATATGGATCTTGTTATTCTGTGTGTAACTGTGTACATATAATACTCAAACGGTATTGGAGGCACATTTCATACATGTAGCATTTTTTTGGAGAGATTCATACATGTAAGATAATTGATTCTTGCGATTATATCTTTTATTGTCAAAAAAAATCTTGGCTTAATTACAGTTTTGGTCCCCCTATTATGACCAACTCACGATTTTGGTCCTTAAAGTTTTAATTTGACGATTTTGGTCCCCCTATTTTCCCAATTTGAAAAATCATAGTCCCCCTGTTCAATTTTGACTGACTTATCCTACGTGGCAGCCCACGTGGACTGCCACGTAGGCGCACCCCCCACCCCCACCCCCACCCCACCCCCCACCTACCCACTGTTCCTCTTCCCTACGGATCACCCCACCCCTCCACTGTTCCCCTCCCACCCCACCTCCGTGAACCCCACCCCCTCCCACCCCCACCTCCGTGAACCCCACCCCCCACAACCACACCCTCTCTCTCTCTCTCCTTCGCACCTCTCTCTCCTTCGCATCTCTCTCTCTGCGAATAACAGACCTGTCATCATCCTCATCTCTCCATGTACGATTGAATTCAGATTTGTCAAGAACAGGAAGAAGAAGAAGATAATTGATTCTTGCTATTATATCTTTTATTGTCAATTTTTTTTTTATTACGGGAGTACTCAATTTCCTCTACACATGGAGGTCACTAATTCAAACTCAGATAACCACAAAAAATATCCAATCTAAGAATCAGATGTGTTTTTTTGTAAACAGAATCATCAGTTGTGTTAAGTGTTAAAGATAATTTTATTTATATTTTGTTGGAACCTACCTTTACTTATATTTTATCAGGGGTGACCTCAATTTCCATTTTATTTATATTTTGTTTTTTTTGACAAATATTTATATTTTGTTGAACCCTACATTTACTTATAATTTATTAGGGGAGCACTCAATTTCCTCTACACATGATGCATGCCTATTGCTTCAATTTTGGACCCTTTTACAAATGGTCTATATTAGAGGAATAGAGGGACTTGCAATTTTATTAGATGAATGAAAAATAAAAGAAAATAGGAAAAATGGTGTTATTGAGTATGGGAGTCCACACACACAGCTATGTTAACTGCGGATTGAAATTGAAACATTCACAACTTTCAAATTCAATCAAAATCACAAACATGGCGCTGAACACCACCAAAAGGAAGCTTCCTGTTCTTCTATTCGATATCATGGACACTATCGTTCGCGACCCTTTTTACAAAGATGTCCCTGCTTTCTTCCAAATGTCTTTCAACGAACTCATTGATTCCAAACACCCAACTTCATGGGTTGAATTCGAAAAGGGTCTCATTGATGAGGTAAATAAAACTTTGATTTTTAAGGGACCCTCTTTCATGTTATGTATAAAGGTCAAATATTTTCACTTCTTATTAGATTAGTTGTTGGATTATGAACTCAAATTGCAATTGGGGTATTTTAGGGATTAACAAATCTTTTGACTCATGTATTATATGGTTTGCTGGGGATGTATTTCTGTTAATGTTATCTTCATTCATTACTTCCTAATTTCTTTGAATTTCTGCATAGAGTGGTTTTCTATTTCAATTAGCTTATTTAGACTTATCTATTGACATATGCAATTGTGATACTATTTGTGAGAGGATAGCTTATGAAAATAATTTATAGCCTATACAAAAACAATTTGACTTTATTTTATTTCTAATTTTCTATTGTAGAAATAGCTTCTCGCTTAATTAAGCCACTTAGTCAATTGATAGTCTATACTTTCAACAACACTTTTCTTTCAATTTGTCTCATTTTTTTCCAGGCAGAGCTGGCGAGAAAATTCTTTAAGGATGGAAGGGATTTTGATTTAGAAGGTTGGTTTCAGATTTTATTTTGCTGGATAAAGTTGAGCACTTAGTATAATCTTCTGTATGATAAACTGAACAAATATAAATTTATTATATAGATATAATAGATTACTGATTCAATTTGGTTAGTTAAAATTCTCATTTTTAAGAATAATTGTTACTTGCATTATTAAGATATTGGTTAAAAGATCAAGTTGATTTAGATGAGTTACAAATTTGCTATGGCCCTCCCATGTGATTTGGAGTATACTGTACTCTCCAAAACAAGCTAGCTTTGACTTTTGCTAAAAAAAATGTGCTGGCCCTTCTTGAAGTTGTAACAAACACAGTTAATGTTTCTTCTACTCAAATAGTAGTCTGACATTTGAAGTTACAAGAATTTTTAAGTAACCTTCTGTTAATCCAAGACAGTTTTAGGCTTGCATTAATTTCCTATGATTGCTTGTGTGTTACCCGTTCTTCCATCATATTGGTAGTTATCACTAATTATGTTCTCCATTGCAATTAAGATTAATGTAGAATGTAGAACAGTTCTGTTTGCAGTAAGTGCCGTGAACTAGTCCTCATTCCCTTGACCTGCTTTATGTTACTTTTTTTGTGCTAGTAGAAATAGGTCAATATTTTGGGTGTCGACATTAAAATTCAGTAAGAACACTTCTGAATGTATCATTCCTATGCTTCAAGCCCCCCCCCCCCCCCCCCTCTATTTTGAAATAGCTACTGACTTGCATCTGTTTATCTACTTCTATGACAGGTCTTAAAACTTGTATGAGAAACGGGTATTCATACTTGGAAGACATTGAACAATTGCTTCTTGCCTTGAAGAAGAGTAACTTTGAGATGCATGCCTGTACTAATTATCCTATATGGTAAGTCGGTTGATTTTCTATTTTAATTTCTGTTTTGCTTTTCATGGCATTCTAAAGAATGTTTTGTAGGTATCAGTTGATTGAAGATAAGCTAAAGATATCCAAATATTTATCTTGGACATTTTGTTCGTGTACATATGGTATAATACATTTTCTGTCTGCCATTCATTAGCCTCTTCTCTCTCTCTCTCTCTCTCTCTCTCTCTCTCTCTCTCTCTCTCTCTCTATTTACACAAACACAAACAGATTTTTTATGTTGATAATGATATTATCTATATTTTAGCGGGAAAAACCTTATCATTCTACTGTCTCTTAGTTGAGTTCTATTGTTTATTATTGAGGGTTAAAGGCTTAAAGCAGACATTCAAACTATTCTGTCATGCATTCCTTGAATGTTATAGATTTGTTTACGTTGTTTTTCAGGAAAGAGGAAACCTGATACTGAATTCTATATGGAAGTTCTGAGGGATCTTAAAGTTGATCCAGCATCTTGTGTTTTCATTGATGACAGGTCCCTACTCTTTCTACACATCAGATCATTTGTGAAAATCAAACCATAATGTCACTCACAATTTCTCAATAGTCCATACACAAAGATTTGTATGCAACATTTACTTTTGACTAGCATCTTGGCGCCCAATGGTGATCTCTTTCGTCAAGCAGCAGACATATGTGATCCCAGCAGATTATTACTTTTTCCTTCCTGCATAATCTAACTTTTTTTAATTTCATCTTCATAAAATATTTTATTTTAATGATTTTTGAGAAAGGAGCAATGTTTTGAAAAGCGAATCGGACATCGAACCAGTGAGATCTCTGGGTCATGGTTCAACCGCTTTAAGCCACTTGAACCAAGATGAAACCGCTAAAATAACTGAACCGAAAATTGTGTCGGGCCATGGTTTAACTGGTTGAACCATTCGGTTGTGTAAATATAGTTGTGGTGGATTACCGGGGTTGAATTCATTTGAATAGGCTAATTGTCATACTCTTGAACTACTTAAAGTGTATGTGATTTATGTACCAAAAAAACAATGTGTGTGTGTGATTTATATAGTTATTCTCTCAGACTAAAAAATGTGGAGGCAGCAAGTGAAGTTGGCATCAGAGGTGTACATTTCAAGAATGTGAATTCATTGCGTGAAGAACTGTCATTGATGGGGATTGAAGGGGATTGACATTTCAACAGATGAAGAAGATCAATAGCTTATTTTCTTTGATCCTCTGTTTTAACTACACCAATTTATTTATTTTACATGGTGGAAAGGGGATTATACCAAATTCTTCATTGTATATTAAATTCAATGATACTATTGTGTATTCAATTCATACAAAGTCTTATCATGCTATTGAGCTTTGTCAAAATGTGATAGAAACATGAGTATTATGGGGTGCCTAAGTACTTAAGTGGCTTCATTCTTCTCTCTTAACAACTAACTCTTCAGAAAGGGCTCCCCAAGTGCTTGGGTGCTTATCAAAATGGCTTTGATTGTTTGGTCCCTCTTGATCTCCTTAGCTATCGATTTCATAAAAAAAAGTTTCATGTTTAGCATTAAATAAACGTATTTTTCATATCCTATCATTAATTAGGATTAAAAGAGTCAATTTTTGCTTATATTCTGTAACAATTTGGGGAGAGTATGTATAAGTCAAGAGGATCCTTGCACGATATAAGTAACGGTGATCTCATATTTTATAAGTCAAAGGCTCCATCCATGCTTTCTATTAAACTCAAATTCTCAACCTTTATAAACGCCTTAACCCTTTATGATTTGGGTTTTTTTTTACCCCATCAATTCACTATCTACCCCCATCAAAAATTTTAAGACGAAATTACTCCCGCTTAAATTATTTTAATCGAATTTACCTTCCTGATAGATAAATCCGATTCAGAAATATCCAAGTCGGATTTACGTAAATCCGATTGGAATTGGTTGAGGGAAATCAGATTTACCTTTAACGAGGTATATCCGCTTTGTTAAATGTAAATCGGATTTACGTTCCATTGATAGGTAAATCCGCTTTGCAATTAACAAAGCGGATGTACCTATCGATGGGGGTAGATCCGCTTTGTTAAAATACAAATCGGATTTACCTTCCTGATAGGTAAATCCGATTTGTACTAAATTCGACGGGTAGGATTTGATCAACGGTGTAGTTCAACGATGTAGATTGCACCGACAATATCAACGGTTGATAATCATTGACGAATTCTATAAATACCCATTGCCAACCTCATTCTTTTCACTCAAAAATTTCACTCTCACTTGCTTATTTCACTCATCCAAAATGGAGATATGCCTCACTCAACGCTCAGATGAGAATAAGCTTTCCGCTATACATCATCGAGGCCAAATCACGATGAGAGAAGATGGTGTCCACTTCAGGAGTCCTCAGCCGGTGTTATGCAGAATCCACCGCGGCATGGGGTTTGAAGGTTTAAAGGATAAACTGTGGTCCAAAGTTCAAGTGACTGGTGACGACCGTGACGTCACTAGTATCACTTATCGCAAACTCTATCTTGGAGACGATGGCCGCGTTTCCTTCTCGTCCATGACAATCAAGACTGACGAAGACGTGGCGAACATGTTAAACATCCATGACACGCTTCAGCAGTATAAGCCGTTGGAGCTGTACGTGGAAACTCAACGGAGTGTGAATGAGATTTGACGTTGTCTTCGACGACCAGAGTTTTAGTTTCTATCATGTTTTTGTTTTCTCTGTCAGTCAGTTATTTTTATTGTTATTGTAGTTCGTTATGTTTTATCTTGTATCGCATTAAATCAAAATTATATCTTTTATCCACAAATATAATAAACAAGAAATAATAATAATCAACTCATAAAAAAATAGTTCAAACATACAATCTCACAAAACCCCCTAGTCACGCCCCGGTAGCATATCCAGTAACCGGGTGAGACGGGCGTATGTCTGACTACCCATCCTAATGTCTCCGCTCCGAAGCCCCCTCCGAATCTCCTCCTCCACAATCTCGAGCAAATCTGGCTGTACTGGTGGTGCACCTGGCTGTACTGGTGGTGGTGGTGGTGGTGGTGATGCAATCTGTAAGAGTCTAGGAATATATGCTCTCACATACCAATGTATGTAGTCCGGAGCAACCTGACCCAACTCCTCAGCAGCGTAAGCAGTACGCAAAACGTCCTGCACCACAGGCATATAATGTGCAATCCGAAAAATGCAGTCTGCATGGCTTGGACAACCGGTAAGAGGGTGACGTGGGATGACCTGCACGTACCCAAACTGTCTGAGGCACCTATCGGGCATGTAGGGAACAGTGATGTCTCCCCAACTGATGTGGCCCCTGTATAATGAAACTTGCTCAAAGTCTCTATCCTCCTCCCGGTGCTCCTCAAACGGTCGCCAGTAGACATCATCCGAGGTCAGTGCATCAATCCTCTGCCTGTATACCCCCAGCTTCACTCCATCTGTCTTCTTCTTCCTCCAACGCCCACACAGTGCTCAGTCCGCAATCCACTCCTCCTCTCCACCAGCTGAGGGAAATACCATAAAATCCAGCTCTGAAAAAAAGAAGATAAACAACATGGTGAATTAAAAACTGTTTAACAGAAATTTAACCAAACTCGGAAAAAAAAAAACTTAAAATTATTACCTGTAAGAGGGCCGCATACCCTCCTAACTGATGCGCCTGGTCCAAGCAGGAGTAGTTCAGCTGGTCATACATGAAAGCAAGTGTTGCTGCCCCCCATGCATATGATCCCACACCAGCTGCACTGACATCCTCAAGTAGCAGCAACCACTTAGCCTCAGCCCTGTCGCTGGTCTTGACTGTGAAGATGGACCAGCTCAGGATCAGAAGGATAAAGGCCCTGACAGCAGGACGCATGTCATTCCCTATGGACCCTCTAGTAACAATCTCCTGCAGCCACTCAAAACGGTAATATGGGCCAGATGAAGCTCGACACTCTACCACCGCCTCATCCATAGTCACACCTAGATAAACATGTGCTAGGTGGATGGCCTGTTCAGTGGTGACCGAAGTAGGTGGAACTCTGTAGTAGTTCCCCGTAATGGGTAAATGCAACAAACAGGAGACATCATCCAAAGTAATCGTCATTTCACCAAATGGTAGGTGAAATGACGATGTCTCTGAGTGCCACCTCTCAACAAAAGCAGACAGCAGCTCATGGTCCACCTTTGTATGACCGGTCGGGACGAGGGGGGCTAATCTGGAACCAGTGATAAAATCTCACATCCGGTGGTTTTGGGAAAACCCAAGCAATCTCTGAGCTAGCTTGTTACCATGGTTGGTAACCTTCAATTTCCGCTCATATGTCTGTATTATAAAAGTATCAGAAATAAGTCTATGTAAATAAATTAAACTAAGAAGGCTATGTAAATAAATTAAACTTACCGGGTCTCTCAATATAATGGAACAGACATGAGATCCTAGCCCAGTGAATAGAGGAGACTGCTCATCATGCTGCTCCTCATGCTGCTGAGGCTGATGGTAGTGCTCCTCCTGGTACTGCTGATACTGCTGCTGCTGATACTGCTGCTGATAATACTACTGCTCAGACATAGAATGGTCCTCAGACATAGAATCCTCATCAAGAGGATGCCCCTGCTGGCCCTCCTCATACTGATAGTCAGGGGCCTCCTCCACCTGCCGATACTGCTGCTGTCGCCTATGGCGGGCAGACGCATGACCCGCAATCCCGTGACGGGTGCGTGTACTGGGAGCAGATGACGAGGCTTGACCCGAGGACTCCCCTCGATACCTGTTCGACACTGGAAAAAAAATTTTTAAAAAAAAAACCAAAAACACAAATCGGATCTACCTATATCCGATGCGAAATCGGATATAGGTAGATCCGATGGGGAATCGGATTTAGCTAAATCCGACTTACTGGTAGCGCGCTGTCTCTTGGGGAATCGGAAGTAGGTAAATCCGATGCGTAAATCCGAACTGGAAATCAGATATAGATCTGATAGGTAAATCTGATTATCTTTGGTAAATTTCTGGTCAAACAGATGCAAGTGAGAAATGGTAAATCTTTTGTAATTTTGTCAAAATTTTAAGGGTATTTTGGTATTTTCACAGGGATGATGGGGGTAGATGGTGTTTTGATGGGGGTAAAAAAAAACCCTTATGATTTACTCTCCTTGTATGAGGGAGAAAAAGTTTGGAAGAGTGTGCTTATTTGGGGACCATGATTCAATGCAATTATTGCTTCTTGCAGTCACGATAGTCACCTATATATGAGTCATTGGATGCACCCAACTTAATATCATGACCCTTGAATCATTTTGTCTTAGAAAATAAAAAAAAAGAGTAAAGGCCCAAATTCGTCCCTGACAATTTTTTTGCGGGACGAATTCGTCCCTGACAATTTTTTCGGGACACATTGGTCCCTGACAATTCCAAAACGGGACATGTTAGTCCCTCCATCCATTTTGACGTTGCCAGCACATCCAACGTCTCCTACGTGGCACGTTAAATGCCACGTGTCACGTTAAATGCCAAGCAAGTGTTTATTTTGGAACAAATAAGTCCCTAACTTTACAAATTTGAAAAGGAGACAAATCAGTCCCTGGCTTTTTTGGAAAGGGGACAAATCAGTCCCTAAAGTGATCTTCAACCTCAAAACTGTGGTTTTTGAAACCAGAAACCAGTTTTCTCCATTGAAGGAGAGAAGGACACAGAAAACTGCTTTCAGAACTAAAATAAAATTTTTTGGTTCATCTTCTTCAAAAATGAAACCCAAAACTTCATTGTCTAGATCATTCAGATCTTCAATCTTCATCTACAAAAATCAAAACAACATACCCATATCCAAATTTTCGAAAGCAAGATGAAAACGAAAACCCATATCTTGAGCAGAAGCGGAACAAAACGAAAATCAAATTTATCGAACAGAGAAGAAGAAAAATTTAGGAAGAAGAAGAAGTCATTTAATCGCCAACATCATCCCAGATTTGCTATCAGAAATCGCCAAACTTCATACTTCAAAAACCCAAAATCATCAATCTCCAAGAACCCAAATCTTACCTGTCTGAAACCCTGCATCTTCAATCTTCGAAAACAAAATGAAATCAGAAAACGAAATAGTAAATTTGGAATCACAAGGGAGAAGAAGAGAAATTAGGGAAGAAGTAGATGAGATAGGATAGATGAAGATGCATAGGGAAAGGGGAAAATTAGTTTATGGTTTCAGGGACTGGTTTATGGTTTCAGGGACTGATTTGTCCCCTTTCCAAAAAAGCCAGGGACTGATTTGTCCCCTTTTCAAATTTGTAAAGTCAGGGACTTATTTGTCCCAAAATAAACACTTTCGTGGCAGTTAACGTGACACGTGACACTTAACGTGCCACGTAGGAGACGTTGGATGTGTTGGTAACGTCAAAATGGATGGAGAGACTAACGTGTCCCGTTTTAGAATTGTCAGGGACCAATGTGTCCCGAAAAAATTGTCAGTGACGAATTTTGGGCTTTTACTCAAAAAAAAAAGTTTGAAAGACGAGAGTTTTTTTTTTTTTTTTGGTGACAAAGTGAAGGGGCGAGCCCCCGGAGACCCCTGGAACCGGGCAGTGTCCCAACGCTGACAACGAAGGACTAATCTGCCCCCCCAGTAATCTACCGAGGTGGCCAACGAAAATCTGCTCCAACCGGGAATCGAACTGGCGAGGATACCCAACACGAGAGAGTTAGATACGAGCAACTACATAAAATCGGTATACACAAGAAAGTTAACGATACTTCTTGGCAGAGAGAAGAAGTGTGGTTGCAACTTGGAAACTTAACAAACATGTCGTTAGGTTGCATTAAGCCATTCCAGTTACAGTTGCAGCCAACAACATCATCCTTCCACTCCCACGTTGCTGGAGTAACAACAACAACAACAACAAGAAGAACAACCTCCTCACTCTCTCTCCGACCTCGTTCTCCTCTTCCTTTCACAAAAAATCTCACTATCCATTTCCAACCCAAACGCACTTCAACCACAATTCGCTGCTCTTCAGGTACTATCTTCGCTGCACTTCTTCCCCCTTTCCCTTCATGAGTTTTCATTTAATCACCATAAAGTCACTACCTTTACTCCCCCCATATCAATTACAATCTTCAATTTTTCACAATTAACCCCCAACCCCTTTTAGGGTTAGCTAGTTGCAATTCAATTAATTTTTTGATTTTGGTTTGTTTCAGCGTTGACTCCTGAATTGAAGTCTACATTGGATAAAGTTGTTACATCAAACAAAATAGTTGTGTTTATGAAGGGGACTAAGGATTTTCCACAGTGTGGATTCTCAAATACTGTGGTGCAAATATTAAAGTCTCTCAATGCACCTTTTGAAACAATAAATATATTGGAAAATGAGTTATTGCGTCAGGGACTGAAAGAGTATTCCAGTTGGCCTACTTTTCCTCAACTCTACATTGATGGAGAGTTTTTTGGTGGTTGTGATATCACTGTTGGTATGTCACTTCAAGTTTCTGGTTTTAATACTTATAGATCAACAATTTGCTTCTGTCTGTGTTTGCTTGCTACAACAATTGCTTGATCAATCAATGCTTTCTTGGTGATATTTTTAACATACAAAATTTGTTTAATTTGATTTGTTTCACTGATGGAATCATTTAAACATGAGCTAACAGGAGAGCTAGAATAGATAAGTTAAAGGGAAAAGCTATGATAGATTTCGCAATTTTACATTTGAACAAGGAAATATGTGTTATGTAAACCAAGTTGCTAATAGTAATTATCATGTCAAAACTAATGGAAAGAATATACAAGGTTTAGCCTGTAGTTTCCTTCTCATTCTTTGTAGATTGAAAATTCAGTAGCTTGAACCTCAAATGAAAAGGATTCATTTCTATAGATTGATTTCAAATAGAAAATTAGAAATACCAATGATGGACCTGATTGATTCATGTACATGACAGATTCTACCATGCTGATGACAGAGGCACTGGGCACTCTTTTATATCTGCTACTGTTATGATTGACTGCATAATTATCATAAGAATCAGTTATTATGTTAATCTATTTAATATCTGATCAGACTATGGTATTGCTATGGCTTGATTTGTTGAAAATAATTATCCCACTTTTTGTTTATGGCTACAGAGGCATATAAGAACGGGGAATTGCAGGAACTTGTGGAGAGGACAATTTGCTCCTGAAGCCTCATTGATGATGAGCAGTAGAAGGATGATTAGGGATGAGGTTGAGGACTTCCCAAGCTAGTAATCCTCCCCAGGGTTGGGGATAATGGATCAAATATATATTGTATGATACATTTGTGTCCACAAACATCTATTATGAAAAGATCTCATTTGAATACAAGTCTTTTGATTAGAAGATCTCATTTGATGGACTAGTAAGTTCAATTAATTTTCTAGCTTTTATAAAACTGTCATATTCTGTGTGAAAGAGTGAGTCTAAGAAGAGGTCATAAGAAGAAGGTAAGACTGATTAGTTACAATGGACACACAATGAATCTAAATCATTCAATCAGCTTTGTTCATCGGGTTGCGCATTTTGTAAATCTGTCATGTTGAAGGTATTATCTGCTTGAGTCAATTCTATGATACACTTTAAGCCTGTGTTTGGAACCACGGTAGTAGTCTCTAAACGCGTATGGTGAAGGAGAAGCTACTAGTTGTAGTTTTATGTTGGACTTGTGGTGAAACTAAAATCAATCCAAACAAGCTAATACGCTCATGTAACTTTGGCTACAGTTTATAGCTACAATATGAACGCATGTTAGTGACTATTGGACCATGGAAACAAATATATTGTCAACCAAAAACACACACTTACAGAAGCTAAAGCGATAAGTGGCATATGCTTGAAAAAATGAAATAAATATGCTTAAAAATTGGAAAATAACATTGGACACATCAAAATGAATTAAGCTTTTGTCACGCAGTGTAATTTTTAAGTCTCTACACAGTTGTTTCTGTCTGTTTTGACCAACAAGGAGAACATTCTTTTAGACGCTCTTAATTGTATCACCCTTCTAGAGAAATAATACCGTCTATCTCTACTGAAAATTGAAATTTACTCCACATATCATAACATACAAAAAATAAACAATAAAAATTGATATTTGTGTTACATTCTGAAGAACTCTATTGATTCACAATAATAATGCCACAAAAATAACCCTCAGTGCCACTCCTGTACACAAAATAATAAAGCACTGGCAATACAATGTTTTGTGTATATGAACATGAAAAATCATCAAAGAATAGCAGACAAAACCCAAAATGTGGATCAACATATTTTGTCCACAGTTAGCAGCTTCCATTGTAAAGCTATATCCATGCTTGTAAAAATCATGGAAACGTCCGATGATCGTATACCGACAAGGTTTCCAGTTCAATGCAAAGATACCTATGCTAAGTTCCGTTGCTTTTTACTTGAGAAATTGAGTTGATGAGGAAGAATGGAGTAAAGACTGTGCAGCTAATAGTTTCTCCCTTAACATGGCATTATACTCGTATAAATTTTTGAGATTCTTCTGTACATCAGACATGCTCATTTCAGACCCTCCCTTACATTCTGCATCACAATTTATATGATGTTCAATGTATTATCTAAAAAGTAAAAGTAAACTAATAATCAGAAAGCTGGTATGAACTCAAATTAATTTATACCGAGTATAGGTGGAGGAGGGATGAAGTTATCATCAATAATAGAAGATTCTTCACTTTGAGATGGAGAGGAGTCTTTGGGCGAACCAACACTCTTCTCCTTCGCGACATTTTCACGATGCAGTTTCGAATCATTTGTAGATCCAACCGGTTTGCAGCTCAATGACTGAGAGAAAACATTGAAAGATGTAAATTTAAAAAAGTTCTTGGCATCAACCTTATATTTTACTAGAAAAACTAGCTACAAGTCATCGTGGACGACATCAGTAATGGCGAACAAAAAATCAAAGTAAATCGAAGAATGTTTACAATGAAAGCTTTACCTTGCTGGTAGATAAGCTGGATTTTTTGTTCAAATTTATAGAACTTGTTTTGCTTTGATTCCTTTGCTTACGCGATGATCCACTTCCACGAACTGAATGCAACATAATATCACCACAACCAGGTTCCTTTTCAGATTTATTGTAGTTGTCCTCCATTGTAGGGCAGCCATAGGTGTACATTACATATTTCCTCAACTAGTTTAAAGCAAAGATACACAGTCATATAACCAACAAATAAGATGCCTATTATTGACCGCAATGTGAAATATATACATGTTTTTAGAGGTTAACAAAGAGATTACTTTGTCCCAATGTTCTTGAGCTTTACGCCGATTTCTAATTGTCCGCAAAACACTATCTTCATTTCTAAGCTTCTTTACTCTATATTCACACTAGAATTCAAAAAGAAGGTTAGGATAATATGGAGTATAAGTATGGGAAATCTATGGCATAAATAAGTAATTAAAATTTATAAAGACCACATATCTATGATGATGCATTGTTAGAAAATATATAGAAGAATGAGCACATAAAGGAATAAGAAGAATACCTGTATCAATAGATAGAAAAAGATGCCTATACTAATGCAATACAAGCCACCAAGGTCTGCAAGGAAGCTCACTGCAGATAAAAACAGAAAACTGTGAAATTATCAATAGTTTGCAGCAAAACCAGATATTCAAGCAGAGAGGTGGCAAAAATATGACATTGATCTATTAAGAAAAGAATTGCATTAATTATCATAACTAACTAAATAGAAAAATTGAATAAGATAGCTTGCACATAAAGATGTAGAAAGACACTAACCTGGACCCAAAATATTTTGTTTATCAATCTCCACAACATAAGCAGAGAGAAAATTGACATACAATGTGGTGTTGACTAGTCCATCAACAGAATTTTCAAGAGATGTTCGAAGTTGACTTGCATCGCGAAAAACTGAACCTGGGAGGAACTCGTGGTATAAAGGCTGTATAAGCTTTAGACCGTGTAAATTACGGTATATTTGAGGAAACAAATTGAATTTCAAAATATTTGATTGCTTCCCTCTGAATGTAACTAGCCTATCATCAAAATCGCTTCCATTCTTCAATGTTCCATTGACAAAACTCACGTGTTTTTTCGCACTATCCATTGAAGTGAGGTGGAACTCATAACCAACAGCAGTGGCAGGATTATTTGGGAGATCAACAAATTGCCATGAAATGTACATGTTATCTTGGAGCTTGCAATTTGTACACTTGAGTGCTATGGTTGGTCCCTTGCTTGAGTTATGACATGAGTAGTTTCCTAAATTTGACAGAGAAACAACTCTTTCGTCGATAAATCCAGGATTTCCAGCGACTAAATTACCGAGATCGCGTAGATTTGCACAACTCATGCTAGATATAGTTGTTATATTGAACTCCATGTCATTTAGAAATGATGTTAATTCTGGTCCATTTGTTGCTCTTACATTATGAACTTCAATTGATCTCTTTGATATGATCTGGTACAGCAACCTAATGGAAAATTGAGTCATAGAAATTGAAAAGCAATAAGGCAAAAGTAATAGATCTCATTAAGATATCCTGACAAATATATGATGTTAAGGCATGAGAGACTCACGCAGCAAATAAACCAATAAAGAGTATCCAACTTGCTATGGAGAAAGCTCCACCAAGTTCAGTTTTGCGCTTGGTAACTACTTTCTGATCATCCTACAAGAAAAGAAAAATGGCACTCAATAAAGCATTTTTCATACATATAGTTAATTACAATATGCATATTGCTTCATTTGCCTTTTGTAATTAGAAACATTTGAGAAGGATAATAGCTTATAGCACTAAAACAATAGACAACAATCAGATGACTTGGAAAGTATGCCTATGTTGTAATGCCTGATTCCGGAACAGCTGCAAGCAGTCTTGTCATATATAGAATAGAAGGTGAATTTAAATTTTAACCATAATTTCTACAAACATTATCAAGAATGACCTATAGTGACATCAAACAGGGTTAATGACCTACTTTATAACTAGGAAATAAACCACCAACAATAAAGCAAGGATAACATAAGTAGGTAATAGGTCTACTTAGTATCCAAAAAATGAAATTAAGGAGTAAGAAGATAACTTTGTGAATGAAAATGAATTGTGGGGTCAACTGGTATCAGAACCGATGGTTCTGTTGGGCCGAACAGCGAGCCCTAGTGGCTGGTTAATGTTCAGGATTGCTGTTTGTTGGTAACCATGTAAACTCGGCAAGAATTACGCTCGAGAGAGAACATAGCAATTGGGAGATTCACACTTGATGGGAGAGTTGTTGTAGAATGCAAGTGTGAAGTAGTGAAAGTCCCACGTTGTCCCAATAAGGTACACTTGGTAAGTTAAGGGACATGAAGGAATTTGAAAAAAGAGGTCGAAAGTTCAAATCCTTGAAACTAACGTTTTTTCCTCCACTAACTAATTACTAACCACTAACATATGCCTAAAAAAAGTCTCAGATTGCTTGACGATGGATTCAGTAAAGACAATATAAGTGTAGAAACCTGTGTATAAAATGCCTTAAGGTATTGGGTCAAAACGTGGTGTCAGCTCATTTTTCGCGGTCTCTAACTTTAGCCCATTGATTAGAGCTCCTTCCTGATCACTCTTTCTGGCACCCATCTCAAACATAGTAAAGTGAATGAAATCTCAAATTTGGGGCAGGGGGCACGAAGCTAAACCACCATCATGATTCGTGAAATTAAAGAATGGAGCTATAGCATACCAAATTAAAGCTAGAGAGCCAGGAAGAAGAATGTGTTTGTTTGATCTAATTGCTAATTGAACAGAATAGGAACTAATGAGTTTATGCTTAAATCTGAAACAGATATCAATTAACTTAACTAAACACCCACTAATTTAACTGATGTAATAGAAATAACTGTAACTAAATGATACAGATATCAACTAACTTAGCTAAACACCAACTAATTTAACTGATCTAACAGAACTAACTATAACTAACTGATACAGTTATGTAGTAATTAAAACAAAAAAAAAATAAAACAAAGTACTAACCAACCAATGTCTAGTGGCAAAGCAAATATCCATTCGACTAATACACCACCTAATATTGAACCAAACACCTCGACCATCACCAAGACTCATGAACCTAAGGAACAAGCAAAAGAGAAGCCAAGAAAGGAGCATAACAAGTGTAGCTTCCAAGAACACAGCCTGTGACTGTGTAAACCTCTTTATGGTATCAAAGCCAGGGAGAGTCTCTGGGAGACTGAAGGCATAAAAGTCAACACCAGTATCTGTGGTAATGGTGGAATTTGCCTCAAACAAAGTACACCTCTTTGTTGCAAAGTTGAAGACGTGTCCTGGTGTACAGGCACAGAGGGTGTCATTGTAGGTAATGGAATTTGCAGGACAGCCCATTGAGAAATTTCAGAAATTGAGAGCTACCCAGTTAAGAAAGAACCAAAAAGATTCTAACTTTAAGTGAGATTTGGGTGTTGGAAGATGAAATTTGAAATGGGTTGATCTTGTTTGCTTGATTGGTTAAAACTCTGACATAGACAACAGAACCAAAGGCAAATAACGTGGTTTTTTATTCTCTGTTATTTTTTTTTTTTAATTTGTGAGTGTTAGAGTTCCTTAGCGTTGAAGCAGTGATGAGAGAAACAAGATGGAGAGAGAAGAAAAGAATTGAATTTTTTTTAGTTGTTGTTGTCGTTGTAGCTGGGTTTTGTAATTTGGAGTAAGATTGTTTTTCGTTTTGCGTGTGTGTACTGTTTTGTATTCGTTTCTACTTTTTTTTTCCAAAGCAATCTGACACAGGTCGTTCTGGAACACACGTTTATGAGTTTATCTCCTTTTTCGTCATGAATATTGGCCTTTTGATTATTCGTAATTTCTTCATTTGATTTCATTCTAATTCATCACATGTTCACACTTTATTTCACATAAATTAAGGAAAGATTATAAATAAAAAAACAAAGAAAAGTAAGTTTACTAAATTACCTTACCTAAATTTTATGTATTTACTATTATCATAAAGATCTCACTAAAAAAAGAATAAATTCACATACTTATGCATTAAGCGACCTCATTTGAAGAGTTTACAAATACATAATTTGTCATCTACATCGAATGAGTTGAAATTTTCTCAATTTTTCAAAAGAAATGGATGATTTCATTATGGTAGTTTTGAGTGCATATATTGTCTAATAGATCTGATATCTATTTATCTATTTATACAAAGAAATCTACTATGAAATTACTAATTTAGATCTCTTATTAACAAGACATATATCTAATTTAAGGGTACAAAAGTCATTACACTCATTTGCTTTCATTTTTTCTTCTTACACTCTCTTTCTTACTTTTTACTTTCTCTTACACTCTTTCTTTCTTTTTTTCTTTCTTCTTACACTCTCTTTCCTCCTTTTCACTTTTCTCTCACACTCTCTTTCTTCTTTTTTTCTTTCTTCTTACACTCTCTTTCCTCCTTTTCACTTTTCTCTTACACCATCTTTCCATAAACAATTATTCTCTTTCACTTATCACTTCACTTTATTTTTTTAACTAAATTTCTAAATTTATATAAACACTCTATTAAAATTACCTATAAAAAGTAAATGAGTCACTAAAAAAACAGAAGAAAAAAACTATCACCTTTTTGGAAAAAGTTATCATCTTAAAACTTTAATTTTTCTCTCTTAAATCTATTTACACTCTTATTGATAATCTACTATATATCATTTACAATCTATTATAATCAACAAATCAACTAAAATAATCAATTGAAACTGTTAGATAACTGCAATGATATATAAAAAATACGAGATAACTGCACTGATATATAAAAAAACACAGGATTAATATTTGCATTGATATTTAAATTTTTTAAAGACTACTATAAACCTACTATCTAAAAAATAAGAAGATTAAACGACTATCTTTTTATCTATTTATAGAAAGAAATCTCCTATGAAATTACCAATTTGGATCTCTTATTAACAAAACACATATCTAATTTAAGGGTAAAAATGTCATTACACTCTTTTTCTTTTTCTTCTTACACTCTCTTTCTTACTTTTCACTTTTCTCTTACACTCTCTTTCTTCATTTTTTTTCTTTCTTCTTACACTCTCTTTCCTCCTTTTCACTTTTCTCTCACACTCTCTTTCTTCTTTTTTTCTTTTTACGTTACTTCTATTTTTTTCATAAACAATTATTCTTTTTCTCTTATCACTTCACTTTATTTTTTTAACTAAATTTCAAAATTTATATAAACACTCTATTAAAATTACCTATAAAAAAGTAAATGAGTCACATTAAAAAAAAGAAGAAAAAAACTATCACCTTTTTGGAAAAAGTTATCACCTTAAAATTTTAATTTTTCTCTCTGAAATCTATTAACACTCTTATTGATAATCTACTATCTATCTTTTACTATCTATTATAATCAACAAATCAACTAAAATAATCAATTGAAACTATCAGATAACTGCAATGATATATAAAAAATACGAGATAACTGCACTGATATATAAAAAAGCACGGGATTAATATTTGTCATTGATATTTAAATTTTTTGAAGACTACTATAAACCTACTATCTAAAAAACAAGAAGATTTAATTACTATTTAAACTACTGATTAATATTTCTTATTGATAATCTACTATCTCTCTTTTACTATCTACTATAAACTACTAATCAACTAAAATAATCAATTGAAACTACGAGATAATTGTAATGATCAATATATAAAAAACACGGAATAACTGCACTGATATATGAAAAACACGAGATTAATATTTGTCATTGATAATTAAAATTTTGAAGACTGCTTCTACAAACCTATTATCTAAAAAACAAGAAGACTTAATGACTATTTAAACTACTAATTAATATTTAAAACAAATATTTCTTATTGATAATCTATTGTCTAACTTTTACTATCTACTATAATCTACTAATCAACTAAAATAATCAATTGAAACTACGAGATAACTACACTGATATATAAAAAAACACGGGATAACTGCAGTGATATATAAAAAACACGAGATTAATATTTGCCGTTGATAATTTTAATTATTGAAAACTACTATAAACCTACTATCTAAAAAACAATAAGACTTAATGAATATTTAAACTGATTAATATTTAAAACACATGTGACAAATATTTGTCACTAATACCTAAAAAATGACAAATAATTGTCACTGATATATAAATAAACACGGGATAAATATTTCTGATCGGTAATCTACTATCTATCTTTTACTATCTACTATAATCTACTAATCAAATCAAATGATCAATTGAAAATATGCGATAACTGCACTGATACATAAAAAAAACACGAGATAACTACACTGATTTATATAAAAAAATATGGGGATAACTGAAATGATATATATAAAAACACTGGATAACTGCACTAATATATAAAAAAACACGAGATAACAACACTGATATATAAAAAACACTGCACTGATATATAAAAAACAACGTGATAGATGCATATATTGTTTTTAAATGATACTTTTACATTTTTAGATTTTAATATTTATCTATTTTTTATTTGAAACTCATTTCTTATAGACTTTAAATTTGTCTTTATTTTCACAGTATAATTTTTAAACTATTTAAATACTGTCTAAGTCCATTCATAAAAACAACACAACAACACCCGTACGTATCCACAAATATCCTACTAGTATCTACTAATAATAGAATTCTCCTTTGTCAAAAAATAATAATGGAATTCTCCGTTTCTTTTGATAAATGGAGAAAATCTCAACTCCATCAAATGACATGGCAACTAAGGTAATGTTGTCAATGAACCAAGCCAATTCGAACCTAGTTTGAAACTCGACTCACTAATTAGCTCGCTGAATTGACATTTGACCTAAAAGTTAAGTTTGTTAAATAAATGAGCTCTCACACACACACACACACTGAATTTTGTATTAGTTAGTAACTACTTTTGCTGTAAGCATCTGGTTGATTCCATGTCGAACCTAGCTCAACGTGCGTATGCAAGAATTGAACGCAATTTAATCTGGAAAAAAAGGTGTTTGATTCATGGTTGAAATTTTGATTCTTTTTTCTAAAATCAATTTTCTTAGAAGCAATTATTTCTAAAATTGATTCTTTTTTCTCTCCTTTCTCTTTCTGTTCTCGAGCAAATGAACTATCTGTTCCTAGTCCTACATATAAGCTCCTAAATTTCAATGCATATAATATGCTATTGAAAACAACTAAAGAGCCAATCACCAAATGTTTTCTGAACTGTGGTACTAACAACAAAATGAGTGTTGAATCCAAGCAATTCGACTTCATCAATTCAACCCATACACTGCAAGTAAAAGAATGGAAAAGGAAGAGGGTTCTGAGGGAAAGAGTTCTGAGAGTGTAGATTGAAGAGGAGGGTTCGAGATATGAGAGAGAGAGAGAGAGAGAGAGAGAGAGAGATAACTTTCGTCTATTAATTTAATTGTGGGACAAAATTAAATTACAAATAATTTGTGGGTTAAAAGATAAATATGGATAAAGTTTGTGGTGAAAACTAAAAATAGGTCATAATCGGCTTTAGGGCTTATTGTGGGTCAAAGGGCCATTTGCCTTTTGATAAAAGAACCCAGCAATTACAATGTCATTATTTTTTTTTATGAAAATCACAATGTTGTTTCCCAAGTAAGTTTTCATCTTCGTCTTTAATAAAAATGGTGATAGTAATGGTTTGTGTGCTGAAAACTCGCGAAGTTTCACCGAAAAATTCATTCTTGTTCTTCAACTAAATGCCTCTTTTACCTGGTTGATATTGTGCTACTGGTAGTTGGTAGTTGGTACCCCTTCCATTGATTGCAGAGATGAAAATATCGACTAGAATAATAGAATTCAATTTGATGAATTGAGCTTTAAGATGGCTTGTTACACCGTAACTCCATCTACTTACCTTTTTTTTAATGAAATAATAAATAAGTTTTTGTTCCTCTTACTTTGTATCCCTACAATACAAGGATTTTCTTTTAATTGAGTCCTTACATTTTTTCATTAGCAAGTTTAGTCCCAATTGTTAACTCCTTGCACCTTAATTTACACAGTCAAGCTATCTTATTCAAAACTATCCAAACATTTCTTTACAAAAAATCACTTTTATCACAATATATCCGAACATAAATTACTTCAGTTTTAAACAGCAAAACTATCCAAACAATATTTCTTTACAAAAAATCACTTTTATTGCAATATATCCAAACATAAAATTTCAGTTTTAAACAGTTTCCTTATTTTTCAGAAATTTTAAAAATACAAAAAATGCTTTTATTGTTTCTAAAAAAATACATCCTTCTAACTACTCTTTCATCTTCTCTCTATCCCAATTTTCACTACAAGAATCTTCCATCCACCCCATTAGCAATATAAAATGAATACATTTATAAAAATGAAAACAAGAAATATTTTTAACTATATACAATACAATAAATATGGGAATTCGTATAAATATCTGAAATCAGAGTTCTCTCCTACTACTGGCAAGATCACTCGCAAAATCTTCATCTTGCTCACACTGTTCCAAAAATTTCGTATAAGCAGGCTTATAAGCAACAACAAGACGTAGATACTTTGCAGCTTCAGCCTTTTGACCAGCATCATATAAAGTGCTGTACACCCAAGAAATCAAATCAAATCCAATCCCATGAACGAAATGGAAATAACATTGTCAGAAGAGGAAGGTTTCAACACTACATTAAGGTATAGAACTTTAAGCTGTACCTGGCCAACAACAGCAACCCATCAAAATAATAGCCTTTGCTAGTAGGATCTTCAGGCTCATCCATACTTGCAACTCTTTCAAAGTGTGCACGTCCTTCATCCCTCTTTCCCTGCCATTCAGAAAATTGAAGAAAAATGAAAATCAAAGCCATTCCTAAGAAAGAACTAGAAGCTTCTAAAATTGCCATCCATTATGCCTACCAAATAGTTAAGTAATAACACTTCAATTTTATCTATTGACGTCTGAAAGTCAGACAACAATTGCAACTAAAACCGGAACCAAGTTCCAAAATCTCTTTTTAAGAGGATTAGAGGTGCAATTTTCATCCAGGTAACAAGATAGTTGGTGTTAAACACACTTAATGTGTGTTTATTATCAAAATAATAGTTGCTAGTAATTATGGATGATATGTAGTTATGCAAACCAAGGATTTGGTTAGATCCATTGCAATTATTACATCGTTGTATTATGTGATTATAAACTCTGTAGCAGATACTATAGATTGAAGACTTGTCCATTTTCTCAAATTATTATCGGTGTCTACATGTCCATATGAATGTCATGTCAAGTGTCTGTGTTTTTGTCGGTGCTTAGATTATAAATAAGACCCATGTGTGATCTTAGGACACAACATTCCGATACAACATTTTACAGTCAGTATCTGACATTTAATACGCATTTGATGTGCAAGCTGTCTTAATATTTCCGCCATCAAATCCACATTTGAGTGCCTTATGGCCATATATCGAAAAACCTGTTCAGACAAAAGTTTGATAGAAATTAATGTGATTCACCTGTCGTTCACAGGCAATCCCAGCCCATTGGGATGAAAGAATCAAAAGATCAACCTCTTCTGGATCGCTCGGGTGGCCAGCAAGAGAAAGCTAATGAAAAATCAGAAAACAAGTAGGGATTAATGGCGCAAACTAAGTGAAACGAGACAAGAATTTTCTAGTACAAGTAAAAAAGAAAACGAGCAATTCAAAAGCATAGTTAATAGAAAAACTAATACTGACATTGTAGATAAAACCAGCATAGCAAAAAAAATTTAAAAATGGAGGCAATACGACTTCATACCTTTGATATTGCACTTTCAAAGTATTCTTTAGCTTCATCATCTATCTGCTTCAGCAATAGAACCCGTCCCATCAAAACCAAAGCTCGTACGTATTCGGGGTCCTTATCAAGTGCTAGTCTGTATATGGGAGTTAACAATGCATTGCAGCATCAACCAAAGATAGTTATAAATACGATACATAAGGAGTTTGCTTTTCAAATTTTCTCCCCTCACTCTGAAGGAATTAGACAGGATAACTTACTTTAATAAAGGTATTGCACTTTCTTTATCATCACTGGATAGAAATGGGACTGCAAGCTGTAAACAAATCAATTTATTAATTGGTATCAAATTCTTGGAGCCCATCTGATTTTAATGACATATAATCCACATTGCATGTTCATGTTTTTATTCACTCACAGTTGTCAATTCTATAGAGGACATGTTCTCTATAGGTAATTTATGCCACTTTTCCGGTGAATCCAGAGGGTTATTTTCAGGAGAAACCATTCCCTTGGTAGCTGCTGTTGTACTATTGTCAAGTAACCCCAGTAAAGGGTTAGAAGCACCGATTTCTTCAGAAGCTGCTTTTTGACTATTCTTGTCTAGTAACCCCAATTTTGCAAGGATAGGAGGGTGTCTCAAAGCAAAGTGCTGCAAAATTTATTTTAGATTTATTGTAATTGTAGTTCAAACTTAGAAAACCTTATGATGCGCAAAGTTTTCTCACCGACCTGAATGAGCGTCAATGAACTATTGGTAATCCAATAGAGTTGGCTCCCCTGCAAGAAAAGATTACAGTAACAAAACACTACAACCTTCAGATTATGGCAATAATAGATGGAATGAATTTACCATAAAATAAAGTAACTGGAATGAAAAATGACACATACGCAAAAGGAATGTTGCAGTAAAGTCGCCGTTAACTGATATTCTGTTAAAATTATGAGAAACCAACATAGCTGAAAGTCCCCCCCCCCCTTTTTTTATTTGTGATAGGTATTGATTAGTAATCCTAGTTAGTTAGTAGAAATATAGTAAGGAGAAACAATAAGACATGTTGTATTTAAATAAGAGGAGAGAGTGACAGAGAAGGTAGCTTTTCATTTTGATAGTTGGGGCCTTTTGGCAACAGCAGGTGCAAACCCAAGAAGCTTTGCAACGTTGTAATCCAGGGGACTTTACCTATTCTTTTGTAATAAGATACCAGTTCCTATCAACTTTGATAGATTCCCGGTGACAATTGTTTTAACCAGGACCTGTTGACGGCTCAAACGTACAAGGCCCACTTAGAAGTTAGAATCACCTTAGGAAGGATGGAAGTTAGTTAAGAGAGAGAAAACAGGATTGAGTTTGTTATATAGGGAAGGATGGAAGTTAGTTAAGAGAGAGAAAACAGGATTGAGTTTGTTATATAGATAGGGAGGAGAGAAGGAAAGAGGGCAGAATTTTTTGAATTAGGTGTCTAGGCAGAAAGGGACAGACCAATTTCTTCTCTGAGGAGCTTTTGCTGTGGAATTACAAGGGTTTCTCTTGTAATACTTCTTACCTTATCAATCAATAATACAATATTCACTTTTCTCTTAAACGGGTTCCTATCAATTGGTCCAGCTGTAGGATATTCAAGAGAGCCACTGCTGTCAAAGGTGGAGGACGACGTCCCCCATGAAGTTGGAGCTACCAGACTTTACAGGGATAGACCAAGTTGGGTGGATTTCTAGCATTCATGAGCATGGAGGGTGAAGCAATGCTTTGGTTTCAGTATTGGTGCCAAGAGGATTTCAATGTGAATTGGCAATCATTTTCCGTGGCTATGATTAAAAGATTTGGAGCACAAATGGAACACACAGTAGAGAAGAATGAAGCAAAAACCTAAGATGGCCCAATTGTCGAGATCAAAACTGGAGATGTGCCAACAAAAGATTACTATTTTCAAATCCTGGAACTGGTTGACATGATAACGAAAGAGAAGATCCAAGAATCATTGTCGAAATTCCACCTAAAGTCATCTGTGCTGGTTAATGGAAAAATACAGGAATGGGAAGTTTAAAGTCAGAGCTTGTTAACGGAGTGCATGAATGGTAGCACCTGTGTAGTTAATTGCAGTTGTTGCGGCTGCAAACGCGGCGGCGCGGTGCGGTGGTCAGGTGCGGCACAAACGGAGTTCCAACAGATATCTAGGGTACGTGGAGTCTACTCGGGTGCCCACCACCCCTGCCGGATCCGCCAGACACCGACAACCTAAAGACCACATCTGTCAAAGCACTCCACTATGTTCTCCCAACGGCCATCGCACCGCCAAATTTTTCCTCTGACGTGTTTATATGTTTTTGTCGTTGGAGCGCTGATGGCTGCTGTTTGGGTGGTGGCAGATGTATTTTGCTGGAGACCATAGTCGGTGGAGACTGTCAACAATCCTAAAAGCAGTTTGGGTTGTTAATAGCTGGAGATCAAGTTCAAGATTGGAAATATTAGACAACCACAATATGAGAGCTTCAACTGAAAATCAGCATTATTTTGGGAAGATTTTACACGATAGAAGTGAAGATGTAATTGACACAAAAGATTCCAATTGTTTGGAATTTGGTTTGGGTGAAAATAATGCAATTGGTCTTTCTGTTGAAGGGGCGATGCATGAATTCAAGTAATGTACCTTTTCCTCCACCACCAATTGGTTTCTCTTCGAGATTCAGATATGCAAACTTATTTGGTGTTCCTCTAGTAAATGTCCCCCTTCTTTCGAGTCCTTTCAGGGCCACCATATGCCTCATTCTTAAAGTCTATTTCCACTTCCCCTAGGTGGAAGAATGACACTGAATCACGAAGAAATTACTGAACCCGTTGATTATAATTTAGATCATGACAACATTAGTGAAGGTTTCTGATCTCAGAAAGACATAGATGGTGGTTCCAGCTGTTGTAATTCATCTTGGTGGGGGACTTTGTTCACTGAAGCTTGCTGAATTAGTACTTGCGTGCAGAGAGAGCAAGTATAATGGCAGAACAATAATGATTAGTGGCTCATTCCTTGGAAGGCTCAAACAACAGAGAAGCTACCTGGGAGGCAGCGGATTTCATAAGTAGCTGCAGGCAGCAGCCTTCCTTTTGCGTAGAGGAAGGCAGTTTTGAAAGGGATGGTATTGATAGATTCCATATGACAATCGTGTAACCAGAACCTGTTGTAGGCCCAAATGTACAAGACCCACTGATAAGTATGGTAAGGGCTTAATGTACGAAAGGAAAAGAAAAGGGTGCAGGGGAACTATTGTGGGGAATGTTGTAGGGGATAATAACCCTAATAACTAACTAATCATGTAGTGGAATGGGGATGCGCGTATCTGCTGAGGTGGCAGAGGACGTGGGGAGTGTGGTGAGAGAACATGGAGGGAATCTCAGTATATCACTGAGTTTGTTAGAGGTGAGAGGTAGACTGGAAATTGGATTGAAATCCCTGGGAGAGTGTGGCCTCTCGAAGTGCCAAAGTTCCATTTTATTTCCTTAGTTTGTTCATTGTAATTCCACTGAATTTACTCTAATTCAGTAACATTTGCACACCATTGATACAATTGTTCCTGCTGGTTAAAGCAGGATTCATTTCCAATCCTTCTTACTAAATTGATCCTATCAATTTGGTATCAAAGCACTTGATCCTGAGTGCTGTGTATGGTGGTTACGCGAAGAATCATGGAGAACAGAATGGAAATCGTAGAACAGAGGGTGACAGGAATTGAAAGTACGCTAGCTGAAGTGCTTGCGAGTGTGAAGGAGCTCGTCGCTGATCGAAAAGCGAAGAAGGTGACGAAGGATGTTAGCAGTGGAGGTAGCGACGGTGACGCGGAAGTTTCACCGGCGCAGAGTCCTCGTTCTCGCCCTTCGAGAAAAAGTGAGGGGTTCGAAACCAGTTACAGAGGAGGTTGGAAAGAAGCAGAGAAGAGTGAGGGGAAATCTATGGAGGCAGGGAAGAATAGGAGGTTGAGCACTGCTGAGTTGGAGGAGAAACTGAAGAAGGGGTTGTGTTTTAAATGTGGAGATAAATGGGGGAGAGATCATGTGTGCAAACTCAAGCACATGAAACTTATGCTCTGTGAAGGAGACACGGATTCTGAGGGAGAGGAGATAGTGGAAGAGGTGGAGACAGAAGGGGTGGAGGAGATGAAAACTCTGCAGCTATCACTACACAATAAGGAAGGGCTCACTTCTAATAAGTCCTTCAAGGTTTGGGCATACATTGGAGGGAGAAGGGTACTGGTGCTCATAGACTCTGGAGCCACCAGTAACTTCATCTCACCTAGATTGGTAGAAGCACTAGAACTCCTGGTTGATGATACTCCAATCTATGTTGTAGAGATTGGGACTGGTGATAAGGTGAGGAATAAGGGAGTGTGTAAGAAGTTGAAGTTCACTGTGCAAGGTGTGGAGTTCATACAGAATTTCTTTTTGATGGAGTTGGGGGGAGTTGAAGTGGTGCTAGGGATGGATTGGCTTGCCAGTTTGGGCAATGTTGAAGCCAATTTTCGAAACTTGACTCTGAAGTGGAAGGAAAATGGGGATAGACATTTGATACAGGGAGAACCTTCCTTGTGCACTGTCCAAGCTTCCTGGAAGGCCCTTGTGAAGACTCTGAATTATGAAGGCATGGGATATGTGATTCAATGGGTGAAAGAGCCAAATGAAGCAGGAGTTAGTGATGACAATAGAGAGGAGTGGACACCACTGTTGCAGCAATTTTCTGAGGTATTTAACATGCCTAGTGGTCTGCCACCACAGAGAGAGCAGGATCATGCCATTGTCCTGCAACCAGGCGCCAGGATACCCCACATCAGGCCTTATAGGTACCCTTACTACCAAAAGAATGAGATAGAGAAGATTGTGAAGGAGATGATGCAAGCAGGCATTGTGAGACCTAGCACCAGCCCATTTTCCAGTCCAGTCATTCTTGTTAAAAAGAAAGATGGTGGATGGAGGTTCTGCACGGACTACAGAGCTCTAAACAAGGTAACAGTCCCTAACAAATTTCCAATTCCAGTCATTGATGAGTTATTGGATGAATTGGGTGGAGCTCAAATTTTTTCAAAGTTGGATTTGAAATCTGGATATCACCAGATTCGTATGAAGGAAGAGGACATTCCTAAAACAGCCTTTAGGACTCATGAGGGGCATTATGAGTACCTTGTAATGCCATTTGGTCTCACTAATGCACCTTCTACATTTCAAGCATTGATGAATGACGTGTTAAGACCATATTTGAGAAGATTTACATTGGTGTTCTTTGATGAAATTTTAGTGTACAGCAAGACTGCTGAATTACACAAGGTACATTTAAGTGATGTGCTGAAATTGTTGAAGGAAAACAAACTGTATGCTAACCAAAAGAAGTGTAGCTTTGGACAAAATCAGATTGAGTATTTGGGACACTTGATATCTGGAAATGGGGTTGCTGCTGATCCCAAGAAGATTGAAGACATGCTCAAATGGCCTCCACCAAGGGAGATAAAAGGATTGAGAGGTTTCTTGGGCCTGACAGGCTATTATAGGAAATTTGTTAAAAACTATGGCAAGATTGCCTGGCCACTTACTCAGTTACTGAAGAAGGATAATTTCAATTGGTCTGATGAAGCTCAAGCTGCTTTTGAGCAATTAAAACAAGCCATGACAACCTTGCCTGTACTGGCAGTGCCTGATTTCGAGAAGGAGTTCATTGTAGAGACTGATGCATCAGGGAAGGGGTTGGGCGCAGTCCTGATGCAAGAGGGCAGACCTGTGGCTTACATGAGCCAGACACTGTCTGACAGAGCTCAGAACAAGTCAGTTTATGAGAGAGAGCTCATGGCTATTGTCTTAGCTGTCCAAAAGTGGAGACCTTATTTACTTGGCAGGCATTTTAAGGTACACACTGATCAGAAAAGCTTGAAGTTTCTGACAGAGCAGAGGATTATCAGTGAAGATCAACAGAAATGGGTATCCAAGTTGCTTGGGTATGACTTTGAAATCAAGTATAAGCCTGGGAAGGAAAATAGTGTTGCTGATGGGTTATCCAGAGTCATGCAGTATTCAGCCATATCTACTGTGCAATGTGAAGCTTGGGAAGGTTTGGAAGATGAAGTAGAGTGATGAGAAGCTGAGACAGATAATACAGGACTTGTTGATTGATCCTCTAAGCCACCCTGGCTATGTTCTCAAGCGGGGCAATTGTATTACAGAGACAGCATTGTTTTGCCAAGGAATTCCCCTAGAATCACTTGGATACTCCAAGAGACTCATGATTCACCTGAATGTCATTCACCTACTGGGGGACATTCAGGTGAATTCAAAACAATTAAAAGGACTGAACAACTAGTATATTGGGAAGGAATGAAGAGCAGGATCAGGGCATTTGTGAAAGCTTGTGAAGTTTGCCAAAAGAACAAGTATCAAACTTTGAGCCCTGGTGGGTTGTTACAGCCTTTACCTGTCCCAACTCAAGTGTGGAATGACATTTTCATGGATTTCATTGGTGGCTTGCCTAAGTCTATGGGGATGGATACGATTTTGGTGGTGGTTGATAGATTGACAAAGTATGCTCACTTTATTCCTCTGAGTCACCCATATACTGCCAAGGACATTGCTGATGTCTTCATTAAAGAGGTGGTTAAATTACATGGCTTTCCAAAGACTATTGTATCTGACAGAGATAAGGTTTTTTTGAGCACCTTCTGGTCTGAATTATTCAAGGCATCTGGGACAAGATTGAAGTACAGTAGCGCCTACCATCCACAAACTGATGGACAGACAGAGGTTGTTAACCGATGCCTAGAAACATACTTAAGATGCTTGACAAGAAAGAAACCAAGACAGTGGGCCAGATGGTTAAATTGGGCTGAGTATTGGTACAATACTAATTATCATTCTGCCATAAAATCTACTCCATTTCAAGCTCTATACGGCAGGGAACCTCCTGTGTTGCTGAGGGGAGATGCCCATCATACTTCAGTTGAAGAAGTGGACAGGAAGATGGCTGACAGAAATGATATGTTAAAGGAATTACAGGAGCAGTTAGTTCAAGCACAGAACAAGATGCGAGTTCAGGCCAACAAACACAGAAGAGGGGTGGAATATGCGATAGGTGACAAGGTTTACTTGAAGATTCAACCTTACAAAATGAAAAGTTTGGCTAAGAGAGTTAACCAAAAGCTGAGCCCTAGATACTATGGTCCATATGAGGTGGAGCAAAGGATTGGAGCTGTTGCTTATAGATTGAAATTGCCAGAGGACAGCAAGGTTCACCCTGTTTTTCATGTGTCCTTGCTTAAGAAAGCTGTCCAGTCTTCTGCAGAGGTACAGCCATTGCCTGACTGTTTGAATGAGGAATGGTTATTGGAAGCAAGTCCAGAGGAGTTCTTAGCTATGAGACAGAATGATCAAGGGGAAAAGGAAGTCTTGGTCAAGTGGAAAGGGCTCCCTGAATTTGAGAATTCATGGGAATCAATGGCCAAAGTGAAGGAACAGTTTCCAGAAGCTCTCCTTGAGGACAAGGAGCATGTTGAAGGGAGGGGTATTGATAAGTATGGTAAGGGCTTAATGTACGAAAGGAAAAGAAAAGGGTGCAGGGGAACTATTGTGGGGAATGTTGTAGGGGATAATAACCCTAATAACTAACTAATCATGTAGTGGAATGGGGATGCGCGTATCTGCTGAGGTGGCAGAGGACGTGGGGAGTGTGGTGAGAGAACATGGAGGGAATCTCAGTATATCACTGAGTTTGTTAGAGGTGAGAGGTAGACTGGAAATTGGATTGAAATCCCTGGGAGAGTGTGGCCTCTCGAAGTGCCAATGTTCCATTTTATTTCCTTAGTTTGTTCATTGTAATTCCACTGAATTTACTCTAATTCAATAACATTTGCACACCATTAATACAATTGTTCCTGCTGGTTAAAGCAGGATTCATTTCCAATCCTTCTTACTAAATTGATCCTATCACCCACTTAGAATCACCTTACGTGGGAAATGGGGAAGGAGGGAATTCAGTTACGGGAGAAAAAAAAGAGGATTGAATCTGTTATATAGATGGGAGGAGAGAAGGAAAGAGGACATAATTTTGTATTTTAGAATTGGGAGTCTAGAGAGGATACTCTAACTTGGGCAGAGAGGGAGAGATCAATTTCTTCTTTGAGGAGCTTTTAGCCTGGGATTACAAGGGTTTCTCTTGTAATACTTCTTACCTTTTCAATCAATAATACAGTATTCACTTTTTTCTTAAATTGGGTTCCTATCAAACTTGACAAGGGAAACCTAACCACGCAAGTTCAGAAACTGTGACCAAAAGGTCCAAAACCTTCATGTTTGGTATGAAAATAGGAGAACGTACCAGTAAACTGAAATGTTGTAGAAATTTAACTTAATCTAATATCTATTGCTACAGTTAAACTAGATCAAGCAACCTTATTAATCAGATTAACTAACAGAAACGAAAATAGACTCTGATGGATCATAAGGAAATTGAAGCTTATATTCAAAAATAAATTGTAGGTTTCCTTAATCTTCTGCAACCATACAACCACATTCCCCAGTGCCTACAGATATCTTGCATGTCAGCATAATATGTCATTTAGAAAGAAGATTGCTCCAAATGTAGTGTTATTCATAAAATATGCAGTCAGTTATATGTTTTTATTTTTATCTGAACCTTACAGTTTTTGAAATTCAGTAGTAACCGTCTCCCATATATGGCCTACTAGCATAAATTGTAAGAATGCATCGTAAAGATGTGATCTATCCAATAATTAACATCCTAACAACAAAAAATATTCAAGGACTAAAATTACCTGAGGAATACAAAAGCCAATGAATACTATAGGCAGCGTTAGAAAGTCCAAGTATCGCTTGTAGTACTGCAGTAACAGAAACATTTCTCATTTAATTGTTGAATTACTGCATTCTAATTCATTGAACAGGAGAATTTCCCCTATCTAACAAAGCATATACAAGTACAACCTTCTTAAACACTATTGGTAAATCCAAATAAAGAGATTCAAATCACAGAAAATGCAAAATAAGAAATCATAGATCAACTTTGTTTTTGCCCAGGAAAATTAATACAAAATAACACATTAGAATTGCTAGACTTGTTATACTCACAGTGGATAGCAAGTCGAAAATGTCCTGCGTTTCTTTAACCACGGGTTTCTTAAAGGATACCTGATAAATTAATAGCACAAATTAGTACACAGTCTATGACCGACTCCTCCATGCCCCTTGCAAAACCAATGAGAGGATTAACTTAAAGTACAATTGCACACACCAAACAAATCCCACACAAAGCAATAAATCCACCCTACTATGCATTAAACTAGAATCTGACTATTATTTTATAGCACGCAGAATATTAGTTTTTTTTTTTGATAAATAATAATTTATCAAAAAAAAAACTAATATTCTGCGTGCTATAAAATAATAGTCAGATTCTAGTTTAATGCATAGAATATTAGTTATTATACTATATTTTTATCATTTTATTGTTGACTGAGCTAAAGTGAGCTGTGTTGAGCAATGTAGCTTGTTTAATAAATGAGATAAAAACCATCAAGTTTGCCAGCTATTTAGAATCTGCGTGCCTTATAAGGATTGTATAGAGTCCCATACCTCTAGTCAATGTGTGATTGCAACAAAAGGTAAATAGAGATATAGGTTTAAGATCCCTCATGGATATGAATTCAGTACTCCATTACCTGAACAATAATGTAGTGCAAACTAGCAATCAGAAAAGGAAAGATGAACCCTGAATAACTGTGAGAGAGTTCTGTTAAATTCTGGAACCATAAAGCACCACCCTGCGATATTTAACATGTTTAAATCATTCAGCAACAATGGGTGTCTGTGTGAATATAGTGCAAGTATATGTTAATAATAAACAATAATATAGCCTCTCTACAGCAATACAGTTTCCAAATGCCGTAAGTCCATAACTTACATGCCATCATTAAAGCTTACTATTATCCTTCTAATCCGCTTATCAAATTGAGGCAGATCTTCATGTTGGGTATCTTATATAGTGGTTTTATTCATTCATCGAACTACAACCTTGTAAATTATGTTTGCAAAATATGATGTTTAACAAAGCACAGACACAATGGGAAAACAGCACTTTAGTTAGAGCCTTACGCAATTGAAACCAGGGTGATCCTCCAATGACATCCTCCTTATGCTACCCATCCACAAGAAAAAGCAGGGAATCTGGAGTCAAATTAGAAGACCAAAACTCAAAATTATGATCAAATAATTGTGAAGCAACACTATGATCATGTTACTTTGTTTTTCCATATTTTTGTTTCTCTGAATGATTAAAAAAATCAAATTATTTTCTACAATTCTTTTCCATTATCCATTTGCTAATTAAAATATTCTGTTAATTGGAAGCATGGTAATCAAATTGGGATACGTATCCTGTATCGGAAGACCTACTTTCTGAATCGTGTATCGTATCTTGTATCGTAAGATACATGATCAAAAAATATATAACTTTTTTAAGTAAAACTAAGTAACATAAGTAAAAAAAACACATGAACTTCAAAATAAATCAAGTCATAAATAAACATAACATGTGTTTGATTAAACCCCTATAGAAACAAGGCCGAAAGTTTAAAGAAATTCACACTTTAGGAGGGAGTGCAGACCAAAAACATAATGTGCTAGGTTTGTTTCTTAGTCAATCTAACATGGGGGATTTAGAAGGATTGATTTTGGCTTATAATATATCATTTAAGAAAAAATTCCAAAAAAAAACCACTTGAGCAGGCATTTTAGCGGTGCGAATTCGTATCGTAAGATTCAACAAAATTCATGAAATGTAAGATTCAACAGAGTGTATCGGGATACATGATGGGATACAAGTGCAAAAAAGATACACACTAAGATACGTATCGTTTTTGTTTGATTTTGTATCGTATCGGGATACAAATCGGATGTATCGTAAGATACTGATAAGGAAGCTATAATTCAGCCAGTGTGTAGTACATGCAATAATTTGGTACACATGGCTGGAGCAGAACACGTACTTTTAAAGATGTTTCCTTGTGGTTACATCTTTCGGACAATATTATGTTTTTATCCATTCTTTGATGTTCAGCTCACAGATGTTTTAACGGTGTTTCCATCTCAGAATTACGGACATTGGGCAGCTTTGCTGCTGCATTGTCAGTTTTCTCTTTCTGTTTTGTTGGGTCAACTTTGAGAGGATACTTATCTCTGGCCCTGGCCCATTATATAAGTACTTTCTTCCTAATTCCTGTCCTCTCAAATAAAGACTAACTGAGTTAAACGAAAGGAAATAATTTCCTTGGATGCTAAAATTCAAATAATGTTTCCAATGAGGTTGGCTCAACTGGTTGACTAGTAGGAACATAATGCATCAACTAAAAGGTCTTGGATTTCTGGTGGAAGTTTATCGGTAGGTAATCTGTAAGTTTTCAGTCCTCTCTAAGGTTTGTGGCGTGGCCTGACCTTGTAGTGAGGCAATTTTTTCTCAGCCTGAACTTTGTTTTACCACAAAAAAACTTACAGTCAAACATTTGAGTAGTTGCCAAGGATACTGTCTTTACTCTTTAGATCAAATGACATCTTTGACAGAGGTTTCAGCTTCCAATCAGCTGAAACAAGCCCAAATCTGAAGAAAGAACCATCAAAAGCTTGTCGAAATCTTGAGCTCATTGATGCTAGAACTTTTCATTAAGTTGTCAAGGTATAAAATGAGGTCATTTATGGTCTTTAGAAATGACGGGCAATAAAGCCTAAAACACCGTATCACTCAATAAGTTTTTTTGGTAATGGCAATGCAGCAACTTAAGCTCTGTCAAAGTTGCAAAGGAAGACATTTTCAAATAAACACTGAGCTTTACTTAAAAATATATTCCTGTTCTGAGGAGAGGCTGCTGTCTTTTCCTTTTCGGGTTTTAGATATTATTTAATTTCCATTTGCAAGTACTAAAATTTGACAATATGCACAATTTTGTGTTTCCTCATTATTTATATATTAATAACCTGGGACTGGGAGTTTTTTACATCAACATTACGACTACAGCTCTTCTTGGCGGTTGCTTTTGGCTGAAATATTGTTAGTAAAGGCAAATTGGGGAGGAGAAAAAGAAAGTTAGATATATCACCTGAACAATAAAAGGTACCAGCGGCCATAGATATGAAGGGCATCCAACTTCTTTTCTCTCCTTCTCGAAGGATAAAAAGTGACGAATGTAACTCTTTCCTGAGAAAGGTGGTGGCAATGGAGCAGGCACTTTAAGAAGTGAAGGAACCAAACAAAAATTAATAATAACTCAAGTAGATGAAGTAGATATAGAAAAAGAAAAATATTTCTCCTATAGAGTACCATAAGATAGGTGAGAAGGAAGTATCCACTCTCATTTTTCTAATCACAAAAGTAAAAAAATAATACACTTTTAAAGCAAAGAACAGTCAGATGCACATCAAAATAAATCAAAGCCAAAATCAAGAGGCTTGAGTATACATGCCACAAAAACAGAATATACACAACTGCTACACAACCGCCGCACATAATGGTAGCGAAAGCTAGGATGAAAAATGTGGCAATGCAAAAAAAGTTAGGAAAATTAAACGGAATAACGGCAAGAGCAAGATTAAAAAACGTGATTTTTGTAACTTATGCAAGATGCAAGATAATCAAGCAAACCATGAACAACCATGTGACGAGAACAATCTGCAGCATTGAAGTAACACTAATCAAATTATTATAAACCAAAAAAAAAAAAAATTAAAGCCACAATCGGCATTATGCAATGAAAAAGATATATATCTATACACATATAAAAGAAATGATAATCAGCAGCATCATGAACTTGCAGAGCCTATTAATGTATTTAGTTTGGCTTCTAATTAAAGTTAATAGTTACGCATATAATCGAAATTAAGCATATTACAGAGACAGAGAGGTTATGAACTAGTTAAAGTAGAGTACATGATACTCACATTTAGGGATAAACTCTCCAATCGTTTTACACTTACGAAGCGTAAGAACCAGAGGACAAAGCAGAACAATTTTGAGAGACAAAGTAGACAAAACTATAGTTATCCACCTGAAAATTCAATTCAAAATCGAAAATGAAACAACGAATCACGTGCTATAGTAAAGTTAGCAACAAGAATGACGAGACATTCATGCTTACCATGGAAATCCAGTGAGATTGTGGAACGAATCGAGCATCGAAATCACCGCACGAACGGGGAAAATCGGGATGTCATCGCCGCCGACGCTGGCACTATCAGCGATCACTTTCGCAAGCTCTGAACTAACCGGCGATTCGAAATCTAACGATTCCGTTTCCAGTTCATGGTCATGGGAAGAGGGAGTCGAGAAAGCGCGCGTGCGGAACGCGCTCAGAAAAGTGGAGATTGGAGAGTGAGGTGTGGAAGGAGAGGGAAGTGGAGGAGGGTGATATGAAGTCAGGACACGTGGCAGATAGAGGAGTGAGGAAGGCCGTGAACGACGGAGATGGGAAAGGAGCGCCGCCGCCGCCGTTGCCATTGACGCCAGACGAAAAGCACGGTATAACGAATTAACTTGTCTAAAACTGGTATTGAGTTCGGGACGTGTACTAAATTGATTTTTGAGTAATTCCGTTTATGGAAAAATTTCGGTCCCTAATTTGACTTGGAGAATAATTAATAGTAAAGGCCCAAATTGGTCATTGACAAATTTTTTGTGGGACGAATTCGTCCCTCACAATTTTTTCGGGACACATTGGTCCCTGACAATTTTAAAACGGGACACGTTAGTCCCTCCATCCATTTTGCCGTCTTCAACTGTTCCAACGTCGCATACGTGGCACGTTAAGTGTCACGTGTCACGTTAAGTGCTTATTTTGGGACAAATAAGTCCCTGCTTTACAAATGTTAAAAACGCCCATATTAGTCCCTGAAGTGGTTTCTGGTTTTCAAAACCAGATTTCCACCATTTTAGTGCTGTTTCTCAGAGACAGAGAGAGAGAAAGCGCAGAAAGAAGAAGAAGAACCAGTGTTCGCCGTAGAAGAAGGTAGGTTTTGTTGACTATTTTTCGTTTTGATTCATGATTCGTGTGTGATTTTTAATTCCATTTTATATTCTGATTTCTATTCGTTCATTGGTAGTTTGAGTGTTGATTACAAGAATGAGCAGTCATGGATCTCAAACTACTCACTTTTATTCTTGCGATTCAACAAACACTCGTAGGCATTGGAGTGGCCCAATATGTTGTTGTGGGTTAAAAGCTGATGTAACCCTTTCAAAGACAGCAGCAAACCCCAATAGAGAGTTTTTTGGGTGCCCTAATTTTAAGGTAATTAAGCTGTAAATGTTAATTCTGTTTCCAGTACTTTGGAGATTTTAATCATAGTTTTTTATACAATGCAGAACCACATGCCAAATTGTAAATGTTTCATATGGGTTGATGAATTCTTTGAGACCCATAATCAGATTGACCTCCAAGAAACTAAAATCATTCAATTGGAAAAGGAGCTAGAAGCGATGAAAAATCATATGTACGAAGTTGAAGCGAAGATGGATGCAATGCAAATCAAAATGACTGAAATGATGCAATTGAAAGTGCAAGGAGCTAATGGGTGGAAACATTATGTATGGATAGTTGGAGTTGTGATTGTTGCTATTTTAGTGAAGCTTATGTTGTTGTAATGAACCTTGGCTTGTTGTACGAAGTTGAAGCGAAGATGGCATGATTTGCTATGTTGTTGTAATGAACCTTATGTTGTTGTAATGAACCTTAGCTTGTTAGACTATGGCATGATTTGCTATCTTGTTGTAATGAACCTTATGTTGTTGTAATGAACCTTATCTTGGTGTGTATTTGTCTGTGAAGTGCAAACTGAAATAAATGTTATAACTGAAAGAACTGGAAACTGAAATCATACAAAGGAAACATCCATTAGAAAGCACCATTTGTTCATTAGTGCACCAAAATAAACTACAAAAGCACTATTTGTTCATTAGTTACATATTCTCAAAAATAAACTACAAATCATCCCCTAGTTAGGCCTAGATGGTCTATATCCGGGAGTAGGCATGCACCAAAATAAACTACAAAAGCACTATTTGTTCATTAGTTACATATTCTCCAAAATAAACTACAAATCATCCCCTAGTTAGGCCTAGATGGTCTGTATCCAGGAGTAGGCATGAATCAGAAATTCATGTTTGCCATCCATCTTTCATCTTCATTCTGAGAAACTGCTCTTGGAGGTATAAAAGGCCTAATAGGAGGTGGTCGAATTGCTGATATACCAACTGCTGAAGAAGGAAGTGGGTTGAAAGGTGGAGGTGTTGATTGCGGTCTCATTTGAGCAGGTGGCCTAATTGGTGCTGGTCTTATAGCAGGTGGAACTGATTGTGATTCCTGAAATAGAAAAATATAGGCCAAATTAGTCCCTCACTAATTTAAAAGAGGCCATATTAGTCCCTGACAAATATCAAAATAGGCCATATTAGTCCCTGACAAATATCAAAATACGCCATTATAGTCCCTGTTAATACAGACATACAGACTGATAACAACATGTACTAACAAGTTACACATGTACTCTATTAGTTCAATATACCAGAATGATAGCAACAGCTAGTCTAGAAATTGTAGATATTAATACCTGTGTGACAACTTGTGGCTGTGATGGGGTTAGGCTAACTTCATCTTGAGTAGGTTGTTTAGCCACTCTAACCTTCTTTGCAGCTTTCCTTTTGACATATCCAGGTTTAGCAGGTCCTTTGCATGTCTTTTCATAATGACCAGCTTGAAGACACTTAGTGCAGGTTGGCCTGTACCTCTTTTTAAGCTTCTTTCCACCTGGCACTTCTTCAGAAACCGCATCCTTTCTTCTATGTTTTTTGGGCCTTCCAATAGGCCTCTTTAGTGGTGGTGGCTCTGGTTTAGGATGTTCACTAACAGCCCAATATTCTTCACTATTGACAGGTTGAATATAGTGCTCATAAGTTGCATTCAAAGCCTCCATGGTCAGCCATTGATGCACATAAGACTCGGGTTTCTCATGTTTATGTGCAATACATGCGATGGCATGCTCACAAGGCATCCCAGTCAATTGCCACACTTGGCATGTACAAGTCTGGTGAGTTAAACTGACCCCAACCTTGGAATTTTGTTTATGAACCTCAAAGGTTTCATTGGAAGGATCATCATTAAAAATAGCAGTCCAGAACATACTCCCCATCTTCAACTGTTCCATCCTTTTTCTTTGCACAGGAGGTAGTATATCCTTGTAACTCCCTAATACCCTTTTATGTCCCGCCATTCTTGTCATACAGTAGCACCTCAATCCCTCTAGCATGGTCAAAATTGGCTTATCTCTATGCTTAACAATCTTGGCATTCCAAATTTCACAGTTGTTGTTTGTGATGTTGTCCACCTTAGGCCAGTGACTGAAATATGCCTTCACCCATGCACTTGGCTCAATGTTGTTTAGGTAACTCCATGCCTTTTCATTTATTGCCTTCAGCCTAATCATGTTTGTCTTGAATTCTGCCTCAGTTGTACTCCTTGAACATTGAAAGACCATTGTACGCAAATCTGCTTCTTTAAATTGCTTTATAAAGTTCTTCCAAATGTGTACAATATATAAATGAACCCTACATTCATTTGACTTCATTGATTTGATTGCTGCCTCACACATAAGATTGATGTCATTGTCACAACTTAGTTTATTTAAGCCACTATTAAGGCACGGATAATTCGGATGCATCCAATACATTGCCGTCAAATCGTGATAGCCCAAAGACTTAAATAACTCCACCAAATCAAAATAGTTTACGAAATCAATATCCATTGGAGGCACACTATTTACTGTACCACCTACATAAAAGAGTTTCCGGTTTTCATCTCGTACAAATTTGCCTTGGGTGTGATAATAGAAGGTGATATTTGTTGTCATCTACAAAACAAAAGACAAAAAAACAGCATTTGTTTGGGGTTATTAAACAATTTCACATCAAGGACCACATACAACTTCCAAAATACACAAACATTAAACAATTCAAAATCAAGTCAAACAATGACAAAATACACAGCATTAAACAACTCAAAATCATGTCCATTACGGTTTTCCTCTTAAACAACTCAAAATCATGTGGATCAGTAAACAAATCAAAATAGGGAAACAACTAAATAACCTCTTAAGTTAGGGCTTTTCTCTTAAATAACCTATTAGAAACGAAAATGGTGGAAGAAGATGAAAACCACGAAAAAAGAAAATCAAAGAACAGATAAAAATCAAACACTAAAAACCTAACCTTTGCGAAAATGGTAGAGAGTCACGGCCAGATGCGTGTCAACGGCGTCCAAGAGCAGTAAAATGGTCTTCTCCTTCAACGACGACTCTTCTTCGTTTTTCTTCTTCTGCGCTTTCTCTCTCTGTCTACGGCGTCTCTTCTTCTTCTTCTACGACGAACACTGGTTCTTCTTCTTCTTTCTGCGCTTTCTCTCTCTCTGTCTCTGAGAAACAGCACTAAAATGGTGGAAACTGGTTTTGAAAACCAGAAACCACTTCAGGGACTAATATGGGCGTTTTTAACTTTTGTAAAGCAGGGACTTATTTGTCCCAAAATAAGCACTTAACATGACACGTGGCACTTAACGTGCCACGTATGCGACGTTGGAACAGTTGAAGACGGCAAAATGGATGGAGGGACTAACGTGTCCCGTTTTGAAATTGTCAGGGACCAATGTGTCCCGAAAAAATTGTGAGGGACGAATTCGTCCCACAAAAAATTTGTCAAGGACCAATTTGGGCCTTTACTCAATAATTAATCTAGTAAGAATTAGTTCAATTGGCTAATGTCAAAATAGTTAGATCGGAAAGCGTGGGTTCAACAGTTGGGGTTGATCCTCCATTAACCAAGGGTCGGGGGTTCGATCCCCGCATTGGGTACGGAGCAACGTTAAAAGTTTGGGCAAGCTGTCCTGCCCCTCGAGACACCTACAATGAGCGAGAGATTAATCACTACTGTCCGTGCGGTGGATACCCGGGTTTACCCCAAAAAAATTGTTAGATCGAATATTACAATTAAAATTTGAATTTGGGACCTAGAATTTGAGTTGTGTGCGTAAGTTTCAAGTAACACATGTCAATGTATTTACTGATAAAAAAACTAATTGGCACTGAGATTTTTGTTAGGTTCAAAATTGGGGTTTTCAGTGTCCAAGCGTGGGGATATAAAAAATAAAACCCTACTTCAATTAAAACTAATTTTACACCATTATTTATTTATTTCACTCCAATCTTCCTATTTCTTGTTTATTGTTATTAATTATTTGTTTAATTAGTTAACTAATTTTGGGGATGTAACATTGTCAATGACAAGTTTAGTCCAACGAACCTGGCGGACCATGTTACTGGCTTTGCCGATCTGTGTAGTTCTTCCCTTACCAATGACAAATTAAGGAATCAAGTTATCTAACTCCACATTTATTTAAGATAAAATCACCAAATTAGTCTCTAAGTACCCGCCATTATCTATTTAAGTCTTAAAGTATCTGAAAATAAGAAGTAGTCGGTAAAAATATGTGATATCGGTAAAAATACTTCCTAAAGTTTTATAAATAGTCTCTTACGGAGATTAATAAGACAAATTTATTAAAAATTGGGTGCAAATTTAAAGATGCTAGTGCAAATTTAAAATCTGGGTGCAAATTTAAAGATGCTAGTGCAAATTTAAAATTTGGGAAGTTTTAAAATAATTTTATATAAAGGTATTAGTACTAACATTTTGTTTCCAAAAGGTTCAACTGAACCCCTGAGAATAGTGTAGGTCCGCCATTGTCTTCCACCACTAGTGTGGATAGCACATTTGACTAGCAGATGACAATACATGTTTGGTAAGCACTAACATTTATATTTTTTCAAACGCTACTTATAGCGTATATTGTCTCACTTTTTTGCCGTTTTTACCCTCATTATTTTTCTTAAATTTTTTCTCTAACCTCATTAGATAAATTGAACAATTTTAAATCTCTAGCTTTTATGTCATTTTATATTTGTCAATTAGTTTAACAGCTAGTTTTAACAAACATATCATTTGCTATTAGTTAACTTATCTACTATCTGCTATCCGGTAGTTTATCCATTATCACTAATTTTTATAAAAATAAACCTTAGTATTTATCATATACTTCTTGGTTTTATTCTTGTGATATTTGATTCATATTCGTGATCTTCGAAGTTGTACCGGCACCTATGAAAATTATTACTTGCAATCATGCCTCTTCTACACCTTTCATGATTGATCAAAAATTTCCCATGAAAGAATTTCCATCAAAGGCTTTTCATAAGACACAGTTCAATTCCCAAATGTCGAAATTGTTAGGCTATGCATCATGTCCCAAATTCGAACTTGGGATCTTGCAATTGTGTGTCTTTCAAGTGACACTCGCCATTCCATCTATAAACAAAAATTGATTTGATGCATTTAGGACCATGGCAGTGACCATCACCAAATTTATCCATTTATCCATTACAAGAATCGATTCTGGATATATATAAGTGTTCTGGACTGGACCAAGAGGCTCATTCAGCAATTGGACATGGATTGGTCCAATCACTTTGGTCCATATCCACAATACACAAGCCCATTCATGATTCTCATACTTGGATGACTCGAATCCACTTTACCGATCCAGCGGCTCACCACGGGCACAGTTCCCTATAAATACTGACACACATTGCCATAAAGAGGTAGATTCTCATTCCTAGCAAAATCACTCATCTATTCCCAATACTGACTTGAGCGTCAGAGTGGCTTCGCAGGTACCCCTCCTGGGCTCGCGCTAACCTCCGGCCAGGCAGCAGGTGACCTACCAACTGTAGTCCACCTAGCACTGCAAGGTACAGAACATTGGCGACCACAGTGGGAGATATCTATTTTTCACACCATCCCTACTTTTTGAACTTCCTCCTGCTTTCCCATGGCACCCAGAGGTAGACCCCGAGTCCAAAGCATTGCCGCTCCGCAACCCTAGCCAGAGGGCACTCCCGAAGGCCTTGCTGCTTCTACGCCAGACCAAGACATTCAGGTCCCAGCACCCCAGCCAGCTTCGATCCAGATCCCCGTCCAACCGGCGGATGCGGCGACCATCCGCCAGCTCTTGGACCTACTGTGCAACTGCACCCAAACTATGTTGCAACAAGAGGCACGCCTCAGGCAGATAAAGAGGCGAATGGTAGCCATGCCTGAGCAACCCCATCCTCGCTGGAACACTCATTCCCCAAGGATAATGAACTTCAGGCGCCGCAGATCTCCACCCAGGCGTCATCACAATCATCGCTCTCCACTTAGACGGAAGCGAGCTCGCCACTCGCCTCCTCGACCTGGCAGGCACCAATGATCAGGTTCACCTCGAAGCACCCCTCCAAGATCCATAAGAGGCATCGCTATAGAACTACCTCGAGGAGATCTCCAGCCCGACGTGACCGTCGAGACATAGATCTCGGGGACTGGTCACCTCACAACTCACGATGGACCTCTAATAAAGGACCCTTCACTAGGAAGGATGACAACTGCCCAATTCTGAGGACCTTAGAGAAGCTCCCAGCCCTCAAAACGTATGACAAGACTGGGGAACCTGACAGGCATCTGGCCTACTTCTCAGTCATGATGCGTTACCGGGGGGCAAAAGAACCTGTCCACTGCAAGATCTTTTCCCTCACTCTCACGGATTCACCACTAGCTTGGTTCCAGGAGTTGAAACCTAACTCGATCTAATCCTGGGGGCAACTAGCTACCATATTCACGACTCGGTTTGCCGCCTCCCGCTTGAAGCCAAAATCTGAAGAGGTTCTTAGGGAAATCAGGCAGGGAGAGAAAGAAACACTTAGAAAATATCTAGAAAGGTTCAACAAGGAGGCTGCCAACGTCAGAAACCTTGAAGACTAGAGGAGGCTCTTTTGGATGAATGATCGATGGCCTCAAGAAGGGAAGCCTGTTTCAAAGTGACGTGGGGGTTAACAAACCCCGAAGCTTGGATGAGTTCCTTCGGAAGGCACAAAAGTACATGAAATATGAAGAAGACAACATGGCGTACCAAGAGGAAGCCAAGGTTGGCAGCAAGGAGGACAAGCTGGCCTACAATGCCATTGAAGAACTGTAACACCCTAAATATTTAATTAATTTATTTAATCAAGTATTTAGGAATTTAAATTAATTAATTGGATATAATTTAATTATTTGGAATTATATTAAAATGTGTAGGTGGTATTAGGAGATGAAGGCGCCAATTAGCTAGACTTGGGCTTAAGTGAAAAGCCCAAGCCCATGACCCAAGTGATATGCGAATACACAAGGGTATTGTGAGTTAGGGTTTTGTGTTTGGATTTCGCGAAATTGAGAGAGAAGAGTAGAGAGGAGAGCGCCGTAGGAAGAGAAGAGAAGGAGGGAAGAAGTCGCAAGCTCCAAGGGCCAAGGGACGTGATCGTGTTGCTGTGGTTTCGATCGTGACTGTCTCTAGGGCTTCTATCCTTCAAGTTCGAGGTAAGGGGATGTCCTATCAATTTATATAATAGGTCCTATGATAGGTGTTAGGTAGTGATGGCCTAGATTTAACCATGATCATGACTATGTTTGCAATTTCATGTTCTTGTTGTTGATGTATGCGTGATTTCGTGTTCTAGTTGTTGATGTATGCGTGATTCCAAGTTTGTGTTTGGGATATTGTTGAATTTGATGTTTGATAGATGATTTTGATGATTGTATATGTGCTCATGAGTTGTGGCAAATTGGTGTTGTGGTTGGTCATGTGAAAATTTGAAGAAAAAAATGTTGGTGCTGAAATTGTGTTGAATATTGTTGCAGGAAGTGTCCTGGGCGCCAGGCGCCCTGTGCTGGGCGCCAAGGGCGCCAGTGCGGGTTGCTGTGTGCGTGAGTGTGTGGAGCGCTAGGCGCTGGGCGCCAGCGCTGGGCGCTGGGCGCCCGTGTGCGTGTGTGCGTGTTGCGCCAAGGCGCTGGGCGCTGGGCGCCCGTGTGCGTGTGTTGCGTGTTGCGCCAAGGCGCTGGGTGCCAGGCGCTGGGCGCCCGTGTGTGCGTGTCGTGTTTTGCTGGGCGCTGGGCGCCAAGTGCCTGGGCGCTGAGCGCCCAGGGCGCCAGTTTTCCAGGATGTTCCCAAAATGTTTTCGAAAACTGTTTTCGCTATATCTTTTGACTCGGACATCCGTTTTAAACGTTTCAAAAAGTGTTGGGAAGCTTTTTCAGTTGCCTATCTGCGTGTCCCATTTTTAAAAATAAAAACTTATTATTTCTGAAGGTTGCTGGGGCGCCCCAAGTGGCTGTTCCCGGTGGTCGTTGCTGTGACGTTGAAAAGATGTTTTGGTGCCTTTAAAAATCCCTTTTGTGTATAACCAGTGGTTTTTAACGTGTTAGTGTCAAAAGTGATGATTTTGACGATGATGCCTTTAATGGCTAGTTAAATGACCGTTTTGCCCTTAGTGGCCAATGTTGTTGATATTGGTGTGTAAATGACGATGATGCCTTTAATGGCTAGTTAAATGACCGTTTTGCCCTTAGTGGCCAATGTCGTTGATATTAGTGTGTAAATGACGATGATGCCCTTAGTGGCTAGTAAATGACGTTTTTGCCCTCAGTGGCTATTGTTTGAGTTGATGATGTGTATGAATAAGTGACGATGAAAACCCAGTGACGTTTTGAGGCCCAAAAAGGGCTAAGTGATGATAAGGCCAAAAAGGCTAAGTGGCGTTGTTGTGTGTGAATTGTGAAATGACAGGTGTTGTGCCTCTTGTTTGGCAAATTGGTAAGTGACGGGTCACATAGTTGACCGTGATTGTGTGTTTGTGAGTGGTGCATGTCATAGTGTCTCATGCCCCATATGCATAAACCCAGTGACGTTTTTGAGGCCCAAAAGGCTAAGTGACGATGAGGCCATAAAGGCTAAGCGATGTTTGTGAAAAGGTACCTCATGCATATGCCCGCGAGTGGGTTGCATTTCATATGCCTACATGACATAGTGATGAGTTATTGTAGTGATGTAATTGATGATTGTGACGTGATTATTTTAGGGCTGCGACTTGACTTATTACTTATCATGTGATTTATTATATGGATTGAATTGGACTCACCCTTCTGTTTGAATGTTACCCCTATGCGGTAACGTGCAGGTGATCACGAGTGAAGGACTAGGTACCTTCACTAGCTGAGTCGGGTCGTCTGCTCTGATTATGTAACACTAGGGGAGGGATGAACGTTGTTTAAGTTATTCATGACCATTGTTGTTGTTGGATTTTACTGCTGTGAGCCTTGCATAGTTGAAATGCCTTTTATGATTAAACATGGTTGGATTTTCCGCTGTGAAGTTGTATGTTAATTGACGATGACATTTTGAAAGTATTATAAGGCTGTTTTCGAAAAACGAGTAATTTGGCGTATGACGTTTAACGAAGTAAGTGTGACATCCCTTGTGATGTATCTAAATTTTGGAGCTCTGATTTTTCCAATTAAATTAAAGGGGTAGAAAAGGGGTGTTTACAAGAACCATGGCAGAAGGGAGCCCAAGATGAGAGAACTCTTCAGGAGTCCTGACCCCGACAAGGTCGCTTCTCAGACTACACCCTGCTGAACACATCCCGGGCTGAGATCCTTGCCGAATGCGCCGACGCGGAGTTTCGGGACATTAAACAGCCCGAACCTCTCGTGCAAAGGAAAGGTCGAATCTCTAAGAAGTACTGCCGTTATCACAAAGGTTATGGGCACAGTACCAAAAAACGCAACACCCTCAGGGATGATATTGAAGAGCTGATCCGCGAAGAGAAGCTCGCCCAGTACGTGAATGAAGAAAAGGATGAGACTCGTGACTCTGAATAGAGAGCGGCGCATCAGGACCTGAACCTAGAGCTAGGCCTAGTTAAGAATTTTGTTGTTTGGGCGCAAATGCAGAATGTAAAGCTCGATACGAATGATTAACAAAAGTTCATTTTGCAATTACAGTTTTTGCTCTAGCTCACTAGCATTAACACTTGTTCCAAAGAAAATTCCTTAAGATCAAGAAAGAAAAAAGGTCCAACTCCATAGTTAGGGGCGGAGCGAGACAAGTTTGAGACTCGACATACCCTGTAGGGAGGGACTGCCTGGATCGCAGGGGCAACCTCAACATTAGCTCAAAGCCAATACCATCTTCCCAAGGCGGTGTTTTTAAATACACCCCTTGGAATCCTAATAATGAAGTCAAGAGTGCCATGGCACACCCAAACAAATAAGTTACATTGGTGGTCACAGACCCTTGGGCGAGTTCTATCTGGGCCGAGTCCTGGTAAACTGCCAAGAGTATACTTCAAGCTGACCTTGGTGGTCACAACCCCTTGGGCGAGTTCTATCTGGGCCGAGTCCTGGTAAATTGTGCCAAGGGTATACTTCAAGCTGACCTTGGTGGTCACAACCCCTTGAGTCCTGGTAAATTGTGCCAAGGGTATACTTCAAACTGACATTGGTGGTCACAACCCCTTGGGCGAGTTCTATCTGGGCCGAGTCTTGGTAAACTGTGCCAAGGGTATACTTCAAGCTGACTTTGGTGGTCACAACCCCTTGGGCGAGTTCTATCCAGGCCGAGTCTTGGTAAACCGTGCTAAGGGTATACTTCATTACAAATTGTCCCGATAGGCGTCAAAAAACTCACCTACCTAAAGCAAGGCAAACTTAGCAACTATCTACTTAAAATCCAAAAGTCAAGCAAAATTACCTTAGGAAGGTAGAAGCAGCACAAAAGCTCGCGGAAGGTTTGAAAGGATAGTGGCACAAAGCAACCAAGGTCACGACGCCCACCCAGCAGGGATACAAGGTCAAAGCACCCACAGGGCGCCAATGTCATGAGCATCCGGCACCAAGGCGCCAAAAGAAAACAGGACCTGACATCATAGAAGGTTCCTAGCACCTGGCACCCAGGCGCCCAGCACCAAGGCGCCAAAAGAAAACGAGGACCTGGCATCATAGAAGGTTCCTAGCACCCGGCACCCAGGCGCCAAAAGAAAACAGGACTTGGCATCATAGAAGGTGCCTAGCACCTGGCACCCAGGCGCCCAGCACCAAGGCGCCAAAAGATAACAGGACCTGGTATCATAGAAGGTGCCTAGCACCCGGCACCCAGGCGCCCAACACCAAGGCGCCAAAAGAAAACAGGACATGGCATCATAGAAGATGTCTAGCACCCGGCACCCAGGCGCCCAACAACAGACAACAACATTCGGCACCCAGGCGCCTATGAGGGCGCCAACTACAGCATCCGACACCCAGGCGCCTACCAGGGCGCCAACTTCAGCATCAGGCATCCAGGCACCTACGAGGGCGCCAACTACATCATCCGGTACCCAGGCGCCTACCAGGGCGCCAACTTCAGCATCAGGCACCCAGGCGCCTACGAGGGCGCTAACTACAGCATCCGGCACCTAGGCGCCCAACATCAGGACACAAAACCTTGGCTTGGTGCCTAGCACAAGCCGCCCATGAGGGCGCCAACATCAGGACACAACACCTTGGCTTGGTGCCTGGCACAAGGCGCCCAGGAGGGCGTCAACATCAGGACACGACACCTTGTCTTGGTGTCTGGCACAAGGCGCCTAGGAGGGCGCCAACACCAAAGAGACACAACATTTTGGCTTAATGTTGGGAACACGGCACCCACAAGGGCGCCAACGCCTGTGTTACGGCAACTTGGTTAGGAGCCTTGGCTCACGGCACCTGGGTGGGCGTCAGCCTAACAGATTACACCATGGGAGGTGTGGGTCACAGTTCACATTAAAGCAAAAAACACAGTCGTCACAAGGAGAATCTCTCACACGACCCGACAATTTTGACGAAGTAACGCTTCGGGCAGATCGACAAAAATCCTTCAAGCCAAGACCATCCTTCGGAATAATCTCGTCTTGGGGGGCAATTCTGGATTGGACCAAGATGCCCATTCGGCAATTGGGCATGGATTGGCCCAATCACTTTGGTCCATATCCACAATACACAAGCCCATTCATGATTCTCATACTTGGATGGCTCAGATCCACTTTACCGATCCAACGGCTAACCACGGACACAGTTCCCTATAAATACTGGCACACATTGCCATAAAGAGATAGATTTTCATTCTTAGCAAAATCACTCATCTATTCTCAATACTGACTTGAGTGTCGGAGTGGCTTCGCAGGTACCCCTTCCGGGCTCGCGCTAACCTCCGGCCAGGCAGCAGGTGTAACACCCCTTTTCTACCCGATAATTATTTAATTAAAATCAGAGTTTCAAAAATTTATTTCATATTTCGAAAAGAGATGTCACGCATTCATCGTTAAATAAAACGTCTCATACGATATAAATAACTTTGTCAAAAAAATACATCACCACGCAGCGGGAATAGGAATAAGATTCAAAACAATTAAAAACATAACGTCCTGAATGGACTCCAAACAAATAAAATATAAAGACTAAAGTCTAGCGTTTATCCCCCTTGAGTATTACACATCAAAGCAAAGGACACCGACGACACCGACTCAGAATAGCGAAGGTACCTAAGCCTTCACTCGCAATCACCTGCACGTTACCGCATAGGGGTAACATTCAAACAGAAGGGGTGAGATATCTCCAATATAATAGCGTAAAATGATAAGAATTATGCTAGAATATGACAACTATATCTACCACTCCACTACACACATCAAATTATAAACATACGTCAAATTATAAACATTACAACCAGTCACTAAATGTCATGACAATGCATGAATGCAACCCACACCAACGGGCATATGCATGTGGTACCAAAATCACCAAAAATTGTGCCTGTAAATAGAGGCGTCACCAAAATTGAGAGCTTTCACACCAGACTCACCAATTCACCAAAAATTGAGCTTTCACACCAGGCTCACTAGTTTTAGAAAATTTGAGCTTTCACACCTAGCTCCAAGACCAAAGGCCTTCACCAAAATAAATGCATATGCTGTATGCGACACCATGAATGCACACAGACAATCACCAAATTAGTCACAATGTGACACACCAACAACAATCACCAATTTAGTCACAATGTGACACACCAACAACAATCACCAAATATCACCAAAGTGGGGCTTTCACACCTAGCCCAACGACACCGAAAACACCAAATTACCCGACACAACAGAACACCAAGACTTGGAACCTTCACACCTAGTTCCAACAACACCAAGGTTTGAGCCTTCACACCTAGCTCAAACAGCACCAAGACACCAAGATGACAACAAGTTTCCAAAATATTGTGACAACGACAATTTTTCAAAATATTGGGACAACAACAATTTTCCAAAATATTTGAGACATGACAACTTTCTTTTTAAAACATCACCATTTAACGACTACACCATCGGTTAACAATTTTTCCAGAAAAATAGACTACTTTGCCTCAAATTAGAATATTCAGTTAGGCCTCTGAATAAGCTTTCCAAAACATTTTGAAACGTCTAAATCAGATTCCCGAGTCAAAAGATATGTCAAAAACAAAACCGGGGAAAATTTGAGGAATATCCTGAAAATGGCGCCCAGGCACTGGGCGCCTAGCAGGGAACACGCTGGGAACTGGCCAGCAACAGAAACTGGCGCCCTTGGCGCCCAGGCAGGATTTGGCGCCCTTGGCGCCCAGACAGCAGGGAACACAACAGAACACCATCAGAAACACACCTAGACACGGCGCCCAGGCACTGGGCGCCTAAAACAGCAACACACGGGAAACGCAACACACCCAGGATGTGGCGCCCATGGCGCCCCTGCGCCAAGACACAACAACACACGCACACTGGCACACGCACACACCCACCAGACACGGCGCCCATGCACAGGGCGCCAAAAACAGCAACAGAACACTACGCAACATGGTCAGGCACGGCGCCCAGGCACAGGGCGCCAAAAACAGTTTCTAGGACAATGGCGCCCACGGCGCCCTAGGGTTCAATAATTTCGTTAATTCACCAATTCAAATCACTAATCCGTAATCACCATTGTCAATCACCATAATTTGTAAATCACAACACCAAACAAACATTTTATCGAACACCTAGCATGCAATTAGGACTAACAACAATGAATCACCAATTTCTTTGAGTCACAACAATCACCAACAAGCCAATTTCAATCCAACCATAATTATAATTCAACTAACACCAAATCAACATAAAAAATCAATCAAGGGCATTATAGGACCTATCCCCACATAACCCCATCATAAAACCCTATTATGAGGAAGAACCCCACCCTTACCTTATAGTAGGAGAGCACCAATTCTCTTGATCACGTCACCAACAGTAACCTCAGCAACACAGCTTCTTTCTTCTCCTTGAATTTGCGAAACCCTCTTCTTCTCCTCTCTTGAAATCGCGCCGAAACCCTTTCTCTCTTCTCCTCTCTCTATTTCGCAACTCTTCTTTCTTTCTTTCTCAAGGCAATTCGCAAATGAGCCAAACCCTAGCCTAGGCGCTTCACCTATGCGCCTAGCTAGTGGACTTGGATCACGGGCTTTTCCTCCAGCTTAAGCCCGATCACTAACACCATCCCCTAATATTTGATCATACGCCTCTTAGTTAAATGTTAATATAATTACACCAACTAAAATAAAATAATTAAATAATTGAATTCCTAAATTTTTAATTAAATAATTTAATTAAATATTTGGGCGTTACAGCAGGTGACCTACCAACTGCAGTCCACCTAGCATCGCAAGTTACGTAACAATTAGGAACATGTTTTAGGTATTTATTTGCTTTACACATAAAACTTTAATAAAAGAGCTCAGCTACCATTATATACCCTTTAATTGTTTTTAAAGATATATAAGATATTAATATATACTTTGGTAACCCAGAGCGTGAGGTTCAGCAATTGGGGTCAAACCTCTCTTAACCAAGGGTCGGGAGTTCGATCCCCACATTGAATACGGAACAGCGTTAAAACTCAGGGTTAGCTATCTTGCCCCTCGAGGCACTTACAATAAATGATGGATTAGTCACTGCTGTCCGTGCGGTGGATACCGAGTTTAAAAAAAAAATATATATACTTTGGTAAAAAAGAAGATATTAATATACTATTGCCATGAAGAAGAAAGCGTGTGAGGAGAGAAAACTAGAAAAGTGGAAGCAGATATCAGTTTTATTTTTTTGTCTGTGTTTTATTCTTTTTGGTTTAGTATTATCAAGACAAGATCCTCTTTTGCTTGCTAATCGATAATTGATATACAAGGAGAGGACGGAAACAACAGAGAGAGGGAGAGAGAGAGATTCAAGGATCTTGTTCCCTTCTTTATTCCCTTCTGACCAATTCTTTAATCACCATTTTCTTAAACGCAAAGAAAGAAAGGAAGAGAGAGATAATCGCTATTTATTTGTTTTTATGAGTGAATGAAAACACCGCCATCGTTACTTTCTCTTACCATTGACTCAGCCGTCCTTAATCTCTCCGACATCTCCGATCTCTCTCCCCTCCCTGATCACATCCTCCTCGACCTCTTCCTGGTATTCTTCTTCTTCTTATTCTCTCTCTCCCTCTCTTTCTCTCTCATGTTTCATAGGTAGCTAAGGGTACCCTTTCTTTCAATTTAGTAACTTTGATTCATTGCTAAAAACCCAATTGATTTTCGTGATGCACCATATTTAGATCTTTGATTGAAAACAATAACTACCCATGATTACTGTTACTGCATCCATTTCATAGAATGAGTAAAGGAAGGTCCTTGCTGTTTGTGTTGTTTTTTGTCATTAGGGATAGTTTAATTCAATTACTCTTGATGCATGGTTCTAACTTATGTCTCGTTTAGATAAATTTTGTTTTGAGATGAAGTTGGAGGTTGTGCTGTTGCAAGTTCTTTATCCCTCTCTTATTGTTGGCTTATGATATTTGAATATCACAAAAACTTGTGTTGAACATTATATCTAACAAGATTGTATTGATATAGTTATGTTGTGTTTTGGATTTTCTTTTTTTGGATGGTTCGTAATTAATCAGATTTTACTTTCACTTTATGAGCAATGCCTAGGGCGGTCCAACATTTCAAATGGTTTATGGTGATCAAACGCTTGGAAACCGCTTAAAACTCCAAGTCGCCTTTCGTAACTATAAGTTTATGGTTCTCCACGTCTGCATGGTGCTAAACAGGACCTGATCGATGTTGATTTGACAAAAAAACAATGAAAACCAAATAGGTCAAAGTTTAGGCACCATATTCGTTTTTGTTGTTTTTCTCGACAAACATCGATCAAGTGACTTAGGACTATGCAGACGTGAAGACAATGAACTTTTACTTATGGGCGGCATTGTCAGTCAGTTCGGTAGAGCTTGGAGCGATTTTCAAGCGTTTGACCAATGACCACCATAAATTACTTGAAGCATTGGACCTTCCTAGCCCTAGTCTGGTTTCTGCCCTATTCTTAGGGCTATCAAATTTTGAATTTTGCTTTTTTCCTGTTGCTGTAAACATTGGATCTTAACTTGTTCAAATAAATAAGGCTTCTTTACAATTCTTCAGCAGCCATAGAATTTGGCTCTCATTACTTGAGGTGGAAATATTGTAGATCTAGTTTCGATCGTTTTGTCGTCTTTATGCAAGTTATAGCTCTTTCAATTTGTCATTCAGCATCCTCATTGCATTTCATAATTTTCATGTGCAGAGAATACTGAAAGCTGGGAAGCTGACTGAAAAAGTTTTGAAACTGTTTATATCAACTGGTAAGGATGAAGTCATCTCACTTGTTCAGGCACTGAATATCCAACATATTCTGACCCCCGTGCTTCCTACCAGTGAGTTATTTTGAAATTTTATCTTATACTTGTGTTATTTATTCCTTTAATGACAAATGTTTCTTTCCTGACCTTTGAAAATCATCATACAGGATGTTCTGAGAAATTCTAAGATCAGGTTGAAACTATTGTCAGCAGTTTGAATTCAACTCATCTGTATTGTGTATCTCAGAAGATGTCTCAATTTATTATCAACGATAACGAAGTGGACATTGTGATTGGTGCGCTGCACTCTGACCTCACAACTTTTATGAATCAATGGAGACCGGTTTTCTTCCGTTTCCACCTGATAATAGTCAAAGATCCTGATCTCGAGGAGGAACTCCAAATTCCTGAAGGCTTCAGCGCAGATGTCTATACGAAATCTGATATGGAGCGCGTGGTGGGTTCTTCCACTTCCATCCGCTTCTCTGGCTACTCTTGTCGATATTTTGGGTTTCTAATTTCAAAAAAGAAATATGTTGTCTGTGTTGATGATGATTGTGTTCCAGCAAAAGATAATAAGGGAAATTTCGTAGATGCTGTGGCTCAACATATTGTTAACCTCAAGACTCCTGCCACCCCTTTCTTCTTTAATACACTATATGATCCATTTACTAAGGGTGCAGATTTTGTTCGTGGATACCCTTTTAGCCTGCGAAGCGGGGTTGATTGCGCTCTTTCATGTGGACTATGGCTCAATCTAGCCGACCTTGATGCACCAACACAGGCTCTGAAGCCAGTAGAGAGGAATTCGCGATATGTGGATGCAGTTTTGACTGTTCCTGTGAGAGCTATGTTACCGGTGAGTGGAATCAACATTGCCTTTAACCGCGAAGCAATTGGTCCAGCACTGGTTCCAGCTTTGAGGCTGGCAGGAGAAGGAAAATTCAGGTGGGAAACCGTGGAAGATATATGGTGTGGATTGTGTGTGAAAGTTATATGTGATCACCTAGGACTTGGTGTGAAAAGTGGATTGCCCTATGTTTGGAGAACAGAAAGAGGCAATGCTGCGGACAGTTTGAAGAAAGAGTGGGAAGGGGTGAAATTGATGGAGGATGTTGTTCCTTTTTTTCAGTCTGTAAGGTTGCCACAATCAGCCGTCACCGCGGAGGATTGCGTGGTTGAGATTGCTAAAACAGTGAAGGAGCAACTAGGGAAGGTTCATCCTATGTTTTCTGAAGCTGCTGATGCAATGGAAGAGTGGATCAAGCTCTGGAAGTCAGTTGGATCTGCTTGAAGCTCCTGAATTTGTGGTTTGCATGATCTGGATTTGTTTCATCCCCTCATTAGATTTGTGGTAGCTAAGGTTATTGCCTTGTTGGCTTCTATATTTCTTTGCCTGTTTTCTTTATTTAACTAATTTACATCTGCTTTGTTTGTAATCAACTATACTTACTTTTTACCTGACAGATTTAGCTTTGATGCCAGAATAAAATGACAGAACTTTCTTTGACTTTGGGACTATTTAATATTAATAAATGCTTTGTGTTGCTTTATCAATTGTTCTTTGACCAAAGTTCCAAAAAAATAAATGTTTTATGTTTTGAAATAGATACCACCACAAATGACAAGGAAAATACTTCAGAACTGAAGTGTTTATGCAAATAGTGTCATTTTATATAGGAACAACACCTCAGATTGAAGGCATGTTCGGTGTCTGATGTGTATCTGTGTCTAACACAACATGATATCAACACATGTGGTTTACATTCAATCACTTTCATTTCCTCTAGTTATTATTCGTGTTAGTGTCGTGCCTATATTTGTGTTGGTACTTTGGGGGTCATATTTGTCAAGGAATATCTGTTGTTTATTGTTTGTGATTTTGTATGAAGGCCGGCAATTTAATTTTAGTGCTATCCTTGCTGCTTCTATGATTTTGATTTTGATTTGTGTGTGTTCCTTTGTAGTATGTGGTGGGATAGATGTTCTAATCCTTACCTTCTTTTTGGCTTATTTGATAGAAGTTTCTAGTGAGTGTACATAGACAGATTCCTTCTTATATTCTTCATGCCCTTCTGCTGGCAATTTTGTATCATCTTTTCATCTCAGTGTTGTAACCACAACTTGTGACTTGTGAGGATGTTCGTGGATTTAGTATGCTCTAGTCTAATAATTGAATATTCGTGCATACTTTTTTCGTGCTTATATCAGCTTTTGAGTTATAAGAAGTTAACCCATTTTGTTTAGACGGATATGCAAGTCAACTTAGGTGTACCAAAAAATGAAGTTAACTTTCTATTTTTTTTAATTCCGCATACATTAGTCAGTAATTCTATTTGATGGTCATTTCTTCTTGACGGTGCAATTTTGGAAAATCTTATCTACCTAGAGAGACCAGACCTGGAATCCTTACCGTCGCAACACCATGAAATCATGCTATCAAGATCGGACAGTTTGAAAAAATTCTCGTTTTTGGACTTTAGAAAACCTAACCAAAATGTGAAGTCGATACATACCTGAACTGTTTGATCAAAAATTGAACGGTCTAGATAGCACGAGGTTGAATCAATTGATATTAAATGGTAAAAAATTTCTCCTGCTCCCGTTAATAATTTTTTGTAAAATGTAAATGAACTAATTCACTATTGATTCATGTAATTTACTTGCATGTTCAAATAAAATAATGCAATGAAGCATCGTTTTTTTAGTTTATATAAGAATTTATAAATTTAAAACCGTTCAATTCAACGCTAGATTGTAAGATATAAAAAGTTGTTTTCTGGCGTGAGCTTAAATTGGTAGATATAAAAGTTCATGGTATAAATGTGAAAGTAAACAATTTTTTATAAAAAATGGAAAGGGCACTAGCCAACAACGCTAGGGGTAGAACCACACCTCTTACATCATTCAATAAATCTAAATCCAGCAAAGGAACATTAGAATTAGTACCATCATAAGACGATAGTTGGCCATTGTTGGCCAGTAAATCAGTGCTATGGTTTGCTTCACAATAGATGTGCGCCACATAAGTTCTCCATCTAGCTGGTGAAGAAGAGAGCACACCTCGTTGAGTAGAAGTATTAGGAAATTGATATGAGTAGAGCTTGATTGTACCATTTCCACACTAACCTTGGAATCTATCTACGAAATAATCCAGTTTAAATTGAGCTTCTTGGCTAGGTTAATATCCGGCGAAGAGCCCAAAGTTCAGACCAGGTTGCATTGCACGAGCCTAGTTTGCGAGTAAAACCTTTGATAAATTGCCATTACGGTCCCTGGCTAGACCACCACAGGCTGAGCTGCCGAAACTAACACGATATGAACTATCAACATTGATTTTTATACACCCTTCAGAAGGTGGCTGCCAAGCTACTTCAATACTTCTCAAACCTGAAACATAATGAACTGAGATTGAACTTGGGTTTAGTGTGAAACTAGAAAAATGATTTCAACAACCAATATTTTGAACGTCGAACCAAATATTGAATCGATAAAGGCAATGGTTCACGGTCTAATAGTTCAATAATGGTTGAATTCATTAAATATATATTTTTAGTTTAATGTGTGCCCTATTTTTCTTTATCTAATTAATTTTAGTAGATTCATACCTATGCACAAATTCCTCAATATCTCGTTTAATAATAGTATATGCACAAATTTCTCAATATCTCAACTGCCGACCCCTCGGTCCGACCCTTGACCCAGTGATTCGGTACCTTCACCGAGTCGTTCACCGGTCCGAGTTTTAAAACATTGGTCATAGCGAGCAGGCGGAGGTGCAGATCACACTCCTGCTCCTAGTACCCGCACCAGGAGGATTAGGCTGATCAGGCAAGCCGGTCACGCTTCTGAGCATAACAGGCGTGTCCGTGATCGGGATGCCGGTGGGGCTCATGTTGATTAGGACCAGGACCATTTTACGGAGGCTAGAGACGCTCCGCACCACGACCATTATGAAGAGCCTGTTGAGCAGGGTCCTAGGGACCAAGTTTTGTTGCATCGGCTTCCTACCCATGTGGTGTCGAGGCTTCGTATGGGAGAGGTAATAGTTTTAATAATTAATTAATTTTTTTTTTGTTGTTTAAAATGTTTTAATTTATATAATTTAATTTTATACAGGACCGTGGTAAATTTACGGTTGCAGCCCATGGTCAGAAAATATTTAAGTTTCGACCTGCACAACACCACCGACATGTGGAGGCATGGTTACAGCAGGCTCGTCTGTTGGAGCTTGATTCGACGCCTTTGGATACCGCCGGACCATCCCTGTTGAGCCCCTTCCCGTTGGTGTGTCACGTCCATCTTCATCTGATATTGTGGAGAGATGGTTGTACTACCAGAGCCCGGTCACGCATTTGGTCAGATCGGCTAGACAGGCCATACATTTGGGGGAGTGCGATGAGAGCTACCTCCCATGGTACTTACAGGTGTCGATTCCTCGTCTCACTGCGCCTCTGGAGGAAGCACCTATACCAGATGATGTTCCTGATGAGGATATTGGTCCACTGACTATGGAGGATAGACTAGAGTCTATAGCTGCACGTATCCGGCAGGTCATGTCATTCGAGGGCATTCCACCTGCTGCATATGAGCTTCTCTCGAGTGCTTTAGCCTATGAAGCCCGGGTACGGGATACGATACGGGATACGACACGATACGGATACGGAGATACGGGAAAATTTTGAAAATCAAGATACGATACGGCTGGGATACTCTAATAAAAAATTAAATTTAAATTTAAATATATATAAACATAACAGAAAAAATAAAATAGAATAGAAACAAATAGAAAAAAATAAAGATGAAAAACTGAAATATTGCATTTTATAGATACGAAAAAACCTGCCCAAATAGATAAAACAAATCAAACAGAAAATATATGGATGAAAGGAAGAGGATAACTGACACGCCTATGTATGAGTGACTAGTCATAAAAAGTAAAGATGGATGAAAAACTGAGACCATCCGAAATCGTATAATCTGAATAGTTAGTGGCAGAAATAAATGGCCTTTTATAGACTAAGATATTCATATTAGTATATAGTTGCTCAATAAAACATAAGCATAGCATTAATCAATATATGATCATCACATTGTAAAAATAAATACTTGTGATCATATCAAGTAGAGATAGTTACGTATATTTATCTCACTCATATCACAATGTATTATTTATTCTATTATTGTATTACGATAAAACATGTAATTTTGTCTTTTAGTTATTGAGGCATTAAAGTGTATTATATATGAGTGACAATCATTTGCTTAGTTGGTAAGAGGTATCGAAAAAGTATCTGAGAAGTATCCTTAGTTGGTAAGAAGTATCAAAGATGTATCTGAAAAGTATCGAGTCAAATATTTTTTAAAAAGAATTAAAAAATTATTGGATACTCTTTGGGTACGTATCGGGAAGTATCGGGTGCGTATCGGTATCGGATACGTATCCGATACGGGTACGTCTCCATTTTTGAAGTATCGGGGCTTCATAGGCTTTAGCTGATTGTGTATTTGATCGCTAGATGTATTTTTTTTTTGTATTTTATTATGGTATTTGTACTCGTATTTTATCAAATTTGATATATTATAATTCTCATATTTGTACTCGTATTCGTTCTCGTATTTTATGGTCATCGTAATTTATCGTTCTCGTAGTTCAGCGTAATTAATCGTATTTACGTTATTTTAAAAGATAATAAAAAAAACATTCCGGAATTACCTCAAAAGAGGATAATTTTTTACTCCGGAAATACCTCTTTTGAGGTGATTCCGAAAAGTTTAAAAAAATGGTTTCCGGAATTATACTCTTTTGAGGTAATTCTGGAAATTTTTTAAAGAAATAGTTTTCTTTTATGGGGGTATAGGGGAGGAGGGGGGGGGGGGGGGGGGGGTGGTTCAAAAAAAAAGCCTTATATTTTATAGCAATGCTGAATTTGTATTATCATCAATATAATCTCTCAATTTGAATGAATGAATATCATTTTTTTTAGTCAAAAAAATAGTATATGGACAATGGAAATTTTAAAAGTAACCATCAAAATTGAAAAAGAAAAATGAGTGTCAAAACATAATACTCACTTATTTTCACATGAGGTGAACACATGGTAGAACATGTAGCTTGTCACCATCCGTCAAAGATATTCTATATGGTCACACCATCTAGAAATATATTTACACTCGATGATTTTATCTTCATTTCTCCACAAAAAAACAAGGCCTTTTACCCTGTGGTATTTCTTACAAACAACTATATATATCCTATAATACTGGGTCTTCACACCGTTGAATTTAACACTGTCTCTTGTTTTTCTACCACTTGTGAGCGTGAATTACTCTTAGCACGCTAAGAAACCGTGGATAACCTCTATATATACACATACATAGTAATGAACAATGCAACAAAATTAATCACATAGAATTCCCCACTAGAGATTAATTAATAGAAACAATGGCTTCATTTACCCTTGTCACCTCCCTCCCAAAATTTGGCCCTGCTGGTGCAACTATTGCCAGGGCTCGTCCTTGGAATAATAGGATCTTTGCAGCTGCTACCCCAAGACCTATCCAGGTAAACAATTCAGTTTTGTGTTTCTGTGTAAAATATTTTACACTATAAATTATACATTATGTGTTTACATTTTATATTTTTTCAAATCTTTTGTAATGAATATGTAGGTTTCAAAATCTCCTAATGAAGAAGGCTCAATAACAACTGTTGATGGTATCAAACAAGGACAAGGAGCAAGTGAAACCGTCAACAACAATATAAACGAACCAGTACAAGACAAGGCTTATTCCACCGCTGAACATGTAATGTAGCTTGTCACCATACTAATTATGTGATTACATATTTCCTTTTTGTTTGGTTATCGTGTTATTGGTGCGCAGGAATTTAATTATTTGATATTGATATTCAAGCAGGTAGTTGAGAAAACAAAAGATGCAGCTAGTCAGGCTTCAGCAGCAACACAAAACATTGCTGAGAAAGCAAAGCAGACAATGCAAGAGGCATGGGATTCCACCAAGAACACAGCTAATAAGGCTGCAGACACTGTGTTAGGAAAGACTCAACAATCATGGGATTCCACTAAGAACACAGCCAATAAGGCTGCAGAAACTGTGGCGGGAAAAACTCAACAATCAGCTGAGTATGTCAAACAAAATGCAGAGACGGTGAAGAAAAACATGAACAAAAAGAATTGATTCAAATTTCATCTTATTGTATAAGCTAATTTCATATTTATCATTTAGCCACTGTAATTTTCTTTTTTCATTTTGCTATCGATATGGCACCAAATATGGAGAAGATAAGTTTCTTCCCAGTGCCATAGATGTTAAACAAATGTCATTTTGTTTCAACTGTCAATAAATATTTGAGTCTTTCTTTCTTTTTGGATTGTTTACTTGAATATAATAGCAATAGTGTTGTAACAGCAATAGTAAAAGAAGAAATAATAATAGAAACGAAGAACGGAAATAAGAGACACGATATTGGTCACGTAGTTCGGTCAATTTTTGCCTACGTCTGTGACTACAGAGCAGTTGTAGTTCCAATTTATTGCTTGAGTGAAACTAGGATTACAAACTTAGGGTTTTAGTGTTACAATAGATATTTATACTAACTTGGTTCAGATTGCAACAATACCCCTGAACCTTACCACGGGGGCTAACGCCTCCCTTACCCTCCCAGTGCATTTGCGTGATTGGCATGCCATGGCGTGCTAGCTCTTCAGCGCACGCATTTGTGTGCCAATGTCACGCCATGGCGTGCTAGTTCTTAAGCGCACGCTTTTGTGTGCCAATGTCACGCCATAGCGTGCTGATGCATATGAGCCATAGCCAATAATCTCCACCTTCGCGAATATCAAACCCCTATGAAGATTCACCACATGACGTTCACAACCTTGGCACTGTGGGGATCTTGCTTAACACTGAGTAACATGTAACAAGCCCAAGCAATGCTTGAACCTGTTACTGGTGACTGGCTTGGTCAACATATCAACTGCATTCTCTCTAAAGTATAAACCTTTTCAAGTAATATCTGGCCAAATGCAAGTAGCTCTATGATCTTGTGAAACTTCACATCAATATGTTTTGTCCTCACATGATACACCTGATTCTTTGCCAAGTAATTGACACTCTGACTATCACAATGCAACTAAACTCCACATTTCCCAACACCCAATTCCCTCACTCTGACTAGTATTTGGACATTGATCCAACTATAGAGCTTAAAGTGATTCGCCAATGGAGTACTCAAAGCCTTCAAATTGCTCATGTCAAATCTGTCTAGCACCTTTTCAACATAGCTTTTCTGAGAGAGCCATAATTTTCTAGCACTCATATCCCTGTAAATTTCCATCCCAAGAATCTTCATAGCAACACCTAAATCTTTCATATCAAACTTCTTTCCCAATATGATTTTCAATTCATTTACGTCATTTAAATGATTAGCAACAATCAACATATCATCCACATACAGTAACATGAAAAATAAAAGAACCGCCATCAAGACTCCTAATAAATACAACAATCATACTCGCAACTTTTGTAGCCAATCTGAAGCATGTATGAATCAAAAAGCTTGTACCATTGTCTTGGAGACTGCTTTAGACCATACAAAGACCTCTTCAATTTACAAACTAGTCTTCCCCGTCTAGTATCACTGAAACCCTCTGGCTGCTCCATGTAAATTTGCTCATTTAGATTACCATGGAGAAAAGCTGTCTTCACATCCATCTGCTCTAAATGCATGTCTCGGCTGGCTACCAAGGCTAACACTGCCCTGATAAAAGTATGTCTTATGACTGGAGAAAAAAGTCTCATCATAGTCAACCCCCTTCTGTTGTGAGTACCCCTTTGCTACAAGACGAACCTTGAACTTTTCCCCTTCTTTTTCTGTTACTGCTGGTTTCCTCTTGTACACCCACTTACAAGAGGCCTTATGACTTACAAGATTAGTGAAGGAATTGGGTGTTGGGAAATGTCGAGTTCAGTTGCATTGTGATAGTTAGAATGCCATTTACTTGGCAAAGAATCACGTGTATCATGCGAGGACAAAACATATTGATGTGAGTTTTCACAAGATCAGAGAGCTACTTGCATCCAAACAGATATGACTTGAAAAGGTTCATACTTTAGAGAAACCAAACCAGTCACCAATGACAAGTTGCATGGACTTGTTAAATGTTACTCAGTGTTAAGAAGAAGCTCTATCCCCAGTGCCAAGGATGTGGCCAGTGAATCTTCAAAGGGGTTTGATATAAGGTGGAGATTGTTGAATATGGCTCATATGTGGGCTTGACCCAAATTGTTCGGGGGGTGCGGAGGGCGTTAGCTGATAGCTCTGCAATATGTGTATACTTTGATCTCATTTTATTTTGTCAGCTAGCGAACCAGACAACTTGCCTAGCAAAGCAACAGAGAAAAGAAGAAAAGTTTCTGCATAGTTTCGCGTCGCAAACAGCTCGGGTCGCAACGCGACCAAGGAAAAAATTATGCTATTGCATCGCAACGGAGTAGCATCGCGTCACTTAAGCCCAAATTCATGAAAAATTAGGGCATCTCAAAATTGGGGCGAACCAAGGAGTTTGGAGATGGTTCTAGGACGTGTTTCAGAGCTAGTGACGGCTAGGATTCACATATCATTGACCTCCATTGATGATTCAAGCTTGGGAACAAGTCCTTGGAGCATCAATGTTGTCGGCTTCTCCAACTAGTTTGTTTATCTCTTTCGTTTTTTTATTGCTATGTCTAGCTAAACTTCCCGTTGTTGAGAATGAGAAAAGATTGATGGATCCTTTATGTATTTGATTTGAATCCCTTTTAATTGAATGACTCTTATGCGTTTATGTTTTAATCTCCGTTCTTAATGTTTTTTAGGAATTGATCACTCTTAGGATGATTTACGGTTTGTGATTGTGAATAGAAGTTTGAGTTACAAAGGCTTGAGTTTTGATATCTTTATATCTCTAGTCTAGGAATAATCATTTATATTTTTTTATCATATGTGAATTCTTGTTCGTAATGCTTATTTTCTAATTAAGGTCGCCTAAGGAATTAGATATTTTGTTAGAGGTAAAGTTCTTATTGCCTAAGGAATTAAGATTATGATTATTAAGAGATTTTGATCATAAGCCACAGGATGAATTCATAATACATTAAATTCATTATGCATAAGGGTGAAATCGATTGAGCTCGTTCCCAACGCTTTTAAGTCAAAAACCCACTAAACATTTTATTGTTTTATTATTTTAATTTTTTGTCAACAAGTCCAGTTTTATCCCTTTTCAAATTAGTAATTGATCCGTTAAATTGATAATTAACTGCAGTCCTTGAGTTCGACACTCGGACTTACTGTTTTAATATTACTTGCAATGTTTCGGTACACTTGCCGAAATCCTATCATTAGACCACCATGGTACGACTCATGGGTATTGTTGTAATCTGGACTGAGTTATTATAAGTACCTATTGTAACATTAAAACCCCATTTCATCCTGAAATAAAACGGAACTACAGTTGTTCTGTAATCACATACGTAGGTATATTATTTTGGCCAAACTGCATGATCAAGATCGTATCTCTATTTTGCATTTTCGTTTCTTTATTTTCTTCTTTTACTCGTTGATGTTCTATCAAAAGGGTTAGTCAGATGTTGAGGTCTCATTCTTTCTTTCTTTAAACATTCCTCAAAATTGAAGCCCACCATCATTTAGATCAACTCTCTCGACATCTATTTTAAAGTCACAATATGTTAGGACTTAAGCACATAAGGAGAGTCTAACCCAAAAGACTAGTCCATTAGGTGGGACAACCTCATGGCTTAGGTACCACATCAAGCCTTCTTATTTACTCAATGTGGGATTCGTGACATTGTCACTCCCTTTAAAGCCTACATCCACGACAACTTTCACACTATCGGCACTGACCTGATGGCAGCCCTTTCCTTTTTTTGGCGGCTTAACTCAGTATTCGATGAAGTACCTTAAGACAGCCTATAAGTAGCCATTAAGTGAGAGAGTCTCATGGCTTAAGAACCACATTGAGCCTTCCTATTTACTCAACTAATATTTTACCCGTGCGTTGGTCGGTGTATTGCCATGAAGTCATAATAGTAATTTGGAAGATATTCATAAGTTGTGAACAATGTCCAAAATGTATGATTTGAAACTTAAAGTGGAATATGCATCCCCGTTGACAACCAGAATTACATTGATCCATAATAATGTATTTGGACATTAGAGGTAAAATATACATCCCTGTTGGCCATCTCGTTTGCACCCCCAATGACCCTCTCGTTGGCCCTCCCGTTGGCACTCCCGTTGGCATTTTACTCATTTTTATTAATTATAAAATACTAATTTGGTAATTTTTTGTAGTGGTTAAATTGATTGAGTAGTTTTAATAGAGAGATTAATTTGGTAATTTTAGTAGTTTTAATAGAGAGATTATAGTAAATAATAGGCTAAATAGCACTTTTAGTCCTTTATGTTTACTCCAGATTTCACTTTGGTCCTTTATCTTTTTTTTGGTCCGTTTTGGTCCCTCATGTTTCGTTTTTGTTTCGTTTTGGTCCCTCACGTTAGTTTTGACTAACGGACGCCACGCTGGCAGTTAACTGCTGACGTGGCGTCCTCAAATCATTAAATGACGTGGCAGTTATAGGTGACATGTAAATTCCACATCAGCAAAATTGTTTTTTAATTTAAATAAAACATAAAACAAAACAATATTCAACAATATTCAACAATATTCATCTGCATCATCATCTTCCCCAATCCACTCTTCTCCAAAAAAACCCAGATTTGGATTTTGTTCATCTTTCTCAAAACAGCCACCACATCGCCTCCCCCTTTCTCATGAACCACTAACCTCCACCACCACTGTTTCTCTCTCTCCGTCGCGTCTCCCTCTCCGTCGCGTCTCCCTCTCCACCGCGTCTCCCTCTCTGTCGCGTCACCCTCTCCGTCGCATCTCTTCCCCCACCGTCACGTCTCCCTCTCTGTCGCGTCTCCCTCTCCGTCGCGCGTCTTCCCTGTTGCGCCCGAAAAAGTCCCCGAGGGAGAACCTTCCTCGTTCACAACTTTTCTTAAGACAATGAAGCCGCCACCAATATTTATTAAGGAAAATATTAGGAAAACCTTTTTTGGAAAGCGATTGGTCTTGCGAAACTAGAGAATAGGGTTCGGGGGTCGGTTACGCGCAGGGAAGGTGTTAGCACCCCACACGTCCTCTCTACTGAGAGGGAACCTTTAATTAAATGTGTGGTTTTTAGTGTATTGACTTGAAAATACTTAATTTTGCCTCTCTACTTCTCATTGAAAAAACTCTTTATGAAAATCTTTATTTATTATGAAAAAAAGGGGGAAAAGTGGTTTTTTAGAAAAAACGCTTGACGGGACATGGCCCGCTCCTACGTATCTCCCGGTGCGATGGAGAACTCAAAGCTACGTAGTTCTTCTTTGTTTGGAAAACGGTTTTTATTTTTTATCTTGTTTAATTGTGAGAATTGAGCTTTCATGATGATCAATTGAGCAAAGGCTCCAAGTGACCACCATTAGCACTCCATTGTTAATAATCATGCAAGCAAAGGCTTCGCAAGACTACTAACAAAGTTTTTGATTTAGTGAAAATCTTTAGGAAAATTAGGCGTTCATGATGATCAATTGAGCAAAGGCTCCAAGTGATCGCCACTGGTATCTCATTGTTAATAATCATGCAAGCAAAGGCTTCGCAAGACTACTTAACAAAGTTTGATTTTGAAGAGTTTTCGCAATTGGATTGATTCTCGTTTAGGGAAAAGAAAATCTGTTATTTTGAAAAAAAGGTTGGTGAGAAAAAGGTTTACCTAGGGGAAAGAAGTATGTTTGTATTTATTTTAATTTAGAAATTGTTTGTTTTAAATAGGGGTTTTAGGACATGATCCGTAACGGTTCATTTGTAGTCCTAAAAAGCTGACTAATCCGACTGTACAGTCGACTTAATCCCCTATTTATATTTTTGAAATTTTTATAAAATAATTTGTGTATTTAAAAAAATTAATGACGACACTAACAATTAATAAAGCGTAAAGTTAATAAATAAATAACTCTACATATAAATAAATAAATGAATAAATAATAAATAATTATTTACATAGATAAATAAACAATATAAATAATAAATAAGTATGTACATAAATAAAAAGTATACATAATAAATAAATATATACAAAAATAAATAAATAAATTAAATAAATAAATGCAAAACTAACCTCCAGCTGATCAATGCGATCAACGCCGAAACGGACCGAGCAATCTGACCATATCAACCGCGAACCGGACTCCTATCTGGTCCGTTTTCACCCGAAAACCACCAAGTAAAGGACCTCAACGGCCATCCCAAAAATAACTAAAGACGGACTTTCAATCTAACGGACTGCAAAAGCTAGTCCAAAAGAATTAAAGACAGGCTTTTAATCTAATGGACTGCAAATGCTAGCCCAAAAGATCACTTACCCCATCAATCACCCATGTCCATAGCCTTTGCATCTCCATCTCTTTTATAGCCAAAGGCTAGGTAGTTCTTGTTTCTCCCAAGCAATGTGGGATTAAAACAACATAGAAAAACAATTTTCGTTTTTCTCAAACCAGCCATATTGACAATGCGATTTCGGATTCGTTAACCGTTGGATCATCGTTGTTTTTTGACACCAGGTTCATGAGACATCCATCTTCACTTCTACCGTTTGGATCGCCGAAACGAGGTCTGAGGAGAGAGAAATTGCCTTCGCAAAAAGTAGAAAAAACAACTCCCGTTTTTCTCAAACCAGCCACCGTACAAGTGCGATTCTGGATTCGTTAACCGTTGGATCATCGTTGTTTTTTGACACCAAGTTCATGAGACATCCATCTTCACTTTCACCGGTCGGATCATCGAAATGATGTCCGAAGAGAGAGAAATCACCTTTGCAAAGTAGCTGCAGTTTTGGGTACTTGGTTTATTTTTGTATTTTAGTAACTTTGGCATTCTTGGGCCAAGTCATGTACATGGACATTCTCCTTTTTTGTAATAATAATCTTTTATTGCACCTCCCATTTTTTATTTTCTTTTGTAATTTGTATTATTTCTTATCTATTTTATTTTTTATTTTCGTTTTTTTAATTAAAGATATTGTAACAAGAAAAATAAATTAAATCTACTATGTAATTTTTGTGTTGAAAGTTAGGGTTTGGACCTAAGCCGGACAAAATTGGGGTATGACAGCTGCCCCTCTTTATTTGGATTTTACCAAGAAATATGAATTGCGCGAGACATATTTCGAAGGTAAAATAGAAATAAAGAATTCAGAAATTATACCAATTTTGTCCATTTGGAGAAATCCGAATTTTCTTTCTTCTTTTTTTTTTGGAAAGATAGACACTTTCGTGTTGGTGCGAAAATAGAAAATGAACACTGACGTGCGGACTGAAAGGTAAAATGGGCACTTGGCGTGCAGACAGAAAAGTGAAATGGGATGTTCTAGCTTTCTTTTCTTCTATGAGATGCAAGTATTAATGTGATGCAACTGTATTGCTTTGATGTTTGATGCAAATGTATGCGGTGATTGATGCTTTGATGAATGAAATGCTCCTGTTCTAACTTCTGTTTATTTCTTTTTGCTTCTTCTATGAAATGCAAACATTAATATGATGCAATTCTCTGATGTTTGATGCAATGATTCTTGTTCTTTTTTCTTTTATGGAAATGCTAACGTTAATATGATGCGTATGCACTGCTTTAATGTTTGATGATTGAATGACAAAGGAATGCTTGTGAAATGATGAATGATATGGAATGCTGGATGACAGGGAATGTTTTTGTGTTGCTTTTGTGGTTTCTTTTCTTTGTTTTCTTTTTGCTTTCTTTGCTTTTTCTATGGAATATCTGATGCAAAATGTAATGCTCTAATGATGCAATGATTTTGTTCTTTTCCTTTTTTATGAAGTGCGAATATGATGCCAATGCAATGAAAAGATTTCTGCTTTTTCTTCTTTACTATTTTCTTCTATGCAAGTATTAATATGGTGCGACTGATGTGGAACGTTTTTTTCTTTTTACTATGTGATGAATGCACAAAATGTGAAGATGCAAATGTAATGCTTTGATGCATATGCTATAATGCCTAGATGCATGAGGTAAACATTTTTTGTGATGATGAGATGCGAGACTTCGAATGCAAGGAATTGAGATGATTATTGACCATTCTGTTGAAAAATTTAATTTGATTCAAACTCTGGTGTTCTCAAGGTTTTTATTTACAAACAAACTGACTTGTTTTCTCTTTCTTTCCATGATGACTGAATTTTAGATATCACGTAAACAACTTGTGTTCTCTCCTTTGAAGCATTATCTAGTAAGCATGCATAGGAGTGCAAATGTGAATGAATGAGTCAGTTAACTTGGAATTGGTTTAGGGCATGGACATTTATGGCAAGTGAAGGAATGACAGACATGGTTATTGCCGAAGCTTATGAGGGACCAAGAGATACAAGATTGCCCCAATTCAGGTCTTTGACGAGTGAATAATTTGCCCCTGTCTAGTGGTGACAACAACCAGGGGTGTAGAAGATGATGAATTGGGATTGCTTCGGCTCTTGGGATGAAAGCTGGAATGAAAGGGGTTTTGCTTCAACCCACAGAATTTGATGTTGCCCCAGTCATAACGAGGACAAAGCTGCCCCAATCAGAATGACAAGGTCTTGTTTAGGATAGTGAGTTGAGAGATTGCCCCGGTGAGGTTTTTATGGAAACGAATGAGGTGAAGGAATGGGAATGCACTCGCCCCACTTTGGAATGACATTGACAACTGGAGTGACATGGGATGGGCATTGAACAGACTTTCCCAAGACTAGGGTGTGTGGGTGGTGAAGAGAATGCCCCAACTTTTGGGTCTGAGTGGTATTCTCAGTGCAAATCTTTGGTTCTCTACTGATGTCTTGACTTTTGGGCATTGAACAGACTGATGTCTTTGGTTCTCTACTGGTTCTCTACTGATGTCTTGACAACTGGAGTGACATGGGATGGGCATTGAACAGACTTTCCTAAGTGTCGAATCCGCTGTTTGTTGAAATTGGAGATTTTGAATAGCCATCTGTTTAATGAGATCCTCTAGTGAAGGTTCATAAACAACACCCATGTTATAGTCAATAAAATCAAGATTAGATAAAATAAAAAGTTATGCTAAAATTAAAGAAGAAAATTAAAACCGAATCAAACCAAATCTAAAAAAAAAATAAAAACTGTACTAAAAACCTAATAAAATCAAAATAAGATTTTGCAAATTTTTTTGGATATTTTTGACAATGCGAAAAATTAAAAAAAATAAAACGAAAATGTAAATTAGGTAATTTCGGATTTTTCGGCCACAGCTCCCTTTAGGGAGTCCTACTCTTTGATATTTTTCGGATTTTCTGACCAATTTTCAGAGCAATCTGACAAGCTCACCCGAAAAATCGATTTTTTTTCACCTATTTTGAGCAAGAATTGAACGAAGCCGAAATCGACCGAACCTGCAAAGAAGCAAAACTAAAAAAACAATGGTTAGTAGTTAGTGGGGTTCTTGAAGTTGGAAATCCCTAATTAGAGATCCCCGGCAACGGCGCCAATTTGATCAGCGGTCGTACGCGGGTCAAAATAATTAAAAAAAGGTAAATATAGTATCAAGGTAAGAGACATTGGTCGTCTCTCGAGGATCTCTAAATAATGAAATTACCAAAATCAAGAATCAAAATAAACAATAAAAAGGGGTTTTGAAGAAAACAATTTGTGCTTAAGGGAGTTCAACAATTTAGAGAGACAATCAATCCATTGGTTTCGAGTGCGTTTCTTGGATTTATCATCGGTTCTAAAATAAAGATTCGTGCATAGTTTGATAATTCTTGATTGATCATAAACTAACTAAACAAGCGTTAATCAGTTCATACGAATTCGCACCGTTTTAAAGCAAGCGTCAAAACAATGTGTTCAATCAATCGTGATAGCGAACAAGTGCCAGTATCACAATTAACATCATAACTGAATTCTATCAATCCTATAAACAAGCGCCATAGACTCTATCAATTTCTATCCAAACTAAATTAAACAAGCGATAAAATAGTTTGTATAATGAAAGTTGCAAAACAGAATCATGATTAAGTGATTAAGCAAAACCGAATCATAAAACGAATCACATAAGCAAATCATAGAGTTTGAGTAATTAAGCAAAACACAAACCGAATTTGCAGCAAGAATTACAGAGATGAAATTGATAGAGAAAGAATTAAAACCATAAAAACAAAATAAACATTAAGCACTGAACCTCAACATCCTTACAGCAACACCCTTCACCAATAGATTGATCTAGGGCTCTAAGCTTCCATGGAGGTTAGGGCACAAAACGTAAAGTTGAAAGTAGGAATGAGTAAGAGAGCCAAGACGACTCTGAAAATTGTATCTTATTAGACTAAAAACGAAAACCTAAATCCATAAATGGGTAACTAGATAAAAGCTCGTTAACAAACTAAAATTCAGCCCAAAACCCATTTTACACAGTACGGCTTTGGTATTTCGCAGTTTTCACATTCAAGACTTCAGAATTGGGTTTCGAGCTCAACAGAAGAATTGTAGCTCTGTTCCTTAGCTTTCCAACGCATGGTTGCACGCCTCAATCGGATAACCACAGCCAATGTTATGACCTGGAGAATAGATAGGGGTCAATATGCAATAAAAATAAGAATTAATCAAGAAATTGCTATATTGCTCAATTAAGACCCAAAGTCTAGAAACGTGCTAAGACTGAAATATTAGGCACAAAGAACAATTAAAATCACCAAGTGAAAAGCTATAAGTAGTGCATTAAAATACACTGATCAGTCTTGTTTAGGATAGTGAGTTGAGAGATTGCCCCGGTGAGGTTTTTATGGAAACGAATGAGGTGAAGGAATGGGAATGCACTCGCCCCACTTTGGAATGACATTGACAACTGGAGTGACATGGGACGGGCATTGAACAGACTTTCCCAAGACTAGGGTGTGTGGGTGGTGAAGAGAATGCCCCAACTTTTGGGTCTGAGTGGTATTCTCAGTGCAAATCTTTGGTTCTCTACTGATGTCTTGACTTTTGGTGCGAAAGAATCCTTACCTGGTGATCACTAAACCTTGTTTTAATGCATCTTGAATGTGTTTTGGAGTGCAAGTCCCTCTTTTTTATTTTGTCAGCTTTCTTTTTTCTGACTGTTCGTTTTTGTTTCCTCAGTTCTCTTTTTTCTGAGGGTTTATTCTTTCTTGATCAGCTTTCTTTTTTCTGATCGTTTGTTTTTCTTTTGAGCAAACACATTGTACATAGATAAGCTTGTTCGTCCTAAGATTAGAATTCGAGTTAACAAAAGCAACCGGTCATTGATCGGAATGGACTTTTCGGGATTGTGGTGTTTTGTGGAGGAAAGAGGGTTAGGCTTAATGAAGTGTTTGAGGCTAAAGGGAGGATGAGTTTTGTTTGGCGTTGATTGACGGTTAATGGTCTATGAGGAAGATGGTTATTGGGCTTGTTTGGGCTCTGTTAAAGCAAATTCGTGTCTCATGGTAGAATGACTAAGGGGTTTGATGTTGAGGCCAAAGGAAGTGTTTGAAGGTTTATGGAATCAGGTGTTGGAATGATGAAGTGTTTGAAGGTTTATTTAGACAAGGATCTCTTGTGTTTTGTGGTAACATGTACCAGCTCACCACTCACATTTCTTTTGTATTTTCTTTTGTTTTGGGATTTTCATTTTTGAATCCCTTTTTTTTTTGATTTTCTCTTTTCCCCTTTTTTTTTCTTCTTTTTTTTTTGTTTTATGATTCTTTTCCTTCTTTGACTCGGGTGAGCTGATAAAAAGTGATGCACTATTTTTTTATTTGGGGTGATCCTTGCCTAGGGTGATCTTTGGATTTTGGTTTTCCTTGGCTCAAGGTGGGTAGGAAAGGGACTTTCTGGGATTTTGGGATTTTTGAGGAGATGGCCAAACTTCATTTCAAATCCCGATTGCTTATTTCTATGAGACTTAACTTTAGAACAATAATTTATCTATCTTCATGTGTTTGCTCTTTTTTCCTTTTTTGTGCCCTAATTTTTGCCTGGACCGCTCTTTGCGAGTTTTCAGTCCACCGGGGGCTCCTTTTTGCCTAGGCCGCCCTTTGCGGGTTTTCAACCTAGCGAGCTTGTTTTCTTGTTTATTATATTATTATTATTTTTTTTTTGAGAGACTTGCACTGAAGGAATATGATATTGATAAGGAAAATTAGTGATCACAGAGTTGCCCCAGCATGGAGGACTTAAAGTCTTAGTGAGAATGAACCAAAAAGTCAAGTATGCACTGATGGGAGAGAATATGCTTTATGGGTGGACGGGGCGGGATTAGACTTGGATAAGGAATGAAGGAAATTGACTGACTCAAACAAGAGAAACTGCACCTGGCATGCACGCTCATTAGAAGAATGCTTCACAGAGAGTTAACATCAGTTAAAAAATTTGTTTTTTTTATACACTATTTCAGTCTTTTGATGTAGTGCTTTTGAAAGAAATGCAAATGAGCTATTGATTTGAAAAACTGAGTGCCTTGGAACACCTTGAGTTTGCAACCAAGTAAGGATAAACTTTTTCAAAAAGGATGATTGTTTCGCAAGAACGTCTCGCTTCTCATCACAACTCTTATTTTATGCAATGAATGAATGAACAAATTATGATATGCAAGTATGATGCAAATGCGTGGAGAGTGACCACTCGAAGAGTATGGCTTATTCTAAATAATTTTGTTATTTTTAATGCAAGACAAAATGCCAATGCGAATGATGCAAGAATGATGCCCCTTTTTTTCAAAATGATTTTTGACTTTGATTTTTATTTTTTATTTTTTAGAGGCGAGACAAGGTACGAAATACCAATGCCCCCTTTTTCTTTTGAATGATGAAAGATGCAGGAATGATGCTTTTCTCTAAATGATTTTTTTTTTAGAGGCAAGGCAAAGTATGAAATGCCAATGCCCCTTCCTTTTTGAAAGATGCATGTATGGAGGAATGATGTATTTGAACCAAAGTGATGAGGTTAATGAAATGGTGCATGAATGCTACATTTTGAATAAATTTGATGATGATTTTTATTCATGATTATGAATGAGATGCTTTCTTGTTTTCATTTTTTTTTTGTGCAATGAAATGCATGATACTCACAATGATTTTCTTTCTTTGTTTTTTAGTTTTGGAACATGATTTTGAAAATTATTTGGAGATGCAAATGATTTATTGAAAAAAGGGTTTTAGAAAAATGTGCCTGACGGGGTATGACCCGCTCCTACGTATCCCCATTGTAATGAGGAATCAAAGCTTACGTAGTTCTACTGTGTCTCTTTTTTTGAAATAATGCTTATGCATGAACGCCTCGTCTTGGGTGAACTCGACGAGGATTTTTTTGCATGATTATAAATGAAATGCTTATGCTATGCAGATGATAATTATTTTTTGTTTTATATTTATGTAATGAAAGGGAATGCAAGATGAATGTTTTTTTTTTCAATCTTTTGTTAGATGCAAATGCAATGGTGCGAAACGATGTGAATGCGAAATGATGTGGATGCGAAATGATGTGGATGCGAAATGATGTGTCATTTACATAAAAAGAGGGTAAGAAAATAACGGTATTATTTTCTACGATTTTGAAATAGAGTTTAAGAAAAAGGAATGCCTAAACTAATGCAACAAACAAAGGCGTGCCCCCGTGTCCTACAAAGGGTGGGAATCCTAGGGTCTAAAGTCGACGAAAGGGGTAATCCTCCCATGTAGGTTCTAATCACTTCTTTACAATGGCAACCAAGAGCTAAAGTCTCTCTCATGATGGCACCCACAATCGTAGAAAGCTACCGAGTGTGAGGCATCATGACAAAGCGCACTCTTGGGCGGAACTTTCATGAGAGCCATACAGACAAATGTCTACGAATGGCAGTCACTAATCGTTCCCACTCTCCTAGGTTTTTGTTCGGACCTTGGGTTTTAGGCCCCACTCAATGCTCACAAGTATAGGATGTGAAGTGTGTCGAGGGCACAACACCTAGGAATAACTACCCTTCCCCACCTGCAAATGAAAATCCAGAGCAGTCCAGACAAATAGCATGTTGTTTATCCTAGGGTTCAATATCGATCCAATATAAACTAATCTAGGGTGCCAATAACAATGCACTACTTACCTCAAGAAAGGGAGCAAAGAAGAAGGGGACATGATAAGAAAGGGGAAGTATGCATGTGCTTACCATAGGAAAGGGAGCAGAGAAGAAGGGGACATGATAAGAAAGGGGAAGAAATGCATGAGAGAACTAAGCAAAAAAGTAATTATCTATTGCAAAAACAAACATAGAAGAAGAATGCACATGGACGTAACATGCTTATGAAAAAGGAAGAAGAAGCAAGATATTCAAATCAATCATATAAACCACACATTTAATTAATTAGGCTTGACCCACTTTTGAAAAAATGTTTTTTAGGGTCCCCAGTGAAGTCGTCAGCTGTTGCGCCCGAAAAAGTCCCCGATGGAGAACCTTCCTCGTTCACAACTTTTCTTAAGACAATGAAGCCGCCACCAATATTTATTAAGGAAAATATTAGGAAAACCTTTTTTGGAAAGCGATTGGTCTTGCGAAACTAGAGAATAGGGTTCGGGGGTCGGTTACGCGCAGGGAAGGTGTTAGCACCCCACACGTCCTCTCTACTGAGAGGGAACCTTTAATTAAATGTGTGGTTTTTAGTGTATTGACTTGAAAATACTTAATTTTGCCTCTCTACTTCTCATTGAAAAAACTCTTTATGAAAATCTTTATTTATTATGAAAAAAAGGGGGAAAAGTGGTTTTTTAGAAAAAACGCTTGACGGGACATGGCCCGCTCCTACGTATCTCCCGGTGCGATGGAGAACTCAAAGCTACGTAGTTCTTCTTTGTTTGGAAAACGGTTTTTATTTTTTATCTTGTTTAATTGTGAGAATTGAGCTTTCATGATGATCAATTGAGCAAAGGCTCCAAGTGACCACCATTAGCACGCCATTGTTAATAATCATGCAAGCAAAGGCTTCGCAAGACTACTAACAAAGTTTTTGATTTAGTGAAAATCTTTAGGAAAATTAGGCGTTCATGATGATCAATTGAGCAAAGGCTCCAAGTGATCGCCACTGGTACCTCATTGTTAATAATCATGCAAGCAAAGGCTTCGCAAGACTACTTAACAAAGTTTGATTTTGAAGAGTTTTCGCAATTGGATTGATTCTCGTTTAGGGAAAAGAAAATCTGTTATTTTGAAAAAAAGGTTGGTGAGAAAAAGGTTTACCTAGGGAAAAGAAGTATGTTTGTATTTTTTTTAATTTAGAAATTGTTTGTTTTAAATAAGGATTTTAGGACATGATCCGTAACGGTTCATTTGTAGTCCTAAAAAGCTGACTAATCCGATTGTACAGTCGACTTAATCCCCTATTTATATTTTTGAAATTTTTATAAAATAATTTGTGTATTTAAAAAAATTAATGACGACACTAACAATTAATAAAGCGTAAAGTTAATAAATAAATAACTCTACATATAAATAAATAAATGAATAAATAATAAATAATTATTTACATAGATAAATAAACAATATAAATAATAAATAAGTATGTACATAAATAAACAGTATACATAATAAATAAATATATACAAAAATAAATAAATAAATTAAATAAAGGGTTAAAGGTATGTTTCGTCCCTGCAAATATCACAATAATCCAGTTTCGTCCCTGTAAAAAAAAAGTTTTAAAACAGCCCTTGCAATTACCAAACGCTTCTAGTTTCGTCCCTGCTGTTAACTTTCCATCCAAAAAACTAACGGTTGCCACGTCATCAACCATTGCCCAAAAAAAAGTTTTAAAACAACCCTTGCAATTACCAAACGCTTCTAGTTTCGTCCCTGCTATTAACTATTCATCATCTTCAACCTCTTGATTGTCTTCTTCAAACCCAAATCCCATCAAATCTCCTTATTTCCTTACACAAAATCTCATTCTCACCACAAACACCAAATAATGACACAAAATCTCATTCTCACCCCAACAGCAACATCAACAACAATAGCAACGCTGAGGATCATTACAGTAATGAGGGTGGAGTAACTATTCGTGCTAATGGGTCATCATCTTCTTCTTTAAAGAGGTTGGACACCAAACATGTCTTCAATCGGAAGTGTCGTCTACAGAGTTTAAATGTGGTACTTTCTTGATGATGAGTGATACACTCTTGATCTGTTGTGTTTTTTCGAAGTTATGGAGTTGCTAGAGGCTTCATTTATGTGACTATTGATAAGATCACTAATTTCTGCTTCTAAGGGATAAAAGAGAAGTATGGAAATAATGAATGATGCAGCACCCCCTCCCGCACAACAACATTTTCAAAACTTTAAAATGGTCAATTCATAATTATCGCCGGTTGGGTAACAGCTTTACTTTTTTGTGCCAATTAGGAGAAAAGGCAACAACTCCTTACTGAGATAAGGACATTATGTGAGGCACCATGTTATGAGGGCCTTGTGGAATTTCATGGAGCATTTTACACTCCAGATTCTGGACAAATAAGCATAGCTTTAGAGTACATGGATGGAGGATCACTTGCAGATATCTTGCGAATGCATAGCCATAATAGGGTTAAAGGTATGTTTCGTCCCTGTAAATATCACAATAATCCAGTTTCAGTCGCAATGGTTAGTTTCGTTAATCAGTCTGAGTTTGTAGAATCGTTTGCAAATGTAAACTTTATCGTTTTATCGTGATTACGTTACCAAGCTAAGCGGTATATTCGTATATACTAACAAATGTGCTTTTTTAGTGTGCTACATTTGTTGGAACTGTTACATACATGTCACCTGAGAGAATTAGAAATGAAAGGGTTGAAGATGATGAATAGTTAATAGCAGGGACGAAACTAGAAGCGTTTGGTAATTGCAAGGGTTGTTTTAAAACTTTTTTTTGGGCAAGGGTTGATGACGTGGCAACCGTTAGTTTTTTGGATGGAAAGTTAACAGCAGGGACGAAACTAGAAGCGTTTGGTAATTGCAAGGGCTGTTTTAAAACTTTTTTTTTACAGGGACGAAACTGGATTATTGTGATATTTGCAGGGACGAAACATACCTTTAACCCTTAAATAAATAAATGCAAAACTAACCTCCAGCTGATCAATGCGATCAACGCCGAAACGGACCGAGCAATCTGACCATATCAACCGCGAACCGGACTCCTATCTGGTCCGTTTTCACCCGAAAACCACCAAGTAAAGGACCTCAACGGCCATCCCAAAAATAACTAAAGACGGACTTTCAATCTAACGGACTGCAAAAGCTAGTCCAAAAGAATTAAAGACAGGCTTTTAATCTAATGGACTGCAAATGCTAGCCCAAAAGATCACTTACCCCATCAATCACCCATGTCCATAGCCTTTGCATCTCCATCTCTTTTATAGCAAAAGGCTAGGTAGTTCTTGTTTCTCCCAAGCAATGTGGGATTAAAACAACATAGAAAAACAATTTTCGTTTTTCTCAAACCAGCCATATTGACAATGCGATTTCGGATTCGTTAACCGTTGGATCATCGTTGTTTTTTGACACCAGGTTCATGAGACATCCATCTTCACTTCTACCGTTTGGATCGCCGAAACGAGGTCTGAGGAGAGAGAAATTGCCTTCGCAAAAAGTAGAAAAAACAACTCCCGTTTTTCTCAAACCAGCCACCGTACAAGTGCGATTCTGGATTCGTTAACCGTTGGATCATCGTTGTTTTTTGACACCAAGTTCATGAGACATCCATCTTCACTTTCACCGGTCGGATCGTCGAAATGATGTCCGAAGAGAGAGAAATCACCTTTGCAAAGTAGCTGCAGTTTTGGGTACTTGGTTTATTTTTGTATTTTTGTAACTTTGGCATTCTTGGGCCAAGTCATGTACATGGACATTCTCCTTTTTTGTAATAATAATCTTTTATTGCACCTCCCCTTTTTTATTTTCTTTTGTAATTTGTATTATTTCTTATCTATTTTATTTTTTATTTTCGTTTTTTTAATTAAAGATATTGTAACAAGAAAAATAAATTAAATCTATTATGTAATTTTTGTGTTGAAAGTTAGGGTTTGGACCTAAGCCGGACAAAATTGGGGTATGACATTCCCCCACCGTCGCATCTCCCTCAGTCTTCTTTCTTTTCCTCTCTCTCTCACCGAAAATTTCTTTCTCTCTCTCCTCTAGGAATGGAAACGGCGCTGGAAGGTAAGCAAAAACGAACCAGATCTTGCACTTTTGAAACGAACCAGATCTTTTCCTCTCTCTCGTACCAGATCTTGCGAAAACGAAACGGGTGATGAGGAAGGTAAGCAAAAACTGAGAAGGATGATCTGCAAAAACGAAGGTTGAAGATGCGACGGTGGGGGTTGAAGATGTGAAACGCAAGAGTTGAAGATGTGAAACACATTTAGATCTGAGATATGGGTTCCTGATTTTGTTTTTCCAGATTGTTTTAGTTTTTAGTTTGATTTGTAATTGTTAGTTTGATTTGTTAGTTTGATTTGTTTGATTTGTAATTTTTAGTTGATTTGTAATTTCCAGATTGAAACACGTTTGTTAGTTTGATTTTTAGTTGATTTGTTTTTCCAGATTGTTTTAGTTTAATTTATGTTTTGTCTTTTTAATTTTAAAAACTTAAAAACTGAGGACGCCACGTCAGCAGTTAACTGCCAGCGTGGCGTCCGTTAGTCAAAACTAACGTGAGGGACCAAAATGAAACAAAAATGAAACATGAGGGACCAAAACGGACCAAAGTGAAATCTGGAGCAAACATAAATGACCAAAAGTGCTATTTAGCCTAAATAATAAGTTTTAGATTATTTAATTATGAGAATAATATGAATTTAATAATTTATTTTTTTTGGAATTTAAAGGTATGGGTTTTTTTGACAATATTTTTTTTGGCAAAAGGTTTTTTTTTGACAGGTTAAATTGATTGATTTTAGTAGTTTGAGTAAATTATAAAAATAAAAAAAATTATTTTTTTAAAATAGTTGTGTTTTAAAAAGTCTAAAAAAAGTCGGTACTCCCGCTGGTGGTCTTGTTGGAACTCATGTTGGCAGTCCCGTTGGAAAAAAAATGATGAAAAAAATAAGTTTTAAAAAAAAACACATTTGAAAATATAAATTAAATCATATTATTAAAATTATGAAGAAAGACTTTTATAAAAAAAATAGTTTTTAAAAAAAACATTTTTAAAAAAAATAAAAAAAAACTTTTCTTTAAAAAAAACGATTTAAAAAAAAGAAAACAGTTTAATTTTTTTTTTTAAAAAATAGTTTTTTTATAAAAACGATTTTTTTTTTAAAAAAAAATATAACTAAAAGTGCTGTTCGTTCCGAAGAAAACACTGCTTTTTTTGAAAAAAGAGCTGCATTCTGCAAAAGCGCTGCAGAACAGCTTTTGCTGCAAAAAGCTGATTTGTTTTTGTTTTTTTTTCGGTAAAATGACTAAAATACCCCTAAATTTAGAAAAATGGCAAAATTCTACCATGTCTAATATTGACGATGTCTAATATTGACAATAGTATTACTGGTGTGAGTCTTCACACCAACTCACTCTCTCTAGATCCTCATATGGAGTTAGGTAGTGGATCCGACAACATAATGAGCAATTTTTAGGATAAGGTGATGCCGGGTGATCATCCACCACGTGATGGAGAAAAAGAGGGTGTGGATTATTATCGAGATTATGTTTAGTTTTATTTTGATTTGTATTTGGATTTATATTTGAGTTTAAATATTATTTGAAATTATTTTTTCTATTTACATTTAAATTTTATTTATTGTTATCTATTTTTGCGATATATATATATGATTACACAATATTTAGTTTTTAATTAATTATTAGTTACTTTTTTTACCAAATTTATTATATGATAGATTATTTTAATTAATTATATAAGAAACTCAATTTACTTTTCTTTTGAAAAATTAGCATTTTCGGATCCACACTGACAACACTGGATTGCAGAAAGTTACTAATGACAAAAGTCCCTTGAAAATTTCAGACATTATTTAAATTCGGAATTGGGAAACGATATCCAGTCATCTATTATTTGGCGCATGGCTTGCTGTCAGTAGGCTTCCAGAAATGCACCATTCCTAGTGGATTTGTTGGCATGTACGGTGGCTTTTGAGCTCCAGAAACTTTTGTTTTTCTTGTAGTATTTTTCGCAATCCGAAAAGTAGAGTAACAATATGTCCCACCACTTTATGAGTCTCCTTTTCTATTGTAAAACAAATGAGGGGGAGAGAGTGATAGAATTTCTTTTGAAGTTTATGTTTTTTAACATGTCATCTTCATTACGTCATTTTCCGGCTGAGTTGACCAAAAAAATAAATTTATAAACTAAAATTTTATTTCAAGCGAAACGCTTGTACATATGTTTATAAAAAACATTAAATTTTCTCACTTTCTATGCCCAATTCATGTATTAGTTAAATGCGTGATAATGAGAATAAAAACAACCTCTTTGGAAAACCTAGAAACAGTTTGTACAACAAGATTTATGTTTTTCTTCTTAAACGTTGCTCAAACCAGAGAGCCACCATCATTCACACCAACTTTTTATATCTCCTGATGTCAAAGTTGTAGCACTCCTGTGAGTCTTGATACATATCATCATTTTCACTAGCCAAAGTGTGGTGTCGCTCATCCCTTTTAGTTTGTTTATTGCGAACTCATAGGGAACACTATCGTGGGTAGTTGCACAACTTATCTTCACCAACCCTTTTACAGATCATTGTTGTTTTCATTGCTTCATCGACAGTGTCATCAACATCTGACCATCTAGCAAGTTGCATTAGGTATGTCTTGAAATCTTCCAACTCATCTCTTAGTTTCTATATGATGTATTACCTAAATACCCCTTTAGTTTATTAGCTTCATTCATGATTTTATCATGTCATGGTAAATGGCATTATTAGAAATGAAAAGATATGAATATTTTTCTACTTTTGACTCTTTACAATTTTGTGAGAAGAGTAAAAGTGTGGGACCTACCGTTTCATGAGTTTACTTTTCCTTTTCTTTTGTAAATGAAATGGGGACCTACCGTTTCACAATATTTAATTTTTAATTAATTGTCAATTAACAAAATTTACCAAATATATTTTGTAATAGATTTTTTTAATTAATTATATAAGAAGTTTGATTTACTTTTCTTTTGAAAAATTAGCTCTTTCGAAGCCACGCCGAAAACACTGAATTTCCGAAAGTTACTGATGACAAAAGTCCCTCAAAAAATTCAGACAAATTTTTAAATTAGGCAATGGGAAATGATATCCAGTCATGTATTATCCGGCACATGGCTTGTTGTTGGTAGGCTGCCGGAAATGCACCATTTCTTGTGGGCTTGTTGGCATTTACGGCGGCTTTTGGCCTCTAGAAACTTCTGTTTTCTTGGAAGTATTATTCACAATCCAGAGAGTAGAGTAAAGGTGTGGGACCTACCGGTTCATGAACCGGTAGGTCTCATGAACCGGTAGGTTCCACACCTTTCCTGGATTGTGAAGAATACTTCCAAGAAAACACGTCATCTTCATTACGTCATTTTCCTGATAAGGTTGACCAAAAGATAAATTTATAAACAATAATTTTATTTCAAACGAAACGCTTGTACCCGTGTTTACAAAAAACATTAAATTTTTTCATTTTCTACCCCAATTCATTTATTGGTTAAATACATGATAGTGCGGATAAAACAACCTCTCTCTGGAAAACCTAGTAACAGTTCATACAACAAGATTTAGGTTTTTCTTCTTAAACGTTGCTCAAACCATAAATCCACCATCATTCATACCAACTCTTTATATCCGCCGTCTAGATCTCAAAATTGTAGCACTCCTGTGAGTCTTGATACATATCTTCATTTTCACAAGCCAAAGTGTGGTGTCGCTAATCCCTTTTAGTTTGTTTATTGCGAACTAAGAGGGGACGCTGTCGTGGGTTGTTTCACAACTTATCTTCACCAACCATTTTACGGATCAGTGCTGTTTTCATTGCTTCATCGACAGTGTCATCAACATCTGACCATCTGACCATCTAACAAATTGCATTAGGTACGTCTTGAAGTCTTCCAACCCATCTCTTAATTTTTATATGATGTATTACCTAAATACCCTTTAGTTTATTAGCTTCATTCATGATTTTATCATTCTATGGTAAATGGCATTATTGGAAATGAAAAGATATGAATATTTTTCTCCTTTTGACTCTTTACAATTTTGTGAGAAGAGTAAAGGTGTGGGACCTACCGGTTCATGAGTTTGCTTTTATTTTTCTTTTATAAATGAAATGGGGAGATACTTTGTTTTGCTTTTTATTCTCTCTTCCCTTATTCTTTCTTTTCTAATTCCATTAAACCAAATGATTTCTAAATCTTTGTTTTTGTATCCTTAGTACAATGGTTGACTGAGACAGATAGGGAAAGAGAAAGTGGAGCGATGTTGTTAGTTCGAACCTCGCTTTCGGTGTCCATACGACACTTACTTGTATTTTACCATTAGATTGTGCTCATGGGACAATGTTTTGTTTAATTTGAGAGAACAAAGTAAAAGAAAGAAGGAGAAAGTAAGTAGAATTCATTTTGTTTGGTATAAAAAAATTTATAAAAAAGTGATTTTTTCATAAAAAATTCGAATTTCTTTTTTGACACAAAAATAATCCCGAAATATGAAAAGCAAAGGTTTCATTCTTTGATGAATGATTACACAAGATTTAATTTTTAATTATTTGTCTATTAACAAAACTTACCAAATTTATTATATAATAGATTTTTTTAAATAATTATATAAGAAATCTAATTTAGTTTTCTTTTGAAAAATAAATGCTTTCGGAGCCACGAGCCGACAACACTGGATTGCCGAAAGTTACTGATGGCAAAAGTCCCTCAAAAAATTCAGACAACTTTTTAATTTAGGCAATGAGAAATGATATCCAGTCATCTAATTCTGGCACATGGATTGTTGTCGGTAGGCTGCCAGAAATGCACCATTTCTTGTGGGTTTGTTGGCATTTACGACGGCTTTTGGCCTCTAGAAACTTATGTTTTTCTTGTAGTGTTCTTCACAATCCGGAGAGTAGAGTAACAAAATTTCTTCTGAAGTTTATGCTTGTTAACACATCATCTTCATTACGTCATCTTCAATACAGATCTTTGTTGTTTTCATTGCTTCATCGACAGTGTCATCAACATCTGACCATCTAACAAGTTGCATTAGGTACGTCTTGAACTCATAGGAGACACTGTGGGTTGTCTCTTAATTTCTATGTGATGTATTACTTAAATACCCTTTAGTTTATTTGCTTCATTCATGATCTTATTTTGTAATGGCATTATTGGAAATGAAAATATGTGAATATTTTTCTCTTTTTGACTCTTTACAATTTTGTGAGAAGTAAAGGTGTGGGACCTACCGTTTCATGAGTGTACTTTTCCTTTTCTTTTGTAAATGAAATGGGGAGATAGTTTGTTTCTCTTCTCATTCTCTCTTCCCTTATTCTTTCTTTTCTAATTTCATTAAACCAAATGATTTCTAAATCTTTGTTTTATTTATCCTTAGTCTGTTCTCAAAAGAGGGAGCATTCATATAAACATGGGTCTTACATAATTTTTTCCTTCTCTATTTCTCTTTGCTACCATATATGAAAGATTCTCCTAAATTGATCAATTTCTCTATCTTCTCTATTTTCTTTCCTATTTCACCTACAATAAATAAAATGTGTAAATAACTCGTGTTTTATTAAACAAATACACAAAAAGTACTTAATACTCGAAGCATTATTACTACGATATTTCAAAATTCTGAATTTGTTTTTTTTAATACGTAGAATAAAAAAAATCTGTATATTCCTCTTAGAAATTTGGAAATAGATTGTCTATCTCTTTTAGGGTTCCAATTGGTATGATAATTTTAGGAAAACTATAGAATAGTGAAAATGAGACAATAATATGAAAAATGCTTTGACTCTCTCCTTTGTCACACTTTTGTTTTGTGTCATACATTCATTGATCATAACTTACATTATGTAAAAACAAATTTACTTATATATTATCTCTTAATGTGTAAATTTTGCTTGGTAAATAATTTGGCAAGTTCTCTTAGTTGAGTTGAATATTCTCCGTGGCATATGTAGAATCATGCAGAGGATTGGGATAAGTTTGTTCATGAATCACAATGCATATCAAGGTTTTAATCAATTTCAACAATTGGATCAGTAAGTTATATTGCAACTTTATAGTTCATAATTAAGTGTTTAATTATATTCATGTTTCCATTTGCCATATGCAGTACAATGGTGTAGATCCAGAAAACTTCTACAGGGTGAAAATTAATCAAATATTTTTTTTTGAAAAAATATTATAAGCATTTACAAAATGCTTAATGCCACAAATAAGTAAGAGTAAAGATCCAAAATTATATTCGAGAAAAAATAGACTCATTTAGTCACTAAGAAATAAAAAATATTAATTAATTTAGTCCTCAGATGTTGGTCAAATTATTCCTTCTACAATAATATTAGAAACATTTTAGTAACTCTTAGATACTAGTTTGACTAATAAAGATGAATTTTTTAATAGCCAGATTAGTATTTTTCAATTCTAAAAGAGCAAATAGGTCTCCGTGTTTTTTGTAAAAGAACTTTTTGGACCTTTACTCCTAAAAAATAAAAAAACAGAAACTTTTCACATGTGTATTTAGTTGGAAGATGGGGAAATAATAAAATTAGAAGAATAGGAGAATAAAATCATGAATTATGGATCTGTTATAATTTTGTATGTTCATTTAAAAAATAATTGACTTATGTGGGAAGCCTATCTTTTTTTTATGGAGGAAAAATAAAACTTATTAATAATACTTAACTAAAATATTTTTATTTTACAGGGGCAAAGAAGTTCAATTAATTTTGTCCCTCATGATTTATTTTTTGGGAAAATAAGTTCAATTAATTTTGTATTTTCTCCTGACATCTTAATTTTAATTGATGAATTTTTTTGTTGAGTTCTATATTATTTGGTTGAGAAAGTTCTTTGACAGAAGTTGAAATTTCTTATATATGCAGAAATGTGCTGAGGATTGAGATATATTTCTGTAATCCAAGTTTGCTACGGCACTATCAAGATGGTCGCCCAGATATGGGCCAGTAAGTTAATTCACTACTTTAAAATTCAAAGAATACTAATATTACGATAAGTATATTTTTAGAAACAACATTGCACCAATGAAAATGCAAAAAATTATATTTATTTTTAAAATAGTGATCATGTCTAATTAAATGCAGGTGCGTGGAAAGTGTAGTCTCAAGAAAAAATGGAAGACTCTATTTTATTGATCTTTTTATAAAGGGTATTAGAGTTGCTATGTCGCTTGGACCTAATTCTCCATTAGCCAACATGTCATTAGATTTGTGTGTGGAATATTGTTCAAATATTCAGAGTCCCCCTACTTGGAGACCATACCCACATGTAAGTTTAAGAATAAACCTTTAACTTTTTTTTGACACAAGAAATAAATCTTTAACTTGATCTCTAAACTATCACACTCTTTTTTATTTGATCCAATAATTATAAAAATATAATAAATATTTTCTAAACTATTCTAAACCCATAAAGTAGACGTCACTTATTCTCTATCCTATTTAAAAAATAATTGGATGACTAAATTGATTTTTATAATAGGTATTAACTGCCTTTTTCAATACTCCCTTATTAATTGGTATCTCAACTACTTTATATTAATTATTCTTTCCACCTAACTTCAATTATAACAAGGATATTTTATTTGCTTTGAAAATAAATATAACAAATAATTTTCTTAAAATTTGAACATAACCTTAAACGATACTCCCTTCATTCCACAATAACCGTTACACTTGATATTTCAAACATATTATGAAAAATGTGTAAATAGATGAAAGGGGATTAAGAATAAATTTACGAACTTAACTTTATTGATAATTGAGACACATGTGTGACAAATTTGTTTTAGGGAGGGATGGAGTACTTGAACAAAATGGTTAATGAATTAATTGTTGTTACTTGTCATTATATATATAGAGTCCACTTCGAGTTGCTATTGGTCAACCACCTATTCGAAGGACTGGTCACAATCCTGATTGGAATGTAGATTTTAAGCTACTTGACGGTATTCGTGGGTAATTACAACCACTTGTTCATTTTAGCTTCTTTTTTAATTATATTTGAGGTTGAATAAGAGATTAAAGTTTTTTTTGACACAACAAATTGTAGAGATATTAAAATCATAGAAATTTGCTTTTGTGTTAACAGGAAATATATATCCATATATACCATCCGTTCAGTGGATCATGCATTTGGACTAGGTACATACTATGTAGGTGGAGTACGCTCCCCTAATCAAACTTTGTTCCCCATCCACTCAGCCTCAACCTCAGCCTCGACCTCAACCTCGACCTCAGCCTCAGCCTCGGCCTCGTCCCCAGCCTCGACCTCAACCCCAGCCCCAGCCTCAACCTCAAGAGGTATATATATGTCGATTTTATCTTTCAATGTTTTATCTTTTTATGCAGAAACAATATTGTTCTACTTGTGGTCTTTATAAACTTTTGTCAAAGACTATTTTAGCATGAATACATGTCTTTTACATGTTGGGCCATACATTATAATTAGTTTGCTTTGGTTAGTAAGTTATAGAATGGTCTTACTTAATAGCGAAGTGCCAACATCACTCTCTCCAATATTCGCCCATGATTGGTTGAAATTTATGCATGTTCCACCACTTTAGTGGCAGTAATTCTGATTTTTATCCTTCAAATTATTTAGTAATTAATAAAGTTTCTATCATGCATTTAATTATAATTTGAATTTATAGAGAGCTATGCAAGGGACCATACCTCCATCAACACAACTTCGACCGGGTCCAGCTGATCAAGGCACTAGAAATCGTTCTCCACCAAGGTAGAGTTTTCTTTGTTACATGTTTTCTTATTCTCAGATACATCAACTTCTCTTGACCAGTTTTTGCTTATTCTGTAACGGAGGGAGTATATATATATATATATATATATATATATATATATGTGTGTGTGTGTGTGTGTGTTTTTCTTTCAAGCTGACAAACAAATGAAATTGTCATCAATGTAGGCTTAGGAATGGAATTTATGATCCACCACCATGTGCGAACCGTAATAATAATAATGATAACGATAATGATGGTGAGTTTTAATTATTTTATCTAACATGTATGCTAGCTACTTATTTGAGAGTTTTTTCTGTCATGTCATGTACAAATCCACATATGGTTTGTGTGCTTATAATTATATATATATATATAATTCATTATTCATTATTCATGTTAGGAGGTAGCAGTACTGTTGTGATCAAAAGAATGATAGGAGGCAGCAGCTCAGATTCCAGTAGTTGATTGGATATTCAGAGATGCCTGCGATGTATTGACCATGTGAACTTTGTGTGCGGTTTTTTTTGTTTTCGACCAGGAATTTTTTATATTAAGCTTTTTTAAGCAAACTTGATTATATTGGTCTCAAACTTGATTATGTGGGATTTTGGTATTACAATTTGTAGATTGATTTCATGGTTTTCTTTAACTTGATTAGTTGATTATTGAATCTATATATTCAGAACCTTATATATTAATTTGCCAATTTTGATATTTATCCAAATACTCTAAAAAATAGATGTTTTTTTAATATCCTAATTTTACCCAAAGGGCACGTTATAAGTTTCAAGGGGGTCGTTATACCCATATGACATGATCCAAATATTCTTTTTGGCAAGCAAAATTGAGTTTTACAGAGGTATAAGGGTTATCCAAACCCGCTTTGAAAATTCAATTTATATTTACATTTCTTTTTTTATTTTTTTTTAAATTATATTTTTCTTAATCCAAAACATTACTTAATTCATTTGAATAAATGTTAGTAGTAATCGCGGTGAATCAACTTTCTTCGACCACTATGCAAATCATAAAGTCAATGACTACACCAGATCCACTTTTGAGTCGGATGCACTTTTGATTTAGGCATTAGGCAAATCCAGAAAATAACAAATAAATCACGACTTAAAAAAGTATCAAGAAGCAAATATTTCTATCAAAGAATTGTGTTGCCTTTGAATTCTTCATCCCACTCCCGTCAAACGCAAAAAATTTGGTGAACTTAGTTCTTGCCTCACTTTGTATACTTCTTTTTGGTTACAAAGACTACAAGAGAGAACCAAAAAAAAAAGAGAGGCCTAAAGCCTTACAAACTTTGTCCCCAAAGCATTTGCTTTAAGCAGACCCACCAACTCATCTGGAGGATTTTGCACCAATTGGTATTAGAGGCGTGCTCAAATTAGTATTTATATTTGTATTTTGTCACCTTTTTAGTATTTGATCGTAAATAAAATTTAATGAATAAATAAAAGATGATAAACATTGATTTCTTTTATTTTATTAGTTGAAATTCATTTAGCTTAAATCTAGTCTAACTAATAGAAAATTGGCTAAATTATAGTTTTGGTCCCCCTATTTTCAAAAATTCAGACATTTGGTCCCCCTATTTTAAAACTCGGACATTTGGTCCCCCAATTTTAAAAAATCAAAGACATTTAGTCCCAAGAGGAATTTTCAGTTTTTTATGGCTAATAATCAAAGATATTTAGTCCCTCAATTTTAAAAAATCAAAGACATTTGGTCCCCCAATTTTAAAAAATCAAAGACATTTGGTCCCTCTTTAGACTAAATGTATTTGATTTTTTAAAATTGGGGGACCAAATGTCTGAGTTTTAAAATAGGGGGACCAAATATCTGAATTTTTAAAAATAGGGAGACTAAAACTATAATTTAGCCTAAAAAATTTATGACTTCTCATTATGAGTTGTTTAAAAATCATATTAACATTCACCCATGCATTGTACCGGTATGTGGAATAAACTAGTTGTATTCATTATTAGGGGATGTGATAGTACGTTATTTGATACCCAAACACCTATTGCATAATGATTCCAAATAATTCCTCCATCTCATTTTAAGTTTCACTTTTGCGATAACTTTTCGTCTCAATTTGTTTGTCACTTTAAAATACCAATAAAACATTTATTAACTTTTTCCATTAATATACCTTTATTTATTGTATCACAACTCACCTAACTATTCAATTAACTACTAATAATAATGACACTTTAGTAAATGAAACTTATTTTACCATTAAAATCGATACGCTTAATCATTTTCTTAAAAATGGTGTACAATTCAAATAGGATTTATAGTAAATTATTTGTGTATGTACTACCATCAGTATCGAATATAAATTATATAAGTTCTTTATAGTTAAATTTTTTTGGAGAAATAGGGGAGTGAGTGATAACGACAATAAACATTAAACAACACCTGTGTGGAGTTCAATCCCATATTATAGAGTATTGTTATTTAGCCAAAATGTTCTAACTAAAAATAGCCAAAAACTAAGTTACAACACCAATTAACCAAGTTTTATAATCCATTAACCAACATGTTTTTTCACAGTTTTTAGTTAATGGCCTAGAGTCTGTGAAAAATCAAGTTGGTTAATGGCTTAAAAAACTTGGTTAATTGGTGTTGTAACTTGGTTTTTGCCTATTTTTACGGATTAGGCCTTACTAAGGCTTTCACCAAGGCCCAACACCAGAATGCCAAATCTATTAACCAATTGTGGAGATCAAAGACCTAGATCCAATGGTTCTCATTGATCCCCAAAACCTATAAATAAGCAGTCAATGCTAGCATTTAAGGTACTCACTCTCCAATTCTCTCACTTGCAACTGACCCACTTGTTGACTTGAGCGTCAGAGTGTCATTGCAGGTACCACCCCACCTCGGGTCGGAGCCTAATCTCGGATTGACCAAGAGCACCGCTACCAACTATCTCGGACCGGACCTGGTATCCAAGGTCAGATATAAGGCAGGGGATAAGGTACAAAACATTGGCGACCATAGTGGGAGGATCTTGTGCTCTAGTCCCTCCCCCATCTCCTTGGTCAACGATGGCTCCAGTGTTACGCCAAAGGAACGTCTTAAGTGCAATAGTGAGACCGGATCCGCAGCAGGAAACCCCTGAAGGCGTAGCAATCATTCTACCCCCAGCTCGGCACACGGTCGAAACTCGTCCAGAGCTATTATTCCCAGGAGTTCGGCCCGAGATCAACTCCCTCCTCCTCCCCAGACTGTCCAGGTTCCGGTCGATGCTGTTCAACAGCTCGTCCAGTTGTTGACTAGGCAGGCCGAGGCTGATCAATAGAGGAGCCAGTGCTACACAGCTGGAGGCTGAAATTGCCGAGATCCGGGCTCGTGACATCCCGGACCGGTCCTCTTCTCAAAATCATCCTCCCATCAGAAGGACGTCAAGTCGAAGGCGTCACCAATCTCCGACCTGGAGGAGACACCACCACCGTTCTCCACCTCGTCGGAAAGGAAGACGAGGATCTGGAACTCCCCCAAGCCGGACCCATGACGATAATTACTATCCTGAGGGTTCCCCTCATCGAAACTCGTCTTTGACATCCTCATCTCCGAGGCGGCGTTCTATAAGCCGGGAAAGATCCCCGAGGCATGAACGTTGGCGCCCCCACTCTCGAATGTCCCCTGTTAGGCACCGTAACCAACGATCTCCCCCGAGGGGGAAATCGACAGCCCGGAAAGGACCCCTCCCGACGAAGATCAACTACTTGCCGATGCCAAAACATCTTGAGAAACCCCTGAAGGTTTGAAGATGCATGATGGGACTGGTGATCCTGATCACCATCTTCAATATCGGAACGTCCCAGACGAAATCAAATGTCGGATTTCCCCCCTCACTCTTGAGAAGTTGGCTTTGGTTAAAACATTTTGGCTAAATATCCTCCTGGGACCAGCTAGCCAAGTTATTTTCTGCCCATTTCGCCCACTCCAAAATGAAGCCAAAATCTCGGAAGGTCTTGCAGGCAATTCGGCAAGGGGAAAATGAGCCACTCCGGGACTATATTGAGAGGTTCAATAAGGAAGCCGCTCAGGTCCGGAAGCTCGATGACTCTTTCCGGCTTTTCTTCATGGAAGCCGGTCTTCGAGAGGGAAGTCTCTTCCAAATCGATGTCGGAGTCAATCAAACTGAGTCACTTGCCGAGTTCCTCCAGCGATCTCAGAAATACATCGACCACGAAGAAGGAGCGGTTGCAAGAAAGTCGGACGCCGACCCTGGAGTGTCCAAACCTCGAAATGAGAAGGAGGATCGGAACGATAGTAAACCCAGGTCTCGCAACCGTCACCAGCATTATTCCGATCTCAACGAGACAAGAGCTAGAATCTTAGCAGAAAGCATGAATGCGGAATTTAAGGAAGTTAAGTTCCCTGATCCACTCCCGCACAGGCCGGGGCAGCGGTCTAACAAGTACTGTCGGTATCACCGATGTAAATGACATGACACCAATCGCTGCAATCCTTTGAAAGATGACATTGAGGATCTGATCAAGAAGGGGAAATTGCGCCAGTACGTTACTAAGCCACCTCGACAGGACGGGGAGATTAAAGAAGAAAAGGACGACCCTAGAACGAAGGGTAAGGCTCGACAAAAGAAGGAAGAGAGCTCGGAGGACGAGCGTGATTTTTGAAAGTCTAAAGGTTGGCCGGTAATGATGGTCATCTCAGGAGGAAACCCCGATGAAGCATCGGGTAAGACTATGAAGAGAAAGTGGAAGGAGATCATGAGTGCTGCTTCCACCTCAGCGGTAACCTCGACCCAGGTCCGACCTCCTTTGGCATTTGGCAATCAAGACTTGCTAGATGGCAAGCCCAACAAGCATGCGCCTCTTTTGATCAGGGCTGTCATGGCCAATCACGGGATAAGAAGAATCCTTGTCGATCAAGGAAGCTCGGCAGATATCATTTTTATCAACCTTGTGAGAAAGCTGCAAATCTCTGAGGAAGACTTCACCCCTTACAGGGGATCTGACCTTTCGGGTTTCAACGGGTCCCAGATCAAACCACTCGGGTTTGGAATTAATGGTCACCTATGGCGAAGAACCATTGGAGAGGACAGTCAAGACCAATTCCTAGTTTTGTCATGCCCTTCGGTCTACAACTGTATTATTGGAAGACCGACTCTAGGAAGGCTCGGAGCTGTAACCTCAATAGTTCATCTGAAAATGAAATTCTACTCTCTGTGCAACAAAGTTATTACCCTCGATGCCGACCTCGAGTCCTCCCAGAGATGTTTCTATCATCACGTGAAAGCAGATAGACAGGCCTCAACCTGATGGTGAATTCGTGCAAATCCAATTGGGAGATAACCCAACCCAAACTATCAAGATCGGATCCGATCTCTCTAATGAAGTTAAAGCAAAGCTCGCCCTATGTCTGCAAGCTCATGCCGACCTCTTTGCCTGGTCGGCAAAAGATATGCCCGGGATTCCCCTGGAAGTCGCCTGTCACCAACTAGCCGTTAACCCCGGAGCCAAGTGGGTCGCCTAGCGGAAGAGAGCTCAAAGCAAGGAGAAAGCAGCTGCTGCGACTAAGGCCGTTGATGATCTAGTTAATGCCGATTTTGTAAAGGAAGTCAAGTACACAACTTGGCTCTCCAACCCTGTACTTGTTAAGAAAACTAATGGAAAATGGCGAATGTGTGTTGATTACACCGATCTTAATAAGGCTTGTCCAAAGGACGCCTTCCCTGTCCCTAGCATTGATCGCCTCATCGACAATGCTTCAGGTTTTTATTTACTAGCTTTTATGGATGCCTACTCCGGATACAACCAAATTGCGATGTTCCCTCCCGACCAAGAAAAGACCGCCTTCCTGACGGACCGCGGTAATTTTTGTTACTGAGTTATGCCGTTTGACTTGAAAAACACGGGGGCTACCTATCAGAGAATGATGAACAGAGTATTTCATAAAAAGATCGGGTGCAATGTAGAAGTATATCTCGACGACATGATCGCAAAAAGCAAGGGTGAGAGCCTCCACGTAGCCGATCTTTAAGAGATCTTCGCGGAAATCCGAAAAAATAAGACGAGGTTGAACCCAGAGAAATGCACGTTCGGTGTCCGTGCTGGGAAATTCCTTGGTTTCTACCTCACAGAGAGAGATAAATGTCGGGCCGTGAATGAGATGCGTACCCCATCTACCAAAAAGGAGCTCCACAAGCTTAACGGCATGATCGCCGCACTATCTCGTTTCATCTCCAATGCTGCGTTCAAGTCGCTCCCTTTGTTCAAATTACTAACGAAGGAAGCAAAGTTTGAATGGAACCCGGAGCGGGACGAGGCCCTCTCCCAGCTTAAAAAGGCCCTGTCCGAGCCCCAAATCTTGACTCGGCCAAACCCGGGAGAAACCTTATACCTGTATTTAGCAATCTTGGAGGAAGCGCTGGGCGCCGGTCTCATTCGGGAAACAAAAACCGGACAAAGCCCGGTATACTTTGTGAGCAAAGCTTTACAGGGACCAGAAATTAGGTACCAGAAAATAGAAAAGATTGCTTTTGCTTTGCTCATTGCGGTGCACCGCTTCCGACCTTACTTCGTTGCTCATCAGGTCGTGGTACAGTCAAACTATTCGATCCGACAAATCATACACCGACCCGATCTGGCAGGACGAATGATAAAATGGGCAGTGGAACTCTCCGAGTTCGGCATCAAGTACGAGTCCAGGCCAGCTATGAAAGCTCAGATACTGTTGCGTTAAAAACACACTTAGAGCAAGTGTACTCTACCGCAGAAGTAGTATAAAAGATTATCGTGTCCACAGAGATTAATTAGCAAGTACCAAACTAATCGAGATTATTTATTATTTAGATGAACAAATATTTGAATTGTAATGGAACAAATAAAAATGAAATAAATAACAATAATTAAAATACTAGATTTAATAAATGGAGAGAGGTCTAGGGTCACAGTTTCACTTGCAAGCTTCGATTCCCCTATGTCTAATTCCTACTTGAATTCCTTTATTTTATTTAATTACCAATCCCTTAACTAAAGCTATTAATCCGTTTGGTCATTCGCGATTAATATTCTTTTTCCTAAATTAACCATTGTTTGGTCATGCAAGAATTTAAATTCAAGAAAAACATAAAGAGCAAAAATGTTGAATGATTGGAAGACTAAATTAAGGTTTGGTCATGCAATAATTATAGCCCCAATTATCCTATAGGTCCACCAACTAATTGCAGTACGGTCGCTGATCAACTAATTGATTATGAACATGCATAGGGTATCTAATCCTAATTATGTGATTAAAAACAATAGGACAATATTAATTGAAATAAAACTGGAATACAAATAATAAACTATAACTTAAAGGTCTCTAAACTGGCAAGATCCACCTAAGACCCTAGAAGAGGATTTAGCTATCCAAAGTCATAAAGAACAATAAAATAGAAATTAGGGTCAAGAATTACAGAGATAAAAATAACCCAGAAATTAGAGAAATTATTATTCTGAATCTCCAGTCTCTTTTTTCTACTCCAAAGCTCTCTCACGGTGTCAAGAACGGTACCCAAAATCCCCTCATCTCCTTGCCGGCGCTACTGTTGGTGCGTGGCTTCTGTTCCTTTCTTCCAATTCACGTTCGCGGCTACCTCTTTTATAATTGAAGCATATGGTTCTCCATGCAAACCAAAATATGGGCTGAACCTTCAATATGGGCTCCCTTAATAATTCCTTATGGTCCAACACTTCAATTCCACATGGGCTGACTTTATCTTTCATTCTTATGTGGGTTTCTTGCTCCAATTGGCCATGGGCCAATGTATTAGTGCTAACACTTGCAATTGGGCCTTGTGCCTTTTTTTTCTTTCCATTCTCTCTGCTTTTATTTGCCAAGCCCACATATATATATATATATATATATATATATATATATATATATATATATATATATAAATACATATAAAGTGGCTTAAAATTGGACTTTAATTCTTCTTTTTATATTGGCTAAAGTGCTCCCGGGGTCCCTTATCTTTATTTAAAGTAACGAATTAGTCCTTTATGTTTTTTTTGTCCCAAATAAGTCATTTATCTTTCAAATTTTTGACACATAAATCCTTTTCCGTTAACAGTGCTGATTTATGTGTCAAAAAAAAGGATTTATGTGTTAAAAATTTGAAACATAAAGGACTGATTTGGGACAGAAAAGGATTTATGTGTCAAAAATTTAAAACATAAAGGACTGATTTGGGACAAAAAAAAGATAAAGGACCAAATCGTTACTTTAAATAAAGATAAGGGACCCCGGGAGCACTTTAGCCTTTTATATTTTCTTCTCTTCTGTAAAATAAAGAGCAAGTTATATCAATAATTTATATAACTAGTAATAATTGCACAGAAAATGATCCAAAAGTGTTTTTAAAAATGTATTTAATTGGAGTTTATCAATTCTCCCACACTTAACTTTTGCTTGTCCTCAAGCAAATTTCCTGGCTCAAATTTTTTTTCAAATGAATAATAGAGACAGCCAAATGAGGGACCCAAAATTAGAAGTAACAATGACAGACAATAGACATTATAGCACATATGAGGTGTCAAAAGGTTGCCCAATTAGAGGCTCAAGTCCCTGAAGAATACATTTCTGTGAACAAAGGCACTCGCTCACAATCTCTCTAAGTGTTTAGGGACTAAGGAAAATATACACTCAAGTTTCCACAAAATGCACATTACCATAAGCTTATAATTTGACCAAATCTCCACTAAATAGTTCACATGCATGCAAAAGATGGGGTTTCATGGGTTGTAATCGTTAGACTATCTGATAACCTTAGAGGGGGGTGAATAAGGTTATGTGTAAATCTTGGATTCTTTTCAAAATAAATGCTAAGTTTGTTTAAATAAAATGCGGAAAAAAGAGATTTGAACTTATCAGATATATGCAAGCAGGCAGACCAGGCACAATGAGATATTACTCTATATTCAATATTCACAATAAGGTTGTTTTATAAGTAATGCAATGATATTGAATATAGCAGATCTACAGTAGTGATAGAGAAGATGATAGATAATCAGATCTGTAGTACGGTGAGTATAACTATAACCAGATTAACAGATTCAGATCAGAGTAGAGATATAGTTATACAATAAATCCACTGAGTGATATTATAAACAGATGTAAATAGTATAGCTATAAACAGATCTTAAATAGTATGAAGAGTATGATTATAAACAGATCTGAGTAGTATAGCTATAAACAGATCACAGCAGTATAATAATATGGACAGATATAAACAATAAGAAATGTAAATAGATATAGGGATAGAGATACACCAGGAATTTTACGAGGTTCGGGATAAAAGCCCTACGTCCTCGGCCTCTGGCTTTGCAACATTTGGACTTGATAACAACCACTATATGAGAAGAACCTCTTCAATGTTTACAAGCAAACAACTTCCCTATAGCTAATCTCAATTAACCCTAATTGAGAACCCGAGCACACAGCTAAGGATTTCGCAACCGCTTCAATCTCCTGATTGAACGACCCAAGAGCAGCTCCCAGAATTTCAATACCACTTCAATATTCCCCGATTGAACGAACCAAGATCACCTCCCAGGATTTCAAACCAACTCAATCTCCTGATTGAGAGACCCAAGAAAACTTCCCAGGATTTCAAACCAACTCAATCTCCTGATTGAGAGACCCAAGAAAACTTCCCAGGATTTCAAAGTGACCCCACTTAAAATAACGAATACAACTTTTAGATCTATGATCCAATCACTTCGGACAGTATGAGAGTATAGTAACTTTAGAGAGATGAGTGATTTGGAAAATAGAAAAGCTTTATAAAATATATGACAATGAAAAGCTTATTTTCTCAGATCTAGAAAGTGTATGTGAGACGTATAGTGATTTGTAAAAAGTGGTGTGTTTGAAATGTGAAACACACTTGCCTATTTATAGGCTTAGAATAGTTTAGAAATGGAAAAATACATTTAATGCATGAAGTAATCGATTATGTTGAATGTGTGAAACATATGCATAATCGATTATTAGATAAATATGGAAACAAGGAATGACTTGATAATCGATTATCATATTTAGTAATATGAAGAGCATAATCGATTATTGTTGTCAATAAGGAAGGCAGGCAATGCTTTAATCGATTGTGTGATGTAGTTATCTTTATGCACTAATCGATTATTGATCTAAAAAAAGGAAGGTAAGGCAAGCTCTTAATCGATTATGTATATAGTAGAAATAAGATGGTAATCGATTATTGTTGTAAATAATGAAACAATTTTTGCTTGCTAATCGATTATTTGTTTTAGTTAAAATAGGAGAGTAATCGAATATGTGATAAATAAGGAAACTTCCATTTGCTTCTTAATCGATTATGTGTGATGTGCAAATGAAGGCTAATCGATTATTTGCTTCCTAATTGATTAGGATAATCGATTAGGTGCTTTAGGAAGTGATAGGAATCAAGTTCAAACTTTCCACAAAATAGTTTTTAGGGTTTTTGTTGCCACCTTATGCATGCATGCAATTTTATAAAATATTTTTCAAAACTATTTTGATGCACCATGCATGTTTTGAAAAACTCATCTCTCAGCTACTAAAAGTCATAGACCTTCAGTGATAGGACCTTACACAGTGTCCTAAAGAAAGCGGATAAACAAATAGGTCTTGAACTGTTGAGGTGGCTTCTTCTCCAAGCTGCTCCATTTTAATCTTCCTGCTCTTTGCTTTATGTCATGTACTTAATTCAACTTGAACCATTAGTAGATAAGGTGTAATTTGTTATCATTCAAAACAAAGAGTGTTTGTCCTTGGTTCAACAAACTCCCCCTTTTTGATGCACCATGCATCAAAAAGGGGGAGTTTACACAGTGTCCTAAAGAAAGCGGATAAACAAATAGGTCTTGAACTTCTGAGGTGGCTTCTTCTCCAAGCTGCTCCATTTTAATCTTCCTGCTCTTTGCTTTATGTCCTGTACTTAATTCAACTTGAACCATTAGTAGATAAGGTGTAATTTGTTATCATTCAAAACAAAGAGTGTTTGTCCTTGGTTCAACAAACTCCCCCTTTTTTATGATAACAAATTACATTATGCATAGGGAGGCCATAATAAAGAAACAATGGCAGAAGCTCCCCCTAAGCATAAGCATAACATAATAAACAGCACAGTAGCAGGATAAATTATTTATTTCTTCCTTTATAACATGCATATTCTCTCCCACATATAACATGCATAATATTCTCTCCCCCTTTGTTTTCATCAAAAAGGAGGGGGGTGAGCACATAGCATATGAGATAATCACAAACAGACATAATCACTTTGTAAACTAGCAAAGGAGCACATAGCATATGAGATATCAGAAATAGTAGTTCATGCTATGCTCCCCTTACTTGGTGATCCCCCTTAATAATTTTAGAATGCAAGGCTTTAGCAAAAAGAGGGTGGATCATCATGGTTTTAAAAATATGATACCCAAGATAATCATCCTTGGTTCAACAATATAGGTATCATTTTTAACATCAAAAATATGTTGCATCAAAGATCTAGTATAATAGCACTTGAGAAAAAGCTTTGATGCATACAAACAATTACTTCACATAAGTGTTTAATACTTGATAAATATAGTTGTGTTTTCCTTACCCACACAACCTTTACCTATTAAGCAGATTTATAGTTGGTATACATTACAGATTCACTAGCTTTGTTGCTCAAGTTCAAGAGTAGTGAAGCATTACCAGATTCATGAGCTTCGTGTCTCAGCTATCAAGGTACCAATCCCCTATACCTTGAAGCATACCTGGACAAAAAAATCAAGTAGGAACTTTTGGTACCCATTTCTCTTTGGGTCCTTTGGGGTTAGTTATCAAGGGGGTTTTCACAATCCACCTTGGTTTCTTACAGGCAGGTATAAGGGTACCAAGCTCACATAATTTACGGATAGGGCATCTAGGTGAGCTATGGTTTCCCTTTTGACAGTAGGTGCAAGAGAAAACAGTAGGTGTATAACTTGAAGTAGCAGCTACAAAAGTCATTTTCTTTTTCAAAACAGAGGAGGTGGAACTACCTTCATACCCAATACCTCTCCTATCAACATATTCATGTTGGGAGTGCAGTATCTTGGTTAAGGTATTTTCACCAACCTCAAACCTTTTTAAAGTTTCTTTCAAAATTTCATTTTCAACCTTGGCTTTTTCAAAATTTTGTTTAAGCTCAAGAGTCAAGAAACTCAAGGTTGAATGGTTTTATTTCATGTAGCTCATTCTTCAACTTAACTACCTCATTTTCTAGAGTCTCAATTTGAGTGAGCATGCTTTTGTTACTCTTTGCCAATTTCTTAGATTTTAACAAGAGAGCTTCATGTTCAAAATAGAGAGCTTCAAAAGCCTCACTCAAATCTTGACTACTACAACCATCATCAAGTAAATCATCATGCATAGAGGAATCAGAAAGACTAGAAGAGTTAAGGCTTACCTTAGATGAGTCATTTGCCATATGACAAACACCATTTGCAATTTGCTCTTCTTCGTCCGTGTCACTATCAGTGCCAAGACAATCCCATATAGTAGCCTTAGGTGTTTCACATGCCGTGAGACAAATGGCATTTGCAACCTCCTCTTCTTCACTGTCAGTATAATTGTTCCATGTAGCCTTCTTAGCTTTCTTGGATTTCTTTGAGTTATTTCTCTTTTCAAGTTTGTTGAATCTCATAAATTCTTCAAATAATTCAGCCATGTCTTCATCATCAGATTCTTCATCAGACTCAACCTCTTTCCTTGCTACCTTAGGTGTTTTAGCAGCAAGAGTAAGAGATTTTCTTTCTTTTACCATTTCTGCTTCTTGATCTTTGTTAGCAGCCAATACAACCTCAAAGGCTAGAAGTGACCCGATAAGGTCTTCTTGAGGCAGAGTACCAATATCTTTGGCTTCAGTGATTGCACAAGTTTTTGGAAAGAACTCACCAATCAGAGATGCAAGAATCTTCCCATTTATATCTTTTGTAGAATACCTTTTTCCCAGTGCCCTTAGGTTGTTTACAATCAGATTTAGTCTCTGGTGCATAGCTGCAACAGATTCACCTTCCTTCATTTTGAATGATTCATACTCAGAAGTGAGGATTCTGATTTTTGTATCTTTTACTTGGCTTGTACCGACATGTGTAGCTTCCAAGCAATCCCAGATCTCTTTAGCTGTCTGACACCCTTTTACCCTTCCATATTCTTCTTCACATAGAGATAGGTGAAGAATGTTCATAGCTTTGGCACTCTGAGAGATTTTGTCTAACTCGGATTTTCTCAGCTCGCTCAGATCAATGGTGTAGATGTTTTCAACTGGAATTTCTTCTGCTTTGCCGGTAGCTTGAGTTTTTGTAGTGTCTCCGTCAGCACCACCAGGTTTTGTAATTTTGATCTTCATAGGAATCAGTGGTCCATCAACAATAATTCTCCATAGAGTGAAATCTATAGCCTGCACATGACATTTCATTCGACTACTCCAATAGTCATAGTTAGTCCCATCAAACAGGGGTGGCCTATTGAAGGACATCACCTCTTTCATAAAAGAACCCATGATCACAGATAGATAAATAAAATTTAAATTGCGAGATGTAAGGCTCTATATGCAATTTCTAGCTCTTGATACCACTTGTTAGACTATCTGATAACCTTAGAGGGGGGGGTGAATGAGGTTATGTGTAAATCTTGGATTCTTTTCAAAATAAATGATAAGTTTGTTTAAATCAAATGCGGAAAAAAGAGATTTGAACTTATCAGATATATGCAAGCAAGAAGATGAGGCACAATGAGATATTACTCTATATTCAATATTCACAATAATGTTGTTTTATAAGTAATGCAATGATATTGAATATAGCAGATCTAAAGTAGTGATAGAGAAGATGATAGATAATCAGATCTGTAGTACAGTGAGTATAACTATAACCAAATTAACAGATTCAGATCAGAGTAGAGATATAGTTATACAATAAATCCACTGAGTGATATTATAAACAGATGTAAATAGTATAGCTATAAACAAATCTTAAATAGTATGAAGAGTATGATTATAAACAGATCTGAGTAGTATAGATATAAACAAATCACAGCAGTATAATAATATGGACAGATATAAACAATAAGAAATGTAAAGAGATAGGGAGAGAGATACACCAGGAATTTTACGAAGTTCGGGATAAAAGCCCTACGTCCTCGGCCTCCGGCTTTGCAACCTTTGGACTTGATAACAACCACTATATGAGAAGAACCTCTTCAATGTTTACAAGCAAGCAACTTCCCTATAGCTAAACTCAATTAACCCTAATTGAGAACCCGAGAACACAACTAAGGATTTCGCAACCGCTTCAATCTCCTGATTGAACGACCCAAGAGCAGCTCCCAGGATTTCAATACCACTTCAATATTCCCCGATTGAACGAACCAAGATCACCTCCCAGGATTTCAAACCAACTCAATCTCCTGATTGAGAGACCCAAGAAAACTTCCCAGGATTTCAAACCAACTCAATCTCCTGATTGAGAGACCCAAGAAAACTTCCCAGGATTTCAAAGTGACCCCACTTAAAATAACGAATACAACTTTGAGATCTATGATCCAATCACTTCGGACAGTATGACAGTATAGTAACTTTAGAGAGATGAGTGATTTGGAAAATAGAAAAGCTTTATAAAATATATGACAATGAAAAGCTTATTTTCTTAGATCTAGAAAGTGTATGTGAGACGTATAGTGATTTGTAAAAAGTGGTGTGTTTGAAATGTGAAACACACTTGCCTATTTATAGGCTTAGAATAGTTTAGAAATGGAAAAATACATTTAATGCATGAAGTAATCGATTATGTTGAATGTGTGAAACATATGCATAATCGATTATTAGATAAATATGGAAACAAGGAATGACTTGATAATCGATTATCATATTTAGTAATATGAAGAGCATAATCGATTATTGTTGTCAATAAGGAAGGCAGGTAATGCTTTAATCGATTATGTGATGTAGTTATCTTTATGCACTAATCGATTATTGCAAGCTCTTAATCGATTATGTATATAGTAGAAATAAGATGGTAATCGATTATTGTTGTAAATAATGAAACAATTTTTGCTTGCTAATCGATTATTTGTTTTAGTTAAAATAGGAGAGTAATCGATTATGTGATAAATAAGGAAACTTCCATTTGCTTCTTAATCGATTATGTGTGATGTGCAAATGAAGGCTAATCGATTATTTGCTTCCTAATTGATTAGGATAATCGATTAGGTGCTTTAGGAAGTGATAGGAATCAAGTTCAAACTTTCCACAAAATAGTTTTTAGGGTTTTTGTCGCCACCTTATGCATGCATGCAATTTTATAAAATATTTTTCAAAACTATTTTGATGCACCATGCATGTTTTGAAAAACTCATCTCTCAGCTACTACAAGTCATAGACCTTCAGTGATAGGACCTTACACAGTGTCCTAAAGAAAGCGGATAAACAAATAGGTCTTGAACTGTTGAGGTGGCTTCTTCTCCAAGCTGCTCCATTTTAATCTTCCTGCTCTTTGCTTTATGTCCTGTACTTAATTCAACTTGAACCATTAGTAGATAAGGTGTAATTTGTTATCATTCAAAACAAAGAGTGTTTGTCCTTGGTTCAACAGTAATGGGGCCAGGGTGAATTCAAGCAGGGTAGGAAATAAGAAGAAATGGATAATCAAAGAGCTAAAAAAAATAGTAACATTTGAAACCAAATATGGAGCTCCTATCTAATTTACAATTTTTGTCCAAACTCCAAATTAATTTCACTTTCATTCTTTCATTCTTCTTTTTCTATTGAGTCGACTCTTTTTGATTTGCTTTTTGCTCTTGAGTAGACTCTTTTTTTTTTGGATTTGCCCTTTGGCTCTTTCATTCTTTTGATGTAACTTTTCCTCCTTCTTGCTTTCTTTCTTCTTTTTTTTTCATTTCATTTTTCTATATTTCTCTCGGGAGGAAAAGGAACTTGTAACCATATGAGCCACTCTTATTTTGTTTTTATGTCCTGATGAGATAGACAATTAAAATACAGGACAAAATTGTAACTTTCAATAGTTTCTCCAAATTTAATTTCAAATGGTTACCGCAAAAAAAGAAAAAATTATATCTGGGTACCAAAGAAAAAATGTAACTAATAGGCTCAAATGGGGCAACTAATGGATAAATTCAACAAACAACTCCGAGGCCAGAAAAATACCTAAATTCCCCAAATCTTTTTACATGATGCAAATCAATTTTCGCCTTGAAATGGTCAAAAGACAAATTCTAGAATGTAGCAAATTGGGAAACACACTCATAGAAAGAAAAGGGGTAAAGATTTATGATTTAGTATCAATCCCCTTATGAAGGCTCAGATCTCACATTTAGAAGCTAGTTCACAAAAAGTACTCAACAGGGACAAATGCTAATTATCAGCTTCCTAAGGACAACCCCACAGTTACAATTAAGCACAAGTCTGTCAAGTAAATTAATTATGGGATCCTCTAAAGGCAAAATCTCTATTTTTTTTCAACTTGAAGCATAAGTCGCCAAAATAAGCCCGAAAAAATGCTATCAACATATACGGTGGGTATGTGAATTAATAAAGATCAAGTGACAAAATAACTCTCCTCCCCCACACTAGCATGAAGCATGGTCCTCAATGAAAAATGATCAAATAAAAACTAAGAGAAATAAATGAGAGAGAGAGTAATAGTGACTTCCCTGAGAGTGCTTGTAGTCCGAGCTATTCCTAAAAACAAAATGAAACAAATTAAAAGTAAAAATAACTGAAAATAAAACACAGGTTGCCTCCTGCGAAGCGTTTGTTTAACGTCGTGAGCCTGATGATAGTTAGTGCTTAATCAGGTGGCTCTCCAAGAGCAAATTTAACATCTAACGCGGTACACCTTCTTAACTTTCTAACCATGTGGTTCACATTGTTCTTTCTTTTTCCACGTGGTGGATGAACTTCGAAGGATGGTGGAGTTTTTATTTTATCTCCATCCACCATTATGCTAGGATCCTGCAAAATAAGACTTTTTTCCAACAGGTCCTGCATCTTTAATTCACTAAAAATGTTAGTTTCAACCACATCATACAAATAAGGAGAAGTTAAAGAAGAGAAAATTTCATTGGAATTTAAAGCGTTAATAACATCATCTTCTTTACCACTCCTTAAAGTTACCTTTCCCCGGTGAACCTCAATCACAACATCACCAATGGTTAAAACAATTTGCCCAAAAATGGGTGCTTTCTCCTCTTTCTCCAAATCTAGAACCATGGGATCTTTCTCACTGTCCTCACAAATGCTCCCTTTTGTAGGATCTTTTGTTTCAATATGACTCCCTTCAGTAGGAGCTACTATTTTGATTTGACTCCATTCAGTAGGAGTCTCATCATCTTTCTTGAGAGCTTCTTCCTCCAGATTATATTCCATAGAGACACCTTCATCTCTCGAAGGAATACTTTCTTTGTATTGCTCAGCTTCTTCATTTTGGGTAGACTTAGTTTGTGAAGGAGTTTCTTGGGCCTCTTGAGATAACAAAGCAATGAGACTTGAGATTTGACCCTTCAGGCTTCCAAATTCATTGTTCATGGCTCCAATTTGACCCTCAAAGCGTTCAAATTTGTTGTTGATGGCTCCAATTTGACCCTCCAAGCTTTCAAATTTTTCATTTGTCTGCTGCATAAACTTTGCCAATACATCATTGGTTTCTTGTATCTCCTCCTCTTGCCTATGAAGATGTAGTGGCTCATAATTATCCCAGTTGGAGGAATAAGGAGGTGGCTCATAGTCATCCCAGTAGTTTGAATAAGGCTCATAAGGAGGAGGAGGAGGAGGAAATGGGATTTGACATTGAGGCATATACCAAGATGACTTCTCCAAATTCCTTTGTGCCTCTGAATCTCTAATATAATCTCCAATTGTCTTAACCATGATTTAAACTTTTATCTGCAAAAAAGGTGAACTGCAGCGGTCTCTTGGGAAAGTATTAACAGCTTTTTTTTTGTATTTTTTTCAATAAGATAAATAAAAAAAATAAAACTAGTGCATAAAAAAAGTCTAAAGCAATAAATTTTTTTTCGTTTAATATTGCTAAATTAATCCCCGACAACGGCGCCAAAAACTTGTTGCGTTAAAAACACTCTTAGAGCAAGTGTACTCTACCGCAGAAGTAGTATAAAAGATTATCGTGTCCACAGGGATTTTAATTAGCAAGTACCAAACTAATCGAGATTATTTATTATTTAGATGAACAAATATTTGAATTGTAATGGAACAAATAAAAAAGAAATAAATAACAATAATTAAAATACTAGATTTAATAAATGGAGAGAGGTCTAGGGTCACGGTTTTCACTTGCAAGCTTCGATTCCCCTATGTCTAATTCCTACTTGAATTCCTTTATTTTATTTAATTACCAATCCCTTTACTAAAGCTATTAATCCGTTTGGTCATTCGCGATTAATATTCTTTTTCCTAAATTAACCATTGTTTGGTCATGCAAGAATTTAAATTCAAGAAAAGCATAAAGAGCAAAAATGTTGAATGATTGGAAGACTAAACTAAGGTTTGGTCATGCAATAATTATAGCCCCAATTATCCTATAGGTCCACCAACTAATTGCAGTACGGTCGCTGATCAACTAATTGATTATGAACATGCATATGGTATCTAATCCTAATTATGTGATTAAAAACAATAGGACAATATTAATTGAAATAAAACTAGAATTCAAATAATAAACTATAACATAAAGGTCTCTAAACTGGCAAGATCCACCTAAGACCCTAGAAGAGGATTTAGCTATCCAAAGTCATAAAGAACAATAAAATAGAAATTAGAGTCATGAATTACAGAGATAAAAATAACCCGGAAATTAGAGAAATTATTATTCTGAGTCTCCAGTCTCATTTTTCTGCTCCAAAGCTCTCTCACGGTGTCAAGAACGGTACCCAAAATCCCCTCATCTCCTTGCCGGCGCTACTGTTGGTGCGTGGCTTCTGTTCCTTTCTTCCAATTCACGTTGGCGGCTACCTCTTTTATAATTGAAGCATAGGGTTCTCCATGCAAACCAAAATATGGGCTGAACCTTCAATATGGGCTCCCTTAATAATTCCTTATGGTCCAACACTTCAATTCCACATGGGCTGACTTTATCTTTCATTCTTATGTGGGTTTCTTGCTCCAATTGGCCATGGGCCAATGTATTAGTGCTAACACTTGCAATTGGGCCTTGTGCCTTTTTTTCTTTCCATTCTCTTTGCTTTTATTTGCCAAGCCCACACACACACACACACACACACACACACACACACACACACACACACACACACACACACACACACACACACACACACACACACACACACACACACATATATATATACTAGTATGTATGACCCGTGCGCTGCACGGCTATACATTTTTTTTGAATTTTTTTTGTAATTTTAACTTTAAAATATGTTTACTTTGAGTGAAAATAACAAAATTGGTTAAATATATAATTATATCATATTAAACAGAAGTATGTATATTAAAATAATGAGTATGTTAAATAATATATAAATATATCTGTAAGGGCATTGAAATATACATCTTCTTTTTTTAATTTAATTTTAAAGTATTTTATTAATCAATTTGTATGTTTAAAGCATTGTCTGTATTTATTTGGGATGTTTATAATTATGTATTAATAATTAATATTTAAAAAACTATAGGTGTATATTTGATTATTCGAATTTAAAAAATAAATTTGATATTGAGATTATGTTAAGTGGTGATACACAAAAAAGGCTGATGTAAACATAGACATTTTCTGTTAAGTTATTTTGTAATATAGTTTTTGTTGAACTTAAAATAGATAATTATGTGTATTATGTTAGATATAAAAAATGGGTATAACATATTTTGTGTGAACTTAATTTCGTAAAATAAATATAAAAGAATTGTCTTATTTGTTGACGAAACAATTTTGTTGAAATAAATATATTTGAATTCGTTTAAAATGCATTGTGTTATTGGACACATTGTGTTATTGAACTCGTTTAAAGAATATATTTCCAAAACTAATTATATATCTTACCTTCTCTTTTTAACTCACTCTATAAAACATATCTCTATTAAAAACATATATATTTTTTTATCAAAATATTTTATTAAACATTTACCATGAAAAGAGATATTTCAATACTCAATATAATATACAACATAGTTTTCAGACCACGTGGAACAAAATATATAAGTCTATTTACAAATAGGGGTATTTCTGTCTTTACAAAAAAAATTAGGGTTATTTTTGGTATTTCCTTGTAAGCTCTAATGAATACTGAAACCCTATATTCCATTTATTCAAGAACCGATAAAGAAGAAAACAAACACAAAAAGATTATAATGTTTACATAATGATTAAATTGTTAAAACTCTGGGCACAAATTGATAAAACTCCGCTGAGACTAATCCTACGGACAACAGTGACTAATTCCTCGCTCATTGTATGTGGCTCGAGGGGCAGGACAGTTGGCCCAGAGTTTTTATGCTGCTCCGTACCCAAGACATAATATATCAGTAGGAGAATAATAGTCATTTTGTCTTAAAAGCTTAAATAGTTGACATAATATATGTTCATTTTGTCATTCTAATGAGGCATGGTGTATATGTCATTCTACCTTCATACTCGTATATAAGAAATAAAAATCAGCAAGTAGTATAAACATAAATATATTTGTTTATTGGTATTGTCATATTTTAATGTTAATTTTGAACTCAGCTGGAGAATAAATATTATATTGCTTAATTATAAATTATATATATATATATATATATATATATATATTCGACATGATTTAGTCAAATGTCCTAGCATGAATTGCCATAGTGTTCATATGAATATTAAATATTTGATAATTAGATGGTTATTGTAGTAACAATTTGATGATTACTTATTAAAGTTTCGTTTAATATTATATAATATTATACATTTTTGAGGTATACAATATTATACTTTTTAGACTGTACTATTTTCTTTAGCATACATGTAATATGAAAAGCCTTTCTTCTATTAAAGTAAATGACTATATATTTATTTATTTTGGTGGAAGTAATGATCATTTATTTTCCATATTAATTTACTTTAAAGTTGATAGTTGACACGTGAAGTTTTCAAAAAAAAGGAGTGCAAGTCGCCTTTATATATATGTAAATGACTATATATATTTATTTATATAATATGTTATTAAAGTCTAGCCGCCCAATTTGACCTCATCGTCTCCCTATAATTTTACCTTACATTTCTATAAAAGAGCTGACATCTAAATACATATTAAAAAGATTTGACAGATGAGAATCAAAGAAATAGAAAAGAAGAAGGAGAAGGAAATAATCAAAGAAAAGAAGTATAGGAAACAGGAAATGAAGTCAATTTTGAAAAATTGATAAACACAGATGTTTTGAATTTGTAGATCTTTCTCAGAAAAAACAATTATTATATTTTTGATTGTGCCATGTAACTAAATTTTCTTAAAACTGAAAGCATGTCATTATATTCATGAATTAAATAATTTAGTTACCTAAAGCTAGAACATGCAAATGCTCAATGACCACTTCACCATACAATAAAATGTACAAAATATTTTAGATAAACAGAAGAAACATATTTTAGATAACATGTGGCTTGATTAAATAACTTTGCTCCAAGTTTGCAACATTATGAACACCAATACAACTTATAACAACCTTTAAGTATGTTAATGAAAAGTATTCCAAATCGAAAAAGAAAAATAAGCAAATTTTATCATACCCCATAAGAGATGGGTCAAACCGGAAAAGATGTCAACCCCAAAAGTGCTTTAGAAAATAGAATGCAAACATATTCACTGTAGTCAAGCTTCAACAATATCAATAGGAAAAAAATGCAAGCCAAGACTCAATATCATAATAACAACTTTCATTCTTCAAATTCTCATACTGTTACTCTCTTGAATGTTAATTGGAGGTGGGATTTAGAAAAAGAAAAAAAAAAGAGGGAATAACATCCAAAATCAAAACTAAATTGAAATATTTGAACTTAATTGTAATATTCAAAACAAAATTTAATATAGTTTTAATATAATTAATTTTATTCTTTTAAAATATAAGTTGACCATAAACGTATAAGGCAAGAAATTATAAGTCATTATAAGTCATAATTATTAATGATGATTTCAAAATTTTTTTTGAAAAAGTAGCAGCCGCAATTTTAACCATTTTGAGCCGTCCAGATTGGGTTGAATGTTGAGAGTGATTTTGAGCCGTCCAGATTGTTCAAAATGGTGAGTTGGAATACACATAGCATGTTGGACGCTGATGTGGCTTTTTTGTAGTGCTTATGTGGAATTTTAAAATGGTGATGTGTCATGCTTATGTGTACACATTCTTGAATGTGTATAGTTATGATATATATATATATATATATATATAAATACATATAAAGTGGCTTAAAATTGGACTTTAATTCTTCTTTTTATATTTTCTTCTCTTCTGCAAAATAAAGAGCAAATTATATCAATAATTTATATAACTAGTAATAATTGCACAAAAAATGATCCAAAAGTGTTTCTAAAAATGTATTTAATTGGAGTTTATCAGATACTTACCGACTTTGTCGCAGAAATGACCCCTGCCGACCTTGAAGGCGAATTGTGGACGCTCCATGTTGATGGATCCTCAAACCCAAAGGGGAGTGGTGCCGGGCTAATGCTAGAAAGCCCGACAAGCGTCATAATTGAAGTATCTCTCACTTTTGGCTTCCCAACTTCAAATAATCAAGCAGAATACGAGGCGTGCATAGTAGGGCTCCGACTTTCCCTAGACCTCTGAGTTACTCGGGTCACTTTGAACACCGATTCCTTGCTGGTAGTCTCGCATATCGGAAAGCAATACGAAGCTAAGGACCCGATGCGAAAACCGATGCGAAATCGATTCCTTGCAGGGTATTTTTGGCCAACCATGGAAACCGATGCGAAAAACCATGTCAAAAAATGCAAGAAATGTCAAATCCATGCCAATGTTCATGTAGCACCCCGTGACTAGTCTCACCTCGCCATGGCCTTTCGCGTGGTAGGGGATTGATCTCTTGGGGCCGTTCCCAACTGCACCAGGTCAGGTCAAGTACCTAATAGTGGCTGTCGACTATTTCACAAAATGTATTGAAGCCGAGCCTTTAGTCATTATCAGCGCAAGGAACTGCATTAAGTTCTTTAAAAAGAGTATTATGACCAGATTTGGGATCCCCGAGGTAATAATTACTGATAATGGAGCCCGGTTTACGGGTAAAGGCTTCAGAAAGCTCATGACCGACCTTCAGATTAATCACCGGTTCACCTCGGTAGAGCACCCTCAAACTAACGGGCTGGCCGAGTCCGCTAACAAGGTACTCCTCAATGGACTGAGAAAACGACTTGATGAAGCCAAAGGTAAATGGGTTGAGGAATTACCTTACGTACTATGGGCCTACAGGACCACCCCCAAAGCTCGACGGGGGAAACTCCTTTCCGACTCTCATATGGGAGCGAGGCAGCAATTCCCGTTGAAATCGGGGAGTTAAGTTGGAGGACCCTCCACCCAAAATCGCCAGAAATAGTGAGGCACTAAAAGAGAACCCCGACCTCGTTGACGAGGTCCGAGGACGAGCCTCGTTCAAAGAAGCATTGATCAAGCAGAGGATATCAGCCCGATTCAACTCGAAAGTCGTCGTGAGGGACTTTGAGGTCGGCGATTTGGTATTCCGAAGAGCCGGCGTCGGCTTAAAGAATGCCGCTCAAGGGAAGCTCGCCCCAAACTGGGAAGGACCTTACCGGGTCATTTCTAAAACCGGTAACGGTGCCTTCGAGTTTTGGAGACTTTAGAAGGAAAAGCGATCCCAAGAACTTGGAATGCTGCCAAACTGAAGAAGTATTACAGTTAATTACCGCTTTAAAGCATACTGTATGCCGTTGTATCAACATTTCTCCTCTAAAAACATCTTCACTACTCTTCATTATTGTCACCGATTTTGAAATCCGGCGTTCTGAGGTTAAGGGGAGTCCCTCTAAGAACAATCTAACGATGACGCGCGAGCGCCCCTTTTTAGAACCGAAACCCGGAGCATATCGTTCAATACAATCTGCGACTGAGGTTGTCGCAGACCCTCCTTGAACGAGTTCGATCTGGGCCGAGTCTCGGTAAACTGTTCAAAGAGCCGAAAAGATCTGTGGGATTTAAGATCGCCAAGATCAATGGCCGAGACTGCCATTACCCTTAAGGGCGAGTTCGATTTGGGCCGAGTTTCGGTAAAATGCCCTAAAGGCGACACACGTTACTTGAGCAAAGTAAAACACAAGTGTACAATTTTAACATGCAAGAAATAAAGCGCAACCAAGGTAGATAAAAACCGGAAAATGCAAGCTGTTAAAATAACCAAAAGATTACAGGCCACCTCGGATACGGCCGGGTCCTCGAGTTCAAAAGAGCTTTCAAAAATTACAAAATGAAATACCGGTTCCGCCCGAAACCCGGAATCTTTTCACCACCGGTTCCACCCAGAACCCGTAAGCCATCTACAAAAATATTACCCCCAGTTGTGGGCTAAGCTTCGGATTGGCGAGGGTAAATAACCATACGCTCCATGGAGACGGAGTCGGTCTTAATGATCTCGTCCCCATCCACGTCGTGTTCCACGCTCAACATCCCTCTGCCACGAGGCAGTAAAGGGTGAATCACGATGACTTGGGAAAGAGCTTTATTAAAGACTTCCCCCGCCATCCCAAGAGCCATCTCGGCAATATCGACAGTTTCAAGTTGAGCTTTCCGAACCTTCTCTTCAGCCTGCCTCAACTTCTCTTCAAGATCTGCGACTTGACTTCGGGGATCGGTCCCCTCCTCTCGAGCCTTCTGTATATCGGACTCAAGATCGGAAATCTGACCCTTAAAGGTTGCAACTAACTCGGCAGCTTCTTTCTCTTTGGTCTCTAGCTCGGAATCCGAAGTTCGAGCTCCTTTACTTTGCCTAAAGCAGATTAATTCCTTCTCGTTTTCAAGTTCTCCTTTCTCCTTTTGAAGATCGGAGAGATCCTTCTGAGCCTTAACTAGGGTGGAAGAGAGCGACTCGTATTTCCTCCTTTCCTCTTCCTTCAGAGCTCGCTCCACATCTCTTTCTTTCAGGGCCCCTGAAATAAAAGAAGGAGATAATGCCAAGGTAAAAAGATAAAGCGACAAAAGCAGTAAAGGAAGGAGACGTTGGTTTCCCATAATTACCTGCGACTCGAGATTCTGCTTCCTCCTTCTGCATCTTGGAGACGTCGGCCAGATGCCTAAAGAGTTTCGCTGCGGCCTCCACCGGATCAGTCTGGTACTCCTCGAGATTTTTCTTAAAAAAATCGTCATCAATGGAGATGTTAGAAGATCGGCGCTTCCTTGAGACATCTTTCTCATGACGACCCTTCTTTGACACCTTCGGAGACCCGCCTGGGTCGGATCGCACCCTTTTTCCCGGACCATGGGAAGTAGAAGCATGAGTTGAGGGGCGACTAACCTGCGTCAAGCTTTGCTGACGTTTCTGATGTTGAAGGTCGCCAAGCCGATCTTCAGCAATCTCTGCAGTAACAGTGTTAATAGGCACGGCTTGCATGGGCTCATCCCGCCTAGGGGTTCCATGAGGAATCAGGGGAGCATCCGAACTGCTTTCCTGAAGGGCGGTCTTCCTTTCCGCAGCTGCCTTCAGTATGGCGAACTTGTCAGGAGCCATTTGATCTGCAAAAACAAACAAAGTTCAATCTGAGGTTGTAGGGATCCCGCTTTCAAAAATGAAATGAAAGCTGAAAACATTTTTTATCAGTGTTCGACCCTACCAAGCGCTTCTACAACTTTTGACCTCGAGCCCGCCTCGACCAATTTCGCGGTATCAATACCAAATTTCTTAGGATCTCTCCAAGAAATCAGATCAGCAAAGTTCGTCAGGATCGCCAAGGATTCTTGGTCTTCTTCACTTAATCTACTCATGCTAACCGTGTATGAATTGAGTGGGCGATTGAAGTGAGAAAGAGACCACCCAATAGGAAACTTGGTAGACTCTGGAGATTCTCCATCGTCGCTATATTTGCCGACATACTTCACGGCTACATCATTCACAGGCTCAACAAAGAAGAATTTGTCTTTCCAATTTCCCTTCAGTTAGTCGGAATAGAGCATGAAAATCTTGGTGTTCCTTCTGGTCTGAGGCTTGCGTGCTCCCACTGCTCTTTAGACCCCTCCTCGTGCTGTCTATTTATTTCAAATAAGAAAAAGAACAAATTAACGGAGATCGGCCTCTCCAGATGAATGCACATCAGCTCAAAAGCGTGCATAAAGGCCCATGCATTGGGGTGAATTTGGGTAGGAGCGAGGTTCAGTCTTCCCAAAACCTCCTACTGAAGGGAGGTGAATGGAGGGCGGATGTTCATAGTGATGATCGTCACCTCGTACATTACGAACTTGAGGATGGGGCCCAAACAGCAACGTGCTGATCTTCTCCCATGCCTTCCGCTCTCCATATATCTCCTCTCCTCCCGGCAATTCTGTTAACGATGTGGCTCATATCATCTCCGGCTTTATACAAAGACCGGATCACCCTCAATGACTCCGAGACCCAAGAATACCCCCGTTGGGTACTTAAGGCAAGAGCAAGGGGACACCGACCAAACATACCCTAGTACTGGGGTACTCGTCGGAATCACCTTCGTTGCGTCCGGGATCCACTTCTTCGTCCCGACTTTCAGCGAAACCCTCCATATCAACCTCGACTTCAGCCTCACTGTCGTCAGAGCTCCAACTAGAGTTGGTACTCCCTTGCTCTCCCGCATCACCATCCGCATCGGTCTCATCCGACTCAATCACCACAGCATCCTCAGATCGGATTCCACTTGTTCGACCTTCCTCCACTAGTTCATTACCAGGAAGCTCGGGAGAGCGATCTCCCGCTTGGAAACTATTGGGAGCGGAATTGAGCCCTTCATGAACATCGGAAGCCATCAGTTTGGCTATGATTGGACAACCTGTATCGACAACCCTGCTGGTTTGTTTTGTTCTAGCCAATTCGTACCTACAGAAATGGGGGCATGCCAAGTCAAGTTTAAGAGCTAAACAATGGGTCCACAACCAAGTCGGAACCTGACCTGACGACGCCCACTTTGTATATGTGAAAACGTTCCAGCAGGAGCAGCGGCTAAAGCATAAGGCAAAAGGAAAAAGAGACAGTGGAAGCACACTAACCTTGAAAATTGGAAACTCGACGAAGCTGAACTTGTTCGCGCGCTTTGACGACCTCAATGAACTGAAAGGCAGAGACCCTCGCCACAGTAGGTTAAATCGGAAGCTCGGAGATCAAGACACAGAATGACGATGTTAAGATCGGTATACAGAGCAATTTGCAAAAACCAGTGCAAATGAATAAGGTTTTCACGCACATTTATAGTGGACCAACATCTACGAATTGGGCCTGGGCCTATGCATTGCGTCCAGTCAATAGCACCTATTCCCGGTGCGTGAAGCGAGAAGCCATCATTACATCAGTCACCTCCGAACGACGCGCCCCATCAATGACATTGATGTCAGGCACTGAAATCGAGGCGTCACCATAAAGAGAATACCTCAAGTCACTCGGTCTCACCTTCTCTGACCTTTCTGAGGCTGAGACCAAAAACTCGCGTGAGTACAAACCCTGCCTCGGAAGGTCGCCGCATACACTAGGCATCCAAATTCAAGCTCGCGTAGAGCCTATTAAACTCAGTTTTCTAAAAGCGAGCACGCGAACATTGCCTCAAAGCACCCCGAGGCTGGGGGCAAAACACTAACATGAGTATAAGCCCGACCTCGGAAGCTCGGTGTTGTCTCCTAAATCCAGCTCGCCCTCAGAGGTTACTTCAAACCCAGACAAGGCATCAAGTCAGGCTCGCCTTAAGGCAAACCGATTTGGGGGGCAACTGTTACGGATTTGGCCTTATTAAGGCTTTCACCAAGGCCCAACACCAGAATGCCAAATCTATTAACCAATGGTGGAGTTCAAAGACCTAGATCCAATGGTTCTCATTGATCCCCAAGCCTATAAATAAGCATTCAATGCTAGCATTTAAGGTACACACTCTCCAATTCTTTCACTTGCAACTGACCCAGTTGCTGACTTGAGCGTCAGAGTGTCATTGCAGGTACCACCCCACCTCGGGCCGGAGCCTAATCTTGGATTGACCAAAAGCACTGCTACCAACTATATCGGATCGGACCTGGTATCCAAGGTCGGATATAAGGCAGAGGATAAGGCATAGAACAATTAGGGGATGTGATACTACGTTATTTGATACCCAAACACATATTGCATAATGATTCCAATTACTTCCTCCATCTCATTTTAAGTTCCACTTTTGCGATAACTTTTCGTCTCAATTTGTTTGTCACTTTAAAATACCAATAAAACATTCATTAACTTTTTCCATTAATATACCTTTATTTATTGTATCACAACTCACCTAACTATTCAATTAACTACTAATAATAATGACACTTTAGGAAATGAAACTCATTTTACCATTGAAAGCGATGCGCTTAATCATTTTCTTAAAAATGGTGTACAATTCAAATAGGATTTATAGTAAATTATTTGTGTATGTACTACCATCGGTATCGAATATAAATTATATAAGTTATTTATAGTTAAATTTTTTTGGTGAAATAGGGGAGTGAGTGATAACAACAATAAACATTAAACAACACATGTGTGGAGTTCAATCCCATATCATGTTATATATTACCTCAACATCTGATAAAAAAAAGGGCTCTGATAAAAAAAAATTATATTACCTCAACAAAGTGTTTACAACCCTTCGATGTCGTACTTGTTGTCCCAAACAAAACGTGGCTCACTCTCATACGACCAAAACTAGAGAGACAGAGGTATCTAACCATGTTCACCGTTTGTTCTTCAAAAGATTCCAACTAAGAAGCTGACACAAACCCAAGCCCAAACACTGTCTTTTGTGCGTTAACCACTTAACTTATATCTCTTTCACAATTGGATGTTATTTCTTTTGTAATAAACACAATTTTGTGTTTGTTATCTATGGCTTCTCATCTTGCTCTTCTTCATTCTCCTCCTCTTTCAATTCCCACACAACGTTTTCATGCCAAACAAATTTCCATAAAAACACTCAAACCCACCACTTCTTCTTCTTGCTTCCCATGTTCCACAACAATAACACAAAGAGGTTCTTTGATTGCATGTTCCTCTTCTTCAAATGGTAGAAACCCTGATTCGGTGGATGATAGTGTCAAGAGTGTGGAACAACTTCTTGAAGAGAAACGACGAGCTGAATTGTCTGCTAAAATTGCCTCAGGAGAGTTCACTGTGAATCAGCAATCCGGGTATGCATTAACAACCTTAAAGATTCAAAATTTTCCTTCTTTTATTGATTTTTGTTGTTAATCCAATGATGGGTTTAGTTACTAACATCCCCACTTGTCTTCAATTTTGGTCTGAGTCTACCTATAGTGTATAATTTGAATTGGGTACATTCCAAGATTGATTTTTTATAATTTGAATTGTGTATACATCAACAACCTTAAAGTTTCAAAATTTTCCTTCTACCATGAATTTTTGTTGTTAATCCAATGATGGGTTACTACTAACATCCCCACTTGTCTTTAATTTTGGTCTGACTCTACCTATAGTGTATAATTTGAAGTGGGCACATTCCAAGATTGTTTTTTTTATTCATTTATTTATTGATTTAATTATTTTTTGTTTGCTTTTATGGGTTTGATATAGTTTACCTTCTATATTGAAGAAGAGCTTGTCAAATTTGGGTGTGCCCAATGAGGTTGTGGAATTTTTATTTGGCTGGGTTGGGGACTACCCCAGAATTCCTGAGGCAAAAGGATCAATCAAAGCCATTAGAAGTGAGGCCTTCTTCATTCCCTTGTATGAACTTTACCTCACATATGGTGGCATTTTCAGGTTGAATTTTGGACCAAAGGTTAGTTAAGTTAATTCAGTTCATGAGAATATGTGATAGCCGGCTATGTAGACGTGTCTGGTGAGTTATATTCAATTACTTCTATGTTCTCAAGTTATCATTGGTGTCTACGTGTCAGTGTCATGTCCAGTGTTTGTGTGTGTCTGTTTGTGTCGGTGCTTCATAGATAGCCGATAATTTAGTTTCTGTCCATGAGAATTGCATAACTTGGGTTTGAATCTAGGGGGTCCCCCATTAGTAGGTGATTTGTGATCACACTGATTATGTGCCACGACATTGGAAAGGGGAGAGACCCCCCTCACATTGAATTTCACTTTGCTAATAATAAAAGGCACCTTACATGGGATAACTGAGTTTCTCTATTGGTTATCTTGCAGTCCTTTCTGATAGTATCCGATCCGTCTATTGCAAAACACATATTGAAAGACAATGCAAAGGGTTATTCTAAGGTAATTGAGTTAACAGTCAACAATGATTGGAGCTTGCTTTTCTTCTCAGGCCCTTCTTCTATTGAAAGACAATATTTTTCCCATGTGCAGGGTATCTTGGCTGAGATCTTGGATTTTGTAATGGGGAAAGGGCTTATTCCAGCTGATGGGGAAATATGGCGTGTTAGACGGCGTGCTATAGTCCCAGCATTGCATCTGAAGGTTCTCTAGTGTTCTTGGACTCATTTATTTAAAGTCACTGTTGAATGATATCCTAGATAGATTTCTTGCTTGCCAATGTCATGAGTTTATGGGTTCCTTTCTTAGGTTGGAAAAACTATTACTAATTTATATAGGTGAGAATAGGAAGAAAATACTGAACTGGGTAAAACCGAGTTATTTGAGAATTACTTAAAAATTTTAGAAGCTAGATAGCATTATTACCCAATGAAGGAACATCGATCCACCAATCGGTATTTATGACCATTAGAATTTAGAATGTCGGTATATTTGGATTTGTTCCTTTTATGTTGTTGAAAGATGCTTGCATTTACTTCAACTTTTTTTCTTAAATCTCTTCTACAACTTCTCTACCTTGCTCTTGATTTCGTTTCTTGATTGTGATTGTAGTTTGTAGCAGCTATGATTGGCCTTTTTGGACAAGCTACAGATAGGCTTTGCAAGAAGCTAGACACTGCCGCATCTGATGGAGAGGATGTTGAGATGGAGTCACTTTTCTCTCGATTGACGTTGGACGTCATTGGAAAAGCAGTGTTCAATTATGATTTTGATAGTTTATCAAATGACACTGGTATAATTGAGGTAAACTTTTTGGAATATTCTGGTTTACAATTTATCTTTCTCATTCCCAGTCAAGTTACTATGTACAAGTTTCATATTGTTGCACTTTATCTAATTAGTCAGGCTGTTTATACTGTACTGAGAGAAGCCGAAGATCGAAGCGTTTCTCCAATACCAGTCTGGGATATCCCAATATGGAAAGATATCTCCCCGCGCCAAAAAAAGGTTTCTGCAGCTCTCAAACTTGTCAACGATACACTGAACAATCTGATAGCAATATGCAAGGTAATTTTGTCATTACAGTGACACAAGCTTATGTTCTTAAAATAGGTTCAGGAATATGTGATACAACTGCAACAATGAACTTCTAAATATTGATATGCTATCTACATTCATGAACCTGCTACAATTATAAATTTATATTCAGTATTCACCATCATGAACTTGCAATTTTTTTGATTTCTTTAACACCGTCTTCTAAACTTTAATACAGTAGCCGGATTCTTATACTGTTGGCTGAGCTCAATTTTTTAGATATACTGTGAAATAGTGAGATAGTTTTAATGGCGTTAAGCAATTCATGATCGATGAACCACATTCTAGGTCTTCTATTTTCCATCTACAATGTTTCATGGAAACTGAAGCACTCAATGTCTGATTATTCTTGCTTCCATTTAAGTTTATGAGTTATGTCATCCATAAAGCCCAGATTTTGAACCTTTGGTAGGTTACCGGAATATGGATATGCTTATATAATATCTTGGTGTTGCAATATACATACTTTTGCACTACAAAGATTACGTTTCTGATGTTGCATGCAATAATTTTCCGGTATGTTCTTCAAAGCTTTGGAAATTTAAGAGACAGACTTTGATGTGTATGTTAATTAAATAAATATCAAATCTATAGATAAATTCAGCGCTGTCATTAGTCAGATCTTTGTTAAAACACACTTCAGTTATACAGTTCTATAAACTCTAAGTTGTTGCTTCATATCTGTTTTTCAAATATCATTTACAGAGAATGGTGGATGAAGAAGAGCTACAGTTTCATGAGGAGTACATGAACGAACAAGATCCGAGTATTCTTCACTTCTTGTTGGCATCAGGAGATGATGTTTGTTAGCTACTTCTCAACTTATTTTAGTTAATAGAGAAACTTGATGTATTGAAAACTATGAAATTAACGACTCGTTGTAGGTGTCAAGTAAGCAACTTCGCGATGACTTAATGACAATGCTCATTGCTGGACATGAAACATCCGCCGCTGTTTTAACTTGGACCTTTTATCTTCTCTCCAAGGTAATATGTGTACACCTGTGTGTGCATGCGTGCAGCGTGTGTGCACCGTGTAATATAACATTGCAGTTATTTCTTCACTTAACCACAGACCAAAGTGCGCACATTTATGTCTTTGTTGCAAATATAAAAGTGAAGAATTTATGTTTATAATGCAATGATGGCTGATACAATATTTTTTTTAATATATATTGGCTGCAGGAGCCTAGTGTCATGTCCAAGCTCCAAGAAGAGGTTTCATAGGATCCTTAGCTTTTCCATTAGTGTCAAAGTATCATATTAGATTTCCAGATAATATTACATTTTCACAGGTTGACTCTGTACTTGGTGATCGATTTCCAACTTTGGAAGACATGAAGAAACTCAAATATACAACTCGAGTGATCAACGAGGTATAAAGATGACATACCTCCTATCATGTTTAAATTGATTATTTTATAGCATGTGATTGACTTTTCTAAATATTGTGATTGACTTTTCTAAATATATTCAATTTTCAGTCATTGAGGCTTTACCCACAACCACCTGTGTTGATTCGTCGCTCTATTGACGATGATGTTCTTGGAGAGTATCCTATAAAAAAGTAATAATTCTAAAAATATCATCTTGTTTAGCTGGTTATGAAACAGTTTTGCCAATGTTTCTGGTCTTATTTAATAGTATTTTTATTCATGTTTCATCTTCAATTTTCTCTTAGTATTGACTAAAAGTGTGAGCTCAAAGCTCTTGGTAATAGAGTATATTGACCTACCTAAGGTTTGATAAATTACCTTAAATAAAACATTATACTATCTATTTTCAATTTTTATATCTAAATAGATCCTGTTAAATTTTATCCACACATGATATGCGATGTAATATAGTTTTTAGTTTACTCAATTTGTGATATACTGAGAGTCTTTCTTTCTGATATATGGTGACTTTATCTCATTAATTATTTGCAGAGGAGAAGATATCTTTATATCTGTCTGGAACCTGCATCGCAGTCCAACACTATGGGATGATGCTGATAAGTTTGAACCAGAAAGATGGCCGTTAGATGGACCTAACCCGAATGAGACGAATCAAAACTTCAAGTATATTACCACTGTTTAATCAATTTACACGGTTTATAATATGCAGGCACATAACTTGTTATTCTTTCTTTTAGATATCTTCCATTTGGTGGAGGACCGCGAAAATGTATAGGGGATATGTTTGCTTCGTATGAGGTAATGTCCATGTTAACTCATTGTTGTGTTGTTAAATGCTGTGCACATACTAATGATAATTTTTGTTGGTATGTTTCTGTGATGCTTATTGTAAAGACTATAGTAGCACTTGCAATGCTTGTTAGACGGTTCAACTTCCAAATGGCGGTTGGAGCTCCACCAGTAAGTTTGTTACTTTGTTGTGATATTTTCTAGGCTTTATAAAGCCTCTGGATATTACTTTAAAATTTATTTTAGCAAAACACAATGATGGTCTTATAGTAAATTGCTTGAAATTTATAGTTTTAGGTTAACAATGTTAAAACATGAAACTAACAGCTAAACTACGATGTACTAAACAGCTGCATTGTGTCTTTATAGGTTGTGATGACAACTGGAGCCACAATTCATACAACACAAGGATTGAACATGTCTGTAACACACAGAATAAAACCTCCTATTGTACCCTCACTACAGATGTCTACATTGGAAGTGGATCAATCTATCAGCCTTTCTGATAAGAAGGAGGAAATAGGCCAAACAGACCAAGTTTATCAGGCTCAGTCTTGATTGCTGGTGTAGCACATCACCAACCATACAACATAAAATGAGAGTGAGAGGGTAAAAATAATAGGTGTAGAGTTATTTTCTATCTTCCAAGTGAATTATGTAACAAGGTGAGGAGGCTTTATGTCCCCCCACCCCCATTCCTATCTCAAAAAAAGAGAGAAAAAACTTCAAATCCTTCACATCTTTACAATTCTTAGTATACAGAGTACAATTCACAAATTATATATAAATTTTTTAAAGGCTTAAAGGTCATTTTGGCCCCTGCAAAATACACATTAATCCATTTTGGCCCCTGCAAAATAAAAAACTTTAAAGAAGCCCCTGTAAATTAGTTAGTTGTTCAGTTTAGCCCTCGCTGTTAGTGGAAGACTAACGTTGTTAGTCTTTGCCTACGTGGAGCACTGACTTGTCATGCCAACTGAACACGTGTGTAGCCAAGTGTGTATCATCTTCAAGATCTGGAAACAGACAAAAAATGAAAGACAAGCTTCAATGAAGATCTGGAAACGAATAACAAGCTTCAATGAATAACAAGATCTTCAACATCTTCCTTGTCCTATCAATTCCTCTGTGTTCATCTTCAAGATCTGGAAACGATCCTCTTCCTTGTTCCTCATCATCTTCAATTGCTAATCTTCAATCTCCAAAAACCCAGAAAACGTTTTCCGTTTGATTCGTTTTCAGTTTGATTCATTTTATATAATCATCTTCTCCTTCTTTGAGTTTGATTCGTTTTCAGTTTTTGTTGAAACGATTCAAGGTTTTCGTTTTTGCCCAAATCTGAATATCGAACAAGAACAAATTCAAGATTTTCGTTTTCTAGTTTTACTCCTTCATTTTACTTCAATCGTTCAATCGTTTTACTCCTTCTACGTTTCTATGTTCTTCAAATAACAAACAACACCACTGTTCATTTTCCAGATCTGGTGGTGGAATTAACGTCGTCGCTACTCAGTGGCTTACGAAGAGAAAAGAAAGAACAGCGAAACGAAGAGAAAACGAAGAGCAGCGAACAACGAAAAGAGAGAACGAAGAAGAGGAATGAAGCGATTTTGGGTTTTCCAGATTTGTCAGCGAACAACGGAGAAGACAAACGAAACGCAAAGAAAGAAGAGAACGAAGAAGAGGAACAACGAACAACGGAGAAGAGAAACAAAACGCAAAGAAAGAAGAGAACGAAGAAGAGGAAGAGGAACAGCACTGCGTTTCTTCTTCCTGCGTTTCTTATGACTTTGTTAATGATGAAGATGATTTGTTTCTAGATCTGATCTGATTTTGTTGTTAATTTGATTTTGTTGTTAATTTGAGAGTAATATGATTATGTTTCCAGATCTAAATTTGAGAGTAATTTTTGTTCCAAAATGTTTTAGAACAAGTTAGAAGTCCAAGGGGAGATGGTGATGGTGAGGAAGGAAGATGATGAAGTGTCCCTTCCACGTAGGCAAAGACTAACAACGTCAGTCTTCCACTAACAGCGATGGCTAAACTGAACAACTAACTAATTTACATGGGCTTCTTTAAAGTTTTTTATTTTGGAGGGGCCAAAATGGATTAATGTGTATTTTGCAGGGGCCAAAATGACCTTTAAACCTTTTTTAAATATTAAATTCAAACATATAGAGGAGGCTGCTGCTTCCTTGTTAAAGGATATAGGATAATAGGAGGTTGATTCTTGTGTTGTTTTCTTTTTGTTTTGTTGGTCTCCAGGCTTCCTTTTTTTATATATAAAAAAAAAGAAACAAGGCTTCTAAAGGCATATAGTATTTTGGTGTTGCTGATAATGGAGTACAGGGGTTATATGTACCATTGGCAAATTAAAGTAGTTATTTATGTCATGACGAAAGGAGTTATTTAAGTCATGGCGAACTTTGGTGTAGAGAGTCTGACTTTGAATTAGAGTGAATAATAGTTTAGTAGTTGTTACTAAATGGGTATAATAGTTATTTCCTCATTAATGAAAAAATTTGGTGACCACACCAATACTAAATTGTGGTTAGTATGTACTAATCAGTGTTTTCATTTACCTGCTCACTCACAATACAAACACTAAATTGTGGTTAGTATGTACTAACCATTGGATTGTTGTATAATGGTCACTGAAAAATTTAGTAATTATTACTAAAAAATTCCTTAGTATTCTAAGTCGTTGCCTAGTTGCTAATATCAGTCATTGTCAGACTACTAGCTATATAAAATATCTTTTCAAAAGGAGACTAAATTGAAGTCAGTTCACAATGAATTAGAGGTTAAGAAAAAGTCTCGCCTGGTAGATAGATATATAGGGAAAAACTAAAGTCTCGCGTGAACTAGACATAAACCAAAAAAAAAATTATAAAGAATAGACAATTTCAACCTTATAAGCCGATTTGTCGCGTTGAGTTAGGTCTAAAATCTAATATAATTTTTCGGACTATCTTAGATTTATTGGTCTTACGAGATTTATAGAGAATGCTCATTTATCACTTTATAAATTTGTTTTGCGGTTTTGAGATTGGCCAATCACCTATTAAAAAAACAAGTGCCAACTCAAAGTTTATAAAAGGGAAAAATTACACCAAGGATCCTTTAAGTTATTTTTTTGTTGGCACTTGATTCACTTCCTTCTCTTCTATAATCTCTTCCAAACCCAACATGTATTTCATAACTCCTTCACTTCCTCTTCTATAATCTCTATTAAAAAAACAAGTGCCAACTCAAAGTTTCTGGAAGGAAGAGAGTGGTGTTTGCGTTCCTGGGTTTGGGATGTGTTCTGTACCGTGCTTCCGATCTTGAGGATCGATATTATGCAGTTGGTAGATATTTCGTCCTTGATTCTATCTTTGTCTTCGGGCTTTGAGAGGAAGGTTTTGTTCGACCTGGAGATGTTCGACCTTGAGAGGCGATGTTGAGGTGTTCGATCTTGAGATGTTCGATCTTGGAGGGCGAGGTTGTACCTGCAATGATACTCCGACGCTTAAGTCAGTATTTGAGAGAATAAGTGTTTGGTTAAAAAGTGCTTGCCATTAATGAGCATTGAATGGGGTATTTATAGAGTTTGGATGTGTTTGTGTTGGCGTTTTTGGGCCGTCCGATCTTGCGGGCTGATCTTGGCCATTGAAGATTGGACTCTCTTGATTACAATTGGGCTTTTCATCAATTGGGCTTTTGGAGAAGGGGTGCAAATAGAAGTTACTGTAATTACCATAACAGTGGTCCCCCAAGTCTGGTCGCTACGAGGAGCGATCTTGACTTTGAGTGGAGGTTCTATCCGTTTATCGAGCTTATGTTGGGGCCGGGGTTTCTCGAGCGATGCTAGCTGTCCGTCGAGCTTCCGAGCGACGTGGGCAGTTTTTCGAAACTCAGTGCTGCTTTGGAATCAGTGCTGTTTTGGAATCAGTGCCACTTTTACTGTTTCTGACAAGGCGTCTCTTCGTAGTGGCGGCGCATGATGGTGACGTTTTATTTTTCAGCGTGCGGATTTTAATGGACCATGGGTTGGATGTGACGCTTCGACTTCCAGGCCCAGGCCCATTGGATTTGCTATAAATAAAGGGTCTCACCAATTCATTTGTTGTTTGTTGTTCATTCGTTCTGATTTGCCGATCTTTCGAGAGCTCCCGAGTTTCTTTAGAGTGAACGCGTTCGAAGTACTTTTAAGGTCGGTTTCTGAGGATCGACAACCGTTTATTTCCAGACATCATCAGCTTGCGACATAGTTTCGAGGTTAGTCTACTTTTTGGTCTTTTCTTTACTTTTTATTTATGCCTGGACCTTCCCCCGTCCCCTTTGATCTCAGAATGGGGGTCGTCAGGTCGGGTTCCGACTTGCTCGCGAACCCATTTTTCGATCTTTATTCCTGACATTTCGTCCCCCATTCCTGTAGATTCGATCTGGCGAGAACGAAACAAACTCGGAGAGACGTCACTCAGTACCGGAAAGAGTTTGCGAGTGCGATGGCTTCTGGTGGTGAAATCCCTGAGGTCCGTGCCGAGCCTCTTGAAGTCGCCGCCCCGGACGTGCAAGAGCACTCTGCTTCCGCCCCTGTGAGTGATAAGGCGGAAGATAATTTTGAGAGCGAAAGTTCTTCTCCTGCAACCGATGCTAATGAGCCGAATGACGATACTCCCGAAGATGTGGAGGAGGATTGCTTGGTGGATGTGATGGCTGTTACTTCCGAGTCTGATGAGGAAATTCCAGTGGAGGAATCAGAGGGTTCCGAGGTCGATCTTGGGTCGAGTTCCGACTCTGCTGATGAGTCCGATAGAGAGGGTGTTGAAGAACAAGTTGAATCTCGCCCTAAGAGCCAACCGGAGTCCAGCCGAGCTTCTGCCGTTTCTCTGGATGAGTACTCTAGTACTGGTTGCGGGGACCTCGACGTACCGGTGCGAGAGGTCTCCCAATATGATTGGGTTTCCAAAAATATTTTGGAGATCGAATCGTTGTACCAGCATGGGTTTAATTTGGAGAGGGTCGGGAGGAAAGCTTCGGGTCGCTCGAAGCGAATTTGGAGAGTTGAGGGAATGAAGAAGGGAGAGCATGTGGCTTTGTGGCCAGGAGAGCTTAAGTTTACTTTGTATCATATGCTGATAAACGAGATGAATATCAGGCCTCCTTTCACTTGGTTCGAGCAGACGGTCTTGGCGACTTTGGATGTTGCGCCTTCTCAGTTGCATCCAAACGCGTGGGCTTTTGTTCGAGCATTCGAGCTAATGTGTCTTCATCTGGAGAGGCCGGTCTCGCCGTCGCTCTTTTTTCATTTGTTTGAGATCAATCGGAATAGTAGTGAGAATAAGTCCGGTCGTGAACACGTCAGTCTTCGTTCGAGGCGAGGTGCCAAGATTTTTAAAGCCTATGCGGACTCGTTGAAGGGGAATTGGAAGGAGTTATTTTATTGGGTCGAACCGGTGACCGACGAAGCGATTGAGAGAGTGGGAAAGTTTTCAGAGGATGGTCGGACTTTGGTGTCCACCAAGTTTCCCATTGGTTGGAGTCAGGCCCATTTTGAACGATCCACCAATTCCTTTTCGGTTGGTCAGAATCGTTTGAACGCTGCCGATCTTCTTACCAAGAGGATCCTGATGTTTATTTCTGAGAACATTCCGTTTTCAAAACATAAGTATCGGGGTATCCCTGCGGCTAAGATAGTTCAGGCCGGAAAGCGAAGACGAGTGCAAATTGTCTTAGGTAGCCTTGTTTTTCTTGCTATTGATATTTGCATAGTTTTGACCGTAGTTTGTATGACCGATTTATGTTTCTTTTCCAGATACCATGGCCCCAAAGAAGCTCGCCGTAATGAAGGCGCTGGCGATGAGGAGCGTCGAGATATCTGGAGATGCTGAGGGGGTTGGTGTTCCGCTTCCGACTTCTCCCCAGGCCGAGACTGTTGTTGGGACGGTTACTGCTGCTTCTCCGATAAATGTCGTTACCCAGGAGGACCTTGCCTATGAGGCTATGGTCGATCTTGTTTCCAGTTCTCCTCCCCCGACTGCTCCCGAAGTTGGTGCGGGTACCTCGGGAAAAAGGGTGCGCACCGAGGCAAGTGGCGAGCAGAGGCCAGAAAAAAGGAGTAAGACTTCGAGGAGACCGAAGCATAAGAGTAAGACCGTACCCTTGGAGGAGGGTTTTTTGGAGCAGAATTACGCCCAATGGCGGGAGGATCCTGTCGGGGCGTCTGTTAAATTGTTGGCGAATTTGGCCGATGTTCATAGGATCGAGAAAGAAAAATACGAGCAGCGGGCTAAGGGTAAATGACATCATTGTTTTTTATATTCATAAAAACATCTCTTTCTTCATAAACTGATTTCCCTCATTTTTCGATTTTGCAGCTTCGTTGGAGCTTGAGAAGTCAAAAATAGTGAAGCTCGTGGAAGACGTGGCTTTAAAATCGAAAGAGCTTGCTCGAACAAAGCAAGAACTTCTGGTTCTGAAGGAAAGCCAAGGGGAGGTTGTACGTCGGGCGGAGTTTGCGGAGAATCGTGTCAAGGAGCTTGAAGAAAGGGAAAAAGTTTTGGAGGGGCAACTTGCCGAGGCCAACGAGAAGATCAAAGGTTTGGAGTTTCGTGTAGCTGGTTTGGAAGAGGATTTGAAGAAAGCATCTGAGGCACGGGTCGGTACGAGCGGCGATGCGGAGGCTCGAATTGCAGAGCTTGAGGCAGCCCTTCAGCAAAGCAGAAGAAATGCTAAAGAGGCGACAAAACTTGCAAATGAGGCTAGGAGGGAGGCTCGGGAAGCTGCTAATTCTGCAATTGAGCTGTACAAGGAGGGTTTTGAGTCCGCCCAGGAGCAAATTACTTTGGTCCATCCTTCTATAATTTTGGATCGGTCGATTATTGACGCCGACCATGAGGTAGAAGGGGGTCAGATCTTTAAGATCGATGCTCAGACGCAGACGAAGAGTGTGATATTCCCGACCTCCACTGCCTGATGTTGTAACAGTGTTTCTTTTGCAGAAGTTCCTGGTGTATGCTTTTACTTATGCATTTTTTGTATAGATCCGGAACTTCTGTTTGGTCTTAGCTGGAGATATTTGTAACCTCTTTTTGGAATATGCTTATAAGGCCTTTACGAGCTTTAATGAATGTTTTTCGAATTTCGCATGTCATGTATGTCGTTTTTGCGAGTTTTAAACGAGTGCTTTTTAAATTCTGCACGTCGCGTGTGACGTAAAAACGTCGGTAATCGAGGAACTCGATTTACCGGTTTTGAACCTATAGGACAGTTTACTAGGACTCGGCCCAGATTTAACTCGCCCCATAGGGGTATCGGCAGCTGTGGCCGATGGTCGTTCGTAGGACGTTTCGATCCTTGAAGACCCGGTCTCTTTGAGATAGTTTGCCAAGACTCGGCTCGGATTTAACTGTTTTCTCAAAGAGTTTTTGACCTTTGGGTGGTCGCTTTTGGGGAGATCTTTTAAGATCGGTCCCAGTTGATCCTCTACGGGGGAAGGTCCCTTCATTCTGTTTGATGAAAATCAAGAATGTGTGGCGACTTGAAAAAACTTTTGAGAAGTATTGAAAGCGTTTGAAAGAAATGTCAAGCTTCTTTATTAATAGCTTATTTCGAGTTTACATAAGATCGGTGTGAGTGACTTCTTTCTAAGGATAATAACTTTTCAGTTTTGTTGCGTTCCAAGTTCTCTCAATCTTTCTTCTTTGGAGGGTCTCCAATTTAAAGGCTCCCGTGCCGGTTTTAGATAAAATTCGGTAGGGGCCTTCCCAGTTTGGGGCGAGCTTTCCTTGGGAGGCGTTTTTCTGACCGACGTCAGCCCTTCTGAGTACCAGATCGCCAGGATTGAAATCTCTGTGAACGACCTTGGTGTTGTATCTGGTTGCCACCTTTTGTTTGATGATCGCTTCTCGGAGCGAGGCTCGACCTCGGATTTCATCGATGAGGTCGAGTTCTTCTCTTAGGGCTTGATCGTTATTGCTTTGTGTTTTGGGATTTGCCGTTCTCCAACTAAGTTCGCCGATTTCGACGGGGATGACCGCCTCGCTGCCGTAGGTGAGCCTAAAAGGTGTTTCCCCAGTGGAGCTTTGGGGGGTCGTCCGGTATCCCCATAGGACGTAAGGCAATTCTTCTACCCAATTTCCTTTAGCATCGTCCAAACGTCGTTTCAGCCCGTTTAGTATTACTTTGTTTGCAGCCTCTGCTTGACCGTTGGTTTGAGGGTGCTCTACTGAAGTGAAATGGTGTTTAATTTTAAGCTCGAACATTAGTTTGCGGAATCCCGTGTCTGTGAATTGCGTTCCGTTGTCTGTTACTACTACCTCGGGGATCCCGAACCTGCTCATAATGCTTTTTTTGAAGAACTTTATGCAGTTTTTTGCAGTGATGGTTGCCAGGGGTTCCGCTTCTATCCATTTACTGAAGTAGTCTACGGCGACGATCAAGAATTTGACTTGTCCTGGTGCTTTTGCGAAAGGTCCGAGCAAGTCCATTCCCCACCATGCGAAGGGCCATGTGGAGGATAAACTCGTGAGGTCTGTGGGGGGAGCTATGTGCACATTGGCGTGGATTTGACATTTCTTGCACTTCTTCACGTGATCACTAGCATCACCGATCATGCTCGGCCAGTAGTAGCCGGCTCGAAGGGTTTTTCGTGCTAGAGAACGAGCTCCCATGTGCTGGCCGCAGATCCCCTCATGAATTTCTGTCAACACATAGGCCGCTTCCTCTCCCTCGATGCATTTAATTAACGGGGAAGAGAGGCTTCGTTTATAGAGCGTCCCGTTGATGGCTGAAAAAGCCGAGGCTCTTCTCCTGATATATTTGGCGTCGTTTCTGTCTGGGGGTTCCGTTCCTGAGACGATGTACTCTAGAATTGGGGTTATCCAGCTGTCTGCCTCTTCAAGTACGTAGATGGTCGGGTTAAACAGCGGCTCGATAGATACACTGGGATTGTGTAGTGTTTCTTGGATGGTCGTCCTTTGGTTACCCGGGGTTTTTGTGCTTGCGAGTTTGGCGAGGATATCAGCTCGTTGGTTTTCCGTTCTTGGGACATGAATTATCTCGCTTGCTTCAAATTTAGCTATTAGCAACCGTACTTGAAGTAGGTATTTTTGTAGGATCGGTTCTTTGGTCTCGTATTTGCTTTCGATCTGGGAGACCACCAAGAGAGAGTCGGTATGGAGTTTAATTTTTTGGACTTGGAGGTCAATTGCCAGGCGAAGTCCGGCAATGCAAGCTTCGTACTCTGCTTGGTTGTTCGAGGTGGGAAAACCGAATGCAAGGGAAACTTCGATGATGACCCCAGTCGGGCTTTCTAGCATAATCCCAGCACCACTCCCTTTTGGATTTGAGGAACCATCGACGTAGAGGATCCATATGTCAGAGCCGGTGTTAGCAGGTGTCATCTCGGCGATGAAGTCGACTAAAACTTGTGCTTTAAGTGTGGTTCGAGCTTCATATTTGATACCGAACTCTGAGAGTTCTACGGCCCATTTGATCATCCTTCCAGCTAGATCGGGTCTGTGGAGTATCTGTCTGATTGGGTAGTTAGTGCGGACGACTACCTGGTGGGCGACGAAATAAGCTCGAAAACGTCGAGCTGCAACAATGAGGGCCAAGGCGATTTTCTCGATTTTCTGATAACGACTTTCAGCCCCGTGCAGAGCCTTGCTTGCGAAGTAGATGGGACTTTGCCCGGTTTCGAGTTCGCGTACTAGAACGGCAGCTAATGCCTCTTCCGAGACTGCTAGATATAGGTATAATGTTTCTCCTTCATTTGGGCGAGTTAAAATTGGAGGCTCGGAGAGAGATTTTTTAAGTTGCTTCAAAGCTTCGTCTTGCTCGGGTGTCCATTTGAAATCTTTTTCTTCTTTTTTGAGGATTTTGAAAAGTGGAAGAGATTTGAATGCTGCATTCGATATGAAACGAGATAGAGCAGCTATCATTCCATTGAGTTTTTGTACTTCTCTTTTGGACGTCGGAGTTCGCATTTCTGTGACGGATCGACATTTGTCTGGGTTTGCCTCGATACCTCGTTCTGTTAAGAAGAAACCTAAGAATTTCCCAGCTCGAACCCCGAAAGTGCATTTCTCTGGGTTTAATCTCATTCTATTTTTTCGTACCTCAGAGAAAATTGCTTTCAGATCGCTCACATGGTCGGCATCACTTTTGCTTTTGGCGATCATATCGTCGAGGTAAACCTCTACGCTTTTACCGATCTGGTTTTGGAAAACTTTGTTCATCATTCTTTGATAAGTTGCTCCAGCGTTTTTTAAACCAAAGGGCATAACACGGTACGCGAAGTTTCCTCGGTCAGTGATGAAGGCGGTTTTTGCTTGATCTGGTGGAAACATGGCGATTTGGTTGTACCCGGAGTATGCGTCCATGAAAGATAACAACTGGAAACCGGAAGCGCTGTCGACCAAACGATCAATACTGGGGACCGGAAAGGCGTCTTTTGGGCAAGCTTTATTAAGATCGGTGTAGTCGACACACATACGCCATTTTCCGTTAGACTTCTTCACCAGGACAGGGTTTGATAACCAAGTTGTGTATTTAACCTCAGAGATAAAGTTGGCTCGGATGAGGTCGTCTACTGCTAAGGTGGCAGCAATGGCTTTTTCTCTGCTTTGGGCCCGCTTTCTTTGGGCGATCCCATTTTGCTTCTGGGTTTATTGCGAGCCGATGGCAGGCAATCTCTGGCGGGATCCCAGGCATGTCTTCGGCCGACCAAGCAAAGATGTCTTTGAAATCTTTAAGACATTGGGTTAATTCGGTCTTGATCTTTTCTGGAAGGTCGATCCCTATTTTGATTTTTTGGGAGGGGTCTGAACCGAGTTGTGTTTCGACGAACTTTCCATCAGGCTCTGGTCTTCTGATTTTGCGTTTGAGCTCTTTTGTTAGCTCGTCGACATCTATCTGTTTTTCGACCTCCGGACCGCAGTTGGTTCCTACGTTAGTGGCGGTGTTAACTTCAGTCGATCTTCCTTTTGGCATTTTGGGAGTCGCCAGTTCTTCCGAAGGGGGAACCCCTTCATGCTCCGAAGCTTTTCTTTCGTTCTTAGTCCATAGGAAAAAACACCTGGAGGCCGACTCTAAGTCAGAGTTTAAAGTGATAACTCTGTCGCAAAGAGAGTGGAACTTCATTTTTAAGTGAGTGGTGGATGTAACCGCCCCGAGCCTGCCGAGGGTCGGTCTTCCTATAATGCCGTTGTATATGGATTCACAAGGTAAGACGAGGAATTTGGTTCTGACGGTTCGGACCATTGGTTCGGTTCCGTAGGTAACCATTAGCTCCAGATGTCCAAGGGGTTTCGTTCGAGATCCGTTAAAACCGGACAAAGCCGTCCCTCTATAAGGGGTGAGTTCCTCTTTATCGATCCCCATTTTGCTCAGAAGATCGATAAAGATGATGTCTGATGAGCTCCCCTGATCGACCAGGATTCTACGTACCTCCTTGTTGGCTATGATTGCCGATATCAAGAGAGGTACGTGTTTGTTAGCTTTTCCGTCAATAAGGTCGTTGTCACTAAAAGATAATGGAGGTCGGTTAGTCTTGACCGGGGTCGTTGACGTTGAAGCCACGCACAACAATTCCTTCCATTTTCTCTTCATGGATTTTCCCGATCCTTCATGATCGAATCCCCCAGTTATCATCATGATAACCGAGCGTTTTTTATCCAGCTCTTCGCGGTCTGGGTTGGTCATTTCTTTTCCTTTTGCCCTGAGGTTTTCATTTCTTTCTCTTCCGAAGTTGTCAGACCGTTCTCCCTCCCTTTTGACGTAAGAAGATAGTTTTCCCCGTTTTATCAAATCTTCTATGTCATCCTTTAGGGCGTTGCAATGGTTTGTGTCATGGCCATTGCTTCTGTGGTATCGGCAGTATTTGTTGGCCTTCTGCCCAGGTCGGATAGGTAAGGGCCTGGGAGGCTTGACGTCCCTGAATTCGACGTTCCAACATTCCCCTAGTAACTGGGCGTTGGAGACGTTGAGTTCGGTGTATACCTGGTGACGATTTTTCCTACCGATGTTCCAGGAGTTTTTCCGAGGGTCGATCTCGATGTGGCGTTTCGACGATTCTGCCTGTGACGACGTTTTGTCGATCTTGGAATTTTCTTCTTCGTTAATGAAGCACTGGGATAGTTCGAGGAATTCTTGAAGGGTGTTAGGTTCCCAGGTGTTGATGTGCTTTCGGAACGAGCTTCCAGGGAGCAGACCTTGGGCCATGAAGAAAATTCGAAAGGCGTCGTCTAACTGCCGAACCTGAAGAGCTTCGATGTTGAATCGCTCTATATATTCCCTCAGGGGTTCATTTGCTTTCTGGACAATAGATGCTAGAACATTTTTGTTTTTGGGTTTGCTCTTGGAATGGGCAAAGTGTACCGAGAAGTGTTTTGCTAACTGGTCCCATGAGGAAATGGTATTCGACCTTAACGTCCGAAACCATTCGGAAGCCATTTTGTCTAGGGTCAAAGGGAATATTCGACATTTCATTTCCATGGGTACATTTCGATACTGCATGGTTGTGTCAAATTGGTCTAGATGTCTGTCGGGGTCGCCCGTCCCGTCGTAAGTCTTCAATCCTCCAGGTGGTTTTTCGAGATACCGGGGGACCCGGAAGTTGTCGATCGACTTTGTGAAAGGACCTTTTCGCCCAGGTCGATTTACTCGTGACAGTGGTTGGCGTCTGTGATGGACCTTTTGAATGATGTCATGGCTTCTCGATCGTCTCCGTGACGAGGTTGAGCCTTCAATTTGTCGAGCCAGAGGAGAACGGGAACCATTCCCTCGGTGGCGGCGTGGAGGAGAATGAGGATCATCTAGATCGTCGTATTGTCGAGCTGACGGAGAACGGGAATGAGCCTCGTGTTGTCGAGCCAGAGGAGAACGGGAACCATTCCCTCGTTGACGGCGTGCGGGGGAGCGATGAGTGAGCTTTCTCCGTGGGGGTGATCGATGAAAAAGTCTTCTTCGAGTTGGGCGTCGTTCCTCCAGTGAGCTCTGCCCGGATGATTGTTGATCCAGGACGTTCCGACCTTGCAGTCTCGCTACTTCGGATTCGAGGTTGGCGAAACGGTTGTTTCTTTCTTCATTTACCGCTTCTTGCCGGGCCAATAGCTGAACGAGATGTTGAACCGCGTCCGTCAAGGCCGGGAGTAGTTGAGGGGGAGATGGTAAGCTCGTCTCATCGCGCCTGATTGTGCTCGGGAAGGTCCCGTGTTGGGATGTCGGCTTCGTGTTTGCGACGAATTCGTGAGTTCCTGGACGTGGCCTTCGGGAGTTCGCTGAGGGCCGAGGTCAGGTTCGGCCATGAGACTAGTCGGTATTGAGCGGTGTGTTGGTGCCATTCAATAAGTTCAAGGAGATGGTGAGAAAAATCGGGTATTGGTTTCTCCCACTGTGGTCGCCAATGTTCTGTACCGTGCTTCCGATCTTGAGGATCGATATTATGCAGTTGGTAGATATTTCGTCCTTGATTCTATCTTTGTCTTCGGGCTTTGAGAGGAAGGTTTTGTTCGACCTGGAGATGTTCGACCTTGAGAGGCGATGTTGAGGTGTTCGATCTTGAGATGTTCGATCTTGGAGGGCGAGGTTGTACCTGCAATGATACTCCGACGCTTAAGTCAGTATTTGAGAGAATAAGTGTTTGGTTAAAAAGTGCTTGCCATTAATGAGCATTGAATGGGGTATTTATAGAGTTTGGATGTGTTTGTGTTGGCGTTTTTGGGCCGTCCGATCTTGCGGGCTGATCTTGGCCATTGAAGATTGGACTCTCTTGATTACAATTGGGCTTTTCATCAATTGGGCTTTTGGAGAAGGGGTGCAAATAGAAGTTACTGTAATTACCATAACAGGATGAATATGTTCATCTAAATTTGGGATTTTTTATTTATTCTTAACTAAATATTAAATAAAAAATTATGAGTCAGAATAAAAAATACATGTTTGACATGCCAAATAACCACTTAACAGAGTTGACTGGAAAATTAAAAAAAATTGTAACGGTATAAACGTTATGTAACTTAAAGGACTTAGTTGGTATGAAAAAAACATAAAAGACCAACTCGTTACAAAAAAATAACTTAAAGGACCCTGATATAATTTCTCCCTTATAAAAGTTAGCAAAAAGGCGACCTTATCTGAGAATCGTCGAAACTAAGCTGCTTTTCATGTGTACTACTTCTATGAGTATACTAAAGTTAACGAATCCCTATGCATTTTATTCCATCACAAGAGGTAGGTTGGGTGTGCACTGTGCGGCTAACCATGTTTTTGGCGTGACCTTTTTGGCTTTATTAATCAATTTTTACTGGCTTAGTAACCGTACACCCCACAAAACATGTCTTTTCCTATCAAGTTAATGTGCCGGAGGATGCAGAAGATGTGAATCTAGATTGTTCTCATTAAAAATTAAAACTGGACAGTTCAAAATTATCTTGTATAAATAGCCCTTCTGCGTTGAGGCTCATCATATACTCATCTCTCTCTCTCTCTCTCTCTCTCTCTCTCTCTCTCTCTCTCTCTCTCTCTCTCTCTCTCTCTCTCTCTCTCTCTCTCTCTCTCTCTCTCTCTCTCTCTCTCTCTCTCTCTCTCTCTCTCTCTCTCTCTCTCTCTCTCTCTCTCTCTCTCTCTCTCTCTCTCTCTCTCTCTCTCTCTCTCTCTCTCTCTCTCTCTCTCTCTCTCTCGTCAAGTTAATGCGCAAGATGTTGCAAAAATTGTGAATCTATGATGTTTTCACCAAAATCAAAATTGGACAGATCAGATTCACATCGTAAAAACACCCCTTCTAAGGTTTTGGCTCGTTGTATACACATCACACATTCTATAATCTAACATAATCTTTGCAGGGTTTGAAGCAAAAAGGATTGTACTATGTCCATAAAGTATTGTGAAGTTGATGGATGCATGGAATTCATGGCCTTGTTGCAGAATGATTGAAGCTGCTTTTACTTGCAATGCTTGTGGCTTCAACATGAACCTCCAACAGGTACATGTGATCATCGATGAAGTGGTTAGCTTGTTTTGAAGACATCTACCCAATGGAATAACTTGACATACGCACTGGACTTGCTCATGAATTAGTTGTTTTCTTTTTGAGTTATAATATGGTGTTTGTAATAGTGGAAATGCAAAGTCAATAATATAAGGAGTGTTATGGGATTGCTGATTTTGAAATATTTAGTGTTATAACTCATTGATTTTTGATATGATATGCTATTGGATGTAATGGTTTTTGAGTATCCTTAATACTCAAAATAATAATAAATTATTTTTCTTTTTCAATTAAAAAATCATCTGAGGATTTTACTAATTACTTCTCTCTTTCTTGTTTATATTTCCTAATTTGCTTTGGTTGTCAGTGATTCCAAATTTGAACAACGACGCATGAATAATGATATACCGGATTGCTTTCATTTTGTTTAATGTTTTACCAGAAGAAATTTGTCTGATTTTGGTGGCTGTTTCATAGTACAAACTAGCTAGACCGTGTACTTGTACGGGTGACTCTGCATAAACTACTTAAATTGAGTCTATATCAAAACCACCCAACCAATTTATAAGGGGATGAATGTCAATCCATTATAAACTCTCTTAAGCGCAATAGATATAAGATAGTTTGAGACATCATATTAGGTTTTAGGGCCCAACTCAATCCCACAACACAGGTTTGTAAGGTAAGGAATGTCTATTCTATTTAAACTTTTTTTTGTTTTATTTCTAGTTCAAGTGAGGCTTGAATTTTTCCACACATGCACACGCGTGCACACACACAGATATATGATTAATGCATTAGTTGTTATTTGTGGTCATATATATAGAGTCCACTTCGAGCTGCTATTGGTCAGTCACATATTTGAAGAAATCGTGAGAATCCTGACTGGCAAGTAAATTTTGAACTATCTGAAGGAGTTATTTATGTTATGACGAATTTCAGTGTAGCTGCTAATATCAATCATTTTCACACCACTGGACGTCTGGACACTAATATAAAATAACTTTTCAAAAGGAGACTAAATTGAAGTCAGTTCACAATGAACTAGAGACTAAAAAAATCAAAAAGTCTCGTAAGGTAAATACATATGCAAGAAAAAACTCAAGTCTCAAGGGAACTAGGGCTAAACCCAACTAAGTTTTATAAAGAATAGACAATTTCATCTTTACAAGCCGATTTGTCGAGTTGAGATAGGCCTAAAATCTAATATGATTACATGGACTATCTTTGATCTATAGATGTTAAGAGAGTTTATAAAGAATGATCATTCATCACCTTATAAATTTGTTTTTTAGTTTTGAGTTTCAATAAAAAACCTATTAAGAGAACAGGCCAACTCAAAGTACATAAAAGTTAGCAAAAAGAAGTTTTCACAAATTATTTGATTCTTGGTAATTGGCCTCATCAGAGTACAATTCACAAATTATATATAATTTTTTTAAATATTAATTCAAACATATAGAGGAGGCTTCTGCTTCCTTGTTAAAGGATATAGGAGGTTGATTCTTGTGTTGTTTTCTTTTTGTTTTGTTGTTCTTCAGACTTCCTTTTTTTATATATAAAAAAAGAAACAAGGCTTCTAAAGGCATATAGTATTTTGGTGTTGCTGATAATGGAAGACGGGTTATATGTACCATTGGCAAATTAAAGGAGTTATTTATGTCATAACGAAATGAGTTATTTAAGTCATGGCGAATTTTGGTGTAGTTGCTAATATCAGTTATTGTCAGACTACTAGCTATATAAAATAACTTTTCAAAAGGAGACTAAATTGAAGTTAGTTCACAATGAATTAGAGACAGTTCACAATGAATTAGAGATTAAGAAAAAGTCTCATTTGGTAGATAGATATATAGGGAAAAACTCTAGTCTCGCGTGAATTAGAGATAAATCCCAAAAAAGATTATAAAGAATAGGCAATTTCAACCTTATAAGCCGATTTGTCGTGTTGAGTTAGGTCTAAAATCTAATTTGATTTTACAGACTATGTTAGATCTACTGGTCTTAAGAGATTTATAAAGAATGCTCATTTATCACCTTATAAATTTGTTTTGCAGTTTTGAGATTGGCTAGTCACCTATTAAAAAAATAAGTGCCAACTCAAAGTTTATAAAAGGGAAAAATTACCCAAACCCAACATGTATTTCAAAACTCCTTCACTTCCTCTTCTATAATCTCTATTAAAAAACAAGTGCCAACCAAAGTTTATGGAAGGAAGAGAGTGGTGTTTGGGTTCCTGGGTTTGGGATGAACATGTTCATCTAAATTTGGGATTTTTTTTAACAAAATATTAAATAAAAAATTATGATTCAGAATAAAAAATACATGTTGGACATGACAAATAAGCACTTAACTGTCACATAGGCTTTTTTTTAACAGAGTTGGATGGAAAATAAAAGAAATTATAACAGTGTAAACGTTATGTAACTTAAATGACTTAGTTGGTACGAAAAAAACATAAAAGACCAACTCGTTACAAAAAAATAACTAAAAGGACTTAGTTGGACGAAAAAAACATAAAAGACAAACTCGTAACAAAAAATTACTTAAAGGACCCCTGATATAATTTTGCCTTTATAAAAGTTAACAAAAAGATGGCCTTATCTGAAAATCGTCGAAACTAAGGTGCTTTTCATGTGTACTATTTCTTTGAGTATACTAAAGTTAAGGAATCCCTTTTTATTCCATCATAAGAGGCAGGTTAGGTGTGCAGTGTGCGGCTAACCATGTTTTTGACGTGACCATTTTGGCTTTATTAATCAATTTTTATTGGCTTAGTAACAGTACACCCCACAAAACATGGCTTTTCCTATCAAGTTAGTGGGCCGGAGGATGCAGAAGATGTGAATCTAGATTGTTCTCATTAAAAATCAAAACCGGACAGATTAGAATTTTTTTGTATAAATACCCCTTCTTGGTTGAGGCTCATCATATACTCATCTCTCTATCTCTCTTTATCTCTCTTTATCTCTCTCTCATTCTCTTTCTTTCTCCCCCCCCTTCTCTCTCTCATTAAGTTCCCTTCTCTCTCTCGTTAAGTTAATGGGCAAGATGTTGCAAAAGTTGTGAATCTAAGATGTTTTCACCAAAATCAAACTTGGGCAGATCAGATTCACCTCATAAAAACACCCCCTTCTAAGATTTTGGCTCGTCGTATACGCATCACACATTCTATAATTTAACGTAGTCTTTGCAGGGTTTGAAGCAAAAAAGATTGTACTATGTCCATAAAGTATTGTGAAGTTGATGGGTGCATGGAATTCATGGCCATGTTGGAGAATGATTAAAGCTGCTTTTACTTGCAATGCTTGTGGCTGCAACATGAACCTCCAACAGGTACAGGTGATCATCGATAAAGTGGTTATTAGCTTGTTTTGAAGACATCTACCCAATGGAATAACTTGACATACGCACTGGACTTGCTCGTTAATTAGTTGTTTTCTTTTTGAGTTATAATATGGTGTTTGTAATAGTGGAAATGGAAAGTCAATAATATAAGGAGTGTTATGGGATTGCTGATTTTGAAATATTTAGTGTTATAACTCATTGATTTTTGATATGATATGCTATTGGATGTAATGGTTTTTGAGTATCCTTAATACTCAAAATAATAGTAAATTATTTTTCTTTTCCAATTAAAAAATCATCTGAGGATTTTACTAATTACTTCTCTCTTTTCTTGTTTATATTTCCTAATTTGCTTTGGTTGTCAATGATTCCAAATTTGAACAACGACACATGCATGAATAATGATATACTGGATTGCTTTCCTTTTGTTTAATGTTTTACCAGAAGAAATTTGTCTAATTTTGGTGGCTGTTTCTATTAGATATATAGCTTGGTAGTTATTGTTAGTTTGTTAGGTAATTCGGTTAGAGTTAGTTTTATAGTTACTAGTTTGTTACATATTAGTTAGGTGAGATTGGATATATATATATATATAAGGTCAAACTCTCATTGTAATCAATCACCTTTTGTATCAATTTCATTTTGATGAATATTAGAGTCTCTTAATCTTTTCTCTCTTATCTTCCATGGATACCATATCCTTCAATATGGTATCAGAGCAAACATGGTATCCACCTTGAACCCTAATTCCGCTGCGGTTCTTTAATCATTTTATGAATTTTCTTTTCATATTCATTTTTCTTTCCTATTTCTTTCTCTCCCTGGTTCCCAAAATTCCCTTGTTCGTATTCCTTTTGCGATTTCTGCATTTCTTCACTTCGTTTTCCTCTTTATGAATCTCCTTGATATCATATTCGATTCTGTTTCGGTTAGCAATATTCTGTTTGTGAATCATTCTTGATTTCATCTACCGTTTTTGTTCAAGTTTGCGTTTTCAGTTTCTGTATCCAAGATTTCGAGATTTGCCTATGATTCTTCATTTTGCAATTTACGTTTTTGCTTCCTCTGAATTCTCGCAACTTTCATTTTCAATTTTTGCAACTTCGATTTCTGTTTGATGATCGATTTTGCTTGCGATTGCAATTCTTGCAATTTCGGTTTCGATTTCGGTTTCATCATCGCTCTCTTCTTTCTCGGTCACTTTCACTGTCCAATTCACTTTTCCCTCTCAAAAAAGAACTAATCTTTATTCTTCTTTCTTCTTGCAACCCAGCAGCTTCTCAATTTCTGCTGTTAGGGTTTTTTATCGACCACCATGAGGGCCAAAGCTGACTACGTCGCCAACAAGATGAATAAAGGTTGGGTTGGTTTGGAAAAGGCACCGGATGGATCTTTCAAAAAGAAGATTCACGGGTTGGGGTTGTGGCTTTTGTCACGGGTTAAGCCCTCAGAGATATTTTTGAAATCTATATCGAAGGAAGTCACTGGTCTTGAAGTCATTTACCCATCAAGTTTGAATGCTCAACTTGTTCGTCGAAGACTAAGACATATTGCTATGAGGGGAACAATTATCCACCGCAAATTATTTTATGGCTCAATCACATTGATTCCATTGAGCTCTGCAAAGTTTTCCTCTTTCTTTTCTCGTTTCTTTTGGTTCGTTTTCGGTCAGTTTCATCTCTTCCTCATCGATATTCAACCTTTATGCGCTGTCTTCTTTGATTTGCTTCTGAAACTGATTTCTTCTTTCAATATTTGAATTTGTTTTCCTGTGTTTGTCTTCTGCGTTTTGCAATTTCTGAGTTTGTGATTCTCCACTGCGTTTGCATTTTCGATTTCACATGCATTTTGCTTTCCTCTCTGTGAATCGTTCTTGATTCCGATTTCATCTCAGTTTCGTTCTTCAATTCTTGTTCGAAACTCCTCCTATTTTTGTTACGGTCTTAGGTTTTGCTCTTCAATTCATGTTCAAAATCTCTTCAATTCTTGACCGTTTTTCTCCTTCCTCTCGCTTCTTTAAGAGTTTCTGTTTGTGCAACTTGCTTTCGTTTGTTCCATTTCTAATTCGTTTGACACAAATTGTTTGTCATTCTTGTATCGGTAATCATCTTTTCCGTTTGCGATTCTTGCACATCAGTTTTGCGATTTCGCTTCATTGTCCTCATTTCATTTTGATTTCCAATGACTGTGATCTGAAGCGGAATTCCGATTTGATTTTCGATTGAGTCGATTTTGGTTTTTTGCCATTTGTGTTGGTTCTTTATGGCACATGTTGTGACATTTGGATGGACTTATATAGCATCAGAACTTTTTTTCAACTGTTTCCACTTTTTTACAATTATGTAAAAAGAATTTTTGGTGGAGAAAGTGATTTTGAAGCACCATCAATTCCTTACCACTGTGAAATTCCCAAGATTCTTTTCTTTGATCTTCTTGGTGTAATATACTTCATCCTTGCTCCTCTGATACTACCATTTCTCTTGGTCAACTTTTGTCTGGGATACATCATTTTCCGCAACCAGCTGTTATATGTTTACGTGCCAAAGTAGACTGGAGGAGAGTTTTGGCCTACAGTGCACAATTACACAATTTTTTTTCTCTGTGCTGACCAAGCAATTCAAGAAAGCATTAGCATGTTGCCGTGGATTTCACTTTGCTAGTGGCAGACAAGATTGTTCTCTTTGTTGCCTTCATGGCTTGTTTCTTTGGCTTCTGTTGTGTCTTCATTGGTTTGTTGGTTGTTTTGATGTAATTTTCTTTTAGATTTGATATGTATTTTTCTATTGTTCATGTCAAGCTAGAAGTGTTGTGAATAACTTCTAGCTTGCGGGGGACTATTAGATATATAGCTTGGTAGTTATTGTTAGTTTGTTAGGTAATTCGGTTAGAGTTAGTTTTATATTTACTAGTTTGTTACATATTAGTTAGGTGAGATTGGATCTATATATATATATATATATATATATATATATATATATATATATATATATATATATATATATATATATATAAGGTCAAACTCTCATTGTAATCAATCACCTTTTGTATCAATTTCATTTTGATGAATATTAGAGTCTCTTAATCTTTTCTCTCTTATCTTCCATGGATACCATATCCTTCAATAGTTTCATAATACAAACCAATGTTATCAGACCCGGACCGGCCATCGACCCGGTCAAGGCACTGGGTCACTGGGCCCGGGGTCGGACCGGCGGGTCTCTAGTCGGACCGCATGACCCGGTCTATATTAAATAAATTTAAAAAATTATAATATATACTAAGAAAGTATTTGTATTTATAATTATAAATATATTGTCTTGTATACATTTATTAATATAGAAATTTTATTATAATTTGTATTTATAATTATAATTATAAATATAGATATTTTATTTCCGACGACCAACAACTATTGGACTATTGTAAAAAAAACAACTATTGGACTAATAGTAGTTAAATATTAAACATAATTATTATTGTTATTTAAACCGGCTATTGTATTAAAAATAAAGAAGCATTGGTAATGCATAATATTAATATATAAGCAAGCCAAAGACGATGAAGCAATAAAAAAATATAAGCAAACAAATATTAAGTGCAGATATTTTTAGTGCATTGTATATATAATATAAAAGCAAATCTTTATCAACAAACTGTTTGTAGTGTAGTGGTAATGCTTGCTATTACTCACCTACAGGTCTCAACTCTCAAGTTCAATTCCCACTTTGGAGATTTTTAAGTAATAAAAAATGTTTTGTTTCATTTCTAAACTAGAAGCTTAAAAAAAAAAAACTAAATTCTGCGAAAATGAGAGGTTCCAACCAAAAAAAAAAACTAAAATCAGCGAACATGCAACCCGGCCCGGGTCATGTGACCGATCGGAGCACCGGGTTTATCATCGACCCGGCCGGGTCATCCGGTTCTGCACACTGTCCGGCCCGGGAAGGGCACCGGGTCCCGGTCGGACCGGCCGGTCCGGTCCGGTTCTGATAACTATGATACAAACTAGCTAGACCGTGTACTCCTACGGGTGACTCTGCATAAACTACTTAAATCGGGTCTATATCAAAACCGCAAAACCAACGAGACCTTTTCTAAGAATCACATCTTTTATGAGTTAAGTGTGACTTTGCTCACCACTTGAGCCCCCGATGCATGTTCACCCGGAAGCTATAAATACTAGCTTTGAAAAATCACAGTGAATTATGCATTGGGATGCGATATTATTTGTTCAAACGCACAACCAAACAGAGGGTTAGTTTTTTTCTTCTTTAGGGACTAAAGCTAAACATCACCGTAACTTAAATCTGAGGTAGAAAAACATTAACCCTTTTAGCAAAAGATAATGACAAACTTATCGGTTGTCATCTATTTTCACTCTAATAAAACATACGCTAGCAAAATGATATTTTTAGACATTCTATTAGACTGTTACGTGTCCAATTTTTTGGACATTTTAGACATTTTACACTAAAAGACAAATTTTAAAACGCTGCACAGTAGCCTAACATGCACTGTTTTTAAAAAAAAACAGAAAAGTTGCACAGCAGCCTCACGCTGACACGTCAGAAATTTTAAAAATTTTTTTAACTCACTTTCAAATTTTAAAAAGCTGCCTGTGTTTTAAAAGGCAAAAAAAACCAAAAAACACAAAAGCTGCACGGCAGCCTGACCCGCCAGCGTTAGAAATTTTTAAAAAAATATTTTTTCTCTTTTTTTTAAAATCACTTTTCTCTTAATTTTCTATAAATCACATTTTTTTAAATAACTTTTATTTTTAAATTTCTTTTAAATAAATTTTAAAAAAATATTTAACTCACTTTCAAATTTTAAAAAGTTGCTGGTGTTTTAAAAGGCAAAAAAAACCAAAAAACACAAAAGCTGCACGGCAGCCTGTCGCGTTAGCCTTAGAAATTTTTAAATAAATATTTTTTCTCTTTTTTATTAACGCTGCACAGTAGCCTAACATGCGTTGTTTTTAAAAAAAAAACAGAAAAGTTGCACAGCAGCCTGACGCTGACACGTCAAAAATTTTAAAAAAAAAATTAACTCACTTTCAAATTTTAAAAAGCTGCCGCTGTTTTAAAATGCAAAAAAAAACCAAAAAACACAAAAGCTGCACGGCAGCTTGACGCGCCAACGTTAGAAATTTTAAAAAAAAAATTTTTTCTCTTTTTTTTAAATCACTTTTCTCTTAATTTTTTATAAATCACTTTTTTTTAAATAACTTTTCTTTTTTAAATTTCTTTTAAATAAATTTAAAAAAAATATTTAACTCACTTTCAAATTTTAAAAAGCCGCCGGTGTTTTAAAAGGCAAAAAAAAAACCAAAAAACATAAAAGCTGCACGACAGCCTGACGCGTTAGCGTTAGAAATTTTTAAATAAATATTTTTTTTCTTTTTTATTTTAAATCACTTTTCTCTTAATTTTTTATAAATCACTTTTTTTTAAATAACTTTTCTTTTTTAAATTTCTTTTAAATAATTTTTTTACCATTTTATTTTACTGAATTTTTTTTCCCATTTATTTTTCAAAAAATTAATTTTTTTGTTAGTTTTTTACTAAAAGAATATATTTTTTTGTCATTACCAAAAATTACCAAATAACTATTTTATAATTAATAAAAATGAGTAAAATGCCAACGGGAGTGCCTACGGGAGTGACAACTATAGCGCCAACGGGAGTACCGACTTTTTTAAAACTTTTTCCAACACAACTATTTTAAAAAATATATTATTCATTTTTATAATTTACTCAAACTACTAAAATTAATCAATTTAACCACTATTAATTGTCAGAAAACTACTAAAATCAATCAATTTTTCCATAAAAATAAAATCAATCAATTTAACCGCTAGAAAAAATTACTAAATAACTATTTTATAATTACTAAAAGGAATAAAATGCCAACGGGAGTGGCAACGAGAGTGCCAATGGGAGGACCAACGAGTAAAATGCCAACGAGAGGGCCAACAGGAGTGGCAACGAGAGCGCCAACGGGAGTGGCAACGAGAGCGGGAATGCCAACGGGAGTGGCAACGAGAGCGGGAATGCCAACGGAACTGCCAACATGAGTGCCAACGAGAGGGCCAACGGGAGAGGTAACGAGAACGCCAACGGGAGTGCCAACGAGGATGCAAACGGGAGGGTCAACGAGGATGCATATTTTACCTCTAATGTCCAAATACATTATTATGGATCAATGTAATTCTGATTGTCAATCTCCTTTAATTTCTCCGACTCAATATAATTTTCATTTGTATGTTATCTGACATAATACCTATCTATTTCCACGTTGAATTTCAAATCATACATTTTGGACATTGTTCACCAATTATGATTATCTTCTAAATTACTATTATGACTTCATGGCAATACACCGACCATACAGTATCACCCGTGCGTATGCACGGGTAAAAAACTAGTGTTACTGTTGGAACTTTGATGTTATGTGTGAATTGAAAAAGTCTCACATTTGATAGAATAGACACTTTGAGAGTGTTTATAAGTGGGAAACTCACACATGAGTTTGGACCCCAAGGGGTACCTAATTTTGTGAATGGGAGAGGACGCACACAAAATGACCACCACACGGGCGCGCGCCGCCGCTGTCCGACCGGCTGGCCGGGCCGGACTTGGGCCTTGTGGTGTATATTTCCAAAAATTATTTTTTATTTTTTCGCGTCTCCCAACGATCATATTGACCGAGCCAAAGTCTCCAACGGTCATGTTGACTGGGTCAAAGTCAAACTGTAACAGTTTTGGTCAAAAGAGCCGTTGGCTATTAAATCATTCCTCCCTTCTTACTTACACCACTTGACGATAAATCATTCCTCAAGTTTCCTCTCTTTTCCCTAAATTTCTTTCTTCTCTAGAAAGCTTGAAGCATTTCCAAGCTTAGTTTCTAAAGAGTGGTTTTTCATAACCAAAAATTTCTTTCTTCTTTAGAAAGCTCAATGCATTTCCAAGCTTAGTTTCTAAAGAGTGGTTTTTCATAACCATATTGAGGGTGTATATCTTAGAGCGAATTTTCACGGTGCAGTGAACTTTTGTAGCAGTTTTGACTGGGCCGTTTTATCCTGGGGACGTCGTGGTTGATAGCCTACTTGCACCTTGGAGCAGTGCCACGAAACATCTTAAAGAGAGCGACCTAGTCCGCGACTCATCCCAGTAATCTCTTCGGCTTATTCTTGAAACCAGTGTTGTTTGGGGAAAGTTCTGGCTAGGAAAGACTTGGTACTTAAGAGTGTCCATTGTGACCCACCTCTCTTTCCTGGGAACCTACTCGGATTAACATTTTTAAGATGTTTCTAATTCAGCCATGAAAACCGAAGAAATTACTGGTGCTGGTTCCACTGAAACAGCTGAAGAGACTAAAACATCAAATGAAATACTCCTATGGAAGGAGCATGACTATCTCTGTAAGAATTTTATTTTGAATGGACTAACTGATGATCTTTATGATTATTACAGTACCTGTAAGTCCGCCAGGGATGTCTGTGATGCTCTGAAAAAAAATATTTCTATAAAAAGAGAATAATTTTCTCTATACTATTTATCAATAGAAAGAGAATTGTTTTCTCTATACAGTCTAATAATATAAAGAGAATGATTATCTCTATAATTTTTAATTCTACGGAAAGAGAATAATCTTATCTATAAGAATGAAATTTTTTTTTAGTTCATATTTTTTGAAATTATTTTTTCTTTTGTTGCTGTTAGTGGTTAACACTTAACAGTTAATGATTTTTTATCATAGAATTTCTTTTGTTCTCAATAGCAATAATATTATTTTTTTTGAGAAGTTATGTGTTTCACGATATATTGCAATATATAATATTGACAATTGCAATATATTTTTCTAGACAACATTTCAAAATTAAAACTGTAATTAGGCTCAAAAGAACAGCAACTGGAATGGGATCCCCAAATTTCCCATATTCTAAGCTTCAACTACCACCACCTAGAAATGATGCTTCTCTTTCATTTAATTATTTCAATTGTGAGAGACCAAGTCATATGACACGCAAGTGTAGGAACAGGTCAAGCTCTGCCTCGCAGGCTAACCTGATTGAATAGCAATTTGTTGCTATAAATTTCTGAAATCAACATTGTTGGTGAATGCGAAAGTTGGTGGATGGTTACGGGCTTCGCTCGCCGTGATCATGCTATGTTTTAAACATACACCGTTACTGAAAATAAGAAAACTATATTGGGTCTGGTGAATTTTTTTTAAACAATGATATTTTTAACGCATTGTTTACTTCATCTATCGGAAGTTTGTTCACTATACTAAACTTTTACACGTCTTTGACTTTGACGTGTAAACAAACGCATTCTTTTCAATAAGAGCAGAGAGCTTTTTTCCAAAGTTATTTTCTTAAATGACTTAAAGAAAAAATTGTGATTTTTGTAGTCAAGCAAGAATTTTCAGGACTTCGCATAAATCAGTAAGGAAATCTGAGTATTAGTTTTGACTCACTCAGATATATGCGAATAAGAAAGAACATTAACCAAAAATGGAAAACGATAGTTTACGACTTTTATTTATAATTGATTTGACTACATTGTAGTATACTTTGTGAAAAAATAAAAGTGAAGTGCTTGGCATATTCAAAATTTTCCATTACAGAATTTAAAAATCAATTAAGTAGAAAGGTTAAGAGCTTTTATAGCAATTGAGGAACGGAATATGATTCCCATTAATTTAATGGAATTATACATGTAACGACTGCACCATATTCTCCCGAAATGAATGGTAAAGCAGAAAGAAAGAATAGAGCTTTTACCGAATTGGTAGTTGCTATTATGCTCTATTCTGGCGCTGCATCTCACTGGTGGAGGGAAATTTTGTTAACTGTATGTTATGTACTGTATAGACTTCCAAAGTCTAAGAGAAAAATTTCTCCCTATGAAATCATAAAGAAAAGACAACCAAATGTGTCTTATTTTCGAATCTGGGGTTGCCTGGCTTTTATGTCAGGATTCCAGACCCAAAAAGAGTTAAACTCGCCAGTAGAGCCTATGAATGTGTATTCATCGGGTATGCAGTAAACAGTAAAGCTTACAGGTTTTATGACCTTAAAGCTAAAGTGATCATAGAGTCAAATGATGCCGACTTATGAAAATGAATTCCTTTTTAAATATAGAAATAGAGGGGGCACCGGAACTAGTCAAGTTTCCGTGCCTAGGAACGTTGAAAACAACGAACAAAGGGAAATAGAACCTCGAAGAGGTAAGAGAGCACGTGTTGCTAAGGACTATGGATCCGATTATATGGTCTATACGTTAGAAGAGGATCCAACTAGCATTCAAGAAGCACAGTCTTCTTTGGATGCCGATTTGTGGCAAGAATCCATCAATGACGAGATGGATTCTCTAGAGTCTAACAAGACATGGCACTTAGTGGACTTGCCTCCTGGTTGCAAACCAATTGGTTGTAAATGGATTTTGAAAAAGAAACTAAAACCTGACGGCACTGTTGATAAATACAAGGCTCGCCTTGTAGCCAAAGGTTTTAGACAAAGAGAGAATATAGATTTCTTCGACACATATTCACCTGTTACTAGAATTACATCCATAACGGTACTAATTTCGTTGGCCGCTATTTACAATTTGGAAGTACACCAAATGGATGTCAAAACTGATTTTTTAAATGGTGAATTAGAAGAAGAAATCAATACAGAGCAACCTGAAGTTTTTGTAGTTCTTGGGCAAGAACACAAGGTTTGTAAGTTGGATAAGTCTCTGTACGGTCTCAAACAAGCTCCTAAACAATGGCATGAGAAGTTTGATAATCTTATTTTATCGAATGGGTTTAAAGTGAATGAAAGTGACAAATGCATTTATTACTAAACCGAGAATGACATTTGCACTATCATATGTCTCTATATAGACGACTTACTCATATTTGGATCAAACATTCATGCTGTAATAAAGTGAAATCACTGTTGTGCAACAACTTTGATATGAAAGACCTCGGAGAAGCAAGTGTAATACTTGGTATTAAGATCACTAGGTCCGAGAAAGGAATTTCATTGGATCAATCTCATTATATTGAGAAGATCTTAAAGAAATACAATTATTTCAATTGTAAACCTGCATGTTCACCATATGATCCGAGTGTCAAGCTCTTTAAGAACACTGGTGATAGTGTAAGACAAACGGAATATGCAAGCATCATTGGAAGCCTAAGGTATGCCACTGATTGTACTAGACCCGACATTGCCTATGTTGTGGGATTATTATGCAGGTTTACTAGTCGACCTAGTATAGAGCATTGACACGCTATCGAGAGAGTCATGAGATACCTTAAAAGGATCATGAATCTCGGGCTACATTACCAGAGATTTCCAGCTGTACTTGAAGGATACAGTGATGCAGATTGGAATACTCTATCAGATGATTCCAAAGCAACTAGTGGCTATATTTTTAGTATAGCTGGTGGTGCCGTCTCTTGGAAATCTAAGAAACATACCATATTGGCTCAGTCCACTATGGAGTCTGAAATGATAACATTGGCAACTGCTAGTGAAGAAGCTAGCTGGTTGAGATGCTTACAAGCAGAGATCCCTTTATGGGAAAAACCGATGGCAGCTGTGTTGATCCACTGCGATAGTACCGTGGCTATTGCAAAAATAGAGAACCGTTATTTCAATGGTAAAAGACGACAAATACATCGTAAGCATAACACTGTGTGAGAATGTCTCTCAAAAGGAGCTGTGAGAGTGGATCATGTACGCTCTGATCAGAACTTAGCTGATCCTTTGATGAAAGGATTAGCTAGGGAGAAAGTCCAAAATACATCTCAAAGGATGGGACTACTGCCTTTAGAATCATGAGTCACTCACGATGGTAACCCGACCTAAAATATTGGAGATCCCAAGAATTAGGTTCAATGGGTAATAACAAGTTGTGAAGTGATACGAGATGAACATGCTATTATAAGTAAAGAAGCATGATTCCTGAAGTGACGTAAGGTTGAGGTAATAGAAACTCTTAATGAGATCTATACTCTATGTGGAGTGGAGTACCTAGCTACAGGAGTACTCTTGATAGACTCACCTTTGTGAATGTGGAAGTGGGGCCGCTTCCTATGGAATTGTTGGCAGAATTCCTAAGCGTTCACTAAACTGGGATAGACGTGCATGGCCATAAATGCACGGGCTTATAAGAATACACCCATGGAAAAGGTTGTGTGTGGTTTTGATGTTAGAGATAGAGTTCAAGACTACGAGTCACTCTTGTTGATTCTAAATCCTAACCGCTATGCAAATGTTCAAGTCGTAAGACACCTCTGTTTATGCACAATCTTATGGAAGCGTTTGACGCTACTTCTGAAACTCCTTTTTAAATTTAATTGGGGGATTGTTGGAACTTTGATGTTATGTGTGAATTGAAAAAGTCCCACATTGGATAGATCGAATAGACACTTTGAGAGTGTTTATAAGTGGGAAACTCACACATGGGTTTGGACCCCAAGGGGTACCCAATTTTGTGAATGGGAGAGGACGCACACAAAATGACCACCACACGGGCGCGCGCCGCCGCTGTCCGACCGGCCGGGGATGGCCAGGCCGAGCTTGGGCCTTGTGGTGTATATTTCCAAAAATATTTTTTATTTTTTCGCGTCTCCCAACGGTCATATTGACCGAGTCAAAGTCTCCAACGGTCATGTTGACCAGGTCAAAGTCAAACTGTAACAGTTTTAATCAAAAGAGCCGTTAGCTATTAAATTCCTTCCAACGGCTATCTCTTCTCATGCCTATAAAAGGAAGACCCCTCCTCACTTCTTACTTACACCACTTGACGAAAAATCATTCCTCAAGTTTCCTCTCTTCTCCCTAAATTTCTTTCTTCTCTAGAAAGCTTGAAGCATTTCCATGCTTAGTTTCTAAAGAGTGGTTTTTCATAACCAAAAATTTCTTTCTTCTTTAGAAAGCTCGAAGCATTTCCAAGCTTAGTTTATAAAGAGTGGTTTTTCATAACCATATTGAGGGTGTATATCTTAGAGCGAATTTTCACGGTGCAGTGAACTTTTGTAGCAGTTTCGACTGAGCCGTTTTATCCTGGGGACGTCGTGGTTGATAGCCTACTTGCACCTTGGAGCAATGTCACAAAACGTCTTAAAGAGAGCGACCTAGTCCGCGACTCATCCCAGTAATCTCTTCGACTTGTTCTTGAAACCAGTTGTTTGGGGAAAGTTCTGGCTAGGAAAGACTTGGTACTTAAGAGTGTCCATTGTGACCCACATCTCTTTCCTGGGAACCTACTCGGATTAACAGTTACTTACGACTAACATCTTACTGACTCATTCCTATCTCAAAAAAAGAGAGAAAAAACTTTAAATCCTTAACATCTTTACAATTCTTAGTATATAGAGTACAATTCACAAATTATATATAAATTTTTTAAATATTAATCAAACATCAAGAGGAGGCAGGACGGTGCTGCTTCCTTGTTAAAGGATATAGGAGGTTCATTCTTGTGTGGTTTTCTTTCTGTTTTGTTGGTCTTCAGACTTCCTTTCCTATAAAATAAGAAACAATGCTTCTAAAGACATAGTATTTTGGTGTTGCTGCTAATGGAAGTAGGGAGTAGTAATATGTACCATTGGCAAATTTAAGGAGTTATTTGTCTTGATGAAAGCAGTCGTTTATTTCGTGATGAATTTCGATGTAGCTCCTAATATTAGTCATTGTCACACTCACACCACTAGACATATAAAACAACTCTTTAAAAGGAGGCTAAATTGAAGTCAATTGACAATAAACTAGAGATTTTAAACAAGTCTCGTCTCGTAGATAGATATATTGGGAAAAACTCAAGTCTCATGTGAAGTAGAGATGAACACAAAAAAAGTTTATAAAGAATATACAATTCCAACCTGACAAGTCGATTTGTCGCGTTCAGTTAGGCTGAAAATCTAATATGATTTCAGAGAGTATCTTAGATCTATTGGTCTTAAGAGACTTTATCCAAAATAGTCATTTAAGACCATATATATTTGTTTTGTGGTTTTGAGTTTGAATCAAAAATCTATTAAAAAAATATGTCAACTCAAAGTTTACAAAAGTTAGCAACAAGAAGTTGTTATTTAGTTCTTATCAGGGCCTTTCAGTATTGGTAGGACATGTCAGTATAACTTCTAGGTATTTGGCTTTGCCTGAGAATTGTCGAAACTAAGGTGCTTTTCATGTGTTCCATTTCTTTGAGTACACTAAGGCTACGGAATTGTGAAGTTGTTGTGAAAAGTGATCAGGAACCTATTGAACTTGAACCTAAAATATTAAAACGGTTAGATCTAAAGAATTCATAAGGAATCCAGTAGATATGAGTGTAGGAAATGTGGCTGATGAGTGCATTGTGAAGTTTCCATTGGCTCCTTCTGCCCCATTGGCAATGATTTACATGCACCCATCAACTGCATATTCTCCACTCATAATTGCATGATTATTTAGGCTTTTCTTGTATCTAACCATTGTTAATCTTTTAGGTTAAGGTTCATTAGGTTCATGTTCACTTCTTACAACAACTTCACAGTTCTTTATGGACATGGTACAATCATTTTTACTTCAAACCCTACAAAGATTACATTTGATTTCTTAACGTTTTGATTGATAATCAAAAGAATATGCTAAATGCTAATCACAGATAGAAAGATATTATATATATATATATATATATATATATATATATATATATATATAGATAGATAGATAGATAGATAGATAGATAGATTGATAGATAGATAGATAGATAGATAGAAGGATATTATATATATATATATATATATATATATATATATATATATATATATATATATATATATATATATATATATATATATATATATATATATATAAGATAGAGTGAAACCAATTGAGGGTTGCATGGGATTCATGGACATGGTGGAAAATAACCAATACTGCTCTCTGTTGTTATGCTTGTGGCTGCCACATGTACCTCCATTAGGAACACGCGATCATCGGTTAAGTGGTCGGCTTGTTTTAAAGACTTCCACTCAATGGAACTGCTTGACATATGCACTGGACTTGCTTTGCTCGTTAATTAGTTCTTCTCATTTTGAGTAATAATTTGGTACTTGTAGTAGTGGTTATTCTAAATTAATTAATAAGATCAAGAGGGTTATGGGACTGCTGATTTTGAAATATTTAGAGTCATAACTAATTGATTTTTGATATGATGTGCTGTTGGATTTTGAGGATCCTTAATACTCGAAATAATAATAAAATATATTGCTTTTCCAAAAAAAAATTGCTTGAGGATTTTGCCAATTAACTCTCTCTTTCTTGTTTGTCTTTCCTAATTTGCTTTGGATGTCACTGATCCCAAATCTGAACCGCGAGAAAAGTAGTATGCCTGAATTATGAATTCTTCCCATTTGTTTAATCTTTCCCCTTACAAAATTTGACTAATTTAGATTGTCGTTTAATAGTACAAACCAGTAAGAACGTGTATTCGTGTGGGTGAATTTGTATAAACTGATCAGATTAAGTCAAACTCAAAACTAGAAAAACCAATTATTAAGGGGATGAACGGCCATTCTTTAGAAACTCTCTTAAGCCCATTCTTCATGATGACACTAATGGAAAAAAGGCTTTTTATATCGGTTAAAATTGACTTTTCATATCGGTTCCCGAACCGATGCCGAAAAAGGAGATATAAAAAATAGGGACATTTCATATCGGTTCCTGAACCGTTATGAAAAGTAGTTTTTATATCGGTCGCCCCTAGAACCAATATGAAAAGTCACTTTTTTTAAAAAAAAATAAACTTTTCATATCGGTTCCCATAGAAAACCGATATGAAAAGTATTTTTTTTTAAAAAAAAAAATAGACTTTTCATATCGGTTCCCATAGAAAACCGATATGAAAAGGCTTTTTTTTTAAAAAAAGAGACTTTTCATATCGGTTTTCTTTGGGAACCGATATGAAAAGTCTCTCTTTTTTTTAAAAAAAAGTGAGGTTGTCTTCCAACAACTCTAGATCCTTCTGTAGGGAAGACTTTATAGCTTTGTAGCTTTGTTTGGATTAATCGATTCATCCAAGGAGAAAACTTAGGATATACTTATGTGAGTTAATCGATTCATCTAAGAAAAAACATGACAGTCATAAGCCATGCATGTCTATCAAACAAACAACAACCTTCACTCCACACCCCACCAAAGAAATACACAGAAGACCACAAAAACATCTACAACACCTCTATTTTGAAGAATTTATAATTTTTATTATTGCTCCTTTGATACAAAAAGACCAGACTGCTCAGAGCAAAGAAACAAACCAATTAAAAGAGTGGACTAGTGAAGAGAAGACAATATCTGTTCCACCAAGCAAGGGTGTCATATCAAACTTTGGATTCTTCTCAAAATATCTGTTGACCGACTTTGTCAGTATAACAATCATCTGCATATGTATCAATAACAGGGATGTATCATATAACAGTCACAAGATTCCTAGTCCATTTGAAGGATCAAAAAGACAATGCAATGGTAAATTGGGAAGCACAGAAGGTGAAGATGAAGAAATGGTGAGCAAGCAAATGACTCCAGATTTTTTCTTTGGGTATACAGGCATCCAACTCAATTATACCTGGCCATAAATAAGTTCCAACTCCAGAAATTTGTAGGCAGAGGCAATTGTAAAACTTCCATCTTTGCTTCCTGGCCAGAGGCAGAGGTCTTCACCATCTTGATCAGAAGGTGGGGGAATGGCTTGGAATCTAGCTAATAGTTCCTCAGGCAGAGGTCTTCACCATCTTGTACTTCATATCAGCCGTTTCTGCAGTTATGAAGAAGAACAAAATTGACAGACACTTCGCTACTTGTTGAATCATGAGTTCAAACTTACTGTGTCAGACTGAAAAAGAAACCACAACAAAATTTGGCTAATCAAATGCATAATCAATTTCTTGTCATGCATATAACTCCATATAAAACATAAAAAGATGTTTGATGCTAATGTATCAGTGTTCTTTAAGAGATGTTTCATACCCCCACAAATTAGTCAAGATGGTTGCACTTGTTCCATGACTTTCTCAAGCATCAATAACTTGCTGAGAAAACTCAATTGGAAACATCCATGATATCCTTCAGCAGCACTTTCCAAATAAGGAATAGCCTACTGCATCTTACACGAAAAACACCTTTCAAAATAAATGGTTCAGAACAAAACAACATTAAGACTAACTTAAACCAATGGTCTTGAAGTGTCAAAAATATCACCATATTAAATAGTAAAATTGGTTAAACATACTGCTAACTCCACTATTAACTCCACTTTTTTCAGATACTCAAATATCAACACATCTATTGGTAACTCATCTTTTATGATGGTAATTTTAAGCTTGTACTGGTTATAAACGAAAAAAATTGCAAATATAGAAATACTAAATAGTTTACACAACAAATATCACCATAGAAAATAATAGCAAATAAAGTAATGAAGTTGGTTCAACATCCTATTTATTGGGTCAGGCAGAATCATTGGTTAATATTTGAATAAATTAGTAGATAATAATTATTATATAGCTACCTTCATTAATGGCAGAGTAATTTGTTCTTCTGCTCCACTTTCCAGTTTTCTTTAGGGAAAAATTTTTGTCATGGTTTCAATCCATATCAAAAATATCCATCCCCAGATGTGAATTAAATGAAAAACCTTTGAAATCAAAAGAAACAAATTAGAGAGAATTTAGGGTCCTAGCAACTTGCAATATATATCCAGTAAAGAGTTGATAAGAAGCAAAAACATAAGCAATTAAGGCCAACTCCATGAAAAATGGCCTGTAACAAAACGGTCGGTCATTTGGCTCTCTAATAATTCCTCCACTAGCAGCCATATTCATATGCTTATTGTAAACAAAAATATCATCTTAATTTCAGATTCTAAAGTTATACAAAAATATCATCTTAATAGACAAAGATATAAAGTGAAAGTTGCTAAACACAGAAAGCTAAGGGTTGAATATAGCTCTTTTCAGTTTCAATTTAGTAAACACACAAAGATATCTCATTTGTATTATTTATTATCATTATTGTTGCAATATAACATGAGGAACTAACCTGTTTATCATGGCTCATGTGTGCATGTGATGATCCAGTGTGTAAGCACGAATATCAGAAAGACTTGTACCTACCCGGCCTAACAATAAACATCAAGACAAAATCAAACAACATGATTAAGATCAGAAGTCTAGGTACGTAGACAAGTATCAGAAATATTCCATGAAACACCTAGAAATAGTCTTGGGAATCAAATAGCATTGTTAAACATACAGAATCGTGTTCGAAAGAGAACACATTGATTTAATCAGTTTGCGTTTCTGCAAAATATGACAGCTCAAGCCCAAACTTAAGTAAAGATAACCTATATTTTTGTTCTAATTAATTTAAATATTTTACATTTAGCTAATATTTATACCAGGCTAATATAGTTGAGATGTATGTGATGAGCCAGGCTAAAATATTTCAGTCCTAAATGAAAGTGCAATAAGTCAGTAACTTCTTTCCCAAAAAAATAATCTCCTTCCTCAAACCACCACCACAAACAAAATTAGGGGACAATATCCTGTATTTAGGACAAAACTACCTTTTGTTAATGGTTCCATAATGGAATTTGGGCTTTCCAGCTTTGATATCCTCAATATACTGTGGCCATGAGAATAAACATGAGACACGATATGAGTAGACAACATTAAAAAAAAAAACACAGCCAGAATGTGCATATATCTTAAACATACCAAGTTTAAGGTTACCACCATTGATGAAAAGGATAGAGAATTAAAAGGTATATCATCCAGTGAAAAAAGTTGGCATTCTGATGATTCCGGACCAGTTGAAAAATGAGGCTTCTTCAGCTTTGCTAAGAATATCATGTAAGTCTGCCTCAAACATGCCATTGTCAAGATAAAAAACCTAGTCAATAATATTATCAACAAAAAGAAACAAACAACAAATAAATAAATCGAAGTTTCTTCCTCACCTGACCAATTAAAGGAATATCCAATTGAGCAAAGGGAGAAATTACTTCTACATCTGCATTTGCTTCCTCCCTTGTTTCCCTCATGGCACCTTCCACAGCTGACTCTCCAATTTCCAAATAACCGGCGGGTAGCGTCCTTGTTGATACCAAAATATTAAATTAACATAGCTCACTGATGAAAAGAGACGCAATATTCATCATTATGATAAATTTATTAGCATCTAGGTTGTAATAGTTCTGGGAAAGGAACCTAATCTGTACATAGCCAGATGCAATGAAAAAACATAGTTCAATGGAACATTGATTCCTACCAAAGGCCATGAGATGGTTGAATATTCCTCTTGGCCAAGTAAACAAAGTTTTACTGCCTATATAATCCCAATAAATAATACTTAGGGGATCTTAAAAACTTGTGATGAGACTTGCTCCTCACAACAAGCATCTCCATGAAATATCAGCATGCAACAACAACATGGTTAGTGAACCAAACTATACTGAATCTAGTGGAATATCCAATGTTAATAATCATTGTGGCTCCAATGTTAGAGTTCATTTTACTATTACAAACTGTGAAGCATTTCATCAAACATGTATCCTGCAAGTTGAAACTACTGAACAATAAATCATCAATCTAGGAAAGTTGTGTAAACTGATATTGAATTAAGACTAAAAAAGTTATCTAATGCAAATACTTGGAATAAAAAATAATAAGGAAAACATACCATCGCGTTTTTGGCGAGCCGAACAATGTCATCGTATTCTATAACAAGGTGACGAAGCATGTGAGGTAAGTACAGTGTAGCAAAGGAAGTAGCGAAACGTCATGCCTATAAACCTGAAAACCTAATGTGATTCGCACAAAGGAGAAGAGAAGAAACTACAGAGAGGAAGAAATTACGAAAACAAATAAGAGTATTCAGAGAAAGAACAAAAATTGAAAAGTCATAGAAAGAACCATTTCCACAAGAGCGTAATCGGAATCGAAGCGATTCAGAATTGTTTCCCTTTTCCAGAGGTCGCGTTGAGGTTTGGCAGTAACAGATTGCCAGAGTCGATCCATCTCAACACAGAGGGATTGGATCTGGTTAATGTCCTTCTAGGATGCACGGATACGTCCAAACTGGAAGTGTTGTATGTGAGCGACAGTGAGGGTTTCTGCAGCGAGTTTGATGATGATGGTTCGCGAAATGGAATGGAAGGGAAGGGAAAGGGAAAGAGAAGGGTTTCTGCAACGAGTTTGATGATGATGGTTCGCGAAATGGAAGGGAAGGGAAAGGGAAAGAGAAGGGAAAGGGAGACACAGTGGAAGAGACGAGGGAGAGACGCGAACAGCGAATGAGAGTACCGAGCGGGAGCGAACAGTGAAAGCCTAATTTTTTAGTTTCTATATCGGGTGGTTTTTGACCTGTTATGGAAGCCTAATTTTTTTTCACTTTCTATAACGGTTAATCATTGGAACCGATATGAAAGATGGTTTTTGCACTTTCTATATCGGTTCCTGTGGCAACCGATATCAAAATTGTAATTTTAATTACAAAACTGCCACCGCGTCACTTTTAATATCAGGCCGTTTTTAACCGATATAAATGACAGTTATAAAAGGCATTTTGAGGATCCTTAATACTCGAAATAATAATAAAATATATTGCTTTTCCAAAAAAAATTGCTTGAGGATTTTGCCAATTAACTCTCTCTTTCTTGTTTGTCTTTCCTAATTTGCTTTGGATGTCACTGATCCCAAATCTGAACCGCGAGAAAAGTAGTATGCCTGAATTATGAATTCTTCCCATTTGTTTAATCTTTTCCCTTACAAAATTTGACTAATTTAGATTGTCGTTTAATAGTACAAACCAGTAAGAACGTGTATTCGTGTGGGTGAATTTGTATAAACTGATCAGATTAAGTCAAACTCAAAACTAGAAAAACCAATTATTAAGGGGATGAACGGCCATTCTTTAGAAACTCTCTTAAGCCCATTCTTCATGATGAATTTCGGTGTAGCTGCTAATATTTGTCATCGCCGCACCACTAGCGAATGCTATAAGCGACTTTTCAAAAGGGAGGCTAAATTGAAGTCAGTTCACAAAGAACTAGAGATTAAAAAAAATGTCCATATATATATATATATATATATATATATATATATATATATATATATATATATAAGGAAAAACTCATGTCTTACGTGAACTAGAGATAAACCAAAAAAACTGTATAAAGAATAAAAAATTCCAATCTTACAAACAAATTTGACACTTTGAGTAAGGCCTAAAATCTAATATAATTTCATAGACTATCTTTGAGCTATTGCTCTTAAGAGAGTTTGTAAAGAATGGTCATTTATCAGCATATAAATTTATTTTGTGGTTATGAGTTTGAATCAAAAACCTATTAAAAAAAATATGCCAACTCAAAGTTTATAAAAGTTAGCGAAAAGAAGTTTTTATGTATTTCTTATTGGGGCTTTTCTTATTGATAGTACACGTCGGTATAACCTTTTGGTATTTCGCCTTATCTGAGAATTGTCGAAACTAACGTGCTTTTCATGCGTACCATTTCTTTGAGTACCCTAAGTTTAAGGAATCCCTATGCATTTAATTCCATTCAAAGAGGTAGATTAGGTGTGCAGTGTGTTCCTAACCATGTTTTTGGCATGACCATTTTGGCGTTACTAATCAATCTTTATTGGCATAGTAATAGTGCACCCCACAAAACATGGTTATTCCTATCAAGTTAGTGGGTTGGAGGTTACAAAAGTTGTGAATCTAGATTTTTCTCACTAAAAATAAAAAATGGACAGTGTAGAATTATCTTTTATAAATACCCCTTGTGGGTTTAGGCTCATTGTATACTCATATCTCTCTCTCTCTCTCTCTCTCTCTCTCTCTCTCTCTCTCTCTCTCTCTCTCTCTCTCTCTTTCTCTCGCTCTCTTTATATCTCTATCTCTCTCACTCTTTTTATTTCTCTCTCTCTCTCTCTCTCTCTCTCTCTCTCTCTCTCTAATACCGTCTCTCGCTTTCCCTCTAACTATCCCTCTCTCTCTTGTCAATTTAATGAGTAAGAGGATGCGAAAGATGTGAAGCTAAGGTGTACTCACCGAAAATCCAAATTGGACAGATCAGATTCACCTTGTAAAAAGACCCCTTCTAAGGTTTGGGCTCGTTATATACACATCACACATTCTATAAAGCACTCTCCCTCCATCCCTCTCTCTTTCTAGATATATAAATGTGTATAATATATTTCAATCTCTGTTTGATTTTAATCGTTTTTCTTATCAACCAAACAAATGAAAAATCTAACGTAATCTTTGCAGGGTTTGAAGCAAAAAGAATTGTACCATGTCCGTAAGGAATTGTGAAGTTGTTGTGAAAAGTGATCAGGAACCTATTGAACTTAAAATACTAAAATGGTTAGATCTAAAAAGTTCATAACGAATCAAGCAGATATGAGTGTAGGAAATGTGTGGCTTAGGGGTGTTCGTGGGTCGGTTTGGATCGGATTTGGCCAAATCTGTTGCCCGAACCAATGATAATTATTCGGTTTGGGTTGGTTCGGATTTTACATTTTTACCTCCAAAATCCGAACCAAACCGAACCGATATTGGACGGGTTGGTTTGGATTGGGCTCACGGGTCATTCACTAAAATATTAATTTTCTAAAATATAAAAAACACTTTTTTATGATATTCCAACACTTTAAATAGCTAAAAAAAATTAAAAATCACACGAAATCAAACTCAAATCCACTAATAGTCTTCCCATTCATAGTATTAAAATTTTACAACTTAATCATAAATTATTAAGGTAAAAATTCTAAGCAAATAAAATCGTGTGCATCTAAAATTACAAAATTGTTATGACGTAATATGGGTTGGTTCGGGTTTGCGGATTTGATTTTTAAAATCCGTTGCCCGATCCAAACAACTATGGGTTGGTTTGGATTTGTTCGATTTTGACCCGAACACGAAAAATATCCGAACCAAACATATCGGTTTGGATTGGATCGTGGGTTGGTTTGGATTTGTCTGAACCACTGAACACCCCTAGTGTGGCTGATGAGGGCATTCTGGAATTTCCATTGGTTCCTTCTGCACCATTGGCCATGATTTACTTGCACCCATCAGCTGCATGTTCTCCACTCATAATTGTATGATTCCTTAGGCTTTCCTTATATCTAACTATTTTTAATGCTTTAGGCTCAAGTTGATTAGGTTCCTGATCATTTCTTACAACAATTTCACAGTTCATTATAGACATGGTACAATCCTTTTTGCTTCAAACCCTGCAAAGATTACATTTGATTTCTTAACGTTTTGATTGATAATCAAAAGCATAAGCTAATGATAGATAGAAAGATTTTATATATATATATATATATATAAAAAAGATAGAGTGAGAGAGACATAGAGAGTAAGTAAACATTATAGAATGCCAGATGTGTATATGATAAGCCTAAACCAACTGATGGATGCATGAGATTCATTGTCATGATGGAAAATTACCAATGCCGCTATCTGTTGTTATGCATGTGGCTGCCACATGTACCTTCATTAGGAACATGTGATCATCGATTAAGTGGTCAGCTTATTTTAAAGACTTCTACTCAATGGAACTGCTTGACATATGCACTAGACCTGCTTTGCTCGTTAGTTAGTTCTTCTCATTTTGAGTAATAATTTGGTATTTGTAGTAGTGGAAATTCAAAGTTAAAAAGATCAAGAGGGTAATGGGACTGCTAATTTTGAAATATTTAGTGTCATAATTGTTGAACCAAGGTCAAACACTCTTTGTTTTGAATGATAACAAATTACAATCTGTTTAATAATGGTTATAGTTGAACCAAAGCACAGAGCTGAACCAAAGCACAAGATATCTTAAAGTGTAGCAGATCGGAGGAGAAGCTACTCAAGTGTTCAAGACTTATGTGTTATTTTGCTTTCCATAGGATGCGTGTAAGATCCCGTCACTTCAGTCTTATGACTTTAGTAGTTGAGAGATGATCTTTTACAATAGAACTGTTTTGTTAAAATAGTATTGAGCTAGGCTCTGAAAAATCTTTTATATAAAAGCATGTTAAATAGGTTAGGCACAAATAATGACTAGTGGTTTTAAAGAAAGTTTTTGAATCATGACTTGTTGTTTTTAAAAGAAAGAAATCGATTCATGTCTTCTTGGTTAAAAGCCAACAATTGATTTATGTCTTGATTGGTTTTAAAAGAACTTGTTTTGTAAAAGAAAACAATCGATTGATGACTTTGTGTTTTTAAAGCGAAGAATCGATTTTGGATATGTGTTATAGAGTGCAAAATCGATTTATGGCTTCTATTTTAAAACAAGGAATCGATTATGAACTCTTGATTTTAAAAGAACTCGTTTTGGAAAGAAAACAATCGATTGATGACCTTGTGCATTTAAAACGGTCATATTTTCACAATCCTTATAAATAGGACTTAGGGTTTTCACGATAACACAGAACAACCGACAAATCAAAAAAAAAAGAACTAGACCTCTCACAGTCATATTCATTCTTCACGTTCTTCATCGTTGAATCCAAATCTCTCATCTCTCTCAACTACATCATCGTTATATTGCTTGAGTGATTGGATCCTAGTTTTCATTTGTAATCATCTATACTTGGTTGCTGTGAAATCCTGAGAAGTTTTCTTGGGTAATTCAATCGGGGAGATTGAATTGTAGCGAAATTCTTAGCGGGGAGCTCACTACAAGAATTTCTGCGATTACCGGCGGCCAAAATCCGCCGGTAATGACAAAAATCCGCCAGAAATTGGGCATTACCGGCGGATTTTTTCCGCCGGAAAGGCGCCGGAAATTCACCCGCAGGTAACGGTTACCGGCGGATAATCCGCCGGTAGGTACCGGCGGATTTGTGGCGGTTACCGGCGGATATTCCGCCGGTAACCGCCACAAATCCGTCGGTAAACTATTGCCGTTTAAATTCAAAATCCGCCGGTAATATATCATATCCGCCGGTAATTATTTTTATTACAATAAGAAAAACGTTTTAAATTCGTTTATTTTAAAAAAATAATTTTATTATTATTTGTTAATTAAAATATTTTTTTAATTCATATTAAAACAGTTTTTAATTCGTTTATTTAAAAAAATAGTATTATTATTATTCGTTAATTAAAAAATTTATTATTCAATTAATAAAAATTAAATTAAATTTATAATATAAATGTTAATTAAACATGAATTGAATAACGCTTTAAATGATAAAAAAATTGCATAAACTTTCAAGAATTAAAATATTTATTACAAAATACATATTAAAATATCCTAGATCTAATAAAACTGCTAGTCATAGTAGCGCTGATCAGACGGGTTATTAAACCATGTTTCTAACTCAATGTTGAGGTCTAGATCTGTGTTGATCTGCTGCTGGGACTGCTGGGACTGCTCGGGCTGCTGCTGGGACTGTTGTTGGGGCTGCTGCTGGCATTGCTGTTGGGGCGGCTGCTGGGACTGCTGCTGGGGCGGCTGCTGGGGCGGCTGCATATGCATCTGCAGCTGCATCCCGTAAGGCAGAAATGCAGAGCCGTAAGGCTGCTGCATATCGTAGGGCGGTTGCATCTGCATCTGCATCTGCTGCGGTGGATAAAATGATGATGATGATGGCATAAATGGCCTCGAGTATTGAACGATAGTATCCATCATTTGCTTATAGCGCGCTTCATTTATCCGTTGCAACTCTGCCTGCTGCTCCCGCATCTGCTGCATTTCGTCATTATGTTTTTTCTCTTGGTCGTTCAATTTCTGCGTCAACAGCTCAACATCTCTTATTTCTGAAGACGAAGGGACATAATTGTGACCAGTACTTCTCTCCTCAACGGGATCAATCTCAGTACTGCCACTACTTAGCTGAGTTGCACGATAATTGGTCTGCCATTCATAAAAATTTTCCTGAAAGCAACAAACACCAAGAAATGTATAACCAAATTAGTATGTATATATATGTAATATATAATAGTAATATAATATATAATGAAAACAATATATAAATATAATAAACGTTATTTACCGTGATATTTCTTGATCGTTCCTCAACAAAATCACCAGTCTCCTCCCGCATATGAAGTTGGCAGTGTAACTCAGGCAAAGTAGGTGGCCGACCAAGGCTAGCCTCCTATATATATATACAGTAACTATTTAATATTATTATTATTTTATAAAATATAAAATACGTATGTATATACTATTAAATTTACCATCCGTCTGTAAATTTCAGCAGTGTTGATAGAGCCACCTGTATTTATGCAACCCCCTCTCTCAGAAGCACGATTCTTCTTGGCACTTTCACATATTTTTTTATACTTCTCATCTCCCCATTACACTTGGAGACATTTCCAATCAGAATCGCCAATCCAATCCGGCTGCACCCTTGAATTACGACAACCCCGGAGCATTTCAGAAAATCGATGAGAAGCTCTTGTGTTGAATGCGCTCTCAACTTCTCTCATCGTATCGCTTCTCCATGTAAATTTTTCCTATTTAAACAAATTTACTAGTTAGTAAAAACAAGTTAATCAATTCAACAAAATTAAAAAACTAAATATTAAGTAATTGGAAAAAAACTTACCCTGAATGCAGTCCACATCTTAGACGACGGATCTTTTCTTACCTCCGTCCAATTCTTCCACGGTTTAGTGTAATTTGCTTTTATTATGTCTCTGATTGTGCTAGCCACAATCCTCCCAGGAATAAATCTGTACATAAAAAAGATAAATGTTTCGGTAATAATTTATAAATCAAACAAATATCATTAATAAATAAATTACTTAAGTAGTACTTACTGCTTGCCGACAGCCTTCATCACTATACGACCATCAGATGTAACCTCAACCACCTCATTCTCAATATTATACCTGGTAATCTCGTCCGCATCTGGCGGGGGTGTCACAGTACCAGCTGGAGGCACAAATGGACGACTCAACGTACTAGGTCCGCTGCCATCAGTCGTAGTAGGTAGAGCCGCAAAATCGCCATCAACAACGACACGAGTTACACGACGATGACGACCACGTAAAGAAGTAGCAATCTTCTTAAAAAAACCGGTCGGTGGGGGAATAGGTAGGTCATGATCGGAATCTAATCCTGATGTCATGATGACTGTACGTATCGTATCTATATATATATATATATATATATATATATATATATATATATATATATTACATGATAAATAACAAATAATGAATAACATAAATGATGAATAACATAAATGCTGAATAACATATATACATGATGAATAACATTAACATACATGAATCAAAGTCTGATAAATCTAAATATTAATTATTTCATAACAAATTAATTAGAATACCATTCTTTCTTGAAATCACCATCATCAGATGAGTGAATTCCTGATACACCGACGTGATCGACTGCATCCTCATGATCTGTATCTTCTTCTTCTTCTTCATTAACTTCATCACCAGTGTTTGGCTCATCACATAAACGAGTAATGGGTTCAACTTCAATAACCTCATTTACATTGGACATTTCATCCATTTGATACGCCACGTCTTCCACTGTGTCATCATTTGTCTCAATTCGACCTCTTGGTTTTGTCTTAATTGCGACACACCGACCACGCCGATCAGTCCGTGTTGATGGATAAGAGACATAATAGACTGATCTCACATTTTGTGCAATGACGAACGGATCATACAGTCGATATCTACTATTCATTTTAATGTCCACTGTATTTGTCTTTGGATTAAACTTTGTTCCTCGAGCGGACGAATCGAACCAATTACAATAAAAAACAACCACCTTTGGACTATAATCAAGATATGGGTACGCAAGTTCATATATGTGTTCAACCATGCCATAGAAATCATCTTCGCCTCTCCCAGTGACACCTTTCATGCAAACTCCACTATTGACTGTTTCTCTACCCTCTGTCCATTCCTTAGTGTGAAATTTGTATCCATTGACAAAATATGTGTGCCATTCTTTAACACATCTTCGAGGACCGTCAGATAAGATCCTCAAGTGTAGGTTGGTAGGAGTTGGCGGGAGGGAATACACACATTGCCTAAACCAATATGAACAGAAGATTGGTCTTCACTTACTGCCTCTGATGACAAGAACTCCCTAATAAGAAATTATTAATTAATTGTTATATACAACTACTGTGTAATTTAATTTAATTAAGAGATAGGTCGAGAAATACATACTCAATGAATGGTTGGACCTCGGTACAGTTTATCATAACATGAACATGGGCTGAATTTAACTCTTCTTATGTTAGCCAATGAATGGACTCTTTTCCAGACAGACGACCAGGTAGACAAAAGACAGACAAAGCTAAATGATCTCTTGGACATTCAACGTCTTCCATGTTATTTCTACTACTTGCAGGAGAAAATTCATTCTTGAAATAATAGGAACAAAAATGAGTTGTTTCACGGTGTAAGTAAGAAGAACATATCGATCCTTCAACTCTAGCTTTATTTTTAACTGATCTTTTTGAATCACCCATGAACCTAGAAAATGATATCCATCATTTGTTAATATATAAATCATCTATCTAATTATTAATCTAAATGTTATATATATTTAACTGACCTTTCAAACGGATACATCCATCTGTATTGGATAGGCCCGCCAAGTTTAGCTTCATATGCGAGATGAATAGGAAGATGCTCCATAGAATCAAAGAAACCAAGAGGAAATATTCTCTCCAACTTGCATAAGATAAATGGGATGTCTTGTTCCATTTTTGAAATATCATCCACTTTTAGTATTGCAGAACACAAATTCTTAAAATATTGACTTATTTCAATGAGTGGATTCAAAACGTGTGTTGGCAACGAACTAAAGGCAATAGGAAGTAAGCACTCCATGAATACATGAAAATCATGGCTCTTCATCCCATGTAACCTCCCATGATCCACATCGGAACATCTTGCTAAATTGGAAGAATAACCGTCTGGCATTTTCAACTCAGAAATCCACCGATAAACTGCTTTCGCTTGCTCCGTAGATAAAGTATAATTGCCTTTGGGTTTCAGCGTCCTGCCGTTAGCTTGCTGAACCAATACCAAATCCTTTCGCCTGCAGTAATGATCCACATCCTTCCTAGCCTTCTCATTGTCTTTCGTTTAACCTTTCACGTTCATAACAGTGTTAAATATGTTATCAAAGAAATTCTTTTCAATATGCATTACATCGAGATTGTGTCTCAATAGATTATCTTTCCAATATGGAAGTTCCCAGAAAATACTTTTTTTCGTCCAATTATGCCATTGTCCATAACCATCTGGACGAGAAACAACACCAGCAACCACTTCCACAGGAGGGATATCCTTGACATTGTTCCAAACTTCTTCTGGTGTCAGCCTACGAGGAGGTTCACCTGTTTCAACATTCCCCTTGATGAATGCATATTTTGACTTTCTAAAGGGATGCTCGGTAGGTAAAAACCTACGGTGTGAGTCAAACCATGAAGATTTTCCTCCATATTTAAGAGTAAAAGCCTTTGTGTCAACCATGCAAATTGGACACACCATCTTACCACGTGTCCCCCATCCAGACAACATTCCATACGCAGGAAAGTCATTAATTGTCCACATCAAAGCCGCCCTCATCATGAAATTTTGTCTTCGTGCTGCATCATAAGTTAAAACACCATCCCACAACCTTTTTAGGTCATCAATCAAAGGTTGCAAATATATGTCAATACCAGCTGTTTGATTAGTTGGCCCTGGTATTATAGCATTTAAAAACATGTACGGTTTAGACATACACATTTCAGAGGTAGGTTGTATAGGGTAACAATAACTGGCCAACAAGAATACAGTGTTGCTGACGCTTGTACAAAACGTCGTTTCAACCCAGTTCTTCCAGGATATATTCTATCATACATCCAACTACGATCCATTTTTTGGGTACGTTCCTTAAATATAACATACACAACACAACATATATCACGTGTATTAGAATAATACACATTAGTATGGATATTTTAGATTTGACCAAATATATATAAATGATAATATATTTTTAGTAAAATTTTATTTTACTAAAAAATTTATTTTTTTACAAAAAATGCAAATAACAAACAATTATTATAATTTATTTTATTTTATTTTCGAATAATTTCTATAACACCAATAATTTCCATGAATAAAATTTATCTTATTTTCATGAAAAATTTCGGCTAATAACATCAAATAACATTAAAATAATTTGTTTTTAATTTTACTACAAAATAACTAATAATTTTTCTATTTTTAACTAATTAATAAAATAATTCGTATTTTAAAAATCTCAAAATTTTGAGATAATTATTATTATACAAATAGTGTAAACATAATTTAATTATTACAGAATAAATAAAATTTATTTTATTTTTTTAAAAAACTTATAATTTATAATAACACCAACAAATACATTTAATAACGAATAAATTTGTTAACTAACCGGTAATGCAGTGACTAAACTCCAAACTAACAACTCCAAAGTGGCAACTCCAAAGTGGCAATTTCAATCAACTGCAAAACAAATAATAACAAAAAATATTAAACAACACATATTTAAAAATTAAATATTAACTAAAACAATCCAAATTTAGTTAAAAAACATACCTTAAACAAAACTGACTTCGAAAAGCGTGAATCGAGAGAAAATGAGAAGAAAATAGTGAGAGATTTGGGAGAAAAAGTGAGATTTAGGAGAAAAGAGAGAGAGATTTCGGAGTAGAGAGTGAAGAGTGAGTGAAGAGGAAGTGAGGAGGGGTTGGAATATATAAGGGAAGAGGCGCCAACGGCTATATTCGAAAATCCGCCGGAAATTATGCTTACCGGCGGATATTATGTTTACCGGCGGATACCAACGGATATTTCCCAACGGTCAGAATGTACCGGCGGATTTTATAAATACCGGCGGATTTTGAATTTTTAAAATGTAAATAATATCCGCCGGTAATAGGCGTTACCGGCGGATTGTTTGGCGTGTTGTTACCGGCGGATATTATGTAGCTTACCGGCGGATTTTCAAAATTTAAATAATAATTTTTTTTAAAAGTGGCGGATATATCCGTCGGTAATTGCAATTACCGGCTGATTTTTTTTAAAAATTCTGCGTAAAATATATCCGCCGGTAAGTGAACAAAATCCGCCGGTAATTTAACAGTCGAAATACAATCCGCCGGTAACCTTGTCACATCCGCCAGTAAGATACTGGGGGATCCAGGCCGCCGGTAACGTGCCAAAATCCACCGGTAATTTACCGGCGGACTAAATCCGCCAGAAATTGCCCGCCGGAAATGACTGAAATTCTGGTAGTGGCTTGGGTTCTCAATTTGGGAAAATTAATATTGGTGTGGTAGCTATAAGAAAGTTGCTTGCTTGTAAGACGTTGAATAAGTTCTTCTCATATAGTGGTTATTATCAAGTCCGGATGTTGCAAAGCCGGAGGCCGAGGACGTAGGGCTTTTATCCTGAACCTCATAAAAATCACGGTGTACTTCTTTCCCTTATCTTTACTTTGCTTTTACTGTATACTTGATAATTATCATTGCATTTGATATTACTTCGCGTAGCCTTCAATATCATTGTAATTGTTTCTACCATTGTTATTGCTTACTTAGGTATTGCATATAGTTTAAATCCTCTTTTCCGCAATCAATTTAAACTTGCATTGTTAACTTTTCAAAAATCAAAAAGATTTCAATGTTAGCATATAACCTTATTCACCCCCTCTAAGGTTATCATATAGTCCAACAATTGGTATCAGTAGCTAGAAATTGCATATAGATCTTAACATCTCGCAATTTTTTATTATGGGTTCATTTATGAAAGAGGGGATGTAACGCCCAAATAATTTAATTAAATTATTTAGGTATTTTATTGATATGGTCATATTAAAATAATAATATGATGTTTTATTTAAATCAGGGAGTGGGGTTTAGTAACTAAGCTGAGTAGTAGACGGGGGCCCGTGATCCAAGAGCCCAATGGCATAGGCGCATGAGTGAGAGCCTAGCTAGGGTTTTGGGATCATTTGCGCATTGTTGGAGAAAAAGAAAAGAAAAGAGAGAATTGCGAAGAGAGAAGAGAGGGGGACGGCGCACCAAGGAGAAAGAGGAGAGGAGCTCTGTTGCTGTGGTTCTTTGGAGTTTCGTGCAAAGGGGATCTCGTATTTGGCAAATCTAAGGTAAGGGTGGGTTCTATCTTTATAATAGGGTGTATGATGGGTGTTATGTGGGAGATAGGCCCTATGTTGTCCCTTTTGATGTTGTTCGGTGTTTACTTGGTGATGTTCATGATGATTGAATTGGTGCTTGATGATTGGTCATGGTGAAAATCGAAAATTTGGTCCCTAGGCGCCATGGGCGCCATTGATGTGGTGTCGCATATGTTTGTTGTTGTCCTGGTTGCTGGAAACGGCGCCCTGCTCCTGGGTGCCGTGTCTGTTTTGCATTTGGTTCCTGCTGAAGGCGCCCTGTTGCTGGGCGCCGAGCCAGTTGCTGTATGGTTGCTGAATGTGGCGCCCTAGGCGCCCAGTAGTGGTTCTGTGTTGTTGCTGGAAGTGGCGCCCTAGGCGCCGAGTGCTGGTTGTTGTGCTGAAAATGGCGCCCTAGGCGCCCAGTCCCTGTGTGACTGCTGAAACTGGCGCCCTAGGCGCCCTGTGCTGGTGTTATGTTGTTGTTGTCTTGGTTGTTGGAATAGGCGCCCTGCTCCCGGGCGCCACGTCTATCCGTGTTGCTGTTGTGCTAGGCGCCCTGCTCTTGGGCGCCAAGTCTGTTGTCGTTGCGATTGTGCTAGGCGCCCTGCTCCTCGGCGCCAATTCTGATGTTGCTGCTGGTGTGCTAGGCGCCCTGCTCCTGGGCGCCAAGTCTGTTGTTGCTGCTGTTGTGCTAGGCGCCCTGGTCATGGGCGCCATGTCAGTCCGTGTTGCCATTGTGCTAGGCGCCCCGCTCCTGGGCGCCATGTCTGTTTGTGCTGCTGTTTCACTAGGCGCCCTGTTGCTGGGCGCCAGTTCCTGTGGTGTTGCTGTTTCACTAGGCGCCCTGTTGCTGGGCGCCAGTTTCTGTTGTTGCTGTTGCCTGCTAGGCGCCCTGTTGCTGGGCGCCAGTTTCTGTTGTTGCTGTTGCCTGCTAGGCTCCCTGTTGCTGGGCACCAGTTTCTGTTTGTTGCAGATGCTGCTAGGTACCCTGTTGCTGGGCGCCAGTTCCTGTTGTGTTGCTGTTGCACTAGGCGCCTAGTTGCTGGGCGCCAGTTCCTGCTGGATGATGTTGCCTGTTGGCGCCCTGTTGCTGGGCGCCAGTTTCTGCCAAGTTGTGGTCGTTTCAGGTGATGTAAATTGTCGTTGTTTTCGGTGTTGTAAAGTTGTTGTTTGATGTTGTAAACTTATTGGTGTCTTTGGGGTCGGTGATTGTTGGTCAAGTTGTTGGACTGTCCTATAGGTGTAGGTGTTATTGGTGATGATTGGTGTTGTTGGTGATGATATAACAGGTGATGTGCCTATTTTATTAGCTAAGGTGATAGGTGATGGGTCTATGACCATTTGTTGATATTGGTGTTGTTGTGTCAATTAAATGACTGTTGTTGTTAATTGTCCCTGGTGCATTGTTCATGGTGTCGCATATATTGGATATGCATTATTTTGGTGATGATGGCTTCGGCCTTTTAGCTATAGGTGATGATACAGGTGATGATGCCCTTATTGGCTATGTTATTGGTGATGATTGGTACCACATGCATATACCCGTTGGTGTGGGTTGCATCTCATTCATTTACTCATGATATTGATGATGATTCTTGGTGATTGTAATTTGATGTTGTTGTGAAGTGGTGGATATAGTTGTCGTAACTCTAGCATATTGCCTATCATATATGCTATTATAATGTTAGATATCTCACCCCTTCTGTTTGAATGTTACCCCTATGCTGGTAACGTGCAGGTGATTGCGAATGAAGGCATGTCTACCTTCGCTAGTAGAGTCGGTGTCGTCGCTCTGATACGTAGCACTCGGGGGGATGAACGCTAGTTTTATTAGTTGTCTTTAATATTTAATTTCTGAAGTTTTATGGTGATGTTATGACTATTCGTTTGAAACCTTTATTTTATTCTGCTGCGTGGTGATGGAATTACTACTATGTATCGTACTATTTTAATGGTGAATTTTATTATTGGCGTGTGATGTTTTATTGGTGTAAATGTGGCATCCCTTGTGGGTGTAGTGAAAAATGTTTTTGAAACTCTGATTTTTGTCAAAAGTTTACCGGGTAGAAAAGGGGTGTTACATTAGTGGTATCAGAGCAGTTTCGGTCTGTTCGGCCAAGTTGTCAAATTATTGTGTCATTGACGATCAAGTATTGTCAATTAGTTCTAACTGTTGCTTATGATTGTAGTGATTAGTTGAGATGGCTGGAAGGAACGATGCTGCTATTGCTGCTGCGTTGGCTGCTATGGCTCAGGCCGTGGAGGGTCAACAGAATGCTGGTGAGAATGCTGGGTCTCGTAGTTTGGCTACCTTTCAGAGAGAGAATCCGCCTACCTTCAAGGGCAGGTATGATCCCGATGGGGCTTTAGCTTGGTTGAAAGAGATGGAGAGGATCTTTCGTGTGATGGATTGCACTCCGGCACAGAAGGTCCGTTATGGTACGCATATGCTGGCCGAAGAGGCCGATGACTGGTGGTTAGAGGCTAGGCAGAGATTGGAGACTGCAAACGAAGAGATCACTTGGGCTGTGTTCCGCAGGGAGTTTATGAGAAAATACTATCCGGAGGATGTCCGAGGTAAGAAAGAGATTGAGTTCCTTGAGTTGAAACAAGGGAATATGTCCGTGACTGAGCATGCTGCTAAGTTCGTGGAATTAGCAAAGTTTTACCCGCATTACAGTGAGGCTACTGCTGAGTTTTCCAAGTGCATTAAGTTTGAGAATGGGCTGTGGCCTGAGATTAAGAAGGCGATTGGTTACCAGAAGATCCGTGTTTTCTCCGACTTGATTGATAGCTGCAGAATTTATGAGGAAGATAACAATGTTCACTACAAGATTATGAATGAGAAGAGGAGTAAATTTCAAAGTCGTGGTAAGCCGTATGATGTTCCTACTGGTAAGGGTAAACAGAAAGCTGCTGTTGGCAAGAAGACTAGTGGGGGAGATGCTCCTGCTAGCATTGTATGTTACAAATGTGGCAGAGCTGGTCACAACAGTAACGTGTGCAAAGCTGAAGTGAAGAAGTGTTACCATTGTGGTAAGGAGGGTCATGTGGTGGCTGAGTGTGAGCGTAAGGAGGTGGTCTGCTACAACTGTGGTGAAGGAGGGCACATTAGTACGCAGTGTCCGAAGCCAAAGAAAGAACGGTCCAGTGGAAAAGTGTTCGCTTTAGCAGGTGAAGAGCCTACTGAAGATGATGGACTTATTAGAGGTACGTGCTTCATTAATGGTACTCCTTTAAAATCTATTGTTGATACTGGTGCTACTCATTGCTTTATTGCTGCTGATTGTTGTAAGAAATTGGGTCTTGTATTGTCTTCTATGAATGGAGAGATGGTTGTCGACACTCCAGCTAAGGGGTCGGTAACTACTTCTCTGGTGTGTTCTCAGTGTCCCTTGTCGATCTTCGACAGAGACTTTGTTGTGGATTTTGTTTGTTTGCCGTTGAGCGGATTGGATGTAATCTTGGGTATGAACTGGTTAGAGCATAACCATGTCCATATTAATTGTCGTAGCAAGTCAGTGAGTTTTGAAGGAGAGGAGTCTGGTCTGTTATCCGCTGGTCAGTTGCAGAAGTTGATGAAGGAAGGAGTTCAGTTATTTTCGCTGATGGCATCGTTGTCTATTGAGAATCAAGCTATCATTGAAGAGTTGCAGGTGGTGCGAGAGTTTCCTGATGTTTTCCCTGATGAGATTCCAAGTGTGCCGCCAGAAAGGGAAGTTGAATTCTCTATTGATCTTGTACCTGGTACCAGACCTGTTTCTATGGCACCGTACAGGATGTCCGCATCTGAATTGTCTGAGTTGAAGAAGCAACTTGAGGATCTGCTTGAGAAGAAGTTTGTGAGGCTGAGTGTATCGCCGTGGGGAGCTCCTGTGTTGTTAGTTAAGAAGAAGGATGGTAGTATGAGACTCTGTGTGGACTATCAGCAGTTGAATAAGGTGACAATTAAGAACAAGTATCCACTTCCGAGGATAGACGATTTGATGGATCAGTTGGTGGGTGTTCAAGTATTCAGTAAGATTGATTTGAGATCAGGTTATCATCAGATCAAGGTGAAGGACCAAGATATTCTGAAGACGGCTCTCAGAACCCGATATGGTCATTATGAGTATTTGGTGATGCCATTCGGTGTTACCAACGCACCTGGAGTATTTATGGAATATATGAATCGTATATTTCATACTTACTTAGACCGGTTTGTAGTGGTGTTCATCGATGACATTCTGATTTACTCTAAATCGGAGGAAGAGCACGCCGAGCATCTGAGGTTAGTATTGGAGGTACTGAAGGAAAAGAAGCTGTATGTGAAGTTGTCAAAGTGTGAGTTCTGGTTGAAGGAAGTGAGTTTTCTCGGTCATGTCATTTCTGGTAGTGGTATTGCAGTGGATCCGTCGAAAGTAGAAGCAGTGTTGAATTGGGAAGCTCCGAAATCGGCTACTGAAATTAGAAGCTTTTTGGGATTGGCCGGCTATTATAGAAGATTCATTGAAGATTTTTCTAAATTAGCACTTCCGTTAACTCAGTTAACCTGCAAAGGAAAGGCTTTCATTTGGGACGCCCGTTGTGAAGAAAGTTTCGTGGAATTGAAGAAGAGGTTGACAACGTCTCCTGTCTTGACGTTGCCCAATCCGAAAGGGTCGTTTGTGGTGTATTGTGATGCTTCAAAAATGGGTTTAGGTGGTGTGTTTATGCAAGATGGGAAGGTTATTGCGTATGCATCGAGACAGTTAAGAGTTCATGAGAAGAATTATCCCACTCATGACTTGGAATTAGCTGCAGTCGTCTTTGTGCTGAAGATTTGGAGGCACTATCTCTATGGTTCCAGATTTGAGGTGTTTAGTGACCATAAGAGCTTGAGGTATTTGTTTGACCAGAAGGAGTTGAATATGAGACAACGACGATGGTTGGAGTTGTTGAAGGACTATGATTTCGGTTTGAACTATCACCCAGGCAAAGCTAATGTCGTGGCCGATGCTTTGAGCTGGATGACTTTGCATATGTCGGCAATGATGGTTAAGGAGTTAGAGCTGATTGAGGAGTTCAGAGATATGAGTCTGGTTTGTGAAGTGATGCCTCAGAGTGTTAAGTTAGAGATGTTGAAGATTGGTAATGATTTTCTAAACAGCATCAGAGAGGCCCAGAAATCAGATGTTAAACTGGTAGACTTGACGGTCGAGATTGATCGATCTGAGAATGAGGATTTCAGGTTGGATTCCCAAGGTGTGTTGAGGTTCCGTGGTAGGATTTGCATTCCTGATGATGCAGACATGAAGAGGGCCATTCTTGAAGAGAGTCACAGAAGTAAGTTGAGTATTCATCCGGGAGCTACGAAGATGTACCAAGACCTGAAGAAGTTGTTTTGGTGGCCTGGCATGAAGCGAGATGTGGCGCAATTCGTTTATGCATGTTTGACTTGCCAGAAGTCAAAGGTTGAGCATCAGAAGCCTGCTGGATTGATGCAACCGTTAGAAATTCCAGAGTGGAAATGGGATAGCATTTCGATGGACTTTGTGACGGGATTGCCTAATACTGCGAAAGGGTATGATGCAATTTGGGTGATTGTTGACAGGTTAACAAAATCGTCTCACTTTGTTCCTATCAGCATCACGTATCCGGTGTCGAAGTTGGCGGAGATTTATATCCTGGAGATTGTGAAGCTTCATGGAGTTCCTATGAGTATTGTTTCGGATAGAGATCCGAGGTTCACTTCAGATTTCTGGAAGAGTTTGCAAGAGAAGTTGGGGTCTAAGTTGAGGTTGAGTTCGGCATATCATCCTCAGACAGATGGTCAGTCAGAGAGGACAATTCAGTCATTAGAAGATTTGTTGAGGGCTTGTGTTTTGGAGCAAGGAGGTTCGTGGGATTCCTACCTTCCACTGATAGAGTTCACGTATAACAACAGTTACCATTCTAGTATTGGGATGGCACCTTTTGAAGCATTATATGGTCGGAAGGCTGTGTTGGTATGAGTCTGTAGAGAGTGTGGTGCTTGGACCGGAGATTGTTCGAGAGACAACTGAAAAAGTGAAGTTGATTCGTGAGAAGATGAAGGCTTCACAGAGTCGACAGAAGAGTTATCACGACAAGTGGAGGAAAGATTTAGAGTTTCAAGCTGGTGAGCATGTATTTTTGAGAGTCACTCCAGTGACCGGTGTTGGACGTGCTTTGAAGTCTAAGAAGCTCACTCCTCGTTTCATTGGTCCTTATCAGATTTCAGAGAGAGTCGGGAACGTTGCATATAGTGTGGCTTTACCGCCTAACCTTTCGAATTTGCATGACATGTTCCATGTGTCGCAACTTCGGAAGTACATTTCAGACCATCTCATGTAATCCGCATGGATGAGGTGGAGGTACGGGATAATCTCACGGTGGAGACGATGCCTGTACGAATCGAAGATCATGAGGTGAAAATTCTAAGAGGCAAGGAGATTGCGTTGGTGAAAGTAGTCTGGCTAGGAGCTGCCGGAGAGAGCATGAGTGGGAGCTGGAGAGCAAGATGCGGGAATCCTCTCCCGAGCTGTTTGAATCGGGTAAATTTCGAGGACGAAATATTCTAAGTGGGGGAGAGTTGTAACGCCCAAATAATTTAATTTTTTATTTAATTAAATTATTTAGGTATTTTATTGATATGGTCATATTAAAATAATAATATGATGTTTTATTTAAATCAGGGAGTGGTGTTTAGTAACTAAGCTGAGTAGTAGACGGGGGATCGTGATCCAAGGGCCCAATGGCAGAGGCGCATGAGTGAGAGCCTAGCTAGGGTTTCGGGATCATTTGCGCATTGTTGGAGAAAAAGAAAAGAAAAGAGAGAATTGCGAAGAGAGAAGAGAGGGGGACGGCGCACCAAGGAGAAAGAGGAGAGGAGCTCTGTTGCTGTGGTTCTTTGGAGTTTCGTGCAAAGGGGATCTCGGATTCGGCAAATCTAAGGTAAGGGTGGGTTCTATCTTTATAATAGGGTGTATGATGGGTGTTATGTGGGAGATAGGCCCTATGTTGTCCCTTTTGATGTTGTTCGGTGTTTATTTGGTGATGTTCATGATGATTGAATTGGTGCTTGATGATTGGTCATGGTGAAAATCGAAAATTTGGTCCCTAGGCGCCATGGGCGCCATTGATGTGGTGTCGCATATGTTTGTTGTTGTCCTGGTTGTTGGAAACGGCGCCCTGCTCCTGGGCGCCGTGTCTGTGTTGCATTTGGTTCCTGCTGAAGGCGCCATGTTGCTGGGCGCCGAGCCAGATGCTGTATGGTTGCTGAATGTGGCGCCCTAGGCGCCCCGTAGTGGTTCTGTGTTGTTGTTGGAAGTGGCGCCCTAGGCACCCAATGCTGGTTGTTGTGCTGAAAATGGCGCCCTAGGCGCCCAAAACCTGTGTGACTGCTGAAACTGGCGCCCTAGGCGCCCTGTGCTGGTGTTATGTTGTTGCTGTCTTGGTTGTTGGAATAGGCGCCCTGCTCCTGGGCGCCATGTCTATCTGTGTTGCTGTTGTGCTAGGCGCCCTGCTCCTGGGCGCCAAGTCTGTTGTCGTTGCGGTTGTGCTAGGCACCCTGCTCCTGGGCGCCAATTCTGATGTTGCTGCTAGTGTGCTAGGCGCCCTGCTCCTGGGCGCCAAGTCTGTTGTTGCTGCTGTTGTGCTAGGCGCCCTGGTCATGGGCGCCATGTCAGTCTGTGTTGTCGTTGTGCTAGGCGCCCCGCTCCTGGGCGCCATGTCTGTTTGTGTTGCTGTTTCACTAGGAGCCATGTTGCTGGGCGCTAGTTCCTGTGGTGTTGCTGTTTCACTAGGCGCCCTGTTGCTGGGCGCCAGTTTCTGTTGTTTCTGTTGCCTGCTAGGCGCTCTGTTGCTGGGCGCCAGTTTCTGTTGTTGTTGTTGCCTGCTAGGCGCCCTGTTGCTGGGCGCCAGTTTCTGTTTGTTGCTGATGCTGCTAGGCGCCCTGTTGCTGGGCGCCAGTTCCTGTTGTGTTGCTGTTGCGCTAGGCGCCCTGTTGCTGGGCACCATTTCCTGCTGGATGATGTTGCCTGTTGGCGCCCTGTTGCTGAGCGCCAGTTTCTGCCAAGTTGTTGTCGTTCCAGGTGATGTAAATTGTCGTTGTTCTCGGTGTTGTAAAGTTGTTGTTTGATGTTGTAAACTTATTGGTGTCTTTGGGGTCGGTGATTGTTGGTCAAGTTGTTGGACTGTCCTATAGGTGTAGGTGTTATTGGTGATGATTGGTGTTGTTGGTGATGATATAACAGGTGATGTGCCTATTTTATTGGCTAAGGTGATAGGTGATGGGTCTATGACCATTTGTTGATATTGGTGTTGTTGTGTCAATTAAATGACTGTTGTTGTTAATTGTCCCTGGTGCATTGTTCATGGTGTTCCATATATTGCATATGCATTATTTTGGTGATGATGGCTTCGGCCTTTGAGCTATAGGTGATGATGCCCTTATTGGCTATGTTATTGGTGATGATTGGTACCACATGCATATACCCGTTGGTGTGGGTTGCATCTCATTCATTTACTCATGATATTGATGATGATTCTTGGTGAATGTAATTTGATGTTGTTGTGAAGTGGTGGATATAGTTGTCGTAACTCTAGCATATTGCCTATCATATATGCTATTATAATGTTAGATATCTCACCCCTTCTGTTTGAATGTTACCCCTATGCTGGTAACGTGCAGGTGATTGCGAATGAAGGCATGTCTACCTTCGCTAGTAGAGTCGGTGTCGTCGCTCTGATACGTAGCACTCGGGGGGATGAACGCTAGTTTTATTAGTTGTCTTTAATATTTAATTTCTGAAGCTTTATGGTGATGTTATGACTATTCGTTTGAAACCTTTATTTTATTCTGCTGCGTGGTGATGGAATTACTACTATGTATCGTACTATTTTAATGGTGAATTTTATTATTGGCGTGTGATGTTTTATTGGTGTAAATGTGGCATCCCTTGTGGGTGTAGTGAAAAATGTTTTTGAAACTCTGATTTTTGTCAAAAGTTTACCGGGTAGAAAATGGGTGTTACAACTGGTACTGATGGTGAAACAGATGAAGAAGAGGAGGTTGCAAATTTTGTTTGTCTTATGACAAATGACACCCCTGAGGCTACATGGGACAAGCTTGACACTGATAGTGAAACAGATGACGAAGAGAAGACTGCCAATGTTGTTTGTCTTATGGCAAATGACACCCCTAAGGTTCGTCAGTCATCCAAGAAGAAAAATGTGTGGATGGTTGACAGTGGGTGCTCGAGACATTTGACTGGTGATGCCCCACTATTCTTGATGTTGGGCAACAAACTCAGTGGATCTGTGAAGTTTGCCAACAATGAATCTGCTCAAGTGATAGGTAAAGGTTGTGTGGGTAAGGAAAACACATTCAAGATTAAAAATGCTTTACTAGTTGATGGTGTGAAATTTAACTTGCTAAGTGTCAGTCGATTATGTGATAGTGATTTTGATGTGTATTTTTCAGTTGATAAGTGTGTTATCACTCGTAGGACTTCTAAACGTCATACTACTGGCTTTCGAGAAAATAATGTGTATTATATTGATTTTGACAATGCGAGTAATGATATTGTATGCATGCCTTCCTTGCTTGATGATGTGAATCTGTGCCATAGACATCTAGGACATGCTAGTATAGAACTTTTATCTAAGTTGTGAAAGAATGAGCATGTTAGAGGTCTACCCAAGCTGAAGTATGAAAACGGTCAATTATGTAATGCATATCAGCTGGGTAAGTTGCATAGATCTTCCTTCAATCCAAAACCTGTTATTTCCACTAACAATGTGCTTGAATTGCTCCATCTCTATTTATTTGGTAAGATTGATGTTGTAAGTCTAGGGGGGTCCAAGTATGTCTTCGTGATTGTAGATGATTATTCTAGGTGTACTTGGGTCATTCTACTTGCAAATAAAAGTGATGCTTTTAATGAGTTTGTTAAGTTGTGCAGAAAGTTGCAGAATGAGAAAAGCTTAACCATCAAGGAAATTAGAAGTGATCTTGGAGGAGAGTACGAAAATTCATCATTCAGGACTTGGTGTGAAAAGTATGGTGTTCATCATAACTTTTCAGCTCCAAGGACTCCTCAACAAAACGGTGTGCTGGAAAGGATGAATAGAACCATACAAGAGATGAGCAAAACAATGTTGAACGAGCACAACCTTCCCAAATATTTTTGGGGTCATGCAGTTGATACAGCATGTCACGTGCTAAACCGGGTATACCTGAGGCCATCTCTTAACAAGACGCCATACGAGTTGTGGAATGGTAAAGCTCCAAATATTTCATACTTCAAGGTTTTTGGAAGTAACTGCTTCATTCTCAACACAAAGGATAAGTTGGGTAAGTTTGATGCAAAATCAACTGAAGGTGTTTTTATGGATTATTCAAGTCATAGTAGAGCATATATTGTTTACAATAAAATTGATAAATGTATGCAAGAATCAATACATGTTTCTTTTGATGAGACTAACCCGTTTGCTAAGAAAGTTGATGATGAGGATGAAGTGGTTGAAATGATCAAAGACAGAATGCCTGAATCAACCAGTGAAAGTATGGAAGAAGACGAGGTGAAAGTGGAACCTCAAAAAAAACCTGAAGTGGAACGAGCACCCCAAGACATCGATGACCATCTCCATGGAAGAACACATGATGATTTGCCCAAGACTTGGAAATCAGTTCGAGATCATCCCAGGGAGCAAATTATTGGTAGTCCATCAAAGGGGGTAACCACTCGTTCTTCTCTTAATCATTTATGCTTTCATAGTGCTTTTGTCTCTCAGATAGTTTCTAATAATATTAAGGAAACTTTATGTGATCCAGAATGGGTTGTGTCAATGCAAAAGGAACATGAACAATTTGAACGGAACAAAGTTTGGCATTTAGTTGAAAAACCTGTTGATAGAACCATCATTGGTACTAAATGGGTTTTTCCCAACAAACTTGATGAAACTGATGTTATTTTATTAAATAAAAGTCGTTTAGTTGTTTAAGGTTTTAACCAAATCGAAGGGGTGGATTTTGAAGAAACTTTTGCTCCGGTGGCTAGGTTGGAGTCCATTCGTATAATACTAGCCTTTGCTAGTTACATGGACTTCAAACTACACCAAATGGATGTCAAGAGTGCCTTCCTAAATGGTTTTTTAGAAGAGGAAGTATATGTAAAACAACCCCCTGGTTTTGAAGATTTTAAAAAACCAAACCATGTTTTCAAACTTGACAAAGCACTTTATGGATTAAAACAAGCTCCTAGAGCTTGGTATGAGAGACTGAGCAAACATTTAATTGCAAATGGTTTCAAAAAGGGTAAGATTGATTCTACCTTATTCCTTAAAACCAAGGGCAAACATATAATTGTAGTTCAAATTTATGTCGATGATATTATTTTTGGGTCCACTAATGATGATCTGTGCAAGGAGTTTTCTGAAATGATGACTAGCGAGTTTGAGATGAGCATGATGGGGGAGTTGGACTTCTTTTTGGGACTTCAAGTGAAGCAAATGAAGGAAGGAATCTTCATCTGTCAAAACAAGTTCTCGAAGGAGCTACTAAAGAAGTTTGACATTAGTGATGCAAAGGAGATTGGTACTCCCATGGCGACTGCAACAAAGTTGGAAAAGGACGAGCAAGGTAAACCAGTAAACGAAACGATGTATCGAGGTATGATGGGTAGTCTCTTGTATTTAGCTGCTTCTCGACCTGATATTATGTTTGTTGTGTGCTTGTGTGCTCGATTTCAAGCATGTCCCAAAGAATCACATTTAAAAGCTGTAAAACATATTCTTAGATATGTTAAGGGAACCACAGATTTTGGACTGTGGTACCCGAAATCGAGTCAGTTTGCTTTGGTTGGTTTCTGTGATGCTGATTTTACTGGATGTACATTAGATAGGAAGAGTACTAGTGGAACCTGTCATTTCTTAGGGCCTTGTTTGACCTCCTGGTCTAGTAAAAAACAGAACAGTGTTGCTTTGTCCACCGCTGAAGCCGAATATGTGGCGGTTGGAAATTGCGTTGCACAAGTTCTGTGGATGAAACAGACTTTGGAGGATTTTGGTTTGTTATATAACAATGTGCCAGTCCTATGTGATAACACTAGTGCCATTAACATTGCTAAGAACCTCATCCAACACTCTAGAACTAATCATATAGAAATAAGGCATCATTTCATTAGAGACCATGTTTCTAAGGGGAGCATAGCATTGAATTTTGTAGGCACCGATGACCAACTAGCGGACATCTTCACGAAACCATTAGCCGACGCTCAATTTTGTAAGATCCGGAGAGAGCTCGGTATGCTTGATTTTTCCAGCCTGTATTGTGATTATGTGATGTATTTTTGAGGTGCTATGTGCTTGTTATATCATATGCTATGTGTCTTGTGTGTCTTCCCTTCTTTTTGATGAAAACAAAGGGGGAGAAAGACTTGCTGCTTATTGCATTGCATTGTTATTTTTTTATGCTTATGCTTAGGGGGAGCTTATGCCGTTGTTTCTTGTTTATCGCCTCCCTAAGCATAAGGTAACTTGTTATCATAAAAAAGGTGGAGTTTGTTGAACCAAGGTCAAACACTCTTTGTTTTGTATGATAACAAATTACAATATGTTTACTAATGGTTATAGTTGAACCAAAGCACAAGGCTGAACCAAAGCACATGATATCTTAAAGTATAGCAGATCGGAGGAGAAGCTACTCAAGCGTTCAAGACTTATGTATTATTTTGCTTTCCATAGGACTCGTGTAAGATCCCGTCACTTCAGCCTTATGACTTTAGTAGTTGAGAGATGATCTTTTAAAATAGAACTGTTTTGTTAAAATAGTATTGAGCTAGGCTCTGAAAAATCTTTTATATAAAAGCATGTTAAATAGGTTAGGCACAAATAATGACTAGTGGTTTTAAAGAAAGTTTTTGAATCATGACTTGTTGTTTTTAAAAGAAAGAAATCGATTCATGTCTTCTTGGTTTAAAGCCAACAATCGATTTATGTCTTGATTGGTTTTAAAAGAACTTGTTTTGGAAAGAAAACAATCGATTGATGACTTTGTGTTTTTAAAGCAAAGAATCGATTTTGGATATGTGTTATAGAGTGCAAAATCGATTTATGACTTCTATTTTAAAACAAGGAATCGATTATGAACTCTTGGTTTTAAAAGAACTCGTTTTGGAAAGAAAACAATCGATTGATGACCTTGTGCATTAAAGCAAAGAATCGATTTTGCTCTCTATTTTAAAGAGAACAAAATCGATTGGTGACATCCTTCCTCAAAGCTAGAAATCGATTTTCAAACTGTTTTTTGGAAGCACAACTTGTTTTTGAAGCTAGCAATCGATTCCTCCCTTATTTCATTAAAGCTAGCAATCGATTTCTCTCTTATTTCATTAAGCAAGAAATCGATTTCTCTCCTACTTCTTTTAAGCAATCAATCAATTTATTTCTTATCAAATTAGTGTTAAAAATTGCTTCAACGGTCATATTTTCACAATCCATATAAATAGGACTTAGGGTTTTCACGATAACACAGAACAACCGACAAATAGAAAAAAAAAGAACTAGAACTCTCACAATCATATTCATTCTTCACGTTCTTCATCGTTGAATCCAAATCTCTCATCTCTCTCAACTACATCATTGGTATATTGCTTGAGTGATTGGATCCTAGTTTTCATTTGTAATCATCTATACTTGGTTGTTGTGAAATCCTGAGAAGTTTTCTTGGGTAATTCAATCGAGGAGATTGAATTGTAGCGAAATCCTTAGCGGGGAGCTTGGGTTCTCAATTTGGGAAAATTGAGATTGGTGTGGTAGCTATAGGGAAGTTGCTTGCTTGTAAGACGTTGAAGAAGTTCTTCTCATATTGTGGTTATTATCAAGTCCGAAGGTTCTAAAGGCGGAGGCCGAGGACGTAGGGCTTTTATTCCGAACCTCGTAAAAATCCCGGTGTACCTCTTTCCCTTATCTTTACTTTGCTTTTACTGTATACTTGTTAATTATGATTGTATTTGATATTACTTCGCGTAGCCTTCAATATCACTGTAGTTGTTTCTACCATTGTTATAGCTTGCTTAGGTATTGCATATAGTTTAAATCCTCTTTTCCGCATTCGATTTAAACTTGCATCGTTAACTTTCCGAAAATCAAAAAGATTTCAATTTTAGCATATAACCTTATTCACCCCCCTCTATGGTTTTCATATAGTCCAACAATAAATGATTGGTTTTTGATATGATGTGCTATTGGATGTAATGGTTTTTGAGTATCCTTAATACTCAAAATAATAATAAAGTATATTGCTTTTCCAAAAAAAACTGCTTGAGAATTTTGCCAATAAACTCTCTCTTTCTTGTTTATCTTTCCTAATTTGCTTTGGATGTCAATGATCCCAAATCTGAACCGCGAGAAAAGTAGTAAGCATGAATTATGAATTCTTCCCATTTGTTTAATGTTTTCCCTTACAAAATTTGATTAATTTAGATTGTCATTTAATAGTACAAACCAGTAAGACCGTGTATTCATGTGGGTGAATTCGCATAAACCGATCAAATTAAGTTGAACTCAAAACTAGAAAAACCAATTTATAAGGGGATTGATGGCCATTCTTTATAAACTCTCTTAAGCCCATTCTTCATGATGAATTTCGGTGTAGCTGCTAATATTTGTCATCGTCACACCACTAGCCAATGGTATAAGCGACTTTTCAAAAGGGAGGCTAAATTGAAGTCTGTTCGCAATGAACTAGAGATTAAAAAAAATCCATGTGTGATAGATACATATATATCAGGAAAAACTCATTTCATACGTGAACTAGAGATAAACCAAAAAAAGCTTTATAAAGAATAAAAAATTCCAACCTTACAAACAAATTTGACACTTTGAGTAAGGCCTAAAATCTAATATCATTTCATAGAGTATCTTTGAGCTATTGCTCTTAAGAGAGTTTGTAAATAATGGTCATCTATCAGCATAATAATTTATTTTGTGGTTATGAGTTTGAATCAAAAACCTATTAAAAAAAATGCCAACTCAAAGTTTATAAAAGTTAGCGAAAAGAAGTTTTCATGTGATTCTTATTGGGGCCTTTCTTATTGGTAGTACACGTCAGTATAACGTTTTGGTATTTGGTCTTATCTGAGAACTGTCTAAACTAACGTACTTTTCATGCGTACCATTTCTTTGAGTACACTATGTTTAAGGAATCCCTATGCATTTAATTCCCTTCGAAGAGGTCGGTTAGGTGTGCAGTGTGTTGTTAACCATGTTTTTGGCGTGACCACTTTGGCGTTACTAATCAATCTTTACTGGCATAGTAATAGTGCACCCCACAAAACATGGTTATTCCTATCAAGTTAGTGGGTTGGAGGTTACAAAAGTTGAGTCTAGATTGTTCTCACTAAAAATAAGAAATGGACAGATTAGAACTATCTTTTATAAATACCCCTTGTGGGTTTAGGCTCATCGTATACTCATCTCTCTCTTTCTCTCTCTCTCTCTCTCTCTCTCTCTCTCTCTCTCTCTCTCTCTCTCTCTCTCTATATATATATATATATATATATATATCTCTATCTCACTCTTTCTCTTTTTCTTTCCCTTTCTCTCTGTCTCTCTCTCTAATACTATCTCTCTCTCTTTCCCTCTAACTATCCCTCTCTCTCTCTCTTGTCAATTTAATGGGCAAGAGGTTGCGAAAGATGTGAAGCTAAGGTGTACTCACAGAAAATCCAAATTGGACAAATCAGATTCACCTTGTAAAAAGACCCCTTCTAAGGTTTAGGCTTGTTATATACACATCACACATTCTATAATGTACTCTCTCCCCCTCCCTCTCTCTTTCTAGATATATAAATGTGTATAATATATTTCAATCTCTGTTTGATTGTAATCGTTTTTCTTATCAACCAAACAAATGAAAAATCTAACGTAATCTTTGCACGGTTTGAAGAAAAAAGAATTGTACCATGTCCATAAGGAATTGTGAAGTTGTTGTGAAAAGTGATCAGGAACCTATTGAACTTGAACCTAAAATATTAAAATGGTTAGATCTAAAGAATTCATAAGGAGTCAAGCAGATATGAGTGTAGGAAATGTTACTGATGAGTGCATTCTGGAATTTCCATTGGTTCCTTCTGCACCGTTGGCCATGATTTACATGCACCCATCAGCTGCGTGTTCTCCACTCATAATTGTATGATTCCTTAGGCTTTCCTTATATCTAACCATTGTTAATCTTTTAGGTTCAGGGTTATTAGGTTCTTGATCATTTCTTACAACAATTTCACAGTTCATTATAGACATGGTACAATCCTTTTTGCTTCAAACCCTGCAAAGATTACATTTGATTTCTTAATGTTTTGATTGATAATCAAAAGCATAAGCTAATCATAGATAGAAGGATATTATATATAAATATATATATATATATATATATATATATATATATATATATAAAAGATAGAGTGAGAGAGGCATAGAGAGTAAGTATACATTATAAAATGTTGGATGTGTATATGAGAAGCCTAAACCAACTGATGGATGCATGGGATTCATGGTCATGGTGGAAAATGACCAATGCCGCTCTCTGTTGTTATGCATGTGGCTGCCACATGTACTTCCATTAGGAACATGTGATCATCGATTAAGTGGTCAGCTTATTTTACAGACTTCTACTCAATGCTGTTTGACATATGCACTGGACTTGCTTTGCTCGTTAATTAGTTCTTCTCATTTTGAGTAATAATTTGGTATTTGTAGTAGTGGAAATTCAAAGGTAAAAAGATGAAGAGGGTTATGGGACTGCTAATTTTAAAATATTTAGTGTCATAAAGGATTGGATTTTGATATTATGTGCTATTGTATGTAATAGTTTTTGAGTATCCTTAATACTCAAAATAATAATAAAGTATATTGCTTTTCAAAAAAAACTGCTTGAGGATTTTGCCAATAAACTCTCCCTTTCTTGTTTATCTTTCCTAATTTGCTTAAGATGTCAATGATCCCAAATCTGAACCGCGAGAAAAGTAGTACGCATGAATTATGAAATTTTCCCATTTGATTAATGTTTTCCCTTACAAAATTTGATTAATTTAGATTTTCATTTAATAGTACAAACCAGTAAGACCGTGTATTCATGTGGGTGAATTCGCATAAACTGATCAGATTAAGTTTAACTCAAAACTAGAAAAACCAATTTATAAGAGGATGAATGGCCATTCTTTAGAAACTCTCTTAAGCCGGCCCATTCATTCTTCATGATGAATTTCAGTGTAGCTGCTAATATTTGTCATTGTCAGACCCACTAGTCAATGGTATAAGCGACTTTTCAAAAGGAAGGCTAAATTGAAGTCAGTTCGCAATGAACTAGAGATTAAAAAAATGTCCATGTGTGATAGATACATATATATTTATAAGGAAAAGCTCATGTCTTCGCTGAACTAGAGATAAACCAAAAAAATCTGCATAAAGAATAAAAAATTCCAACCTTAAAAACAAATTTGACACTTTGAGTAAGGCCTAAAATCTAATATCATTTCATAGACTATCTTTGAGCTACTGGTCTTAAGAGAGTTTGTAAAGAATGGTCGTTTATCAGCATATAAATTTATTTTGTGGTTATGAGTTTGAATCCAAAACCTATTAAAAAAAATATGCCAACTCAAAGTTTATAAAAGTTAGCGAAAAGTTTTCATGTGATTCTTATTGGGGCCTTTCTTATTGGTAGTACACGTCAGTATAACCTTTTGGTATTTGGTCTTATCTGAGAATTGTCGAAACTAACGTACTTTTCTTGTGTTCCATTTCTTTGAGTACACTAAGTGTAAGGAATCCCCATGCATTTAATTCCATTCGAAAAGGTCAGTTAGGTGTCTAGTGTGTTGCTAACCATGTTTTTGGCGTGACCACTTTGGCGTTACTAATCAATCTTTACTGGCATAGTAATAGTGCACCCCACAAAACATGGTTATTCCTATCAAATTAGTGGGTTGGAGGTTACAAAAGTTGTGAATCTAGATTGTTCTCACTAAATAAAAAAAATGGACAGATTAGAACTATCTTTTATAAATACCCCATCTGGGTTTAGGCTCATTGTATACTTATATCTCTCTCTCTCTCTTTCTCTCTCTTTCTCTCGCTCTCTTTATATCTCTATCTCTCTCACTCTTTTTATTTCCCTTTCTCTCTGTCTCTCTCTCTAATACTGTCTCTCGCTTTCCCTCTAACTATCCCTCTCTCTCTCTTGTCAATTTAATGAGCAAGAGGATGCGAAAGATGTGAAGCTAAGGTGTACTCACCGAAAATCCAAATTGGACAGATCAGATTCACCTTGTAAAAAGACGCCTTCTAAGATTTGGGATCGTTATATACACATCACACATTCTATAAAGTACTCTCTCTCCCTCCCCCTCTCTTTCTAGATATATAAATGTGTATAATATATTTCTATCTCTATTCGATTTTAATCCTTTTTCTTATCAACCAAACAAATGAAAAAGTCTAACGTAATCTTTGCTGGGTTTGAAGCAAAAAGAATTGTACATGTTCATAATGAATTGTGAAGTTGTTGTGAAAAGTGATCAGGAACCTATTGAACTTACGATACTAAAATGGTTAGATCTAAAAAGTTCATAAGGAATCAAGCAGATATGAGTGTAGGAAATGTGGCTGAAGAGTGCATTCTGGAATTTCCATTGGTTCCTTCTGCACCATTGGCCATGATTTACGTGCACCCATCAGCTGCATGTTCTCCACTCATAATTGTATGATTCCTTAGGCTTTCCTTATATCTAACCATTTTTAATGCTTTAGGCTCAAGTTGATTAGGATCCTGATCATTTCTTACAACAATTTCACAGTTCATTATAGACATGGTACAATCCTTTTTGCTTCAAACCCTGCCAAGATTACATTTGATTTCTTAACGTTTTGATTGATAATCAAAAGCATAAGCTAATGATAGATAGAAAGATTTTATATATATATATATATATATATATATATATATATAAAAGATAGAGTGAGAGAGACATAGAGAGTAAGTATACATTATAGAATGTCAGATGTGTATATGATAAGCCTAAACCAACTGATGATGGATGCATGTGGCTGCCACATGTACCTTCATTAGGAACGTGTGATCATCGATTAAGTGGTCAGCTTATTTTAAAGACTTCTACTCAATGGAACTACTTGACATTGCTTTGCTCGTTAGTTAGTTCTTCTCATTTTGAGTAATAATTTGGTATTTGTAGTAGTGGAAATTCAAAGTTAAAAAGATCAAGAGGGTAATGGGACTGCTAATTTTGAAATATTTAGTGTCATTACTGTTGAACCAAGGTCAAACACTCTTTGTTTTGTATGATAACAAATTACAATCTGTTTACTAATGGTTATAGTTGAACCAAAGCACATGGCTGAACCAAAGCACATGATATCTTAAAGTGTAGCAGCTCGGAGGAGAAGCTACTCAAGCGTTCAAGACTTATGTGTTATTTTGCTTTCCATAGGACGCGTGTAAGATCCCGTCACTTCAGTCTTATGACTTTAGTAGTTGAGAGATGATCTTTTACAATAGAACTATTTTGTTAAAATAGTATTGAGCTAGGCTCTGAAAAATATTTTATATAAAAGCATGTTAAATAGGTTAGGCACAAATAATGACTAGTGGTTTTAAAGAAAGTTTTTGAATCATGACTTGTTGTTTTTAAAAGAAAGAAATCGATTCATGTCTTCTTGGTTAAAAGCCAACAATCGATTTATGTCTTGATTGGTTTTAAAAGAACTTGTTTTGGAAAGAAAACAATCGATTGATGACTTTGTGTTTTTAAAGCAAATAATCGATTTTGGATATGTGTTATAGAGTGCAAAATCGATTTATGGCTTCTATTTTAAAACAAGGAATCGATTATGAACTCTTGGTTTTAAAAGAACTCGTTTTGGAAAGAAAACATTCGATTGATGACCTTGTGCATTTAAAGCAAAGAATCGATTTTGCTCTCTATTTTAAAGAGAACAAAATCGATTTGTGACTTCCTTCCTCAAAGCTAGAAATCGATTTTCAAACTGTTTTTTGGAAGCACAACTTGTTTTTGAAGCTAGCAATCGATTCCTCCCTTATTTCATTAAAGCTAGCAATCGATTTCTCTCTTATTTCATTAAGCAAGAAATCGATTTCTCTCCTACTTCTTTTAAGCAATCAATCAATTTCTTTCTTATCAAATTAGTGTTAAAAATTGCTTCAATGGTCATATTTTCACAATCCATATAAATAGGACTTATGGTTTTCACGATAACACAGAACAACCGACAAATAAAAAAAAGAACTAGAACTCTCACAGTCATATTCATTCTTCACGTTCTTCATCGTTGAATCCAAATCTCTCATCTCTCTCAACTACATCATTGTTATATTGGTTGAGTGATTGGATCCTAGTTTTCATTTGTAATCATCTATACTTGGTTGCTGTGAAATCCTGAGAAGTTTTCTTGGGTAATTCAATCGGGGAGATTGAATTGTAGCGAAATCCTTAGCGGGGAGCTTGGGTTCTCAATTTGGGAAAATTGAGATTGGTGTGGTAGCTATAGGGAAGTTGCTTGCTTGTAAGACGTTGAATAAGTTCTTCTCATATAGTGGTTATTATCAAGTCCGGAGGTTGCAAAGCCGGAGGCCGAGGACGTAGGGCTTTTATCCTGAACCTCGTAAAAATCACGGTGTACTTCTTTCCCTTATCTTTACTTTCCTTTTACTGTATACTTGTTAATTATCGTTGCATTTGATATTACTTCGCGTAGCCTTCAATATCACTGTAATTGTTTCTACCATTGTTATAGCTTGCTTAGGTATTGCATATAGTTTAAGTCCTCTTTTCCGCATTCAATTTAAACTTGCATCATTAACTTTTCGAAAATCAAAAAGATTTCAATTTTAGCATATAACCTTATTCACCCCCCTCTAAGGTTATCATATAGTCCAACAATTGGTATCAGTAGCTAGAAATTGCATATAGAGCTAAACATCTCGCAATTTTTTTATTATGGGTTCATTTATGAAAGAGGGGATGTCCTTCAATAGGCCACCCCTGTTCGAAGGGACTAACTATGACTATTGGAGTAGTCGAATGAAATGTCATGGGCAGGCTATAGATTTCACTTTATGGAGGATCATTGTTGATGGACCACTCACTCCTATGAGAATGAAGATTACTAAACCTGGGGTTGCTGCTGAGGGAGATACTACCAAATCTCAAGCTACTGGTGCAGCTGAGGAAGAACCTATTGAAGATATTTATGCCATTTACTTGAGTGAGCTGAGAAAGCCTGATCTAGAAAAAATATCTCTCAATGCCAAAGCAATGCATATTCTTCACCTATCTCTATGTGAAGAAGAATATGGAAGGGTGAAAGGATGTCAGACAGTCAAGGAAATTTGGGACTGTTTGGAAACGACACATGTTGGTACGAGTCAAATGAAGGATACAAAGATTAGAGTTCTCACTTCTGAGTATGAAGCCTTCAAGATGAAGGAAGATGAATCTGTTGCAGCTATGCACCAAAGATTGAACCTGATAGTGAATAACTTGAGAGCACTTGGGAAGAAGTATTCAACGAATGATTTGAATGGGAAGATTCTTGCATCCTTGACTAGTGAGTTCTTTCCCAAGACTTGTGCTATCACTGAAGCCAAAGATATTGGCACTTTACCTCAAGAAGACTTGATTGGGTCACTTCTTGCATTTGAGGTGGTGTTGGCCGCTAAGAAGACTCAAGAAAAAGAAGCGGTCAAAGAAAGGAAGTCTCCTGCTCTTACTACTGCCAAGACTTCTAAGATGGAAAGAAAAGAGGTTGAGTCTGATGAAGAATCCGATGATGAAGACATGGCTATGTTTGCCAAGAAATTCAAAAAATTCATGAGACTCAACAAGCTTGGGAAGGGTGACTATTCAAAGAAATCCGGGTACAACAAAGGAGATAGTTATGAGAGATCGAAGAGATGACCAACCAAAATGTTTTGAATGCAACAAACCGGATCATCTCAAAGTGAATTGTCCAAAGCTAAAATCCAAGTACCCACAGAAGAAAGTCATGAAGGCTACATGGGACAATACTGATAGTGATGGTGAAACAGATGAAGAAAAGGAGGTTGCAAATGTTGTTTGTCTTATGGCAAATGACACCCCAGAGGCTACATGGGACAAGCTTGACACTGATAGTGAAACAGATGACGAAGAAAAGACTGCCAGTGTTGTTTGTCTTATGGCAAATGACACCCCTAAGATTGGTCAGTCATCCAAGAAGAAAAATGTGTGGATGGTTGACAGTGGGTGCTCGAGGCATATGACTGGTGATGCCCCACTATTCTTGAAGTTGGGCAACAAAGCCAGTGGATCTGTGAAGTTTGCCAACAATGAATCTGCTCAAGTAATAGGTAAAGGTTGTGTGGGTAAGGAAAACACAATCAAGATTAAAAATGCTTTACTAGTTGATAGTGATTATGTGATAGTGATAGTGATTTTGATGTGTATTTTTCTGTTGATAAGTGTGTTATTACTCATAGGACTTCTAAACTTTATATATACTACTGGCTTTTGAGAAAATAATGTGTATCATGTTGATTTTGACAATGCGAGTAATGATATTGTATGCATGCCTTCCTTGCTTGATGATGTGAATCTGTGCCATAGACATCTAGGACATGCTAGTATAGAACTTTTATCTAAGTTGTGAAAGAATGAGCATGTTAGAGGTCTACCCAAGCTGAAGTATGAAAAGGGTCAATTATGTGATGCATATGAGCTGGGTAAGTTGCATAGATCTTCCTTCAATCCAAAACCTGTTATTTCCACTAACAATGTGCTTGAATTGCTCCATCTCGATTTATTTGGTGAGATTGATGTTCTAAGTCTAGGGGGGTCCAAGTATGTCTTCGTGATTGTAGATGATTATTCTAGGTGTACTTGGGTCATTCTACTTGAAAATAAAAGTGATGCTTTTAATGAGTTTGCTAAGTTGTGCAGAAAGTTACAGAATGAGAAAAGCTTAACCATCAAGGAAATTAGAAGTGATCATGGAGGAGAGTACGAAAATTCATCATTCAGGACTTGGTGTGAAAAGTATGGTGTTCATCATAACTTTTCAGCTCCAAGGACTTCTCAACAAAACGGTGTGGTGGAAAGAAAGAATAGAACCATACAAGAGATGTGCAGAACAATGTTGAACGAGCACAACCTTCCCAAATATTTTTGGGGTCATGCAGTTGATACAGCATGTCACGTGCTAAACCGGGTATACCTTAGGCCATCTCTTAACAAGACGCCATACGAGTTGTGGAATGGTAAAGCTCCAAATATTTCATACTTCAAGGTTTTTGGAAGTAAGTGCTTCATTCTCAACACAAAGGACAAGTTGGGTAAGTTTGATGCAAAATCAACTGAAGGTATTTTTATGGGTTATTCAAGTCATAGTAGAGCATATATTGTTTACAATAAAATTGATAAATGTATGCAAGAATCAATACATGTTTCTTTTGGTGAGACTAACCCGTTTGCTAAGAAAGTTGATGATGAGGATGAAGTGGTTGAAATGATCAAAGACAGAATGCCTGAATCAACCAGTGAAAGTATGGAAGAAGACGAGGTGAAAGTGGAACCTCAATAAAAACCTGAAGTGGAACGAGAGCCCCAAGACATCGATGACCATCTCCATGGAAGAACACATGATGATTTGCCCAAGACTTGAAAATCAGTTCGAGATCATCCCAAGGAGCAAATTATTGGTAGTCCATCAAATGGGGTAACCACTCGTTCTTCTCTTAATCATTTATGCTTTCATAGTGCTTTTGTCTTTCAGATAGTTCCTAATAATATTAAGGAAGCTTTATGTGATCCAGAATGGGTTGTGTCAATGCAAAAGGAACATGAACAATTTGAACGGAACAAAGTTTGGCATTTAGTTGAAAAACCTGTTGATAGAACCATCATTGGTACTAAATGGGTTTTTCCCAACAAACTTGATGAAACTGATGTTATTTTATTAAATAAAAGTCGTTTAGTTGTTTAAGGTTTTAACCAAATCGAAGGGGTGGATTTTGAAGAAACTTTTGCTCCGGTGGCTTGGTTGGAGTCCATTCGTATAATATTAGCCTTTGCTAGTTACATGGACTTCAAACTACTCCAAATGGATGTCAAGAGTGCCTTCCTAAATGGTTTTTTAGAAGAGGAAGTATATGTAAAACAACCCCCTGGCTTTGAAGATTCTAAAAAACCAAACCATGTTTTCAAACTTGACAAAGCACTTTATGGATTAAAACAAGCTCCTAGAGCTTGGTATGAGAGACTAAGCAAACATTTAATTGCAAATGGTTTCAAAAGGGGTAACATTGATTCTACCTTATTCCTTAAAACCAAGGGCAAACATATAATTGTAGTTCAAATTTAAGTCGATGATATTATTTTTGGGTCTACTAATGATGATCTGTGCAAGGAGTTTTTTGAAATGATGACTAGCGAGTTTGAGATGAGCATGATGGGGGAGCTGAAATTCTTTTTGGGACTTCAAGTGAATCAAATGAAGGAAGGAATCTTCATCTGTCAAAACAAGTTCTCAAAGGAGCTACTAAAGAAGTTTGACATGAGTGATGCAAAGGAGATTGGTACTCCAATGGCGACTGCAACAAAGTCGGAAAAGGACGAGCAAGGTAAACCAGTAAACGAAACGATGTATCGAGGTATGATCGGTAGTCTCTTGCATTTAACTGCTTCTCGACCTGATATTATGTTTGTTGTGTGCTTGTGTGCTCGATTTCAAGCATGTCCCAAAGAATCACATTTAAAAGCTATAAAACAGATTCTTAGATATGTTAAGGGAACCACAGATTTTGGACTGTGGTACCCGAAATCGAGTCAGTTTCCTTTGGTTGGTTTCTGTGATGCTGATTTTGCTGGATGTACATTAGATAGGAAGAGTACTAGTGGAACCTGTCATTTCTTAGGGCCTTGTTTGACCTCCTGGTCTAGTAAAAAACAGAACAGTGTTGCTTTGTCCACCGCTGAAGCCGAATATGTGGCAGTTGGAAATTGCGTTGCACAAGTTCTGTGGATGAAACAGACTTTGGAGGATTTTGGTTTGTTATATAACAATGTTCCAGTCCTATGTGATAACACTAGTGCCATTAACATTGCTAAGAACCCCATCCAACACTCTAGAACTAATCATATAGAAATAAGGCATCATTTCATTAGAGACCATGTTTCTAGGGGGAGCATAGCATTGAATTTTGTAGGCACCGATGACCAACTAGCGGACATCTTCACGAAACCACTAGCCGAAGCTCAATTTTGTAAGATCCGGAGAGAGCTCGGTATGCTTGATTTTTCCAGCCTGTAATGTGATTATGTGATGTATTTTTGAGGTGCTATGTGCTTGTTATATCATATGCTATGTGTCTTGTGTGTCTTCCCTTCTTTTTGATGAAAACAAAGGGGGAGAAAGACTTGCTGCTTATTGCATTGCATTGTTATTTTTCTATGCTTATGTTTAGGGGGGCTTATGCCGTTGTTTCTTGTTTATCGCCTCCCTAAGCATAAGGTAGTTTGTTATCATAAAAAAGGGGAAGTTTGTTGAACCACGGTCAAACACTCTTTGTTTTGTATGATAACAAATTACAATCTGTTTACTAATGGTTATAGTTGAACCAAAGCACAAGGCTGAACCAAAGCACAGGATATCTTAAAAGTATAGCAGCTCGAAGGAGAAGCGCGTTCCAGACTTATGTGTTATTTTGCTTTCCATAGGACGCGTGTAAGATCCCGTCACTTCAGCCTTATGACTTTAGTAGTTGAGATTTCATCTTTTAAAATAGAACTGTTTTGTTAAAATAGTATTGAGCTAGGCTCTGAAAAATCTTTTATATAAAAGCATGTTAAATAGGTTAGGCACAAATAATGACTAGTGGTTTTAAAGAAAGTTTTTGAATCATGACTTGTTGTTTTTAAAAGAAAGAAACCGATTCATGTCTTCTTGGTTTAAAGCCAACAATCGATTTATGTCTTGATTGGTTTTAAAAGAACTTGTTTTGGAAAGAAAAATAATCGATTGATGACTTTGTGTTTTTAAAGCAAAGAATCAATTTTGGATATGTGTTATAGAGTGCAAAATCGATTTATGGCTTCTATTTTAAAAACAATGAATCGATTATGAACTCTTGGTTTTAAAAGAACTCGTTTTGGAAAAAAAAACAATCGATTGATGACCTTGTGCATTTAAAGCAAAGAATCGATTTTGCTCTCTATTTTAAAGAGAACAAAATCGATTTGTGACTTCCTTCCTCAAAGCTAGAAATCGATTTTCAAACTGTTTTTTGGAAGCACAACTTGTTTTTGAAGCTAGCAATCGATTCCTCCCTTATTTCATTAAAGCTAGCAATCAATTTCTCTCTTATTTCATTAAGCAAGAAATCGATTTCTCTCCTACTTCTTTTAAGCAATCAATTGATTTCTTTCTTATCAAAATAATGTTAAAATTGCTTCAACGGTCATATTTTCACAATCCATATAAATAGGACTTAGGGTTTTCACGATAACACAGAACAACCGACAAATCAAAAAAAAAGAACTAGAACTCTCACAATCATATTCATTCTTCACGTTCTTCATCGTTGAATCCAAATCTCTCATCTCTCATCTCTATCAACTACATCATTGTTATATTGCTTGAGTCATTGGATCCTAATTTTCATTTGTAATCATCTATACTTGGTTGTTGTGAAATCCTGAGAAGTTTTCTTGGGTAATTCAATCGGGGAGATTGAATTGTAGCGAAATCCTTAGCGGGGAGCTTGGGTTCTCAATTTGGGAAAATTGAGATTGGTGTGGTAGCTATAGGGAAGTTGCTTGCTTGTAAGACGTTGAAGAAGTTCTTCTCATATTGTGGTTATTATTAAGTCCGAAGGTTGCAAAGCCGGAGGCCGAGGACGTAGGGCTTTTATCCCGAACCTCGTAAAAATCACGGTGTACTTCTTTCCCTTATCTTTACTTTTCTTTTAATGTATACTTTTTAATTATCATTGCATTTGATATTACTTCGCGTAGCCTTCAATATCACTGTAATTGTTTCTACCATTGTTATAGCTTGCTTAGGTATTGCATCGTTAACTTTTCGAAAATCAAAAAGATTTCCGACATTCGATTTAAACTTGCATCATTAACTTTTCAAAAATCAAAAAGATTTCAATTTTAGCATATAACCTTATTCACCCCCCTCTAAGGTTATCATATAGTCCAACAATAAATGATTGGTTTTTGATATGATGTGCTAGCTATTGGATGTAATGGTTTTTGAGTATCCTTAATACTCAAAATAATAATAAAGTATATTGCTTTTCCAAAAAAACTGCTTGAAGATTTTGCCAATAAACTCTCTATTTCTTGTTTATCTTTCCTAATTTGCTTTGGATGTCAATGATCCCAAATCTGAACTGCGAGAAAAGTAGTAAGCATGAATTATGAATTCTTCCCATTTGTTTAATGTTTTCCCTTACAAAATTTGATTAATTTAGATTGTCATTTAATAGTACAAACCAGTAAGACCGTGTATTCATGTGGGTGAATTCGCATAAACTGATCAGATTAAGTTGAACTCAAAACTAGAAAAACCAATTTATAAGGGGATTGATGACCATTCTTTATAAACTCTCTTAAGCCCATTCTTCATGATGAATTACGGTGTAGCTGCTAATATTTTTCATCGTCACACCACTAACCAATGGTATAAGCGACTTTTCAAAAGGGAGGCTAAATTGAAGTCTGTTCGCAATGAACTAGAGATTAAAAAAAATGTCCATGTGTGATAGATACATATATATAAGGAAAAACTCATTTCTTACGTGAACTAGAGATAAACCAAAAAAAGCTGTATAAAGAATAAAAAATTCCAACCTTACAAACAAATTTGACACTTTGAGTAAGGCCTAAAATCTAATATCATTTCATAGAGTATCTTTGAGCTATTGCTCTTAAGAGAGTTTGTAAAGAATGGTCATTTATCAGCATATTAATTTATTTTGTGGTTATGAGTTTGAATCAAAAGCCTATTAAAAAAAATATGCCAACTCAAAGTTTATAAAAGTTAGCGAAAAGAAGTTTTCATGTGATTCTTATTGGGGCCTTTCATATTGGTAGTACAAGTCAGTATAACGTTTTGGTATTTCGTCTTATCTGAGAATTGTCTAAACTAATGTACTTTTCTTGCGTACCATTTCTTTGAGTACACTATGTTTAAGGAATCCCTATGCATTTAATTCCATTCGAAGAGGTCGGTTAGGTGTGCAGTGTGTTGTTAACCATGTTTTTGGCGTGACCACTTTGGCGTTACTAATCAATCTTTACTGGCATAGTAATAGTGCACCCCACAAAACATGGTTATTCCTATCAAGTTAGTGGGTTGGAGGTTACAAAAGTTGAGTCTAGATTGTTCTCACTAAAAATAAGAAATGGACAGATTAGAACTATCTTTTATAAATACCCCTTGTGGGTTTAGGCTCATCGTACACTCATTTCTCTCTCTCTCTCTCTCTCTCTCTCTCTCTCTCTCTCTCTCTCTCTCTCTCTCTTTCTTTTGCTCTCTCTCTATATCTCTATCTCACTCTTTCTCTTTTTCTTTCCCTTTCTCTCTGTCTCTCTCTCTCTAATACTATCTCTCTCTTTCCCTCTAACTATCCCTCTCTCTCTCTCTCTCTTGTCAATTTAAAGGGCAAGAGGTTGCGAAAGATGTGAAGCTAAGGTGTACTCACCGAAAATCCAAATTGGACAAATCAGATTCACCTTGTAAAAAGACCCATTCTAAGGTTTAGGCTCGTTATATACACATCACACATTCTATAATGTACTCTCTCCCCCTCCCTCTCTCTTTCTAGATATATAAATGTGTATAATATATTTCAATCTCTGTTTGATTTTAATCGTTTTTCTTATCAACCAAACAAATGAAAAATCTAACGTAATCTTTGCAGGGTTTGAAGAAAAAAGAATTGTATCATGTCCATAAGGAATTGTGAAGTTGTTGTGAAAAGTGATGAGGAACCTATTGAACTTGAACCTAAAATATTAAAATGGTTAGATCTAAAGAATTCATAAGGAATCAAGCAAATATGAGTGTAGGAAATGTGGTTGATTAGTGCATTCTGGAATTTTCATTGGTTCCTTCTGCACCATTGGCCATGATTTACTTGCACCCATCAGCTGCATGTTCTCCACTCATAATTGTATGATTCCTTAGGCTTTCCTTATATCTAACCATCTTTAATCTTTTAGGTTCAGGTTGATTAGGTTCCTGCTCATTTCTTACAACAATTTCACAGTTCATTATAAACATGGTACAATCCTTTTTGCTTCAAACCCTGCGAAGATTATGTTTGATTTCTTAACGTTTTGATTGATAATCAAAAGCATAAGCTAATCATAGATAGAAAGATATTATATATATATATATATATATATATATATATATATATATATATATATAAGATAGAGTGAGAGAGACATAGAGAGTAAGTATGCATTATAGAATGTTGGATGTGTATATGAGAAGCCTAAAGCAACTGATGGATGCATGGGATTCATGGTCATGGTGGAAAATGACCAATGCCGCTCTTTGTTGTTATGCATGTGGCTGCCGCATGTACCTCCATTAGGAACATGTGATCATCGATTAAGTGGTCAGCTTATTTTAAAGACTTCTATTCAATGGAACTGCTTGACATATGCACTGGGCTTGCTTTGCTCGTTAATTAGTTCTTCTCATTTTGAGTAATAACTTGGTATTTGTAGTAGTGGAAACTCAAAGTTAAAAAGATCAAGAGGGTTATGGGAGTGCTAATTTTGGAATATTTAGTGTCATAACTGATTGGTTTTTGATATGATGTGCTATTGGATGTAATGGTTTTTTTTTGGTTTTATCCAGGGTTTCCACCTCCGACCGCAGTGACTAATCCCCCGCTGAATTGTAGGTGCCTCGAGGGGCAGGACAGCTGGCCCAGAGTTTTAACGCTGCTCCGTACCCAACGTGGGGATCGAACCCCCGACCCTTGGTTAAAGGAGGATCAGCCCGAATCGCTGAACCTCACGCTCTGGGTTGGATCGATGTAATGGTTTTTGAGTATCCTTAATACTCAAAATAATAATAAAGTACATTTCTTTTCCAAAAAAAAAAACTGCTTGAGGATTTTGTCAATTAACTCTCTCTTTCTTGTTTATCTTTCCTAATTTGCTTTGGATGTCACTGATCCCAAATCTGAACCGTGAGAAAAGTAGTACGCGTGAATTATGAATTCTTCCCATTTTGTTTAATGTTTTCCCTTACAAAATTTGATTAATTTAGATTGTCGTTTAATAGTACAAACTAGTAAGACTGTGTATTCATGTGGGTGAATTCGCATAAACTGATCAGATTAAGTTTAACTCAAAACTAGAAAAACCAGTTTATAAGGAGATGAATGGTCATTCTTTATAAACTCTCTTAAGCCCATTCTTCTTGATGAATTTTGGTGTAGCTGCTAATATTTGTCATCGTCACACCACTAGCCAATGGTATAAGCGACTTTTCAAAAGGTAGGCTAAATTGAAGTCAGTTCGCAATGAACTAGAGATTAAAAAAATGTCCATGTGTGATAGATAGATAGATAGATAGATAGATATAAGGAAAAACTCATGTCTTACGTGAACTAGGAAAAAAAATGTCGTGTGGGGAGTGCAACCATTAGAGTGTCATCAGAATGATACCATTTGTAACATGCCGAAGGGCCGCCTCCATCTCCACCTTCTTGAAATCTATTTAGAGTGAGATATGCATTTGTGTAAGTAGACAATTGTGGAGAACATTTATAAGTTGTGTAACTATACACAAATAGAAAGTGAAACACGTGGGAATCATGCAGGGTTTGATGAAAACCACCAATAAAATAGAAACAACTATACAAATGAGAAGTTTATTGTAAATATGACAGAAGTTCCCGTGAAAAAAGTTAAATTATAACTATAAATTAGATAAGAAGATTATAAAATTAAAAATGAACATTAACAAAAACATTGAAATTGAACATCCATATGTAATAAGAAGAAAAAGTCTAAAAAATTTTAATAACGTTATTTATATTCATCAAATGTAAATATAAAAACTTAACCCATAATGAAAGAGAAAAGAAGATAACACAATTAGAAAGTGAAAGACGTACGTAGATATCATGTAGAGTTTGATTTAAAACCACAAATAAAATAAAAGCACATATACAAAGTTGAAATTATTATTGAATAATTAAAAAAAATTCGGATGCTAAAGTACCACAAAAAATACTGTTTAGCATCACACTTTACGTATTTTGTCTCGAATTTTTTTTTCACCAAACGGGTTACCGAAGAATGAGCTTTGCGTATTTGAACATGTAAAAAAATTTCTGGGCCCTAAAGTCTAAAGAATTTTAATAACATAATCCATATTTATCAAGTGTAAATATAAAAACTTAACCCATAATTAGAAAGAAATGAAGACAACACAATTAGAAGGTGAAACATATGGGTATCATTTAGAGTTAGATAAAAACCACCAATAAAATAGAAGCAGGTATACAGAATTGAAAGAATATAATGGGGGTTCTATAGTAAATGTGGCTGAAGTTCCCGTGGGAGTAAATGTTGCAACCGGTACTTGAATAAAAATATAAACACTAACTTAAGTATGCTTCTAATACCCGTTGGTGCAATGACAAAATAAAGGACAACACAAATAGAAAGTAAAACACGTTGATATCATGTAGGATTAGATGAAAACCACCGATAAAATAGAAGCACATATACAAATTGAAAGAATATAATAAGGAGCTCTATCGTAAATATGGCTGAAGTTCCTGTGGGAGTAAGTATATATGACATATTATATATTGCAAGACAAAAAAGCAACTTTCAGTAATGATGGATGCTACTAAACACAGAGAGAGGAGTTTCTGAACCATAAAGTATACCAAAATACACTGCTTAGCATTTCACTTTACGTATTTTGTCATGATATTTTTTTTCACTTAACCAGTTATTGAGGAACAAACTTTGCAAATTTGAAGAGTTTAAATTTTTTCTGAACGCTAAATTACCCCAAGCCTAGCATTGTACTTTATGTATTTGCCACGAAATTATGTGTCTTTTCACCAAACTGGTTATTGAGGAACAAACTTTGCGTATTTGAACCGTTAATTTTTTTTGACTCCTAAAGTACTCAGTCCAAAACACACTGGTTAGCATCTCACTCTACGAATTTTGTCATGAAATTAAATCTTTTTTTCACCTAAATGATTTTTGAAAAACGAACTTCTCATATTTGAACATCTAATTTTTTTCTAGACTTTAAAGTACCCCAAAACTCACGGCTTAGCATCGCACTTTACGTATTTTATCACGAAATTATTTTTTTCTTCACCAATGCGACTATTGAGAAACGAACTACATGTATTTGAACATTTAAAAATTTTTCTAATCACTAAAATACCTCAAAATACACCACTTAAAATATAAAAAGCTAAAAAGAAACTAAGAAATAAAACAATTTTGGTGAGAGAAAAACAAAGAAATAGTGGAAGAGAGTGGCTTCGATCACATCCTACATGTCTATATATACACGAAGAGTAGGTATACCGGCAAGGGGAGAGTCATGATGAAGGCAAGTAATCATAGCAAAACAGTCCGACATAAATTTTAGAAGATATTGGAACCTTGAATTGTTATTATAAAATAAAATAAATTAAAGACACTACACACACCTTTCAAATTGCTAAAGCAAAATATTGACAATTAATTTGAATAAAAAATGGGAAATAGATGGATGGGGCCACCACACATCTGGCAAGAGGCAATATTGGAGTACCGGCAGAAGTACCAACTGGATTTTTAACTGCAGGACCATATTGCATTTAGATATAAGATGAATGGATTGTTAATAAGCCATTTATCTATTTATATCTATTAAAAGTGTATGTATTAAAAATATTCAATTCAATTCATTCATTAAAAAAAACCATTCAATCCATGCCCAAAAAAAACTTTTTTAAAGATCGATATCTATTAACTTTTTTAATTCATTTTGTTTTTGACAAATAATTTTTTAGATAAAGGTTAACAGGAAGATACTGTGATTGTGTAAAGAATTGAAAAGCTTTAGATAAAGGCTAACAAGCAGATGTTGTGGCTGTCATTTCAGCTAAACACGGCAAAGAATTGAGAAGTGGTAGTAGCCTATAGGCGCTGTGCCAAGAATCTCTTTCACTTGAATAAAGCCAATAAGCACAAATTTAACCAATTAAGTATGCGAGTTTCTTGTCATACAACGTTTCATCAAAGAATATTATCAATTGTATTCTACGTACTGGATCAAGTTGAGGGGTATATCAATCCTATCACCGTAAGCCAAAAGAAGAAAGTAAACGTGATGACTTGACAGTTAATTGGATAATATTGGATCGTTCTGAAATATTTCTGGAGAACCTCAACAAAATCACCAGGACAATTTACATTTTACAACCGTGTATATAACAGAACTAGACTGAAGAATAAACATGATTACATGGACGAGTGTGCTGTATGAAGAAGCTATTTATCCACAGGAGAACTATAGCAACCAAAGCATCCTCGTATAGGGAAACAACTATGTACTGAGGCTGCTGGCTTGGGCTTGGCCATGATATCCAATTTTTGGCGTGGATAATGTTTATAAAAGGCGTTCACTGCTCCAATCACCCCATCTTCGTTTTTCATAGCATTAGCAAGTTCAACAGCACGCTGTTTCACCTGCGTCAAAGCACATAATTATATATTTCAGAAAGACATTTGAACCTAAGTTGTCAATGAGCACACATTACCTTGTTAGCATATTTAATAACTAATACCTAACATGATCTCCGAAAGATCTTAAGAGGCAAAATTGGTCCTTCATTTGGTTTTGTCTCCCAAATGTACTAGTCACTTTCCAATAGCAGAATATATAAATCGTTTTATTTAACAGTTAATAAATGACGTTAGATAAGCATAAGCTCTTTTCTATCCCTGTTTAAGGTAATACATATTCACCTTTTACCTCGTACATTATGGTGTCAGATGTTTATGCACCATGAACAAGGCTGGAACACATTGTACATTCTAGTGTTACATTCACAGCACTAACTGCTCTGATAAAAATTGAACATTACCTCTGGATTCAGCATAAAGCATATGGCATCAACCAGCCTTTCCAATGTAAACTCATCGACCGGGATGGGTGCAGGACCCACTCCTCTGGCGTGCACCCGCTCTCCCCAAAATGGCTGGTCCCCGAAGAATGGTACAATAGTGGTTGGGCACTACAAAAATAGAGAATGGAGATAACTCCGTTGTAAGATACATATACCAGTGAAGTTATAATATTTCACATTGCACTAATTACTTCTGCTCTAAGACCGGCAGCAGTTGTTCCAGCACCCCCATGATGTACCTGAAACATTCGCAACTATCAAACAAGATTCATTTTTAATTCAAAAGAAAATGTACTTCCACTAAGAAAAATTTAGTAGGTACCACAGCAGTGCACCGAGGAAATAGCCAATCATGCGGACAGTTGTCCAGTAAGTATATAGATTTATTTGATTCTGCCACTGAAAAACAGCAATCACTACATGCTTCACAATAAGAGCAGGAAAAAAAATGTAGTATACTAATGGCATCCTTGAGGCCGAAATCAAGACTCACAATTCCCAAGACCACCCCAGCCTTTGTTGATGATACCTCTCTGCCCTGTTTTTTCTAGAGCTTGAATTATAACTCTAGTCATTTTTTCTGGTTCCGGCAGAGGCTGTCCAAAACTCAAGCCAAAAATTACATTAGAATGGAAATTTTGTAAGGAGTTTAATAATGGCAGGTTATTTTGATAATTAAGATTCTTAAGTGCAGGATTAGAGCTTTATATAAATTTAGGTTTGCAACCCTGCTGTTTCATATTTTTGATTTGGCGAATTCCCAGTCAATTAATCTTGCTAGAAATGGAAGTTCTTTTCACTTCTAGGGTGACCCATTGCTATTGTTGTTTCTCATTGTATAAATACAATCCTATACTGATTCAAAATTTCATTCAAGACAAATGTCTTGTATTTTAGTGGAATTTGGGGAAACTCTTGAAGTTATGGACAATTCTTGGAGCACATCAGAAAAAAATATCTCTCAGCTTTCCTTTTCACACACAATTTTCCAACACAATAAATGGTCTTGAAATAAGTTAAAGAACATTTGATTCAATGGAACAGGCCACTATGAGACCAGATAGTCGAAACATCTAATTAAAGATACTCACAAGGCTACCAAATCCAAAATATATAGGTTTTTCGCCTTCTTCAAGCCAATCTACAATTGGTTTTGGTGGTTCATAATTTGAAGCAAGGTCAAGGAAACAAAATCCAACAACATCAATGTTAGGTCCCCAGTCTGCAGATCAAGAAGTAAAACACAATCAGACTATCCCAACAAGACTGAAAAATTTAGCTTAAGCCATGACAACCAGGACTGAGAAAGCAGAGTGCAAAAACTGGAAACAAAATAGATGCCCATGATGCGATTGTGGTATGAACATGAAGTCTCAATTTCTATACAACTAGACTGACATATCAGAGGGGAAACAGTGAGGACCATAATAATATGGGAGTACACTTTAAATGCATATCTAACCTTTTGGTTTAGGGACCAAGTGAGGGCTCCATATATAACCATAGGGCACATCAGGAGGGGACGTATAAGATCCACGTAAATAAGTAATAGGCTTTAGCTTCAGCTTCTTTTTCCTAAACTCATTTATCAGGCCTCGTATTCCAAGCCAGATTAAAGCATCAACTATTTGATAAGACAGCTGAAAGACACAACCACAACAAAAATGAAAACTTAAACATGCCATGGGGAAATTAATAGATTGGTTAACTTCAGATTAACAGACAGAAAATGAGACTCACTTTGTAACCAATTGTTTGCTTAACACGGGAAAGAGGATGGGGGAATTCATTAGTAGGCCTGAAAATATAATCAAATATCATCAACCAAAAAGCAAAGTATAAAATATCTTCAATAAATGAGCACAACTGAGAACTATATTAAATCCCATGTCAACAAATGATTCATAAAGGTGACGGTACTACTCATGCTAGAAATATAGATAACTGAGTGGGGGATTGGCCCTTGTTAGCAAACAAGACTTACGTCCATGGCATTGTGAAGAATATATGAATCGGAACATTTAGATACTCCGCAACATGAGTATGCCCTGCATAATTTAATATACATTATAATAACATACATTAAAATAACATTCAATAATTTTAGTCATACATAATTGCTGTAAAAAAATCTCAGATTAGTAGTTAGTATTGCAGTTATTTCTATTCTCTGTCAATGAACTTTCTTTCAAAACTTTGTAATTAGCAGTCTCCATGTTTGGGACCCCCATTCTTATTAACAAAAGAGATGAAAATCTTGTTTGGTCTTGCATGTTCTATCATGCTTGACTAAAGATATTCAATCATTAATTGGTATTTGAAAGACATGTACATACCTATGGTTCTTCCTCTCTCTCTCTCTCTCTCTCTCTCTCTCTCTCTCTAGCCACTTCACAGACCTATTAGCTTATCTCCCATTCTTTGATGTGCCTCTAATAGTAACCCTTTTCTTTATTGTAACTTTGTAAGGAAATGACATAATCTTTAAAACCATAGTTCCTTTATCCATAAGTAATCAATCCTCCCTTCAATTATAAAACAATAAAACCTGAAAATTGATGTTGCCAATAAAACACTTGAATCCTATGCCTTTGACCAGGTCCACTCTTTGAAGTCGATTGTTTCAAAATCAATCAACACAGAACTTCAGAGAACTTCCTCGTGAAGGTCTCACATGAGCCTGATTTTGGAAACTAAAACCTGCTAAAAAGCCACTCTAGAGAGGTTTTCGTGCAAGGCTTCCTTCAGTAATCAGTATCACAAGTGGCCAAACTACATGAGGAAAGAGAAGAATATTTCCAGCAATGTTTTTCTATCAATTTCTTCTCAGGGGTCTAACTAAATTGCGATTAGTATATGTAGGTTCGGTTTTAGATTAAGATACCCTCAAGTTCATGGTGGACTGCTACTCTATAAAGTGCGTAATTGATAATTGTTGATGGAGTAACGGTCATAAAATAAAGGCACAAGATGAAGACCTGTAAGATTACCATTCTGCACTTTACTTTGTCAATTGTAACAAATACTTCAGAGCACCCAAATTATAACTTTTGATTACTATTTACTATACTATAATTATTTGATAAAATGTTTGAATTTCATTCTCAGTACAACAGAAAAAGACTTAACTTGTCAATGTTATTTATAATTATTGAGACAGCCCAATGAAATTAAAAGAAACGCTGAATTTAAGTAAAATCTAACCATATGCTGGAGGATTTGCAATTATTGCTTCTGCTTTAAATGGTTCATTAGAATCTGGATACCGACTGTTGCATGCAGGAAGCAAAGAATTAATAATAGCCTTGATTTGTTTTCTTTGTAAATGAATTTCTGAAGGTCCTGATGGCAAGAAACCTTTATTCTTGACCATATCTGAAGACAACACATGTACAGAAATAATTACATTTGAAAACATAATTAGAAAGCATGAGCAGAGGAGAAATATTATTCATCATACGATGACAACAAATATTTATATTTGAAAACAGTAGTGTAAACTGTATACATCCCCTCTCCTTATGTCTTTCATTTTTGTGAAGTAAATCTCATACTACAATTTGATAGTGATTCTTCCACTTGCTAGCTTAAGGGGAGAGGAGCCAAGAGTTGTCCCAAGCCTGATAAGGAACAGTTTGGCCAAATCAAGCTAGCTAGAGGGGTGAAAGTTGCCCAAGCATCATAAAACTATGGTTATATTATATCTGCCGATGTGGAACCACAACACATCCTCTCACATCCAGCACAATGAAGGTGCCAGAGGTTGTAATGAAGGCAGCCCAAGGTGGCCGTAATACATCCTCTCACGCCCAAGACTACATCTGAAACATGGACAGATGTGGAATTGTGGATGACTCAATAACAAATATACGATAGACTCTAATACATTTTCCGCTAGGCCTAACTCTACACCAAAAGCTATCAGAAGGGGTGAGGATTGCCCAAGTTTGAGTTGAATCATAAGAAAGAGAACTACGTAAGTCCTGATAACTTGATAAGTGATATCTGCAATTCAAGTTATGCTGCCATGGTAAGCTACTAATAAAAGATAGTCCCAAAGGCAAATATTTGACCTTTAAATCATTAAAAATTTAGAGTATTGGATAAGATAAGAAATACGTACAACCAGCAAGAACTTTGGGATCTCCACCTAAAGGGTAAAACTCCAAGCCTGCATTCAAGACAAAATCTTCAAAATTTTTATGAGTAGCTAGCCTAACCCTGTGGCCGTCTGCCTGCAAACAAACTTTAGCCTCAATCAGAATGAATTACATAGGACTGGCACTGACTTAAGTAACAAGAACTAAGCTTTTCAAGGAGGAGAGAATGACAAAAAGATCTAAAAAATAAAAACATCAAGACTTTACACTGTGTTTGTTTAGATATATTTATAAAAGAGAGAAATAAGAAAACGACTTTATAAACATAGTTGCAAAATGTTATAGTTCATGAACAAGTTTTGCAATTATAAAGTCACATTCAACCTATTCGTGTGTCGCTAAATGGAACCCTGATTATGAGAGAATGAAAAAGATCTAAAAAAATAATAACATGTCAGAGTCAGGTAATGAACTACATTGACTAAAACAGAATATGAGATTCACCATGAAGCACAGGAGAGGCTTACAGTTTCAACCATATAGAAAATGAATGAGGATGTGGAGCTCTATGATCAGCTATGATTCTTATAGGCTGGACGGGTAGGAAATCATTCGAAAGGAGTGCATAGTTGCAAAATGTTATAGTTTATGAACAAGTTTGGCAATTTGGGTGGAGGCCTAAAGCAAGGGCTTAAATATCCTCTCCTCGAGTCGGGCCTAAAGCAAGAGCTTTAGGAGCCTCCCCTCTGAGTCAGGCCTCAAATTTATTCTCAGGAATTTGAAAGCAGTTGAACTTGAGCATGCCAAAGCAAGGTCATAACATCAAAAGTAGCATATTAGAACACAAACATTTTCTTAGTGCCAATATATTTTTAAACCAACCAAGGGATTCATTAATTGTCCAGGGATATAGCAAGACTGACAAAAGGTGTCCAGACTCAAGAATATCATGCTTCTAATCGTAGTTTCAGAAAAGCACCTTTTACTAATATAGCCAAGGTTTTGAATTGCAGACTACATCACTCTGCGGCCCTACGCAATTGCAAATTGCATCAGCTTTCAAGCTGGAAGCCGCAACCATGATCCCGCTGCCACAATTATAAAACCTTGAATATATAACTTTAGCGAAATGAACACTAACCTAATTTCTACTTATTTCTGAACATTTCCAGAGTAAAATTAAATATTTCAAACCCCTGTTATTTCCATAAATTCAATACCTTTCCTCCACAGGAAGTCATTACTCCACTCATGGTGCAAAAATATGGATGTCTGAACACGTATTTTTAAAGTAAACAATCATTGTGTAAAAACAACTACGTAAGAAACCAAAAATGAAGAACACCTGCAGACGCTTCCCGATGGCAACAAATGGCTGGACATCTCCCCGTGTGCCAACTATAAGCATTGCAATTTGAAGTGGCCTAACAGGCTGAATCTCCTGAATGAGTGTTTCCTTGAATGATTCCTCATTATCACCATCGATAACCCCGGTTCCGTTTTCTGAAGGGTGAGGCTTAATATCTCCTGGAACTACAATTTGTACAGTTCCGTCATGCTTGACCATGGAAGCTTTTTTTAGCCATCGCAGCTATAACATTAACAAACAATTTTTAGTCATTAGAAAGAATAACCAAGTGGGCAATTAAGAGTATAAAATTATTATATTAGAGTCACAGGAGCGATTTAAAGCAACATCAGGAGATGCAAGGCATACAGAATGAATGTCAGCACTGTTAGTGCAGAAGATGCACTAAGGGATGCAATAGCACTTGCAAAAGCGTTTCACATTACTTGCTGTGTGAAATGCTTTTGCAAGTGCTACTGCATCCCTCAGTGCACCTCTGCACTAAAAAGCATGCTCAGCAAGTTATATCACTATATCAAGGCAATAGAAAGACAAACACACTGATGCTTAAATCTTTTTTATTGACAATAACTATTGCATAAATCTTACTTCCCCCACAAACTGAAATATAAGAAAAAACCAAGTTTGCGAATAGCAAAATCATAAGATTATAAGAACGCAAGTGATTTGGGCAAACCCTTTTCTTGAGAGGAACATTCTCATCAAAGAACTTAGTCCATGCACCGAACCCATTATTCTTTCCAACTTTAGCAGCTTCCTTAGGGTGACCCTGATTTGACGACGATTCAGCTTCAGTCACAACACCACCCACAGCTCCTGTTTCTGCCACATTCTCCGACGTACTTGACGAATCCTTGTCAATATGTCCTGCGTAAGGCCAATCCACACCAAAAACAATACATATAATCACATGAATTCCTTTTCATCTTTTCAAAATTCCACACTACTATTATAGTATCATTATTCCATATATTCTATTGCTAACTCTAGCTTTCTATATAAATAAATTAAAAAAAGACATAATTTTTTTGGTGTAATGAAATCAGCGTGATCATCATCATAATCATAATAATAGTTTTTCTTGTTCGCATTGCATGAGCGAACGCGATGTCGAGAAATTAAACAAAAAACGAAAAGGAAATTGAAGAGAAATATACATTACCTGAACTAGTTGCGGAAATGGAACTAGGTTGTGCGTCCAAATAAACTGAAATATCACTAGAAGAAGAGTTAGAACGGTGATGAGTAGTCGTCATTGCCATAGCGGAGAGAAAACGAGGAACGAAAGTTGATTATTCTTCTTCAGGTGGAAGGGTCAAGGGAATTAAATGGATTGCATATAAGGAAGGGAAAATTGGTTGGAAAGTGTTTGATGATGGTGACGGAGAAGGGAAGGTATAATAGTTTATTCTAATGCACCCCCTTCTTTGGTTTTCTTTACCCTTCCCTTTCGCTTTTTTCCAGAATAAAAAGAGAGAAAGCGAGAGGGAGGGGGGGAGAGAAAGCGTAAGAAAATATGTGAGATCTCCACGTGGAAGAATGAGAAGAGATTTTATAAGGCGGTTACATTCCACGTTCTTCTACCTTAACTGTTTTTTATTTTATTTTAATTCGGGGACGTACGCACCGCTTTTACGGGTGTTCGCGGTGTGGTTTGGTTCTGTTTTGAGACAAAAAGTGAACCGAACCGCAAGATAAAATTACATGCGGTTTGGTTCGGTTGGCTTCCTAAAATAAAACCAAATCAAACCAAACCAAACCAATGCGATTTGGATTGGTTCGGTTGGTTCGATTTTTCCAAGACAAAACATAATTTAAAACGAAATTAAAATTAACTAACATAAAAAATGGCTAACATAAATCTTTAAGAAAAAAATCTACTCAAATATATGTAGTATATAAATTACTCTCTTTTAATTTTTTTAAGATAGCTAAGACAATGTTTAAAAGAATTTGAATTAAATATTTTATTGTAACTTTTAAATATAGCATAACAATATGGATTGTTTGTAAGTTAGCCAAAGAATTAATTGGATTTGGGCTAGTAAGTGAGTGAGAGTTGAGTTTTAGTTGCATTTGGGCTAGTAAGTTAGTAATGAAGGTTGTAAGTCAATAAGCCTTAGTGTTACTTGCGGTTTGGTTTGGTTTGGTTTGGTTCGGTTTCTATAATCAAAACCGCGAACCGAACCGAAGCGCGCGGTGCAATGAAAAACAAAATCGAACAAAACCAATAAGAAGCGGTTTTTTGCTGTTTTCGGTTTGGTTTGGTTCGGTTTGCAGTTTTCTATTGGTTTGGTTCGGTTTTGAACACCCCTAACCGCTTTATCGTCATCGGGTTTTTTTTTAGTACCCCACATTTCCCCATATGCCCCCACAAACTATGATATTCCCAGAATGCCCCTCAGAGTTACAACTAACGGATTTATCTATTTTAAAGATAAATTCGTTTCGGGAAAGAAATCAAAAACGGATTTATCTTTTAATTAGATAAATCTGTTTAAGAAAAAAATTCATAACGGATTTACCCCCACTATAGATAAATCCGTTTTGGAAATATTCAAAACAGATTTAAGTAATAAATAGGTTAATCCATTGTGTATTTAAAAGTAATTTTTTTTTATTTTAAAAAAATGGTAATAAAAACACTACTAAAAATCCGTTAAAGAGTCAAAACTAATCTAAAAATTATAAAAATACCACAAAAAATCTAGTAAAACCAAAATAAGGTTATGCAATTTTTTTTAGATTTTTTGTAATTTATGAAAAATTCAAAAAATTAATAAAAAATAGTAAACGATGAAATTTGAGATTTTGAGCCCCGCAAGTCTTGATGCCTAATTTTTTTCGGATTTACTGGCTGTGGTTTCATTACAATCGGAGTAAGTTGCCCGAAAATCGATTTTTTGGCCTAAATTATTCACATGACGTACAACATCGTCACGTGTTAATGACTATCTACACACTAAACGGAAAAAAAGACAACCGATATTCATATCTATTTTATTTTTTAAAAAAAAATTATTTTAATTTTTTAACAGATTTATCACTTTTATTTATTAATTATTTTACAAAACGGATTTATCAATTTATTAGATAAATCTGTTTTGAAAAAATTCAAAACGGTTTTATCTAATAATAGATAAATCCGTTATTAAAAAATAACAAAAACGGATTTAAGTATTTCTTAGGTAAATCCGTTTTGTTATTTTAGAAAACCGGATTTATCTAATTAAATATAAATCCATTTTTGGTTTTTTTCCAAAAACGGATTTATCTAATTAAAAGATAAATTCGTTTTTGGGAAAAAACCAAAAACGGATTTATATTTAATTAGATAAATCCGTTGAGTGGTTTTACTGAGGGGTATTATCAGAATATCAAAATTGTGTGGGGGTATAGGGGGAAACTGTGGGGGTAAAAAAAAAACCATTATCATCGTCATGGGACCTCATGGCGTCATTAGACTGACTCATGGATACCCAATTTAACCATCGTGTGTCTCTCCCACTACTTAACTTATTGTCTTGGTTAATTGGATTTTTTATCACCCAACTTTGGCAATTATGTCTATTTTATTATTTTTGGTAAATTTTATTTCTAGGCAATTTTGGTAACTATTGTCTTTTCAAAGTTAATTAAAGAAAATTGATAGATGGTATGAAATGAAATTTGAAGAACGATTGTGATACGGCAATGTCTTTCAGTTACTTTTACCTAGTGAATTACGTAAAAAACTGAGCTTTCTCGTTTTATAATTGTTCGACGTGTGTGAATTTATACATTTGATATAAAATTTTCTCATAACAAACATGACCAGTCTTAATTAAAATGGTTATTCTGTTATGCGTATTGAAAAGAATATTCTATTTTTGGGTAAACCCGGGTATCCTCCACGGCTATTCCCTCGAGGTACTGGAGTTCAATTCTATTGTGCTAAAATAGAAATTAAAAAGTGATAATTAAATAATAAACGAAAACAACTGAATTCAAGTTTAACTTTCGTCATTTATGTTGATGAGCGCTCGAGGAAGACTCATGTAAATAGACAACTTGATTTGTACTATATAATGTTGTTTTCTTAAAATGGAGCGCTAATTATGCTATGTTTTGTGGTTATGCAAAACAGGAGGAACATATTGAGACGATGACTGAGGCGACTTAGGAGAGCTGGAACCCTGACTCACTTGGTCCACTTCCCCCTGAGATCATAGCTTTGGCAAACCGCAACTGGGAGAAGGTGGTAGGCAGGAAGAATAAGGGTCGCTCGTATGGTTCGGGACCCTTGGCTCCATTTATGGAGTTTGGGGTCTATCACTTCAACACCAGCAGAATTTCAAGCAGTCAACCTCCTCCTCCATCAGCTGAGGTGACAGAGAAGCTCAGGCAGCGGGTAGAGACTCAAGCGCAATAACTGCAGACTCAACAGTAGCAGATGCAGACTCAGACTATTAGAAGTATGCATGAAGACTTCTTGAGGGTGACCCATCAGTAGGAGAAGATGTTAAGGTACTATAAGAGCTTGAAGCCAGATGAATCTAGGTTGTCTGGATCTGAGCAGTCTGATGATCCCGATGACTCCTATTAGTATTATGGGATTTGGATTATGTTTACGTTAATTTGGAGTTGGATTATGCATGTTTATGTTGATTTGGTTTTGGATTATGTTATAACATTTCAAACTAGTTTATGTTGAATTGGATTTTATTTGAATATTTTTGGAATATTTATTTTGAATTGTTTATTTATTTTAAATTTTAGTATTTACTAATATATTATAAATAAATATAAAAAAGCATTAAATCAGTGGCCAATAGCGAGGGAATTAGCGACGGAATATTCCCTCGCTAGATAGGACACGTGTCATTCAAAGTTAGAGACGAAATATTTTCTCGCTAATTCCCTCTCTAATTAGCAACTTAATTAGCGATAGAATATTCCCTCGCTAAGCGTTAGCTAGGGCTGGACAAAATTTTGAGACCGACTGATACCCGTATAATCCGAATGAGTTTTTTGGTAAATTGGTCGGATTCAACTGGTTGTCGGGTGGAGAATATACTGAAATAGAGTTATTCTGGGTATAGTTGGTCGGTTTCGGGTGGGGAATTTCATATCCATTGCAAACCATAACCGACCGAATACTCGAGAATTAGTATAAATTACTATTATATTTTTTACTCATGACTTGTCTAATCCCACACAGAGGCTGCACTGCACATTTTTGAGACACACAAAAAAACCTATTATTTAATTATTCATTCAAGGCTAAGACTAGCTTGGCTAGTTACGAGGTGGAAACGTGTTTTACCGCACAACATTGCTTGTCTTGGTAGAGAGAGAAAATGAATGTAAGAAAAAAAAAGTTAAACACATTTCTATATTGTTCTTCATCTTCTTCTTTAAAGAAACTCTGATGGTGGTAACATCTTAACCCAGCAAAAACAGTCCTTCTTCTTGTCACCACCTCCACCTCTGAGTCGCCACCACCCACATGATAAAAGCACTACAACCGAACCAACCCACCCGACAAAACCGCAGAACTGCAGAAACCACATCTGCTGAAATCGAAGCTTGAACGGTCGGAAATGGGTGTCGTTTTCATGTCTTCGGTTTGCTCTAGATGAACGATTTCGAAACCGAATCCGAACTACCTGATCGTATGTCCAGCTCTAGCGTTAGCAACGTATTCAAAATTTTGTCGCTACGCGTTAGTGAGGAGCCTTTTGGCGACAAAATTAGGCTGTCGCAAATATGCATTAGCGAGGGATTTTTTTGCCTTTAGCGAGGGAAAATTCTGTCGCTAATAAGCCTTTGTTGTAGTGGTAGTGTGTTGCGGGTTTGAACCGGCGTTCTCAACGCTCACACATCACTTACTTGTATTGTATCATTGAGATATGCTCTTGGGACTTTGCAAGGGGAGATTACCATCAACGTAATTAACTTACATGTAACTTATTGAATTAGATATTAAAGTTTTATGATTAGGAAATTTATAATGAGGTATGATTTAATTTTTTTTGCATCCCTTGAACTACGGTCGTAGGTCTGCTAATTACAGTGCTACAAATTTACATAAATTAACCAAAATTGATTCTCGAACTTTGGATCTCCTACCTTAAGGTTGTTATACCCTAATTTTGTCCGATTAATTTAAAATATCTTAAACAAAATAGAATAATATTGACTTTTCAGTTTTTTTGTTTTAAACTGTAATTTTATTGTTTATTTGTTAAAAAGACAAAACAAAATAGAAAATAGAGAAAATCCAAAAATATATTTTTATGGACTCTTTTATATCAAATATTACAAAATCAAAAACGATTGTTACAAAAAAAAATTACAAAATAAATAAAATGGTACAGGGATGTAAAAGTAAAAAAATAGCTTTGTAGAGCTGAGAGATTGAGAGCCCGCACAGCAGCAACCAACGGCCCAACAAGCCTCTACACTCCTACTTGCCCAACAAGTCTCTACACTACTTCAGCCCAACAAGCTGCTTGCCCAGCAAGTCGACTTGCCTAGCAAGTCAACTTGTCCAACAAGTCTCTTCATCTAACCCTTCACTTATAAAAGGAGGCATTGTCCACAGTGAAAAGCACACCGCAGTGATTCAACAAGAACACTGAACACATTCTCTCCCTCTCCTAGCGAAGCTCTCTCTCTCTCTCTCCCCCTCCCTTTTTTATTTTTATTTTTCTTTTAATTAGTTTATTTTTAAATATTCATGATAAATACTTTTCACTAGTTGCACTTTTCATTTTTTCTTTTTTTGTTAACTTTTCGTTCATATTCAAAATAAAAACAAAATATTCATTTTCCTCTCATAAATAAAAAAATATTTTCAAGAACAAAATAGGGGATTAAGTCGACTGTACAGTCGGGTTAGTCTGCTCTTTAGGATGAATGAGCCGTATGGCTCAAGAGTCCTAAAATCCCTATTCCAATAAAACCAAACCAACACACATCAAACTATTTTCCAAACTCCAAAAACTCCCTTTTCACAAAGTAGGGGACTAAGCCGACTGTACAGTCGGGTTAGTCATCATTTTAGGACAAATGAACTGATCACTCAGGAGTCCTAAAATCCCTAAATAAAATACACCAATAAACAAAGTTTTCTACCAAGAACTACGTGTGATTTGATTCTCTACCAAGAGATACGTAGGAGTAGAGGGCGGCCGACCTCTGTCAATTGCACTAATAAAAAAAACCTTTTTTAGTCTTCTAATAAATAATCTTTTTCTTCGATTCAAAAAATATCAAGTCTTTTTCTTTCTCTTGGTTTCCTTTAATTCACAATAAAAGGGTAAAAATAAACATTTTCAAAATTAATATTCTTTCCTACAACTAGTTAGCAGGTAACCTTCATTAGGAAGGATGTCGTGGGGTGCTAATACATTCCCCACGCATAATCGACTCCCGAACCCTTATCTGGTCTCAAGGACCCTTATCCATTCCAAAAGGGATACTGGATGGTCTCAAGGTCCCGAACGAGACTGCGTAGTGATGGCTTACTGGATGTGCGTCCTGTTGGGTGGTCACGAAAGTCTCACCTAGAGTTTGGTCCCTCTTGAGAAGGTTGGCACTCCTAATAGCTTGCCTATTGTTGTTGATCAGTGTTCTTAACTGGGGTCGTTGGCTCTAGGAACCTTATGTAGGACTCTTTAGAGCTACCCTTTGAAAGGTTCACTTAACAGACAAGCCCTAGACCAATTCTCTAAGGAACCCTCGTAGGACACAAAGGAGCCTCATACCCCTGCATTCAAACAAACACTGATACATTTTTCCGGTCTTCTAAAAAAAATCATATGTTATTTTGGCAAATTATTTTTAACATACCTCATGCATTTTTACCTGTCCCTTTTGCATGGCAAAAAAGAAAAAAAACTTAATTATTGCACATTAACATTTCATTCTTCATACATTTCTATAACCGCCAGGGAATTGTAAGACTTTCTTTCTGACAAGATGGATCAAACATTTGCATTAATAAAATAAGTGTCTTTCAGTTCTGCGTCAAACAGAAACTTACAATTTCCCGGGCGTGACACGAAAGCATACATTTGCATTTCATGCACATTCATCCATTCATTCATGTACTTACGAAAAAAGAAAAAAATTGAAAAAAATAAACAGAGAGTAAAAGGGCAAGCTGGTTCATCAACATCGCTACCAGACTCGTTCTCAAACAAGAAAAATGGCCGAAGAGGATAATCGGGCTCTGAGAAAAGACATTGCAAAGCTGAAGGACCAAATGAGCGAGATGATGGTATTGAAAGATCAAATGACCGAGATGATGGCGCTGAAAGATCAAATGTATGAATTCGTGAAACTCCTCGAGAGAAGAAATGTAGATGGAGGTGTTTCAGCAAGGAATACTGAGAACAATTCTACAAGTCTTCCTCCTCCTCCCAGCTCCGCGACTCCACACACCACTGGAGTGAACATCCAGAGCTACCAATGGCCCCCTTACGGTCTCCCAGCTGGTTACGCTCCTCCTACCATGGAAGCCAATCAAGAGGGAGGACCTTTGGGAGTCGCTGGACCTTCAGCTCAAAATACAAATGCAGAAATACCGCGAGTTCACTTCTCAAGTCCTACGACTGCACCACAGGTCATTCCACAGGGCTACATCGTGCCACCGATGACGAGCCGTCAAGCTCATATGCTCAACTTTGGGGACCCTTCTCATTAGCATATCCCAAATGCAAACCCAGCTGTGGTTCCGATGATTCATCCGTACTACAGTATGAGTGGGTTTCCTCATGACCATCTTACAGATGATCCTCAATCAAGAGATAAGCTGCGAGTGCTAGAGGAACGTTTAAAAGTTGTGGAAGGATTCAACGTTGGGGCAAAGGATGCATTTGATTTGTGTCTCGTCCGTAATGTGATTATCCCACCCCAAGTTCAAAGTGCCCGACTTTAACAAATACATAGGGGTAACTTGTCCCGCTAGCCAACTGACTATGTACTGTAGAAAAATGGCCGCATTTGCACACGATGACAAACTGCTCGTCCATTACTTTCAGGACAGCTTGACTGGGGCAGCCTCAAGCTGGTACATGCGGTTGGAACGCACCCAGATTCGATGTTGGAAAGATCTGGCTGACGCTTTCTTAAAGCCGTACAAATACAACATCGATATGGCTCCTGATAGAGCACAATTGCAGAATATGGTGAAAAGAAACAACGAATCATTCAAGGAGTATGCCCAGCGTTGGAGAGGATCGGCAGCGCAGGTAGCACCGCCTCTACTAGAGAAAGAGAGATGGTATCCATGTTCATAGATACGTTGCAATCACCCTTCTATGACAGATTAATTGGGAGCGTATCCTCTAACTTTTCAAACATGATCACCATAGGAGAAAGATTGGAGAAGGGAATGAGAAACGGGAAAATCTTTCACGGTTCAGCTGAAACCAATAACCCAAAGAAGCCCTTCGCAGGATTTGTTAGAAATAATGAAGGGGAAACCAATTCCATAACAGGATCTTTGAAAGCCTCTTACACTTCCAAAAACCATCCTCAAGCCCTGCACTTGTCTACCCAAACAACTAAAAGTCATAAACCACCAAACTACCCAGAAAGGAGACATGTACAGTTTGATCCAATTCCCGCATCATACTCAGATCTGTTCGACCACCTCACTAGTCACAACCTAATCTCCCCCCGCCCGATGAGGCCCATTGAACCTCCTTTTCCGAGAGGCTATGACCCGAACGCCACTTGCGAATTTCACGCAGGCGCAATTGGGCATTCAGTAGAAAACTGTAAGGCACTAAAACATGCGATTCAGGATCTGATCGAATCCAAATGGTTGAGCTTCAATGAGGATGCTCCGAACGGAGGTGCTAATCATTTGCCACGGGCATGAGAAGTCATCCGGCAATGCTTTTGAAGGCGATCAAAGGGCTAAAAACAGCATCATCAACCTTGTGCGTCTTTGTCCTACAACTGAAGCACTTACGAATTGGGAGATTGTTGATTTTCTTGTGATTTTCAGTTCAAAGTAATGTTACGTAATGCAAATCCTATGGCTCCGCCCAAAGCCTTAGGACATTTCAATAAGGGCACGCATGTTTCTTTCCGGTATCAATATTAATAAAATAGCATTTTGAATTCTCCAACAAATTCCTTCTTAGCTCATTTGCTCGCTTTACTTTTTCTTTTATCCTTCTCCAATATCTACTAATGCAGATCTAAATAACTTGTCCTTGAAAATAACAACGTCGGTAACTCATGTCATAACTTTGATTGCCCCATTAATCAAATCAAGGAAGATGTTGTAGATAATTGGGAAACTCTTCCAGAGGAGATGAGAATAATGGAACAAAAGGATAAAGTGACCCAGCCTCGCGTGGAATCAAACGAAATGATTAACTTGGGCACAGAAGAAGATAAAAAGGTGTTAAAATTAACATCACACCAAAAGGATAGCAAATCAAGAAAGTTCACTTACATCAGTGGGCGTCCAAGTCGAGCATCATGATCTCTTCCCATACCGCCCAAAAAAACAAGTGGGGCAGTTGCGACAACAAACAAAGAAAATCAGGGATGATAGTGACATTTCACCTCACATGGAGATCAGATCTCGCTCATACTTCAACAGGGGCAACCCCGTGCGATGGGAGTAGTACTTCCATTAAACCTCACCAAACAAAAGAATGGTTGTCTTATGTCATACCAGGAAAGAACAAAGAAAGCTTAACAGAAGCAGATCCACCCTCAACAATTTTAAGGAGACTTGGTGCCCAAGAAAGTCATACCCAAAAGGATTCCCGCGGGAGATGGACCTCGAACTATAAAGGACCTTACATGGTAAAGAAATCATTCTCTGGAAGAGCCTTAATTCTCACAAAAATGGATGGGGAAGACCTCCCACTCCCGGTGAACTCTGCCTAAAAAAGGAGTATAGAAAAATGAGAAAGATGAGCCAAGCAAAAATAAGCTCGCTAGGTTGAAAACCCGGAAGGGCGGCCTAGGCAAAAGTTAGAGCGACCCGGTGGATTGAAAATCCAAAAGTGACACTCCAGGCAAAAATTAGGGTCAGGAAGTTGGACTAAACAACATTGAGGCAATCAACACTTCCAAAAGTCGGATGATGAGTGATCAAGGTCGTGAGCATGGGTGGCCGACACTGTTACTTCAAGGACATTAACTACCGAGAAGTCTGCTTAGTATTTCAGCTTTCCTATTCTCTCAACAAAATTCCACACGTAATCTTAAGTCAGTGTGCCTTCTGCACATTCGACCTCCAATGTCAATATCAAACACTTTCCTTTCTTTTTTTTCTTCCGTCTATCTTTGAAATGATGTTTTGTGATAATTGATACTGGATTGTGAAACATGTGACATAATCAAAAGCATTACAATCATTACGAAATTTTCGGGAATCACAGAAGAGATATACTCTTTCATTAAAATACCTATAAGGAAAAAAGGAACCGCGGGAATAGAGCAATAAATGCGCGATCATCTCAAATGATAAGTCCCAGTCATGCGCAATTGACTTAGCAGTACGAATGCACTTGATAGCCTCATGCCGGAAGTCCCGCGAGTTGAAGGACCAGCAAAAAGAGAGACCCAAAAAGAAAAGCAAAAAAAAAGACCAAAAAAGGCAAAAAAAGAAAAGCCAAAAGGAAAAATCATACACATTGCATACGTTGCTTGCCAACATCCATCATCTGCCACGTTTCATTCATCCCATCATTTCACATACCCATATTGCATGCATGCATCATTCATCGCATTTTAAGACATGCCAAATATAGATAGTTTTTCCATTCTCAGGTAAATGCATTCATTAGGTATGTCCTAGGCAAGTACGCCATGTGTCAATCTCAATAGTTTGTTCCCTCAAAGTCAGTGCTCCAAGCACTGGTCTCATATCACAATTCAGAGTCTCGGACCCCCAGCAGTCCCTCGCAGCCCCAGCGCTCCTTTAGACCTCCAATGGTCATTCATTTCAGATCGCACGTCGCGTTATCGAGCAACCGACGGATCATCCGACCCCAGGTCCATCAGTTCAGTTCGACCCAGTATGTCAAAGCAACGACTTCGAACTCTACCTTCAAGATCACTATGTCGCCACTGAGCGCGACGGATCACCCGACCCCAGGTCCTTCAGACTAGCTGTGTCAGCCTAAGACATGGCGAACGTCCTTGGAGGTGAGCAAATTAGGTCAACGACCTGATCTTGCCCCTCCGGCCGCTCGAAAAAGGCCACCCCGAGCATACCATTTTACTAGTACCATTGCTAGTTTGCGCTCTGTTGGACCCTCAGTGGTCCCTCAAAGCCCCAGTGCACCTTCGGACCCCAAGTGGTCCTTCAGGGTTTAGGCAACCCCATGGAGCCCCAGTGCTCCCTTAGAGCCCAAATGCTCTTTTAGAGCCCCAGTGATCCTTCTTTATTATTCTCGGTTAACACGCCAAGTGTTAATCGTCCCTCATTTCCCTAACTCATCATCCTCAGCTTTCTACTAACCGGACAAAATTAGCGTCTGTTTTATCTTTATTTCTATTCCTACTATGAAATCTTGAAAACCCTTCATTTTTTCTACGGAATATAAATAAAGAGGGCCAGCTGTTATACCCTAATTTTGTCCGACTAATTTAAAATATTTTAAACAAAATAGAATAATATGGACTTTTCAGTTTTTTTGTTTTAAACTGTAATTTTATTGTTTATTTGTTAAAAGACAAAACAAAATAGAAAATAGAGAAAATCCAAAAATATATTTTTATGGACTCTTTTATATCAAAAATTACAAAATCAAAAAGGATTGTTACAAAATAAAAAAATAAATTACAAATAAATAAAATGGTACAGGGATGTAAAAGTAAAAAAATAGCTTTGTAGAGCTGAGAGATTGAGAGCCCGCACAGCAGCAACCAGCGGCCCAACAAGTCTCTTCATCTAACCCTTCACTTATAAAAGGAGGCATTGTCCACAGTGAAAAGCACACCGCAGTGATTCAACAAGAACACTGAACACATTCTCTCCCTCTCCTAGCGAAGCTCCCTCTCTCTCCCCCCCTCCCTTTTTTATTTTAATTTTTCTTTTAATTAGTTTATTTTTAAATATTCATGATAAATACTTTTCACTAGTTGCACTTTTCATTTTTTTCTTTTTTGTTAACTTTTCGTTCATATTCAAAATAAAAACAAAATATTCCTTTTCCTCTCATAAATAAAGAAATATTTTCAAGAACAAAATAGAGAAAATCCAAAAATATATTTTTATGGACTCTTTAAAATCAAAAATTACAAAATCAAAAAGGATTGTTACAAAATAAAAAAAATAAATTACAAATAAATAAAATGGTACAGGGATGTAAAAGTAAAAAAATAGCTTTGTAGAGCTGAGAGATTGAGAGCCCGCACAGCAGCAACCAGCGGCCCAACAAGTCTCTTCATCTAACCCTTCACTTATAAAAGGAGGCATTGTCCACAGTGAAAAGCACACCGCAGTGATTCAACAAGAACACTGAACACATTCTCTCCCTCTCCTAGCGAAGCTCCCTCTCTCTCCCCCCCTCCCTTTTTTATTTTAATTTTTCTTTTAATTAGTTTATTTTTAAATATTCATGATAAATACTTTTCACTAGTTGCACTTTTCATTTTTTTCTTTTTTGTTAACTTTTCGTTCATATTCAAAATAAAAACAAAATATTCCTTTTCCTCTCATAAATAAAGAAATATTTTCAAGAACAAAATAGGGGATTAAGTCGACTATGCAGTCGGGTTAGTCTGCTCTTTAGGATGAATTAGTCGTACGGCTCAAGAGTCATAAAATCCCTATTCCAATAAAACCAAACCAACACACATCAAACTATTTTCAAAACTCAAAAAACTCCCTTTTCACAAAGTAGGGGACTAAGCCGACTGTACAGTCGGGTTAGTCATCATTTTAGGACAAATGAACTGATCACTCAGGAGTCCTAAAATCCCTAAATAAAATACACCAATAAACAAAGTTTTCTACCAAGAACTACGTGTGATTTAATTCTCTACCAAGAGATACGTAGGAGCAGAGGGCGGCCGACCTCTGTCAATTGCACTAATAAAAAAAACCTTTTTTCGTCTTTTAATAAATAATCCTTTTCTTCGATTAAAAAAATATCAAGTTTTTTCTTTCTCTTGGTTTCCTTTAATTCACAATAAAAGTGTAAAAATAAACATTTTCAAAATTAATATTCTTTCCTACAACTAGTTAGCAGGTAACCTTCATTAGGAAGGATGTCGCGGGGTGCTAATATCTTCCCCACGCATAACCGACTCCCGAACCCTTATGTGGTCTCAAGGACCATTATCCATTCCAAAAGGGATTTTCCAGTGTTTGCCCTTAAACTAAACTTTGGTGGCAGCTTCATTTTTGAACCTTCGAGGAGTCCTCACCCGGATTTGTCGGTCGCTACAAAGGTTACTTTTATTCTTTTTGAACTTAGTTGCATATGATTTGAAATTGAATGCATATGTGTGTTATGTGATGTATTGATGATAGAAACATGTTACAAGTCCACGAATGATTTGCTGGATTTATATCTCACCCCTTATTTGTGGATTCTTTTCAGAGTTAGTAGAGACAAAACACATTAGAGGAAGGCTCTAAGATTCGGCGTGATCTTAAAGACTTCATCTTAGATAGTTAATGGTTTCCATATAAATTAAAATTTTGTATGGATGAGACAAGTTTCATTGTAATTCTTTTTAAATTGTAATTGAATACTTGCATGTAGTGGATTTAACCTAAGTTATATCATTCGAGTTTTATAAATTCACGTTTTCTAAATATTATGTATGTGGCTATCTTAGTTTTTAATAGCTGATAAATTAAGGTGTTACATTTATGGCACATGAAAGAGAGGTGGACCACGTCAGAGGCCTACAACCTTTGCTCGCTTGGTATAATCTAAGAAAGTTGAGTTCGTCCCTAAAGTACTAGAGGGCAGAGGCAACAACACCCGTGGAGGTACCTGCAAAGAGAGATATCACCCTTGGCACAAAATAGTGCTAGCACTACCTCGCAACACAAGCACCGCCAACACCCCCTACATCGCCTAAGGAGTTACCAACACTATTTAAGGGACCCCAGATGATATGCACTATCCAATCTACTTCAAACCACGTGGTATCCCGCAGATGGATATGGGTAATAATTGTCATGTTTCTATGTTTTATGTTCTGGACTGGACCTAGAGGCCCATTCAGCATTTGGACATGGATTGGCCCGATCACTTTGATCAATATCCACCATATGCATGCCCAATTGTGGTTATCACACTTGGATGACTCAGATCAACTCTATCAATCTGACGGCTCACAACGGACACGAACTCCTATAAATACCCGCCCACATTGCCATAACAAGGTAGATTCTCATTCCTAGCTAAATCACTCATCTATTCTCAATACTGACTTGAGCGTCGGAGTGGTTTCGCAGGTACCCCTCCCGGGCTCACATTAACCTCCGGCCAGGCAGCAGGTGACCTACCAACTGCAGTCCACCCAACACTGCAAGTTACAGAACATTGGCGACCACAGTGGGAGTTATCTATCTTTCACACCATCTCTACTCTTTGAACTTTCTCCTGCCTTCCCATGGCACCCAGAGGTAGACCCCGAGTCCAAGGTATTGCTGCTACGCAACCCCAGCCAGAGGGCACTCCCGAAGGCCTTGCTGCTTCCACGCCAAACCAAGACATTCAGGTCCCGGCACCTCAGCCAGCCTCTATCCAGATCCCCATCCAACCTAGGGATGCGGCGACCATCCGCCAGCTCTTGGACCTGCTGTGCAATCGCACCCAGACTATGTTGCAGCAAGAAGCGCGCCTCAGGCAGATAGAGAGGCAAATGACAGCCATGCCTGAGCAATCTCATCCTCGCTGGAACACCCCTTCCCCAAGGACAATAATGAGCTCTAGGCGCCGCAGATCTCCACCCAAGCGTCATCACAATTATCGATCTCCACCTAGACGGAAGCGAGCTCGCCACTCTCCTCCTCGACGCCGCAGGCACCAAGGATCAGATTCACCTCCAAGCACCCCTTCAACCTCGCCTGACAGTACATACTGGCCTGAGGAGTCTCTCCCCAGGTCCTCATCGCTCGCAACCTCCAATTCTCGCGAGAGGTCGCAGAGCCGAGCCAAGACCCATAAGAGGCATCGCCAAAGATCTACCTCGAGGAGATCTCCAGCCCGACGTGACCATCGAAATATAGATCTCGGGGACTGGTCACCTCACAACTCACGATGGACCTCCAATGAAGGACCCTACACTAGGAAGGTTGACGACTGCCCAATTCCGAGGACCTTAGAGAAGCTCCCAGCCCTCAAAACATACGACGGGATTGGGGACCCTGACAGGCATTTGGCCTACTTCTCTGTCATGATGAGATACCGGGGGGCAAGGGAACCTGTCCACTGCAAGATCTTTCCCTCACTCTCACAGATTCAGCACTAGCTTGGTTCCGGGAGTTGAAACCAAACTCGGTTTCATCCTGGGGGCAGATGGCCACCATGTTCACAACCCGCTTTGCCGCTTCCCGCTTGAAGCCAAAATCTGAAGAGGTACTCAGGGCGATCAGGCAAGGAGAGAAAGAAACGCTTAGAAAATATATGGAAAGGTTCAACAAGGAGGCTGGCAACGTCAGGAACCTTGAAGGCAAGAGAAGGCTCTTTTGGATGAAGGATGGCCTTAAGAAAGGAAGCCTGTTTCAAAGAGACGTGGGGATTAACAACCCCCGAAGCTTGATGAGTTCCTTCAGAAGGCACAAAAGTACATGGATTATGAAGAAGACAACATGGCATACCAAGAGGAAGCCAAGGTTGGCAGCAAGAAGGACGAGCTGGCCTGCAAGGCCGTTGAAGAACCATGGCAGAAGCGAGTCCAATATGACAGAACTCCTCGTGAGCCCCGACCTCGACAAGGTCGCTCCTCAGAGTACACCCGGCTGAACACATCCCAGGCTGAGATCCTTGCCGAATGTGCCGATGCGGAGTTTCGGGACATCAAACAGCCTGAACCTCTCGTGCAAAGAAAATACCAACCCTCTAAGAAGTACTGCCGTTATCACACAAGTTATGGGCACAGTACCAACAAATGCAACACCCTTAGGGATGACATTGAAGAAATGATCCACGAAGGGAAGCTCGCTCAGTACGTGAATGAGGAAGATGATGAGACTCGTGACTCTGAATAGGGAGCAGAGCATCAGGACTAGAAACTAGAACTAGGCCTAGTTAAGAATTTTACAGTTTGGACACAAATGCAGAATGTAAAAGCTCGATATAAAAGTTCATTTTGCAATTACAATTTTTGCTTTAGTTCACTAGATTGGTACTTGTTCCAAAGAAAAATTCCTTAAGGTCAAGAAAGAAAAAGGGCCCAACTCCATAGTTAGGGGGTAGAGCGAGACAAGTTTGAGACCCGACATAGCCTGCAAGGAAGGACTGCCTACCTCGCAGGGGCAACCTCGGCATTAACTCTAAGCCAAGACGACCATCTTTCCAAGACGATGGTTTTGCAAATACATCTCTGAATGCATGATCGCACGAAGTAGTCAAGCGCTGACGTGCACCTCCAATCCTAGCAAAGGAATCAAGAGTGCCACGACACGCCAAAACAAATACGGTCATCGGTAAAAATACAGGTCAAAGGAAGACACCATGATCGTATGCATTTTTCCTAATTACCAAGGCAAGAATCTCATAATTCTTTCCACTAAGTGACCTTGGCGATCACAACCCCTTGGGCGAGTTCTATCTGGGCTGAGTCCTGGTAAACTGTGCCAAGGGTATATTTCAAGCTGATCTTGGCGGTCACAACCCCTTGGGCGAGTTCGATCCGGGCCGAGTCCTGGTAAACTGTGCCAAGGGTATACTTTAAGCTGACCTTGGTGGTCACAACCCCTTGGGCGAGTTCTATCCGGACCGAGTCCTGGTAAACTGTGACAAGGGTATACTTCAAGATGACATTGGTGGTCACGACCCCTTATGATGAGTTGTATCCAGGTCAAGTCTTGGTAAACTCCGTTCAGAGTATACTTCATTACAAATTGTCCCGAGAGGCGTCGACAACTTAACCTCCTAAAGCAAGACAAATTTAGCGACCGTCTACCGGAAAAATCCTAAGTCCAACGAGAAGGCGCACACGCGGAAAATCACCAGTAGGGCGTGAGACCATGAGGTCACAGTTCCATGATCAAGGTTTGCTGGTGAAGGGCGCCAAGGGCGCCAAGATCCCATGTTCACGGTTTGCAAAGTGAAGGGCGCCAAGATTCTATGTTCTCAGTTTACAAATGCAAGGCGCCAGGATCCCATGTTCACAGTTTGCAAGAGCAGGGCGCCAAGATCACAGTTTGAGCTGTTGGGCGCCAAGGTGACGGGTTGCATAGAGCAAGGTCACGGTTTGTGGTGCAGGGCGCCAAGGGGGCCATGGTCACGGTTTGTGGTGCTGGGCGCCAACGGCGCCAAGGTCACGATTTGAGCTGCTGGGCGCCAAGGTGACGGGTTGCATAGAGCAATGTCACGGTTTGAGCTGAAGGGCACCAAAGGCGCCAAGGTGACGGTTTGTGCTGCAGGGCGCCAAGGTGACGGTTTGTGTGGCTAGGCGCCAAGGGCGCCAAGATGACGGTTTGCAAGGTGACGGTTTGTGCTGCAGGGCACCAAGGGCGCCAAGGTGACAATTTGTGCTGTAGAACGCCGATGGCGCCAAGGTGGCAGTTTGTGTTGGCTCCTGGGCACCATGGGCGCCAAGTTCATGCAAAGATCACGGTTTGTGTTTGCTCCTAAGCGCCATGGGCGTCATGGGCGCCAAGGTCACGATTTGTTCCAATGTGACCATGGCCATAAATTGTGGCCTTTAAAGAAGAAAATCATGGTCACGATTTGCCTAAGGGAAGCCATGGTCACAGTTTTATGAAAAGTAATTCAAGAGATGAAGACCCACCTACTTAGGGTGGGTGAAAAAAGTGATAAGATCATTTTTTTTCTTTCTCAAAGATCAAAAGCAAAAGTATTGTCGTCAAACAAAGACATTTTGCACGACCTGACAAGGCATACGAGCCATCGCGTTTGACGAATCAACGAAAATCCTTCAAGCCAAGACCATCATCTGGAATACTCTAGATCTCGGCTTGGGGGGCAACTGTTCTGGATTGGACCAAGAGGCCCATTCAGCATTTGGACATTGATTGGCCCGATCACTCTGATCCATATCCACCATATGCAAGCCCAATTGTGGTTATCACACTTGGATGACTCAGATCAACTCTATCAATCTGACAGCTCACAACGGACACGAATTCCTATAAATACCAGCCCACATTGCCATAACAAGGTAGATTCTCATTCCTAGCTAAATCACTCATCTATTCTCAATACTGACTTGAGCGTCGGAGTGGCTTCGCAGGTACCCTTCCCGGGCTCGCATTAACCTCCGGCCAGGCAGCAGGTGACCTACCAACTGCAGTCCACCCAACACTGGAACGTACAGAACATTTTATATACTTGTAAGTCGATTATAATTAATTAATATTTTCTTTGCAACCACAACATGTGCTAAAGGTGGTCAACCATTCCTAGAAGTTGGATGAGATGACCATTGGTCCTGAAGATGGGTGGATGGAGACATTCGTGCTGACACTCTCCTTGGATATGGCACCTACACGATGATCGACAAGAATCTATTGTCTACCTTTTGTTGACATGTGGAAAGAGGAGAACGACAACTTTCACCTACCATACAGTAAGATAAATATACTTGAATGAAATATTGAACGTATTGCATCTGATGATAATGGGGCGATTGTTACCACACCCTCTCGTTAATTGAGAGGACACTTATGAGGAGGCCACAAGGAGTGCCTAGAAGATGATAGACACATGTGTACACTTCAGTTGATTATTGGGCATTTCAAACTCTAAGTTAAGGCATGGGTGGATGTTGAGTCACTTCCCCATGAGGTGGAGATTGATGTTGTAAGGGTGTATATGTCTTGTCTCAAGGCTCATACTATATATGCTTACAAGAGCTTCATATATATCGACGTGGCATACTTAAGGGCCTTCTACGCTCTCCAAACATGGAAACAATATGCATGGGGTAATTCTTCCCTAGCATACTTATATGATCACTTCTGTGATACAAAATTGGTCAAGGTGAAGCAAATAAGAGGATACATTACCATCTCATAGGTAACTTTACAAACCATTTTTTTGTTGTTGATTAATCTTTTTCCTACTATCTGTGACAGGAAGGAGTAAAGCAGTAACAATCTCAGATCTAGGATACTGATATGGAGATAGGGATGAGCTACTAGGGTGCTTGCACCGGTAATAGCTGCTCACAGCCTCTGGAATCACAAGGGTTGAATGCAATTCGGAGAGAGAGAAGTGAAGGATACTCAGGAACAGAATATTTGAGGTAAGAGAATTTAATTGGATTGATTGTTGTCATTCCTCATTGAATGCTGCCTTTAAATAGGCCAAATGATTGTACACTTATTCCTAGGAATATTCTCAGATGCTGACACTAGTGGAAAAAACACATTTTATAACAGAAATTTATATCGGTTAAAAAATATCCGATGTTAATAGTGAGGCGGTGGCAAATTTGAAATTTTGGTGGCATTTTTAGTATCGGTTGGTGTCTTAACCGTTATAGAAATTGCTAATTTGCATTTTTTACATCGGCTCATGTGTTACCCGTTATAGAAACTGCTTATTTAACATCAGTTCATATTTTACCCGATGCTGAAAGTCATTTTCATTAGGGGCGAATCCTAAAAGCAAAACGCAAACCCTCGCCTCTTCATTTCTCTCGCTCGAGAACGACAACGCATTTCCAGAATGCAAAGCATTCTTCTTCCTCTCGCTCCAGATCGCAAAGGATTCTTCTTCCTCTCGCCTCTTCATTTATCTCTGTCACGGTTTCATCTTCACTCTCGCTCCAGAACGCAAAGCATTCTTCTTCCTCACGGTCCAGATCGCTAACCCTCTGTTTGAAGCATCACAACGAGCTCACCACGACATTGTCGCCACAACCTCACTGTCACTAGGAGCCCCACCACCACGCCGTCGCTGCAACAACCATGTCGCCGCAGTTGCACCATGAAAACTACACTGCTGCACACCGCATTTCCAGGTTCCCTTATCTGATTTTAGGGTTTTGCATCCTTCTTCTTTTTAAATCCTCCTCCGTTGATTCTCTGATTTTTGGGTTTTGCATCCTTCTTCTTCTTCTTTTTATCTTTTTCACTTCTACCTAACATTTTTCTGTTTCTATTAGCTTCAATCTAATTACTGACTTTTGAAGATTGCATGTTTAGTTGAAGATTAAGTTATCTACATTAGGGTTTTTGATTTTAGAGATTTTGATTAATCTGATTTTAGGGTTTAGGGTTTTCTATTTTGATTATCTACTTTAAAGGATTTTTAACTTACTTGGTAGTTTTTTATCTTGTAAAAATTGAGCAAAATGACTATTTTGTTACAGGCCATTTCGCACTCATCGTTTGGAAAACAAATGACTGCTTACGGAAAGATGAGGATATATGCTTTCCGGAAGTAATTGCGATTTTGCACTCTTCGTGGGATACCGATTTAGCATTATCAAAATTAAAATGAAAACACTCATGTCTTTATGTGTTTTCTTGTATCAGGGAGCACCTTCTTTCACCTTGCTCATCATCATGTAAGCAGATGGAGCTTGAAGACTAGTTATGGATGTAATTTCGTCTTCGACAATACATTCTTCTGTAACAATCTGAAAAGTGGGATGCCTCCTAGTCCCCGGGCAGGGTTTTCCACGTGTGTTCACAAAAGGAGGGCTCTACTATTTGGTGGTGTCGTGGATATGGAAGTTGGAGGTTGACTTTTTTCGTTGTTATTATTTTTGCAATTTGTGACTCATGGCATATAGTTAAGTAAATGAATGGGACTCACTACATCAGATCTCAGCTATGAAACCTGTGTAATGTTTGCAAAACATTAGTATGATCTGATAGTCGGCTTAAGATCTTTTTTGGAGGAAGTGTATGTATTTGTCTATGCTTGCAATAAGGTTAGTTTTCTAATTTCTCTAAAATTGTGCAGGTGATGCAATGATAAGCTTATTTTTGAATGAGCTTTATGGCTTTCAGCTAGACACCAATCGTTGGTGAGTCTATATTGGTTCAGTGATTAATACTTCTGATTTCTTGAAGGTTATTCAACATTATAAAACTCGTCCTTTAGATTATTTTGTAAGCAATAATATTGTTGCTTAATGAAAAGGATTTTGCAGTTAAGAAAGATTGGACAAAATGGTACTTCTGAAGTCAACAAGAAGGTTGAACCACTATGTACTGCAAGAGAAGAAACTGAGGAATCAGAGTATGAAGAACGCAACATTGATGATATATCCCAGAATATTGCTTCAAATGTGACTATTGCTGACAGTGAAATGCTTACCACATCTGAAGGAAAGTCTAAGGATTGATTACTTGGTGTGAAGTTTAAAATTGTGATTAGTTGTATACCTGTATCTAATTGCTAATTGCTAATTGTATCTCTTCTCACTACTTTTGTTCATGACTTTTTTGTCTGCCTGTGCTCCATTTCACTCATTCAGCTTCAACTAGAGTTGAAGTTTCCTTTTCATACCATACCTTACCTGCTTAGTTCACATCTACAGCTTTAGTGGACTCATGTGGATGCTATTGTATTCTTGTTTTTCCCCCTTTTTGCAGCTTGATCCACCTATTAAGGAAGCTTTTGATGTTGCCTACAGCAATATTTATGCATTCCATGCTGCTCAGAAGTCACCTGAGAGAAGTGTTGAGAACATGAAAGTATGTCACTGCTGATTCTTGCTCTTTTAGGCTGGTTTTGATAGACAAATCAGGGGATTAATTGTTTAAGGCTGAATTGTCACTTATTTTAAGCTTACTGTTATCCATTATTAAGTAAAAATTTGTTATTCAATGGCTAGAAATCATTGTATTTCTATTGCAGTAGATGTATGTTATTACATGCTTTTGTGATTCTGCTTATTGAGAAGTAGGTGCTTGCAGCATTATCTAGGATTAGTTGAAAAATAGTATAATACTAAAAAGATCAAATCGATAGGTTATATTTACGTGTTGTTGTGATCAACTGATCATAGGGTTCCTCATCCTGAAACTTACTTTCTTTGTTGTCCTGTCATTCTCTCATTATCAATATAATTTCCATTTTACTTTTCTCAGATTTGTAGCTTCCATCAAGAATTGTAATAAGCCTCGTGCACTTGTCGTCAGTCCATATAGTTAGTTAATTAGCTTAAAGTAAGATGATTATTTCTGCAACTTAGGTTGCTATGCTTTGTATTGTATTCTAAAAATAAGTGGCAATCATGTGAACAAGAATGAATTGTAGTTTATGTTTCCTTGTAGGCTGAGAAGAAAGAGCTTCGTGATGAGAAAAATAGGCTGAAGATAGACAAAGAAAACTTGGAGGAGCAAATCAAATTAACAAGTGTACAATCCAGCTTCCTCCCTCATGCTCCTGCTGCTAAAGGGCAAGCTACTAGCCACAAGCTGATGCCTTTCATTGGTTACCCTGGAATGGCCATGTGGAAGTTTATGTCCCCTGCTGCAGTTGATACATCAAAAGATCACCTGCTTCGACCTCCCGTTGCTTAAAAGTGGTTAGCAATAGCAATAACATCCACTTCTTTGTTGTATGCGTGCTTTGCTTGTATTATTATGTTTTTGTCCAAGTTATTTATTATGTTCCTATTGTTTTTGTTTTCCTAAGTCACAGGCTGAATGTTTGCTCAAAAACTGGTTGATAATATATGTTTGTGTTATGCTGCTAGAATCTAAACTATAGTATGAATATGCTTTATGTCATGGTTACAAAGTATGTATGTATCAAGATTTAAATAAATTTGTGTTTTGATTCTTTGCTGAAGTGTTTTCTTTTCGACTTAAATATGTTTTTAGTCTTCCATAATAGAGGAGAATCAACAGTTGGAAATTCAGTGGAAGGAATGACTGGAGAGAATGTAGGACTCTCCACTTGTGTTCCAAACAAAGGACTTGGTGCTTCAGGAGATTCTGAAGGTGAAGTAATAGATTCTTCTGGAGCTGAAGAGGGAATGATTGAAACCAATGGAGAATCTTCAAGTGAAGGTGATGCAGCTGGTGAGTCGGAAGAAATTGTACTAGCAAGAGTGTCTATTTCAACTTTCATTCCTTGACTACAATGTCCTATTGTTCCCTCTAAATGTTGAAGAAGTACATCAAAAGATATTCATTTGATATTATAGTATTGTTTAATTATTTTGTAGCATCTACTGTATTATTTTGTTCAGATCCTTGATATTATAGTATTGTTTAATTTATTCGAATCCTTTTTTGTTCTTGTTTTTCAGACAGCGGTATTCATTTTGTCCTTGAATGTTCAGGTTACTATTTGTTAGATCTAGCTGTTGAGAATTTTTTTTTTAAAAAAAAAGTTAGTTTTAACATCGGTTCCCATCAGGACCTGATGCGAAAAGTACTTTTCGCATCAGGTGGTTCTAAAAATCCGATGCCAAAAAAGTGCTAAAATCCAATTAAAAAGGACTTTTGGCATCGGGTGGTAATACAACTGATGCGAAAAATACTTTTCGCATCAGGTCCGTACCTGATGCAAAATGTGCGTACTTTTAACATCACCTGAATCTGTAACAGACACGGAACCGATGCGAAAAGTCATTTTTAACCGATGCGAAAAGCCTAAATTGTAGTAGTGTGACACCTAGTGACAGCTCACATAAATCTAGAATGATCCTTAATAGGACAAAATAACAGCTAGCATAAGGACTGTCTTATTACAAAACGCAAACAGCAACCAATAAAAAGTGGAATTCAGCAATGTAACAGTAAAAAACTTAGTATTATTCCTTACTGTGACAGTAATAACTAACTCTGTCACAATACCCCGGATTTGAAGAGCACCCTTGTCCTCAAGGGTCGAAATCTGGAAACTGCTGAATGAGATCATGGTAGTACTCCCAGCTAGCCTGCTCTTTAGGGAGGCTCTTCCATTTCACCAAAACCTTAGTAGCATGAGTGTTACCCCTATTTACCATTTTCCTTTCTAGAATAGCCTCAGGTTCCCCTTTCTGTAGCAGAACACCAGAAGGGAGCTGTTGCACAGTTGCAGCAGAAGGATGAGAGCAGAGTTTGAGCTGTGAGATGTGAAAGACATTGTGGATGGCTACTGCAGGAGGTAGTTCTAGCTGATAAGCAACAGAACCAATTCGGTCAGTGATCTTATAAGGGCCATAGTACTTAGGAAGGAGCTTGTGATAGTGATGGTGTCTGATAGTGGCTTGTCTATAAGGTTGTAGCTTAAGATAGACATAGTCTCCCACCTTAAAGTTTCTGTCACTGCGCCTCTGATTTGCGTATTGGCTCATTCTGTTTTGGGCCCTCACCAAATGAAATTTCGACAATTTGATAGCCTCCTCTCTAGTAGCTAAGGAACGGTCCACTTTAACAGAGTTAGATTCACCAGGGAGGTAGGGGAGGTGAGTGGGTGGGGGTTGTCCATATACTACTTCATAAGGAGTAGTTTGAATGGAGATGTGGAAGTTAGTGTTGTACCACCATTCAGCAAGGCTTAACCATTGAGACCAAGAAGTAGGTTTTGAGGAACACATGCATCGTAGGTAAGTTTCTAAGGTTTGGTTAACCACCTTAGTTTGGCCATCTGATTGAGGGTGGTGGGCAGTGGACTTATTGAGATCAACCCCTTGAAGCTTAAAAAATTCACTCCAAAACTTGCTAAGAAATACAGGATCTCTATCACTAGTAATGCTATTAGGCATACCATGTAACTTGTAGATATTATCCATGAATGTTTGAGCCACTTCCACAGCTGTATAAGGGTGGGACAGAGCTAAGAAATGGGCATATTTACTCAATCTGTCAACAACAACCAGAATCACTTGTTTTCCTTTAGAGTTTGGCAATCCTTCAATGAAATCAAGGCTAATATCATGCCAAATTCTATCAGGGATTGGCAGGGGTTGAAGTAGCCTAGGTGATGCAGCTTGATCCGCTTTACTGGTCTGGCATATGCCACAGTTTCTGATGTAGAATTGGATATCCTTGTTCATCCCTTTCCAAAAGAAAAGAGATTTAATTCTTGCAGCAGTAGTGTCCCTTCCAGAGTGTCCCCCAATAGGAGAGTCATGTAGCCATTTGAGAATTACATTCCTGACAGTAGGATCAGATCCAATCACCAGCTTGCCTATTCTTCTTAGTTCCTCTTTTATCCAAGTAAACTTAGGGTGACTGCCTTTGTTTATTTGCAAATCAGAAATAAGTTTCTGAATCAGTGGATCAGTTTTCCAGGAGAGTTTAATCATGGCCAACAAGTCTTGGTGACCATTTTCAAGCAACATAGGTAGCAGTTCAGCACCTTGGCGCCTGGAGAGAGCATCAGCAGCCTTATTTGAACTACCTTCCTTGTAATGGATATCAAAATCAAAGCCCATGAGTTTGGCAACCCAAACTTGTTGAAAAGGGGTGTTAAGGCGCTGCTCCAGTATGTGTTTGATTGATTTCTGATCAGTCTTGATAGTGAAGGGGGCATAAGCTAGATAAGTGCTCCATTTTTGAATTGCATAAATGATTGCAAGCAATTCCCTTTCATAAATGGAGAGTGCTTGATGCTTTAGACCCAAGGACTTGCTGATATAAGCAATTGGGTGTGAGTCTTGCATCAAGACAGCACCAATACCTTTCCCAGAAGCATCTGTTTCTACTGTGAAGCGTTTTGTGAAGCCAGGCAGTGTCAACACAGGAGTAGTGACTAATGCAGTCTTCAAAGCTAGGAAGGCCTCTGTGGAAGCTGTAGACCAGTGGAACGCATCCTTCTTTAACATGTCAGTGATGGGTTTTGCAATAGCACCAAAATTACGAACAAATCTTCTATAATAACCAGCTAGGCCCAAGAAACCCCTTAATTGTTTAAGGTTTTCAGGCACTGGCCAATTATTCACAGCCTCAATCTTTGCAGGGTCTGTACTAACACCTTCCTTAGTGATAAAGTGGCCCAAGTACTCCACTTTAGGTGTAGCAAATTGGCACTTGCTCTTGTTTAAAAATAGTTTTTCCTGTCTAATAGTATGAAAAATCAAAGATAAATGCTCCACATGGGCTGTTAGATCTTTGCTAAATACTAAAATGTCATCAAAAAATACAATAACAAATTTCCTTAAAAAAGGATGGAATACATGGTTCATAAGGGCTTGAAATGTAGCTGGTGCATTAGCAAGACCAAAAGGCATAACTAAGTATTCAAAATGACCAGAGTGAGTTTTAAAAGCTGTTTTGACTTCCTCACCAAAATCCATTCTCACTTGGTGATATCCAGACCTTAAGTCTAATTTAGAAAAGATGGAAGCACCTCCTAATTGTGGAAGTGTTTAATTGTGGAATAGGGAATCTTCAATTAATGGAATAGGGAATCTATCCTTAATTGTGGAAGTGTTTAATCTTCTAAAATCTACACATAAACGCCAAGATCCATCTTTCTTTTTCACTAACACAGTAGGAGAAGCATATGGACTAGTGCTATGTTGAATGACACCTTGTTCTAACATATCACTAATTAATTTGTCCACAATGTTTTTCTGTATGGCAGAGTATCTATAAGGGCGTAAGTTAAAAGGTTCTGTACCTTCCTTAAGAGGAATTCTGTGATCAAAGCCAGGCCTGTGTGGAGGTAAGTCTGTTGGCTCCAGAAATATGTCACTAAAAGAGGTCATGAGCTCCATAATCTAAGGTGGAATGTCTGAGTCATCCACAGAAGGCACCAGGTTGCATGAAGGTAAGGAAAAGTGAGTATCATTGTCCTGGACACTAAGGAAGCATAGCTCCACACCCTGCTGGAGATCTTGAGCAAATGTTTTGTTATTAATCAGCTTCACAGGGGTAGTTTTAGCTCCTCTTAACACCACTTTGCGCCCTTTTGTATTGAACTCCATCTGGAGTTTATCAAAATCCCATAGGATAGGTCCCAAAGACTTCAGCCATTATATGCCAAGGATAACATCATAAGTGCTCAAGGGAAGCACAATCATATCAGCAGTGAATGAAACCTGCTGCAGTTGCCATGTAAAACCCTTACAAACATAGAAAGCATTCAATTTATGACCACCACCAGCTGTGATAGGTAATAAGGATACCTCCTCAAGCTTACAACCTAGTTTCTTGGCTATATCTAGGTCCAAGAAATTGTGTGTACTGCCACTGTCTAAGAGCATATGTAAGAGTTTTTTTTATCATGCATGGCTGTGACTCTCATGGTTTGGAAACTGGACATGCCAATCATGGCATGGAGGGAAAGTTGAGGTGTGTCAAGCTCTGGTTGTGTGTCTTGGTTTGGGGGGAATCTGTTTGGGTTAGGTCAGGCTCAGTGGGGTCCTCCTCATCTATTTCTAGGACCATCAGTTGGTGTTTTCTGTGTTTAAGGTGATGGCCAGGGGTAAAAGGTTCATCACAAAACATACACAAACCCTTGGCTCTCCTCTCAGCCATATCAGCAGCAGAATAGGTTTTTGTCGCTTTGTTAGGCCAAGGTATAGGTATTGTGGTTGGGTCACTGGTTGAGGGAAGGGCTGTTACTGATTTAGTGGTGGAGGTAGATGGTTTAGAAGACCAAGAAGGGAATCTGGTGTAAGGTTTAGTAGGGAGGGCTTTAGAAGAGTCATGTAACTTAGCTAGGTTTGTGGCATGGGTAATGGAGGAGGGATTAAACATACGCACATGCATTTGGGTAGTATGTTCCAAGCAGCTAAGAAAATGCTAAGAGAGTGTTCGACAATGAGGCTTACTTGAGTCAGGGCCAGCTCAAAAGCATCAAGATAATCCTCTAATTTACCTGTTTGCTTGATGTGGACCAAGGTTGCCAAAGGGTCCTCATAGGCATCCCCAAAACGAGCTGTAACATCAGCTACATACTGCTGCCAGACAGGATAAATGTCGAATTTCTGCCTCATATAGTTTAGATGCCATTGTAAAGCTAAACCTTCTAAGTGAATAGAAGCAAGGCGCACTCTAGAAGCCTCTGGTGTCTCATCCAGTAGGAAAAACTGGTCACACTTGTAGAGCCAGTCACGTACATTCTTGCCATTAAAACGTGGAAACTCAACTTTAGAGAGACGAGTTGAGTAGTGGTGAGGAGGTGGGGTTTGAGAAGGGAGAGGTGGTGGTGTGGGGGGGGGGGGGGGTTAGGAACTGGTGGAAGTGATGGGGGAGGAGGTGGTGGTGGAGTAGGGGTAGGAGTGACAGTGGCTTCCTGTATAGTACGTAAAATGTTACCTATCTCAGCCATTCCATCATTCATACGTGTTTGCAGCTGGTCAAGACGGGCGCCAAGCGCCTCTGTTGTAGCTGTCAAACGTTGGTCCAGATCTTGGACAACTTGGCTCAATGTCATGGTGAGGATCGTCCTTCTTTGATACCAGTTGTGACAGGAAGGAGTAAAGCAGTAACAATCTCAGATCTAGGATACTGATATGGAGATAGGGATGAGCTACTAGGGTGCTTGCACCGGTAATAGCTGCTCACAGCCTCTGGAATCACAAGGGTTGAATGCAATTCGGAGAGAGAAGTGAAGGATACTCAGGAACAGAATATTTGAGATAAGAGAATTTAATTGGATTGATTGTTGCCATTCCTCATTGAATGTTGCCTTTAAATAGGCCAAATGATTGTACACTTATTCCTAGGAATATTCTAAGATGCTGACACCTAGTGACAGCTCACATAAATCTAGAATGATCCTTAATAGGACAAAATAACAGCTAGCATAAGGACTGTCCTATTACAAAACGCAAACAGCAACCAATAAAACAGTGGAATTCAGCAATGTAACAGTAAAAAACTTAGTATTATTCCTTACTGTGGCAGTAATAACTAACTCTGTCACACTATCGTAGTTGAGAGTCCGAGACATTGGTTTTTGTTACAATATTGGGTTACAGATCATTTTCAGAATCTTTCGCCCCAACATGATGATTTCCCTAACTATGTGGAGGATGTTCTTAGGCCTTACTGATGTGCATGGGTTAGGGTGGTGGACATATAGAATCACCATGATTTGTGGATCAGTCAACTACTCATAATTGTGCATATATTGCTCTTAATTATAGATGTACAAAGTTTAGGTGATATGTTTTGTAACGTTGAAAATTTGCATTAAAAACAGAAATCAATCTGCATGATTTTAGGATCGGTTACCCATGAGATTAGCGCTCTCATCTGTATATAATTGTAACCTATTCACTCATGAAAATAGAACCAAGAATTATCATTCCTTCTTGTTATTATATGGTATCAGTTGCTTTAGTTTAAAAGCATCGATCCTGCTACACCACCATGCCTTCATCAGCCCATACCATTCAACTCAATGAGACTACATCTGTTGTAGTCCTCAACAATCAATCTGCAATCAAACTCAATGGATCCAATTTCCCAGCTTGGAAAGTGCAATTCAATGCTCTCCTTGTTGGTTATGACCTTCTTGGCACTAGTGCAAAATTAGCTTTAAAAAGCACTATTTGGAATCGGTTATCCAATTTTGAATCGGTTGTTTGGATAACCGATTCCAAATGTGGACGCGGTGGCAAAATTGCAATTAAATGGAATTGAGACATTTTTTTAGACATTTAGAATTGGTTGTTTAAACAACCGATTCGAAATGTGCCAATTTAGACATTTGGAATCGGTTGACTGAATAACCGATTCCGAATAGCTACATTCAGAATCGGTTCTTTAAACAACCGATTCATAATGTCTGTTTCATTACAATTTTCACGATCCCCCTTATTTTTTCAGTTTCCCTCTCACACACCTTCTCAAACCCCAACACAGCTCTCACTTCATCAGCTCTTTTCACGCCCTAGATCTCCATCTTCGCTCTCAACCTTCTCCATCTCTTCTCCATCTTTCAGTTCGCTCTCACGCCCTAGATCTCCCTCTTCGCTTTCACTCTCTCGTGCCCTTTTCATCCTTGTCTCTCTTGCGTCTCTCGTGCCCTTTTCATCCCTGTCTCTCTTGTCTCTTCTCCATCTCTCAGTCACGAGGACGACGAAGTTTCCATTTTACGAATGCTCTCTCGCGATCCCCTTCGTCATCTCTTTTCTGTACGAAGCCTTCGTTGATTACTTCTTCTTCGAAAACTCTTACGTTGTCTCTTTCTCACCTTAAACCAAGTAACTCTTCTACAACGTTGTCTCCTTCCCCTTCTTCACCTTCCTCTCCTTTTCGCCTTCGTCTTCCGAAACCCCCTTCCGTTATTTTCGCTTCATCTTCCGTTTCCTCTTCCTCCAACGTCACTTCACCAAACGACACCGTTTTGAAGAGGAAGAGACCTACTAAGCTTGACATACCTGTTTCTTCTCTCACCTTTGGGGTTCCGGAAACGCCGTCTGCGGTGGCGCGTGATGCTGTTGAGGATCAAGGAGATGGCTATTCTGTTTATTGTATGAGAGGACGAAGGGAGTATATGGAAGATCGTTACACCGCTAAGGATAATCTACGCGGAGAACATAAGCTGGTAATTTTTTTTCTTTTTTTACTTATTTATTTAATTTTTTTAATATTTTTCTGTGGATTTGATTGTGGTGTTTTTTGGGTACTGGGGTTGTGAAAAGTTAGAAGCTTTGTTTCTTAATTTGATCTGGGTCTGATTTGATTGAATTGTATTGGACAATATGAAGAATTTTTTTTAGGGTTCTAGATGCTTTGTCAATTTTGGAAAATTGAGATTAATTTATGCAATTGATAAAGGTAGCTTTTGGCTTGAAAATTAGCTACTAGAAAAGTTTTCAATTTTAATGTTCTTAACTTATTACAAAAGTTTTCAATTTTAATGTTCTTAACTTATTACAACATCATTATGAGTGAGGAGTTAAATAGAGTCTTGGATTTTGTATTTGAACAATTATTCTGGAGTTAAGTACATATGGAAGAGATTAATTTAGGTGAAAGTGCTCCCGGGGTCCCTTATCTTTATTTAAAGTAACGATTTGGTCCTTTATCTTTTTTTTGTCCCAAATCAGTCCTGTATGTTTTAAATTTTTGACACATAAATCCTTTTCTGTCCCAAATCAGTCCTATGTGTCAAAAATTTGAAAGATAAAGGACTTATTTGGGACAAAAAAAACATAAAGGACTAATTCGTTACTTTAAATAAAGATAAGGGACCCCGGGAGCACTTTAGCCATTAATTTATGTAATCTTTTGGCTTGAAAATAAGCTACTAGGAAACTTTTCAATTTTTATGTTCTTAACTTACTACTAATGTGACATGTGTAGATAATTATTTGACAAAACATGTGTAGATAGTTAAAAAAACAAATTAGGGAAAGGTCATTATGAATATGATGTTAATTGAAGTTTGCTGAATATTTTGAATAAAATCTAATCACCTGCAAATTTGTTTTATGATCATGGCAGGCTTTTTTTTGGCATATTTGATGGGCACAGAGGTGCAAAAGCCGCTGAATTCGCTGCAAACAACTTAGAAAAGAATGTCTTAGATGAGGTGATCATGAGTGATGAAGATGATGTTGAAGAAGCAGTGAAGCGTGGATATCTCAATACTGATTCTGATTTCTTAAAAGAAGATCTCAATGGCTGTTCTTGCTGTGTTTGGAGGATTCAGGGATCTCTAGCGGTGTCTAGAGGAATTGGCGATAAACACTTGAAACAATGGCGATAGATACTTGAAATAATTTTAGCAACAAAATAATTTTTATGTTCATCTCTATCTGGTCTATAGATACACCAGCTATTCAATGTTGTTGACTGATTAACTAATCATGTTTTGCTTTGGCGTTCTAATTTCAGGTTAGTAATCAGGAAGTCGTAGATGTTGCTTGTCCATTTTTTCTAGGGAACAGCAGACCGCAGGCATTGCTAGTGTGTAAAAAGCTCGTAGAGTTGTCTGCTTCGCGAGGCTCTATGGATGATACTAGTGTTATGTTAATCAAATTGGAGCACTATATTTAAGAGTTTAATTAGTAGAAGAGAAGAAGGTACTGAGCGATGATAGAGTAGCAAATTTTTTTCTGTATATACTACATCTGATCTGACGACATTTATTGGTGATTTTTTGTACCCATAGATGGGGAAAGGCTAACATCACAATATTTAACAACACTATTTATGTAATAATTAAGCATCCAGTAACTTCATAGATAGTTGCCTCTCATGACAGTTGCCAAACAATATAGGTACTGAGAAGAAAGAACAGGATCAGAATGGTGAGGTGGAAAAGAAGGAGAATGCAACTGGGGAAAGCAAAAATGCAAAAAAGAAGGGGCTGGCTGTTGTTCTGTTAGGTTAGTTATTGTAATTTTCAGTTGTTCTATTAGGTTAGTTATTTAGTGGTTAGGATAGTTAGTTTTAGCTAGTGGGAGGGGCTGGCTTTTGTAAATGACCCAACTGTCTTCCTATGAATTCTATAAATAGTGAAGTCAGAGGCTGGTCATGGGGAGCGAGATTTCATTTCAGTTCACATGCCGCATAGGGCAGCTGAGTTGTATCCTTCACTTTGAAATTAATAAATTAGCTATTCATGATTGCTAGGTACCATCTCAGGATCGTGTTGATTTTTTACACCAGTAGGCGAATCTACCACTTGTTGTATGAATATTACAGTTGCATTCAGTAATTTATTTGATGACAAAAATGCAATTTGAATCGGTTGTTTGCAACAATCGATTCAGAATGTCTCATTTTGAATCGGTTGTTCGCAACAACCGATTCTGAATGTCACATTTTGAATCGGTTGTTTGCAACAACTGATTCTGAATGTCATATTTTGAATCGGTTGTTACAAACAACCGATTCTGAATGTCACTTTTGAATCAGTTATTTAACCGATTCTAAATGTCCCCACATTTAGAATCGGGAGTATCCGAATCGGCCAATAACCGATTCCAAAAGTGCCAAATAACCGATTCAAAAAACCTTTTTTGCACTAGTGTGGATTCGTTGATGGCACCAAAACCTGCCCTGCCACAAACCATGTAGGTTATGCATATTGGACGCGACATGATCAACTTCTCCTGCATGCTATGATCTCGTCGGTAGATCAAAATGTCATCACCATGCTTGGAAATGTTAAGAATTCCAAACAAGCTTGGGACATTCTCAACAACACATTTGCAAGCAAAACACGTGCCCGCATCATGCAACTCAAGGAGCGATTATCGCGTTTCACTAAAGGATCTAAACCGATCTCTGAGTACCTTCAAGGTATCAAATCTCTATCTGATGAATTGGCTGTCATCAATTCCCCACTAGATGATGTTGATCTAGTGATACACACTCTCAATGGCCTTGGACCTGAGTACAAAGAAGTCTCAGCTGCGATACGCACTCGTGAGAATCCAATTGGATTTGATGCACTTCATGATCTTCTAATCGATCATGAGGGATTCCTTAAAAGGGACGACGACCTCCCACCAATTGCTACGGCAAATGCTGCTTATAGAAGCAAACCACACTTCGACAAACGTGGCTATCCATTCACTCACGCTCCTTCCTATCATAATGGCAGATCTACCTCTCCTAGCTCCTCAAAACGTGTTACTTGCCAATATTGTGACAAGCCCGGACACACGGCTAAGGTGTGCTACAAGTTACATGGCTACCCCCCCAAAACCAATGGTGGACCTACAACTCACTCTGCACGAAACACCTTTCATGGAGCAGCAACAGATTAGATTCTAGACTCCGGAGCTACCCATCACATCACCAATGACCTTGAACAGCTTCATCTCACAGCCCCTTACAATGGCACAGACAAGATTACAATTGGTGATGGCTCTGCTTTGCCAATCACCCACACTGGTAAGCTCACTCTACCACTAATAGACATTCCCTATACCTTCCCAAAGTTCTTCATGTTCCCACTATCTCACAAAATCTATTATCTGTCTCCACTTTATGTCGCACTAATCCCATTTCTATTGAATTTTTCTATAATCATTTCTTGATGAAGGATCTGAAGACAAGAGAGCCTCTACTCAAAGGGGTCTATAAGAATGGTCTCTATCACATGCCACCCATCATCACCACACCCACTGCCTTAACAACTACCTCTTCCGCACATCCACCTTGGCATCACATTCTTGGTCATCCATGTGAAAGAATTCTGAGACATCTAGCATCTAATGACAAAATAAAAGTCAACAACAACCAACCATGCATCTCATGCAGTAGTTCCAAGAGTCATAAGATGTCATTCACTTATTCAAGTATCACTAGCAAAAAGCCTCTTGAAATTATTTACACAGATGTATGAGGTCCAACCCCTATTAGGTCTCTAGATGGCTATTTATATTATCTCATTCTTGTTGATCATTTTTCAAAATACATTTGGTTATATCCAATAAAAAATAAATCTGATGTCTCAGTGATTTTTCCTCAGTTCAAGGCTATTGTTGAATTTTTTTTTTTAATTTGCCAATTGTTGCATTATATTCGGACAATGGGGGTGAGTTTGTTAAACTTAAACCCTTTTTATCCACTAATGGGATATCACACTACACCACTCCACCACATACACCTGAACTTAATTCCACAGCTGAAAGAAGGCACCGTCACATTGTGGAATCTGCAAGAGCCTTAATGCATCATGCAAATCTACCATCCACATTCTGGTCTTTTACTTTTCGCACAGTTGTGTATCTCATCAATAGATTACCTACTCCAAATCTTCACATGGACACACCATACAATATTTTACATCACAAAGAACACAATCTGTTACACCTACATTCTTTTGGGTGCCTCTGCTTCCCTTGGTTGCGACCTTACACTAGTAATAAGCTTCAACCAAGGCCTGCCCCTTGCATCTTTGTTGGCTACTCACCCTCTCAATATGCCTATCAATGTTTGGACCCCAACACAAATAAAATTTACACATCCAGACATGTTACCTTCTACGAAAACCACTTCCCATACACCACTCTAACCAAACCACCCACAACCAATATCACCCAAGAACCTATTGTCCAGCAAACACCACATCTCCTTTTATCCATTCAAAACACAATTGTGGATGAACCACACACTGACCCACCTATCACACTAGAAATAGAGATCATCCAAGAGGCTCTCCTGCACTCAGAGTCTTCAACAGGTAATGGTTCTTCCACTTCACCTTCTTTACATGACAATAATTTTGCTCCTAATTTAGTTCCAGTAAACAATACCCACACCATGATTACTAGGTCCAAAGACAACATCTTCAAGCCAAAACGTGTTTCCAATGTGTCCAACCACCCATTACCAGAAAATCTTGAACCATCCAATGTCAGGCAAGCCATGAAACATGCACATTGGAGACAAGCCATATCCGAAGAGTTTGATGCCTTGATTAGAAATGGTACATGGTCACTAGTTCCCCCCCACGAGGCACCAACATAGTTGATTGCAAATGGTTGTTTCGCATAAAAAGGAATCCCGATGGATCCATCTCACGATACAAGGCTAGACTTGTTGCCAAGGGCTTTACACAATGCTCCGGAGTAGATTTCAAAGAAACATTTGCACCAGTGGTGCGACCACAAAGAATAAAAATTATCCTCACTATTGCATTAGGGAATAGGTGGCCCATGCATCAACTTGATGTAAAGAATGCATTCCTCCAAGGATCATTACAAGAACAAGTATTCATGGAACAACCACCAGGTATGAAAGATCAACAACATCCCAACTATGTTTGCAAACTTCACAAAGCAATTTATGGTCTACGTCAGGCACCAAGAGCATGGCATGATGCCCTTAAGTCATTTATTACATCCTGCGGGTTCACTACAAGCAAGAATGATCCATCTCTTTTTATATATGGGTCGGAAAAACAATTGCTTACTTTCTAGTGTATGTTGATGACCTATTACTAACCGGTAATGATCCTCAGTTCTTGTGCAGATTCATAGATTCTATGTCCAATCGATTTTCCCTCAAGAAGATGGGTTAACCTCACTATTTCTTGGGAGTTGAATTAATTCCCACACCTACAGGCATACTCTTGTCTCAGCACAAGTTCATCAGGGATATCCTTGAGAAATTTGAGATGGAGGGGGCGAAACCATCACCCACGCCACTCTCTCAAACTGCTACCTTGAGCCTGTATGACGGCACTTCAGCTACAGATTCCACACATTTCAGGAGCATAATTGGTGCATTGCAATATCTCAACCTGACGAGACCGGATCTGTCATTTGCTATTAACAAGCTTTCACAGTTTATGCATAAGCCCACTACTTTACATCTACAACATCTGAAGCGGTTACTTCGCAATCTAAAGTCCACAATAAATTATGGCATCTTGTTAAGAAAACCGGCTTCCTTCCACCTACTTTCCTACACTGACGCTGACTGGGGGTGGCAATGTAGATGATCGAACATCAACTTCAGCCTACTTAATCTTCTTTGGTGGCAATCCTATCTCTTGGCTCTCCAACAAACAACGTACGGTTGCTCGCTCCTCCACAGAGGCGGAATATAGAGCCGTTGAAACTGCAACACAAGAACTTATGTGGCTCACAAATCTACTCAAAGAATTACGCATTCCAATTCAACATCCTCCCAGAATTCTGTGTGACAATGTGGGTGCAACTTATCTTTGCTCCAACCCTGTTCTTCACTCAAGAATGAAACATATATCTATGGACTATCACTTTGTTAGGGAGCAAGTTCAAGCTGGTAACCTACATGTGACTCATGTCTCATCAAAGGATCAATTAGCGGATATACTCACAAAACCTTTGGCAGCATCAAGATTTGTGGATCTTACGGCCAAGATGCAACTTGTCAATGCCAACTTGATCTTGAGGGGGCGTATAGAATCACCATGATTTGTGGATCAGTCAACTACTCATAATTGTGCATATATTACTCATAATTGTGCATATATTGCTCTTAATTATAGATGTACAAAGTTTAAGTGATATGTTTTGTAACGTTGAAAATTTGCATTAAAAACAGAAATCAATCTGCATGATTTTAGGATCGGTTACCCATGAGATTAGCAGCTCTCATATGTATATAATTGTAACCTATTCACTCATGAAAATAGAACCAAGAATTATCATTCCTTCTTGTTATTATAGGACAAACCATGTCGTAGATTATCCTTAGCGGTGTCGACGATGGTCATCATACAAAGTCCAACACATATGCATATATCCATATATGCATATGTGTTGGACTTTGTATGATGACCATCGTCGACACCTTCCCTTTCAGGATATATACTAGTATTAGAGGTGGACCAAGTGTTGTGGGATTATCCTCTGCATCTTCTAATGTGGGTACTATGTCAATTTGGTTACGTCCAAACAACCTAGAGTCCTTAAGAGGTTGCATGACTAGCTACATCCCTAAAGGAGATGGATCCTAGCTACATATCTTTAGCGAGGAGCAGTTGGTGGTTGAGACCTTCAAAGTAGAGCGCGCCACGCAACCGTTGGACTTCATATGGTCATCTGCACTAGTTTGTGTAGATTCCTTACCTTCTACCACTAGTTGAGAGAGACCCACTCAAATACTACCACAAAAGCACATAGAGATACGAATGCTGGTGATGTACCAGAGGATAAATTCACCTCCAACTCCACTCAAGTTTATCTAGGGAGTCAATATTAAGTTATAATATTCTTCATAATAATCACTATATTTTTAATGTTTACTTAATATGTTACTTGGTTTCCAGACGAGGATCGTTAGCAGTGGCGGGCAGTGATTCACCTCGTCTGGCTGTATAATAATTTTTAGCCGACGCACCACCTATGAGAAAAGGAAGAGGGCACAATAATGTAATAGTCTTGTTTACTACTACTTTGACTTTTGTTTTTATATATATTATTTATATTTATATACTATGTATGCGCATTATGTTTTGGTATTTTAACGTATTTTGATTTATGTATTCGCTTTCATTCTATTTTCCATTCAATTTAAATTTTAAACCATAGTTCAACATTAAAAAATTTAAATTTTTTAAAAAAGTAAGTGACAAATGTTTAAATAATGAAAAAAACAAACTATCATAAAACAACCAAAAATTCAAATTTTTGCTTTTAACTCATAATAAAAATTCTAAACAAATAATGCAAAAACTACCTTAGGTGAACATACAAAGAACCCTCCAATTGTAAACTTTCGAAAACAATATGCTAATTTATTTATTTGTGATGAAAAAAATTCTAGAGTAAAGGGGATGATGTCACCGTCTAAGACAGAGATTTATCACAGCTCTAAAAATATTTACAAAAGAATTTACATTTAGGTCACTAAAAGAACTAGTGGTGATTCAAATCTACAATATGTCAAATACAAAACTTTGTCATGTTCCACAAAATCAGTCTCTAAAGGTTCCGCAAGTTATGTTAATCTTCTATGATTAACATATTGTTTTTTACTAAAAAAAAGATATTCATTCATTAAAATTAAAATCGATACATTAAATCAAAGATGACACAACTTCAATATTGCTAAAAACAAAAAAGTTGAATCTGGGGAAAACTCACAACATCTAAGTTATTACCATAAAACGACAAAATGCTTACAATTTGACAAAATAATAGTCACTGAATTCTACCATACCCATTGAGTTTTGATGGGTACGATACACTTAGGCAAAAATAGAATAATATTTGAATTTTATTTTAAAATATTTAAATATATAAAAGTGATGTGTCATTGAGTGATTGACTGTTGCGTGTCATACCCTACAAAACTCAATAGGTATGGGAGTCCTCACCCCATCTAGAAGAGAACACATCCAAATGTTTATATATGGACACCACTAAATGTTTGATATATTTTTGTTACGATGTAAACATTTGAACGTTATAAATTGTCTAGACGTTAACATCTTTCGATCAACCATTTAATCATATTTTGAGTTTCATAAATGAACTATAGGACATGAGCATTTTTGTTTAGAGGGAAAAAATAAAAAGACTTCGTTGGGGATGCATTGGAGAAAACAGTAGTGTAAATAATAACCCACATATGGTTGCTGAAATAAGGCTGAATTATGGGCCTCACAACGAGTTTCTGGGCCTAGTCTATAACACCTGGGTGTGGTGACGTGTCCATCGATGGAGTGAAAACGCAAGCAAAAGGAACATTTCTGTCAGTGAGTGTGGTTCCTGTTGTTTGTCTTACATTATTATTAACTGCAACAACAAAAAGAAAAAGAAAATTGGAAAACAAATAGCAAACCAAATACATTCATTGTAAGAAGAGTTCTCTTGCTCCATCCAGTTTCTCAAATTACACTACAGAAGTGATTATCCTCAGACACTCACATAGGAAAAGCTTTCAACTTTGATGTATGCTACTTTTATTTTTCTGTAAGCTGTTTCTGGGTTTTCTCACTCTTGCAATTTCATCACTTTTTTTTATGGTTTAGCGTTTTCCATAGTTTGAACTGTTTTTAGCTAACTGCATGACTTTAAATTTTGTTGATTTTGGGTGTTGTTGAAAATGGCTGAAAAGTGAATGAAAACTTGTGATTCTTTAGTGCAATGGATGGACCCTTTATCTTGTTAGGTTTAGTTGCAAGGAATCTCTTTTTGTTTTTTTGTTTAAAGCAAAAATAAATGGTGGGGTTTGTGTCTGAAATGTGTTTAGCTTCAATTTATGGGTAAAGTTTATTTCTTTTTGAATTTTGTGTGTGTTTTGTATGGTTTTTTCCCCCTGGTTTCTCACAAACTCTTGCTGTTTCAAATGGAGCATTTTTGTGCTTGTGCTTTGAGGTGGCTTGGTAGATGTTAGGTTAGTTTGTTTGTATGACTTCATGTGGGGGATAAGAAACAATTGCTTATGATTCATTGTAAATATGCTCATTGAATAAATAAAATATCTTGTTTTGAAGGTGCAACTCTAGAAGTTTCTTCAGTTAAGGATTGTTTCATTTGAATTTTTATGTCAGACAACTTCATACATGCCTTCAATGCTCCAGTTACGGATTGTTTACCTTTCTTGCATGCATTCATATTTGATGATGCCAATTACAATACCCGAAGAACTCTTGAACTAACAAGTTAAACTATACAAAACGCCTTCAAATTGGCATTTTAGACTGAGTATATATGCTATCCAAATTACGAAATCTTGGGAGTGATGAGATATATTCAATCTATATGTCATTTCTTTCACTATATTCAGAATATTCTGAACTGATGAGTTATAAACACCACACCGTCTTGTTGGGGTGGGCTTTGTTTGGTTGTGAGATGGCTTAGGGGCTTCCCAGGCTCATGTAGTTGATGTATAATTTCCCTCATCTTAGGGCTTTGGCACTCTTTTTTATCTAAAGAAATCTGGACATTGTATATTTTTCTCATGATGTCTTAACGTAATGTAACTGACTTTGTTCATCGAGAAAAACTTTGATGGTGATTGTTGTTATTGTATATCTTAACTGATTGTCATCTGTTGCTCTTTTGTTGGTTGATCGACTCTATCTATCTGTCGCTTTCTGCGTTTAATCCTTTCGTATATTTTTACTCACTCTAAAACGTGTCCTTTTTTGGTGTTGATATTATTATTTATGTCCCCAGGACCAGGTTAGCTGACATTAATGCACATCGCGACACATTTAATTTCGTCGATAGTGCTTGAAGCATAGCATTGAGTAGTGCAGGAGTTCTTTTCAGAGAAGTATAAATGTTTGGCAACAAAGTATTTCTAACCTACAAAAGAAAGCGACAATCTCAAAGTAGTAGTTTCATCCGCGGGAATTGTGAAGATGACCAGAAACACGACAAGCTAACGGCTGAAAAGACATCAGAAAAGCATGAAGACAAATCAATAGTGAGATCCTAATGCAACTTCTGTTTTCTTTGATTTGTTTAGAGCATCGCTCTCTCTCTTCCACAAATCCCCTCCTTCAATTCCATATCTAGCAAGATTTGTCAAGCCACTTGTTACTCTGGGGCATAACATTATAGCTACTAATGTATTTATATCAAATAAAATGGTTTTTGTTTTTACAAAATACCATATTTAGGTGCATTTATGTATATTGGTACGGATGAGCATTATGATAACCAACATTAATCATACTATCGTCAACTCTAATTAAGTCCATTGAAAAAGAAGTATCTTTTGTTATAACTTCCTCATTTTATTTTATTGTTAGGCATGGGTTGGCTTAATTACTTGTTATTCAAAAATCTCTTATGAATGTTTGATGAGAGGCTTACTATCCATCTGTCTGTATATTTTATAGGATGATCGTGATGCGAAAAAGCTCTGCTCTGGATGTATCAAACAGCCAGATCATTCATCACCACTTCCAGTTTTAAAGTCAGGTGACCTTAAGGCAGGGGAGCTTGGAAATTGTGATGAAGAATCATTTTTAACTAGACATTCATGTGTGGATAACTCAAAGAGGGACGTTGATGAATTACCACCTATAGAAAAGGTTTCACAGAATGGTTGTGACTCTCAGGAAAATTCTTATGCATGTGAAAGGTCTGGTAATGAATGTAACAATGGTTCTAATAAAAACATTATTTCCCCACTAGCTGAATTGGATGCTGGGAATGATTTCAATTTAATCAACTCAGAAGCATCGGTTACAAAAGAACTCAGTTCTGCACGTGGCGATGAATCTCTTGTTTTGAATAATTCAACAGAAGAATTTACTGAATCACCCTCCAAAGAGAATTTCAGGAACCCATCTGAACATGAGGTAATGCATTAATAACATATCGATTTTATAAAAGAAAAAAGTGAATGGATGGGACTGATAGACAAAGTAAAAAGCTATGTTTCACTATTCTTTAAAAGTGAAATTTCATAGTATCTCTCAGATATGTCCTTCTACTATGAAATTTCATGAAGGCATCTCTCGGATATGTTTCACATTGTTTCACCGGTATCTGTTGCATTATTGCATTGTGATAACTGTCATCAAGCATATCATTGCTGCCATAACTGTCATCAATCATATCATTGCCTTCTAGTTAAGTCTATTATTTCTGGTGGCAAAAACAGTATCTATTAAAATAACTTCATTATTTATTTTCTTGTTTTGGCATGTATTGGCTTTAATTGCTTGTTATATAAAAGCTCTTATGAATGCATCATGAAAGGCTTACTGATCTGTCTGTCCATGTATTTCATAGGATACTAGTGATGGGAAAAGGCAGTGCTTGGGATGCATCCAAGAGCCAGATCATTCATCCTCATTTCCCGTTCAAAAGTCAGGCAGCCTTGAGGCTGGGGAGCTTGGAAATTGTGATGAAATAGAAACGATTACTACGCAAGAATCATTTTTAACAAGACATCCACGAGAGGATAACTCGAAGAGGGATGATGATGAATTACCCCCAATAGAAAAGGCTTCACAGAATGGTTGTGACCCTCAGAAAAATTCACATGCCTGTGAAAGCTCTGGTAATGAGCGCGACAATTGTTCTGAGAAAAATATTTCCCTGCCGGTTGAGTTGGATGCTAGGAATGATTTCAATTTAGTTAACTCGAAATTATCAATTACAAGAGAACTCAGTTCTTCATGTGACAATGAGTCTCCTGCTTTGGATAAGCTAGTGGAAGAATTTACCGAGTCACCCTCCAAAAATAATTTCAAGAACCCATCTGAACATAAGATAACACAGAACAAGTTGACCAAGCCGTTAATAACCTACCGATGTTATAAAAGGAAAAAGTGTACGGATGGGACTGATAGGCAAAGCATTTTGTTGCGCGAGAAGGAAAAGATTTCGGTGCTAACCAGGTGGAGCATGCTTGCAAATGCCAATCCCTCTTGTAGTGATGAATCATCTTGTGAAGAATGTCCTGTAGATAATGTACCAGACCTTAATCAATCTGTGGAGCTTTCAGAAAGAGTGAAGCCATTGAATCAAACTCAAGATGAAACATCTTGTAGAAACTGTTCTGTGGTTTTTCTAACAGATCTTAATCACTCAGCGGAGCTTTCAGAAGGAGGCGAGCTTTATCAAACTCAAGAAAAAGTATGGTTTCCTGGTGATTCTCTTAAAACTTGTGATTTGCTACACAAAATTATTGTTGATAAATGATCTTGTATACAAAACAGATTGAAGTATACTTAGACAATGCTACTGGTAATCTTGATCACAGAATCTGATCAGTTTCAAAATCAGGAAGAGAATGAATTCACAACGAAGTTGTAAATTTACATGTCTATGATCAACTAATTGATTACAGACCTCAAGAGAATCACAGTAGTTTTTGATTTTATGACAGGTGAAAAATGCTAAAACTCCATGCACTAATGAAGTTGTTTCCGAAACCTGGTATATTTTCGTCAAACTTGATAAACTCAGCAATATTTTACATATTATAAATCTAATAAAAAATCCTTAGCTACTAGTGGAAAAAGTTGTATATCAATTGTTCATTCTAACAGTACGACACCCGTGAGAGAGCAATTGCATCATGGGGAAGGCACGGCGAAGACTGACTCTCATATGGCTGGAACCAGAGTTCCGAACCGGAGTTGTCTGATTCACAAGGAAGCCCAACATCTTCATAAGGATTGCCAAGGAGTCTCTATCAATGTAGACTCTGGAGATCTCTGTCCTGCTGCCACAACTGCTGGCGAGGAACTAGAGCGGTCCCAGCCCTTGTTAAAAGAAGCCATTCAAAATGTTCCATGGAATGGCATGAAGAAAAGTGGAGGACACCAGGCTCAGTTCGACCTTCCCACTAACTCTGCAGGTATTATTTGTCACTTAGACTTTACCGTGTAAAGGATGAATTTGATAGTTTGTTCTATAAACATGAAGTTGTGATTGTTGCTATATATTTTCACACAGAAGAAATCACTGTTGATTTGAGCTTGGGTGTTGACAAGCATCCTCTTCATTTGGGGATGAGAACTCTTGGAGCCAAATCGGACTCTAGAAGCAGTAAATCTTCCATTGCCGACAATCAAGTTACTGAACTGGAATTTCTAAACTCTAGAAATACAAAGGTACAAAAAGATGCTTTTACAGATCTCTGACTTCAAGGATGAGTGTTTTTATTATATTTTAAAAAAAGAAAATTACATTACAGGGAATCCGGTAAAACATCTCCAAATCAGGGAGAATAAACATAAGTTGGAAAGAGTGATCATTGTTTAACCCAAGACTAACTGGATAAGAATAAGACATTATTTTTCCCTATTTGGAAATATGTTTATCTATATTTTCTAAATTGATTTTTTTTTTCAAATGGTTCACGCACGGCGACTATTACTTCCCAAATGCAGCATTTCTTGTCCTTTTCTGCTTGTTTTATGTGTATGGATTCATGTTATATATCATTGAACAGTGAACACTATTGATATGTGGTTCTTTATCCACTTGAATATCCAGCTGATTTACGAAGGAAAAACTATTGATGATGTTTGCTCGAGTATTCCGCAACCTCAGTCAGCTGGTTGCATGATGTTGGACAAAAGAATGAGTGTTCAACAAACTAAAGCTAATCAACCAATACACATGCCAGTCATTTCTCTTTCTTTTGGTTTGTCTTCACCCATGGAGCTTAAGACTAGAGGTAGTGATTCCACTAGTTGTTTGTCTACATTGCCTTTGCTAAACTCAACCACTGAAACTAGAAATATATTCCAAGACACTGAAACTAGAAATATATTCCAAGATGAATTATGTCTGTCTTCAACAAACCGCAAAACATTGCTTCCAAGGCACAAGGTAGTGCTTGACAACATTGTAAACAAAGCCAGAGCTTTAAACGAAAGAGGCAACTTTCAAGAAAATTTCATGCCACACCCTATCGTGTGGTCTGAAGAGGAGCTGGATTTTCTCTGGATCGGTGTGAGGAGATATGGTAGGGGCAATTGGGATGCTATGCTTAGGGATCCACGATTGCGGTTTTCACCATTAAGGGTACCATGGGACCTTGCTGAGAAGTGGGAGGAAGAGCAATCAAAACTTCTGAAAGATATTAGTGTTCCACAGTTCATGTATCCAAATGCAGAAAGAGCGGCAACATCAGCATCATTGCAAGGAAACTTTAGCTTCTTAGATCTCAAATCAGGCCCTTGGAGACAAAATACAATGGAGGAAGCAAATTTATCACCTGAAGATTTATTTTCTTATAGGGATAGCAACCCCTTGAAGAAATCTCTTGCCTGGTCAAACTTTCGACGCAGTCATAGGCCAACTGTTCATTCCAGGAAAGCCTCTTACAACAACAGTATAGATAAGTATGAATTGGAATTTTTCAATTCTCCTGGAAGCTTGAATATTTCTAAGGAAAATTCTTATTCAAATGATTATCCCTTTAAATCTTCGACTGCAAAGCATAATTTGCCTCACTGGCTCAGAGAAGCAATCAATACTCCTCCAATGTCAGTAGAGCCAAATCTGTCTGCAGCTGTTTCATTGAGTACTAATCCACAGATGATGGGAGCTGCAGAGCATTGCTTTAGTAGTTTGAAGACAAATGAGCAACATATGTCAAATGCTTCTAACTATTCAACCTATTCAAGAAGAAAATATGGGATGCTGAAAATGAACAAGTCTCTGGAACATCATGTCAGCAAACAAGATGAGTTGATAGTTATCGATAGCGACACGTCTTCTGAAGAGACTATATCGGATGATCACCGCGCCAGCTTGTAGATTTGAAGAATGTATCTATTTGCTGTTAGATAACTCTGTTTAAAACATGTAGTGAGATGTAGAAAATGTTGTTGCATGGTTTTGTAGATTAGTAATTTGTAAACGTAGGAGCTAATGCGACTTTCTGCTAAATGAATGTTGATTTTATGTTTCATCTGAATCCTTTAGAGATCTTCAATGGTTAATAATTATTTAAGAAAAACAAAGGATGAAATGCACTTGATTTTAGTTAACTTCATATAGATAATAGATTCTTGTTATGAAAGGGGAACAAAAATGTAATTTATCCTTAGCCATGCTAAAGGATAAACCTGGGATCTCAAAAGGATACGGTCTCAATTTGTAAGGGGCCATCGTGTCGATCTGAGCCAAGATTGATAGCTCTAAATTATACGACAAATGTTTTACTTTTTGTTAATAAAACTGTTTCTTAATATCTTCAAATTGATAATGGCGGGTGACAGATGTGATACTGTGATAAATAACTAAATAAACAACCATCTTGAAACTAAGTAAACAAGAGTTGGCCTCAAATTGTCTCCAATTACCTTCACAAAAACTAGTTAAACATAGCATCAATTCAATATAAAGAATGCACAATTTGGTAAGTATGCAGGTTGAGGGGTTTTAGAAAGATGTGGACTCTGATTGTAAGGATAACAAAATGCTTTCCTCTCCAGATTCTTGAAAAGTGTCACTACTATTCATGTGCTCAATTGATTTTCCATCACTTGGTGGTGTCTCATGATCACAGTTTATTTGTAAGGAGCTCTGTACCTTTCTCAATGCTTCTAATTCAGCTGAAACCTCTTTCATTGTTGGTCTTTTCTTTCCATTTAGTCTCAAACATCTAATTGCAAGATTCCCAATTGCAAGAATATCATCTTTTCTTGCTTCCTTAACCACCCTATCATCTAAAATTTGAGAAAGTTGATTCTCCTTCATCAAAGAAATGAAAAGTGCTGTCATATTCTGACCCTCATCTTCATCATTGAATGTAATAGGCTTTCTACCAGTTATAATCTCAACAAGCATAACTCCAAAACTATATACATCACTCTTATCAGTAAATTGACTAGACTGAAAATATTCAGGATCCATGTATCCAAAAGTACCTCCTACAGCTGTAGTTAAATGAGTCTTATCTATTGGAATTGATCTTGATGTTCCAAAATCAGATACTTTAGCACTATAGTTACTGTCCAAAAGTATGTTACTTGGTTTTATATCTCTATGAAGAATTGGAATTGAAGCTGATAAATGCATATATGCTAATGCTCCAGAAACTTCACATGCTATTCTAAGTCTACTATCCCATGAAAGAGATGATGATTCATGGTCTTTTCTATGGATATGTTGAGAAAGATTTCCATTTGGAATAAATTCATAGACTAGTAATGGAGTTTCTGTCTCTAGACAACAACCTAAGAGTTTCACAATGTTTCTGTGGTTGATCTGTGATAAGATGACTACTTCATTGACAAAAGTCTCTATTTGGTTCCTTTCAATTTCTTTGGACTTTTTAACTGCAACTATAGTTCCATCTGGTAACATTCCTTTATATACAATACCATAGCCACCTTGACCAAGAAATCTACTTTGGTTGTAGTTATCTGTTGCTCTTTGCAGTTCTTCTGCTGTAAAAAGCTTTGCCATTTCTCCATTTCCGTATGATGAGAGCTTCTCTTGTAACAAGTAGCCACCATTTTGTCTGAATAGGTTTTCCTTTCGGATAATTTCTCTCTTTTTCTGTATGTATTGATATAACTTGTAACCCAAAAGAAACAAACACAGAAAGCCTGCACCTAGACCAACACCTGCAGACACAAATAAAAACATGACTATTGTTAGAATACAAGAAAATATCTCACGGTTCCAGCTAAGTTCTCTGGCGTAGATTAATCACAGACAAAGCTTCTATATACTGCACACCAATAACACAGTAACCAATAAAAAAGGATGGTAGTTTATCTAGTAACATTAATTTTCAATCTTTGAGTATTTTAGATTATCTACTAGGATTATTTTCCATATTACCTAACTATTATTGTGATTTGTTTTCTGATCTCCCTATTTAATAAAAACTAGGAGTCTTGTATTCATATAAATAAGGATTAGTTTTTCAGTCTTATACATTAAGTTATTATCAAATCATTATTAATCATACTACCTATTTCAGAAACTTTCTCTTTTATTGTCTAAAACCCATGATTACAACAACTATATTTGATATATAGAGCACTGAGATTGACACATACACGGGACATGACACTGACACAGATACATAGATACCAATTTTAATTTAAAAAATGCAAGTAATTGAAGTGTCAAGGTCGGTGTTGGTGACACATGTTGGACACCGGACACATCTTCAAGTTGAAGTGTTAGAGTATTTAATTCAATAGAAGGTTTAGATAAAAGTACCTAATGCAGCAACCAATTTGGCAGGAAACTTTTCACCTTCAGATTCATCACAGTAAGGCCGATTAGAGCTTCCATCTACAAGCATTCCCTTGGAACATGTACAATAAAAACTTTCTGGATCCTCTTTACAGCTCTTACCTCTCAAAGGAACTAATAAAGGAGTCAAAGCAGAAAGAATCACATTGCTATTTGACAACTCATTGGCTTCCACAATGCTTTGTTCATCAACACCATAAGCCTCTCCTATAGACTTAACCGTATCACCAAAATTCACAGTGTAAACCAACAATGAAGTAACTCCCTTAGCCGTTTGATTTTTTGTAGGACAAGCACAAAGTATTGGAATTGTAAGCTCAGCACCAATTGCAATGTCTTCAGAAGCATAATAATTCTGACCTATCAATGCTTGGCAAGTTGTAAGACTTTGATAAGTTTCTGTTACCAATTTATAATAAGTGTCACCTTTTTTGACAGTGTAAGGAGTGTTATGTTGGTAGATATTTCCAGAACATGAACATAAGATTGGGACAATGATTGATTTATTTAAAGAGATTTTATCATCTCTTGAGATGTTGTTGATTGAGGCTATGTTAGTTGCTTCAGAGCCAAGAAGGTAAGCAATGTTTAGAGGGTTGTTGTAGGGAGGTTTTGAGGTGAAAACTAAGAAGGAAGTGCATGAGTTTCGAGGAGTATTATTGCATAGGTATCCTTTTGATGCAGAAGGGTTGCTTGAACAATCACTAACTGTGTTGTTAAGGTATAATTGTTGAGAGTTGAGTGATTGTGGAAAGAGGAATAAGAGTAGGATTGTGAAGACAAATGCAAGGCAGAGATACTCCATGATGAGTTGCATAAAACTTCAATTTTTGGGTTGTAGTTCAAGACCAAAGGCATATAATTCATTACACCATGTTTGTGATTCATTGGCAGTTATGAATGATAATATGTCTGAGTCAAAGTTGTAACAAGTTGTATCATTGTTGTTGATCTTTCTAAAGTCAATAGTGTGATATATATATATATATATATATATATATATATATAATATTGCGTGAAAAATAATAAGTCTTTATGGCTTAGTGGTAATGCTGGTGCATTGCATGGTTTGCGCGTGGCAGGAAAGTCGTATATGCCAAAGCCAGAATGATAGGAGGATAAGGCTAACTAACACAATATGATTATTTATTATTTTTTTGCAATTCACATTTGTTTCCTACTTTGCTCTCATTTGATGTGACGGAAGTAAATTCTAAACGCAATTTCTCTCTCTCTTTAGGCTGCGCTTGAAAGTTAGCTGGGGGAGAGCTGGCTTTGGGGGGAATGAAAGGAATCTTGTATGAGAGAGTGTTTTTTTAGAAAAGGGAAGAAAATATTTTATATTTCTATTTTTGAAAGTATAAAAAGATAGAAAATGATTAATAGAATCTTTCTAAGCTCTTCAAGCTTTTCTAATTTTTTTTTTGAAGTTCTCGATATTATGGGGTTTTAATCTGTTTTTTAAAATTCGAAGAGTTCAATTGGTTAAACCATGACTTGATACTATCTACGGTTTAGTTAACTTAGCAGTTTGATGGTAGTTTCATTCGGGTTCGAGCGGTTTAAAGCGGTTGAATTATGATCATGGCCGGTCATGATGGTATTCAAGGCGTGCTACCACACAGGGCCTCAGCCTAATTCAATTTTTTAGGGGCCCTCAAAAGAGTACTTTAGACTACGAAAAAATTTTAGATGTTCAGATATGCGAAGTTTGTTCCTCAATAACCGGTTTGGTGAAAAACAGAATTTAATTTCGTGACAAAATATGTAAAATGTGATGCTGAGTAGTGTGTTTTAGAGTATCTTAGAGTTCAGAAAAAAAAATTTAAGTGTTCAAATGCACAATGTTCCTTCCTCAATAACCGATTTGGTGAAAAAATAATTTAATTTTGTGATAAAATATGTAAAGTGTTGTGTTGAGCAGTGTGTTTTTAGGTACTATAGAGTTTAGAAAAAATTTGAAGTGTTCAAATACGCAATGTTCCTTCCTCAATAACCGGTTTTGTGAAAAAAAAATTAATTTTGTGACAAATATGTAAAGTGAGATGCTTAGCGGTGTGTTTTGAAGTACTTTAGAGTTCAGGAAAAAATTTAAGTGTTCAAATACGCAAAGTTCTTTCCTCAATAACCGGTTTGGTGAAAAAAATAATTTCGTGACAAAATACGTTAAGTGCGTTGTTAAGCAGTGTGTTTTTGAGGTATTTTAGCGTTCTGAAAATATTTTAGATATGATTCATGAAAAAAATTAGTTTATGATTCATGAAAAAAATATTTAGTATATGCAACGGGGCCTCCAAATTCTTTGGGACGACCCTGATTATGACCGAGATGTCCCACTGATTTGATATTTGGTTTGGTTTTCAAAATCAAAGTTTTAGTATTACGAAGAAAAATAAATCTCTCATTTAAGGAAAGAGATTATCTTAGCTCCAAGTTTGGGTGCAATTGTGGTTAATACACTCCATTTAAAGGGAAAAACTCGGCTTGTACTTGGGTTCGATCACCAGAAGATGGAAGAAATTAGAGCCGCACTTTACTTACCTCTAGACCGAACTCTGGATTAGTTAGAGCCCATTTCTCTTCAACACCAAGCGGAGTCAAATACATCTAGATAAAAAAATAGGAAAGAGATTATATTTCCTTCCCCTCCCATTTTGTCATTCATTTTTGTCAAATCCCCCCTCTTATATTTCCTTCTATAGTTTTTAGACTAACTCGACCTATAAAATTAGGTTATAAGTTGGGGATTATCCAAATTTATGGATCATTTTTATTTGTAAATGGACAACTATTGGACAATACAATACCGGTCTGGTCAGTACAATAGTGGATTGTACAATTTTTTGTGTCGTACACGGCTTGTAGCAATGGACAACACAAGGAAAAGAATGTAAAATTTACTATAATTACTTTTATGATGTATATAATAATTTTATATAACATATATTATAATATAATTAAAAAATTATAAAAAAAATGAGAGATAGAGATACGAGAGAGAGAGAGAGAGAGGCCATGGCATTAGAAAATAGCAGGGAGAGAAGAGACGAGAGAGGTAGAGAGAATTAATGGGAGAGGGAAAAGCGAGAGAGAAGAATGAGATAAGAGGGGGGAGAGAGAGAGAATAGAGGAGGGAGAGAAGATAGAGAAGAGAGATATATAGTAGAGAGAGAATAGAGGACGAGAGAGAAGATAGAGAAGAGAGATAGGAGAGTGATAGAGAAAGAGAGAGAATCATTGAGTAGGAAATAAAAATTGAGTGGGTGGGGGGGGGGGGGCAAAAAGCTGTACTACGGCATAGAAAGTTGTAGTGTGATTTTGTGAGAGACAAGAATTGGTGATTTTGTCCCGTCCCTTACTCTCATTTTTGTCCAGTACCTTGGACAATTTCCAAATCAAACAAAGTACAACTAAAGTTGTTTTGTCGTCCGGTTCATTGTTTTTTAGCAAATCAAACACACTCATATTTCTTATTTATTCCACGTTTAGTTAATGTAGGATTTAGATATTTTAAAAACAGGTACTCTGGCATTATTAGGTTTGGTGGGTAGATAATATTATAGGTGGTCAAAAAAAAGATTTAGAATAACTCCAATATCATCATAGATTATGAACTTAATACGATATTTGAAACACTTTTTTTTTTTACAAAACATCTTTGAAACACTTTTAACTAACTTTAAGATGAGGAGTGCATAAGTCTTATAAGATTTTATTTATGTAGGGTTTTACAAATTTATAAGCTTTTATTAAAACTTATCTCTCAGTTATATTTTAAATTATCATTTATAAACTGTTGTATGAAAGTGATGTCCACGTCTTTATCTCAATATATAAATATATATGATAATTTTAAATTTAGGAAATCAAATGCATATGTAATACACGGATTTTTCACAAATTAATTATATATCCCACATAAAGATGACTTAAAATCAAAAATCAAATTTTTGCACACGTATAACTAGAACCGACAATTTTGGCCCAGCCCAATGGGTCGGCCCAATACCCAGTGTTTTGGGTTGGGCTCGTTAAATAGAGGTCCACGAACAAAAATCGGGTTGTTTTGACCCAACACAAATTAAATATGATTTCCTTTGTTAAAGTTAGAATTGGCTGCGGGCCGGCCCATCGGCCAAGTGTTTTGGGATGGGCTGGACTACACAAAACACGACCCTATCGACAATTGGACGGGCCCAGCCCATCCCAATTTTACGTTTTGGCCAAATGGGTTGGACCGGGCCGGACCACCACTCATTTTGACTGCTCTACATATAACGTTGGTCCACCTGCATCATCCGAGATTGTCTCTCTTCTTTGCCTACGCTTCTAGTTTCTAGTATTCCAAAAATCTATTTGTATTGAGTTTGAATGAGAGATTGAAATCTACCATTAACCTACTACCAAAATACCAATGTTACCCTTTTCCCAACTAAACAATTTTAGAATATTTATGTAATTTCACTTTTTCACTTTTTCACTTTTTCAAACTTCTTCACTCTCTCTCCTCTCACATACTTTTTCAAACCTTTTCACTCACTCTCTCTCTCTCTCTCTCTCTCTCTCTCTCTCTCTCTCTCTCACTTTTTCCAAAAAAATCACTTTTCACTCTCTCATCCTCTTTCTTCCTCTAACTCTATCTCATTTTTCTATTTTTCACAATATATCTACTTTAATTTCATCTACATGTCTACTTCATTTTTAATATTCCATTTTCTCTATCAATAAGTTTTATTTAGTCTTTACGAGAAATATTACAATTTGGAAAATTTGAAACTTTAATACAATTTTGTTTTCTAATCTCTACGGGAAATATTACATATTGCTGGTAAATGTTCACGGGGAAATATTCGGACTAACTCAATTACTATTTGAAACTTTTTGTTTATCTGCTATCTATCTATACCATTAACCTACTACCAAAATATCAATCTTACCATTTTCCCAACTAAACACTTTTAGGATATTTATATAATTTCACTTTTTCAAACTTTTTCACCCTCTCTCACATAATTTTTCAAACTCTTTCACTTTCTCTCACTTTTTTTTTCAAACTTTTTCACTTTTTCACTCTTTCTCACACTTTTTTCACTTTCTCCTCATCTTTCTTCCTCTAACTCTATCTCATTTTTCTCTTTTTCACAATATATCTACTTTAATTTCATCTCCATGTCTCTTTCATTTTTTTAAATATTCTATTTTTCTCTGTCAATACGTTTTATTTTAGTCTCTACGGGAAATATTACAATTTGTAAAATTTGAAACTTTACTACAATTTTGTTTTCTAATCTCTACAGAAAATATTACTTATCACTCTCTATCATATATTTTTTCAAACTTTTTCAATCTTTCTCACACATTTTTTCACCCCCTCCTCCTCTTTCTTCCTCTAACTCTATCCCATTTTTCTATTTTTCACAATATATGTCTACTTTAATTTCATCTACATGTCTCCTTCATTTTTAATATTCCATTTTTCTCTATCAATAAGTTTTATTTAGTCTCTACGGGTAATATTACAATTTGGAAAATTTGAAACTTTAATAAAATTTTGTTTTCTAATCTCTACGGGAAATATTACATATTGCTGGTAAATGTTCACGGGATAATGTTCGGACTAACTCAATTACAATTTGAAACTTTTTGTTTATCTACTTAAAATTAGTCTTGATTTTCACGGGGTAATGTTCGGATTAATTAAATTATGTCTAAGTCTATTATTAAAATTAACACGACAACACCCGTGCATACGCACGGGTATACTTCTAGTATTGTAAAAATGCTGCGACCAAACCATCATTTTTCTGATTTCTTAAAGAAAGGTTAAAGTGAGAGGCTAATTTTCCCCAAAAAAGCTTCATGTGTGTAGTTAGTGACATGCCGACAAGGTTAAGGAAACAACTTGTTCTGTACCGTATCTCTGGACCTGTATCCGATCTTAGATACTAAATCCGGTCCGAGATAGTTGGTAGGGGTTGGTCGTGATCAACCGAGCTCCGCTTCCGATCCGGGGCAGGTGGTACCTGCGAGGACACTCTGACGCTCAAGTCAGCTAGGGAACTGATTAGAGGTAAAGAGTAGGAAAGAATGTGTACATTGAGCATTGCATTGAATGCCTATTTATAGAGTAAAAGTGTGTTGTTCTAATGAATTAGAACCGTCCGATCTAGGGCCTAGATCTTAGCCGTTGGTTAATGGATCTGCTTTTGCTTATGGCCTCACTATTGTGGATTGGGCTAATCCGTAACGCAACTTAACACATAACGTGTCCACTCAGCAAAGTTAATTGACATTTTATCAAACAAATGGATGAAATAACTAAAGTGCCTGTATTTTGAAAATGTGACAAACTAATTTGAGACTTAAAATTTTATAGGGGGATAATTTATCGGTAAAAAAATTGGCTGACCTTGGTAAAAAAAAATGGCAGTCCTCTTTTTTAAGTGATTCATAAGTACTTGTATAGTAACATCAGGTGGATATGTCTACTCGAAAATGGAGGGAGCCAAAGTGCAAAAATAAATGAAGAATGGGATGGCAACTTGATGATGAAATCCAAATTGAGCTGTATCGCCAAGCATAAGATCTGACATCAGAATTAAAAATTGATCCATCAAGCTGAGAGTTCAACATCATCTAATCATGCAATGTTATCTTTTAATTATTATTCCATAAAACAAATGAAATTAATGTTGCATTTGCTACTCGTTTCTCTGCCACTAAAGTCAACTTGGCTTATTGCAATTTGGTAACTGTTGGGGAGAAGTGAGAAGTCCCACATCGACTATATTTGTGACTATTATAGTGTTTATATAACTCCACAGCAGCTTTATAGTTCGTCCCTTCGGGGACATCCGATAAAATTGGAACGATACAGAGAAGATTAGCATGGCCCCTGCGCAAGGATGACACGCACAAATCGAGAAATGGTCTAAATTTTTTTTTATTTTTTTTCCTTGTTCTGTTCTTCGTTCTCCGGCGAGCTCTCTCTTTCTTCTGTATTACCGTCGTCTTATGCTCATAGAAAGATGGTGTAATGGCTTCGATTCCAAGATTGCAGAGTTAGCATCACTTATGGTGAGTTTTATTATATTATTATATCTTTGAAATTAGGTTTTCTTGGTTTTATCCCTGTCCCAATTACTAAATGTATTGGTAGGTTTTCTTGTTAGTTCCTTTAACATTAGGTTGTGCACTCGTACTCCTCCATGTAACTATAACGTTGTAACTTACTCGGTGTCTTAGTTTGCTCCTTTACGTTATTTGCTATTGAGATATTTTATTAATCTGTCACTTTATTTTCTTTACTAAACAAAGCTTACTTAGCCTAATAAAAAAAAACAAAGCTTACTTAGCTGTAGAATGTTAAAGTCCTGAAATGTTTTGGTTTGGGAGGTTTAGCAGTGCTTGGTTTGGGAGGTTTCTCCGTGCTTGGTTTGGGAGGTTTAGCTCTGTGCTATCGTTGACCACTTGCCTTTACCTATTTGTTTATGTTGAAGATGTCATCATCATAGGAAATGATCAAGCCAACATCCATCGGCTCAAACAACATTTGTCCATACATGCACTTTTAGACTAAAGATTTGGGTCATTTGAAATATTATTTAGGGGTTCAAGTCGCTCGGTCTAAGACAGGCCTAGCTAATACTCAGTATGCTTTTGATATACTCAACATGATGTCCACAAGTTAGTGACTTGATCAGTATTGATGGAAAAGCATATTCACAAGAGACCATATCTGATGTTCATTGAGACAGCTTGTAATTCTGTAGAGTTTTTTTTTTTGTAATTAACAAACGTGTTTATTAACTATTCTGAGCTGACATGGTTGTGCATGAATTTTTCTTAGTTTTGTTAGATCAGCAGATTGTAAATGTGGGAGATAAACGTGACCTGATAAATTAGAGTTGATTTTAAATTTCAACTGAATCTTTCTTGGATTACAAATGGTTAATATTTATTTGAGGAGTAAAACAAGATGCCAATTTTAAGTTTCTGTTCTGATGCAGCCAGTTTTAGACTGATATGTAACGCAAGGAGTTAAATAGCATGACTCATTTATCCTTAGCCATCTCTTTGGGATACACCTCCATCTAGTGGTGGACCTTGGGTTAGAGAGTGCAAAATTTTAAACTTAAGGGGTCAAACTAAAAATCATATAGGAAAATAATAAATTTTTTTTAGAGGTGGTGCACCCCCTCAGCTGTAAGATATGCCACTGGTAGCTGGATAGAGAGTGCAAAATAGTACAAACAGAGGGGCCAAATAAAACTTTAAAGGAGATATCATGAAAACTCTCTGGATCTTACCTAAGTCCGCCAGTGCTTCCATCCATGCATATGCTGAAAATGAGCACAAACACAAGTAATTAAGCATAAGTATCAAACTTGTCTTTTACAAGGATGTGGACTCTATATGTAAGGATAGCGAAATGCTTTCCTCTCTGGAATCTTGGGTCGTGTCATTAGTTGTATGGGTCGTGTCATTAGGTGTGTACTCAAGTGATTGTCCATCACTTGGCGACTTATAATCAAGGTTGATTTGTAAGAAACTTTGCACCTTTCTCAGTGCTTCCAATTCTGCTGAAACCTCTTTCAGTGTTGGTCTTTTCTTCCCATTAAGTTTCAAGCATCTCCTTGCAAGATTTGCAATGGCAACTATGTCATCTTTCCTGGCTTCCATAAGCACTTTGGTATCTAAAATTTGAGAAAGTTGGTTCTCCTTCATCACAGAAATAAAATGTGCAATCAGATTCTGACCCTCATCTTCCTCATAGAATGAAATGGGTTTTCTCCCAGTTATTAGCTCTACAAGCACTACCCCAAAACTATATACATCACTCTTATCTGTAAATTGATTGGACTGGAAATATTCAGGGTCTATGTACCCAAAAGTACCTCCTACAGCTGTGGTCAAGTGAGTCTTATCTAGCGGAAGTGATCTTGATGTGCCAAAATCAGACACTTTGGCACTATAGTTACTGTCTAAGAGTATGTTGCTGGGTTTGATGTCTCTGTGGAAGATTGGAATTGAAGCTGAAGAATGCATATATGCCAATGCTCCAGCAACCTCACATGCAATTCTAAGGCGAGTTTCCCATGGAAGGGATGACTCATGGTCTTTCCTGTGGATATGTTGGGACAGATTTCCATTGGGGATAAATTCATAGACTAGTAAAGGAGTTTCTGTCTCAAGACAACAACCTAACAGTTTCACAATGTTTCTGTGGTTGATCTGGGATAAGATGACCACTTCATTGACAAAAGTCTCTATTTGGTTCCTTTCAATCTCTTTGGACTTCTTAACTGCAACTATGGTTCCATCTGGTAACATCCCTTTATACACCATTCCATAACCACCCTGACCAAGAAACCTACTCCGATTGTAGTTATCTGTTGCTCTGTGCAGCTCCTCTGCTGTAAAAAGCTTTACCATTTCTCCATTTCCATAGGATGAGAACTTCTCTTGTAACAAGTAGCCACCGTTTTGCTTGAACAACTTTTCCTTATGAATACTTTTTCTCTTTTTCTGTATGCATTGATATGACCTGTAACCCAAAAGAAACAAACACAGAAAGCTTGAACCAATTCCAAAACCTGCAAAAACACAAACAAGTACACGTTTTTCAAATTTAAGTGGAATCAGTGACTAGCAAGACACATCCTTAATTATGTTGTATAGCAACAAGGCAGGGTGTCATCACTATCATATATTCTACTCTATAAAATCATGCCTGTAATCAGTTAGGAGATACACCGAAACAATCAAATTTTATCTCATTTTTTGCATCCTTACAAATTAGCTATGCTAAAATGTAAAAACCAATCAATAAAAACTAATTTTAAAATCCTTCTTGAAGAGGGTTTAGAAGAAAGTACCTACGGCAGCAACCAATTTTGCAGGGATTTTTTGACTATGAGATTCATCACAGAAGAGTCCCTTGGAGCTTCCATCTGCATGCAGTGCCTGGGAACATTTACAGAAGAATTTATTTGGGTTCTCTTTGCATCTCTTGCCTCTAAGAGGAACTAATATAGGCGTAAAAGCATAGAGGATAACACTTCTGTTTGCACTTGGTGGCACTAGCAACTCATTGGCCTCTAGCATGCTTTGTTCATCGACACCATAAGCATCTCCTATGGACTTAACTGTGTCACCATAGTTCACCGTGTAAACCAGCAAGGAGGTAACCCCTCTTGCTGTCAAATTAGCTGAGGGACAGGCACATAGCATTGGAACTGTGAGCTCAGCACCAAGTGCAATGTTGTTAGGAGCATAGTAATTCTGACCCATCAATGCTTGGCAGGTTGTAAGGCCTTGGTAAGTTTCTTTTACCAACTCAAAGTAAGTATCGTTCTGTTTTACAGTGTAAGAGGTGCTGTGCTGGTAGATATTTCCAGCACATGAACACAAAACTGGGACAATGATTGACTTATTGGAAGGAATCTTTTCATTTATTGAGATCTTATTGATTGAGGCTATTGAAGATGCTTCAGAGCCAAGAAGGTAAGCAATTCTTGCAGGGTTGTTATAGGGAGGTTTTGACTTAAAAGCTAAAAAGGAAGTGCATGACTTTTGAAGACCATTGCAGAGGTATCCTTTTGGTACAGATGGATTGTTAGAGCAGTCAAAGACAGTGTTATTAAGGTATACTTGTTGGCAGTTCAGTGACTGAGGAAATATACATAGGAGCAAGATTATGGATAGAAAAATGTAGTGATAGTAGTGAAGCTCCATGAACAAGTCTCTAGAGAAAACAACAGATTAGTTACACTTCAATTGTTTTCAGTGTTTTTAAGAGCTGGTTTGTTTGGTTATTGTCAAAACAAAAAAGAGCTGGTTTGGTTCTTATTATCACGCGGCATTGAGCTTGTTTTATCCTTTGACTTGGTATGCAGAATATTTAGCCAAAGTGGTTGATTGGATTTCACATGATTTTCAAATACGGATGACTAGGACGTTTAATCATATTGAAATGATATATAGTTTTAAAAGCAGGAAAATTTTGTTACTTATTGAGTGTGACTTAAAACTCTAGAAGGCCCAATCATAAACTAACACAAAGTTAAATGTCTTCCAGCTCAGTTTGAAGGCATGCTTTGAATGGAAAACCACACTGCCACACATGATAGTCCAAACATACCCTTTTTCTCGCCGGGTTCAAAGAAGCATGATGATAATACTAATATTTTGACTGCAAAATTGGTATTGTAGCTTTTAAATTTATCTGTAAAAAAAAAGTTGTTTTTTTAGAAATTCTTTGCTGTATATTAATTACATCAATGACTGAAGTGAGGAAAAAACTCTTTGTTGTTATTATTATTCAATGATAAGGATGCAAACATACTTGAAAGCAAAAATGAGAGAGATCAGTCTCAGTAGTTAGTAGTCCAACCGAGAATTAGTCACAAGGTCAAAGTAAATGAGAATAGTTGTTTAAAAAACCCACAAAAAATTAATTTAAAATCATCACAGTTGTCTCATAAAAAAAGGATGTTTGAAAATTTCATCCAGCAATTTTTGGGTTACTATCGGTCTTGCCGATGACTAATATATGTCGAAGAACCTGACCGGCCACGTGTACCTGACTCTAACTTTGTCGGTCCGTGTGATTCTCATTCCTAATAGAATTTTTGCCACATCTAAGACTTGGAGTGGGATCCGAACTCAGTTACTACTCGGACTAACCCTTGTCGGTTCATCCTATGCAATTTGATATTACAATTTGTTTTCATCGATTTTAAGTTCTATAGAATAATTCTTTGGAATTTAAAATCAACAGAGTTCAATTGGAATTTCAAAGTACAGTCTTTGTAATTATTTTTGAAAAAATTATGGTTGAAATTCTTTGGAGTGTACATATAAGAGTGTAATTTGTAAAGTTTTTTTTTTTGACAAAAAATAATTTCAAAGTTATTGTCGAGAGAAAATAACTTTGAAATTCTTGTAATGATTTTTTTTCTTTTTACTACACCAATTTTTATGATGATTTTAATTTTTTTTTTCTAAAATACACTTATATACATATGCAGACGAGTTTGTACATGGAATTTTTATCTTGAATCGTATATTTGAAAGGAAGAAGTTATTTTGTATAGTAGATATAAAAAATAGGCTAAATAGCACTTTTGGTCCTTTATCTTTGCTCCAGATTTCACTTTGGTCCTTTATCTTTTCTTTGGTCCGTTTTGGTTCTTTATCTTTCATTTTCGTATCACTTTGGTCCTTTATCTTTTTTTTGGTCCGTTTTGGTCCTTTATGTTTCATTTTCGTTTCATTTTGGTCCCTCACGTTATTATTTAATTCAATTAAAACATTAAAACAATTAAAACAAAATTATTTTAAAACAATTAAAACAAAATTATTTTAAAACAATTAAAATAAAATTATTTTAAAACAATTAAAACAAAATGAAACATAAAGGACCAAAACGGACAAAAAAAAAGATAAATGACCAAAGTGAAACGAAAATGAAAGATAAAGGACCAAAAGGACAAAAAAAAAGATAAAGGACCAAAGTGAAATCTGGAGCAAAGATTAAAGACCAAAAGTGCTATTTAGCCTAAAAAATATTAACGCTACCCAAGAATATTCGGATGATATAGTTTGAGTCTCTTTCAACTAAACTAGAGATCATAGGTTGAGAAAGCAACAACGCTAAAACTCTTGAGGAGAGAATTGTAGTCCTATCCAACTCAAGGGATTAGTATTCGCAGTTGTGCATGGAAGATACTCGGTTTACACAAAAAATAACGAGTAATATCGCTATCAAATAGATACATACGAATCTTCATCGTCAAATAGAACACGAATTTGGATAATCATATGGACTCGTAATAGTTATTTAATCTAACTACAACGCGGTAACAAGAATAAATAATCAACTTGTCAAAGAAAAGAATAAATAATCAAGATGATGCATGCAGGGCATCGATGCCTCAGGATATCAAATAATAATGGTTTGATTGATTTCTTTTTTAAGAGGTCTTCGACTCCACTTGCGTGTTTAAAGGGTGGAGAGGGATTTAACTAATTGAGAGTTTGGTTAGGTGGTGAGTAAAATCTGGTCCCAATAATTTGAAGTTCGATCGGAGGTAAATAAAGTTTGATTCCAATTTATTTCTTTGCCAGGGATCGAACTCATGTACTAGCCGTGTATTTCCGTGTATTTCCCTGTATATAAAGTGTGTTAACCACTTGCAACTAATTTTGGGATTATTATTGGTTTGGTTGATTAATTCAATGTTTGCCTTCAAACAAAGGCGACGTCTACGTGTATGGTACACAAGGCTAAAGATTATGGCTCACATTTCAAGATATTATAATAATTGTTGGATTGAGGAATCCCACATGATTATTCAGTGAATCACCTACACCAAATCACTCATCTTCTCTTCTCTCTCCCCTCCTTTTTCTCCACGATTTCGGCACAGTGGAGAAAGATTCTGGCACTATGGTTGCTGGAGCAAGGTCGTCGAATCACGAAATTTCTTTGGGGTTTTTTCGAGGCGATGAGAGTATTCTAAATCTATGGTTAAAGTTTTGATTGGAGTATTGTGGTGGCCAAAAAACAAGTGAAAGGGTGGTGGTTTAGGTTTCTAGATGTACTCTGTTTTCTTCGAAATAATGGTGAATCTTGTGGAGGAGAATGAGACCAACACGATGGTGGCTGTAGATGGTGGAGGGGTGACCGGAGTTAATCGAAAAATGCTTAAAAGGGGGCAGTTTGAGTGGTTTCTAGAGAGAGAGAGATGCGAAACGAGGGAGAGAAAGGGAGGGTGGTACTCGCCAGGAGAAGGGAGGAAAAGAGAGCGGACTCTACCGTGGGAGGTGGAGGTCGCGGTTCGGAACACATCAATATTAATGTTTGCGAGCAAATTAAGGTAGGGCAAATCAAGTTACACCCATTTAATTTCGATGTGGTTTCCTTTACTATTCATAACAATAATCGTAAACTAGACACTCTGTATAAAAAACAATAAACTAGACACTAAAATTTAATAGTGTAAATGAGTTGAGTTGTTCGTAAACTATTTAAACTCCACTCGCTAGAAGTTCGGCAAAGCTCATTGTAACACCCTAATATTTCTATCAAGTAGAAATGCTAAGATGCACGAAATGGCATACATCAGAGAAATATTTTCTATTTAGATATTGAACACGACTAAAATTTTTCTATATGATTGACATCAACAGTCTTAACATTCATAACTTAATTAAAAACCATATAGGTTCCATGTCTTTCATTATCCTCATAACCTAGTGTTCAATACCATCACAAGAAAAGCGGAAACGATTACATAACTTAAAAATAATTGAAGTCATATTATCGAGTTACAAAGACCACAAGGGAACTCAATATCAAAGGTAAAAGAACCAAGTCTTCTATCTTCTCCTCAAGCACGTCACCTACTCGTGCCTCGGCGCTTTCTTCCTTCCCTGTTTCTCTGTAAAACAACAACATATAAAGGGTGAGATAAACATTATCTCAGTGAGTCCTACCGTAACCCCTCACAATAACTCTCGGTCCATTTATTCCTTTAATCGTAGTCCATATAGGTACTACGTGCATATATCTTTTCCTTTCATGCCATAGTACATCTTCGGTAATGACCACACCTTTACCGTCGAACCTCTCCACTAGTTTACACTATCTTCAAACCTCTGAGGCCTAGGTTCTAGGGCTCATGACTTCCCCTCCCCTAGTATACTAATCTACTGGGTTGTCACCCATCCTTTTGATATAATTTATATATCCACCCGCTTTGGGCCGTCTCCTGTATTCAATATAATTTATATATTTAAACCTCAACAGTCTTTGATGAAAATATTTATTCATCCCTTTTTATTATGTGTCATTCATGTTAATACATAAACATAAACTTGATTGAACATCTAGCTCCATAACCTTAAACATAACCCATGTCCTCTCGCGTATACTACTTTACGGTTTTTGAAACAATTATGTCTTCCAAAAACAATTCATTTTAAACCTTGCAATCATGTTAAAAAACAGAGCATCATTGGTTCCATGACATGAGGGATGGTTGGGAAGAAGATTAGAAGAGGCTTGGAATCGAAAGGAGCGCCGAAACGAATCTTTGGCAACCGGAAACAGAAGAACTGACACGACCCGTGCCAGACCTAGCACGACCCGTGCAAGACCTAGCACGACTCGTCCTGCCTGGAAATGTAATTCCAGTCAACCAGAAAGGTTGGCACGATCCGTCTAAGGGTAGCACGACCCGTGCTGCCTGTAGCAGAGTCACAATTCGCTTATTTCGTTTCGTTTCGCTTTTCCTATCGCGTCCAATCCGTAACCCAATCTTAATCCAACATAAACACAGACAATATTCCAGTCCAAACAACATCATTCAATCAACATAATCATTTCAATTACAATCAATATCCTAGCATTAACCTCCACTTCATGGGACTTATAGTCCACTTATCAAGACATAACATAATCACATTTAACATCAACACATAGGGTTGGGGAAAGGATTAGAATAGGTTTGGAATCAATTTGGAAGGCTTTGGACCCATTTTAAAATCTGGGACAGAAAGATCAGCACGGGTCGTGCCAAAATCAGCACGGGTCGTGCTGACTTATCAGCATTTCTAAAAATCCTGTTTTCGTGTGAAATTCTCATTCCGATCGATTCTGAAACTTATTCCGATCGATACCCAAACATAACAACACATGGTTCAACAACAACAATCATCATACATATCATCAAATCATCCAATCTCAATCATTCAAACATTCATAACGAAATACATTTTCACAATTACGGTTTTCGCAAAACAACGGCTTTCAACGAAATCGAACGAAACGAAGAACACGAACCACATTCTCAGTCACATGCAAGGTTGACACAATAAAATCGAAAACCCTAAGCGAGTATTGAACTCACCTTTCGTGATGATAATCACGAACAACACGAAATCAAGGCTCACGAAAGCCGAAATCCCACGAAATGAGCTAAGTAACAGAATCCATTGTTTCAATTCTTTAGATTGGAGTATTCTTTATTCACCTATAGTTCACTCAACTCCACTTCCTTCAAGAACATTAACAACTAAGCTCCAAAGATTGCTTCCAAATCTTCCTCAACAGCAATCAAACTTAGAGGTGAGAAGAAATTTCAGAACTTTGAGTTTGAAACCCCTAGCTCCTTTTGCATGAAAATCAGCTCCCTTTCTTCAATAGTCACAGCAACTTCCTATCTTTGTTCCTCCTCTTGATGAGCCATCACTTCCCAGTTTCTGAATCTACCCCCAATGGTAACATGCAACGAGTTTAAGGTATTGAGGTGTTAAGGGTGATTTCAAATTCTGATTTTTGGTGATGGGTGAGGTTGGTTTCGAATTGAAGAAGAGAACAATGGTGATGGGGTTTGAGAACTCAAGAAAGCTTACAATGGATTTGAAGATTTTCCCCTTCCTCTCCTCACTCTCTCCCTCTCGGTTCTCCCCCTCTCCCTCACTTTGTTCTTTCCTATTTCTTTTTCTCATTCTCAGTTTCAAAACAAGCTCGAGTGAAAATGAAATGAATTCCCCTCCTTTTGTTCACTTGAGAATGGGCTGGACCTTATGAATTTGGGCTTAGAAGAGTAAAGATTCTGTTTCTAATTAAACCCCTTATTCTACTATGCACAACTAGTTCTATTACTAGCTCAATCACAATAAATACTTAATTAATTTATCTAAATGATCAACTGAAGGTAAAACGGAAGGGTGAAAGGACTATATTACCCCCAAGAGATCAACACACCACGATCTCAAGGTAATTCATTTCTAATCATACCATTACTCAACGCATATAATTTTCATCATTAGCAATTAACTACCTATCACACATACTCAATTATGCTAACTTATATAATTTAATTAATCAATTATCTCATAACCTCTTGCTAATTTCATTTAATGAAATTAGCTAAATTGAGGATGTTACACTCATTTATTTGATTAAATAAGCAAATTTAGTTTCAGATTGATCTCGATTATTAATGGTCTGCAAATAGCTCGTATGAGAATATGATTGTCAAGTATTACTTTTACTATATAATTCATTGAATTTTGAAAGAAGTCATAGTGGGATACTTTTCTCAGTTTATAAGAAAAAAGAACCATAACTAGGTGTGTATAATCCATGAGGCCAATGAATGCATCTAGAACACACCAAATGCCCCTCATGTTTCATATGGGACCAATGAAAGTGTTCATGCAATATCTCAAGTGTCTTATGCTCCCAAAAGTTACCCATGAAACCCCCTTGTGCACTTCCCTAACAACAAATTCTTTTAAACAACATTTAGGATTGCATTAGTGGCTTCCTTTGAGCAAATATCCATATTACGAATCAACTACAATACAAGCATTGAATTGTGGACTATGCAAAGGATTCCGAAAATACATACCGGTCTGGTGGCTCCCATGGTGGTCGTTTGATTGGAATGTTGACAACACCTAGCGAATCAATTGATGGTGGCAGCGATTTGGCGGTGAGCGCTTTGTCTTCGACGTCATTTGTCAACGTCACCGCTTCCTCCAAAAATTTCATATCACTCATCCACAATTGAGTCCGTGCCAGAATCAAAACCATCTGGTTCCATGGACAAAACAATTTTGCCGGCGTCTAATGTGTCCTCGGATGAGATCTGTTCACCGATCGAAATAGGTAGAGCATCTTGCGCCGATTTAGATTCAGCAATCTCCTCTTCCAACAAGGTGAGCATGCGTGCCAATATATGTTGACTTTCTCGGTGATTTTCCTCCATACGCAAATAAAATTGTTGGCTGGATTCAGGTAGGAGATGAATATCTATGATTGAGTTCTCAACACCATGGAGAGAGCTCTGCAAGTAAGGCTGCCATGGTGACAATGAAAGCACCAATGTAATATGACTTAAGCAAATTAACAAGTACGCAAGAGCAAAAGATGGATAAACGGTACTGTATATTAGATTAGCTAGTACAGTACACTTTGATTTGGATTGAAGGCAGCAATTCCCTAAGGAATATCAGAAAAAAGGAAAGAGAAATCAGTACAGAGAGAGAGATAGAGTGACAATTCTCATACAATATTCATGCCTCTTCACTTGCTTTCATTCTCTTATATAAGCCATGATCATCTGCACCTCTACTCACACCCCCCTTTTACTTATCTTCCCCTTGCTGATTTGGCTATTTGTTTTGAGATCATTACATATGCCTTCACTGTTTCAACTTGTTCGATTTTTAGAATATTATTAAAAATGCATAAAAACATGCAAGTTTTTTTTTAGTATAAAAATTAACAATCGAGATACATAGGGGATGGTAGGGGAAGTAGGGCATTACATATTCCAACTCGCACTTCTAGTCTTCACTTAGCACTTGTTTACTAATAAAATCTGCTTTCAGGACAAAACATGCTTAAGTTAATTTTTTTTTGATTCGTAAAACTGTGGAGGGGGAACTTCACAGCCCCGACGAGAGAGCGCGGCAATCGGTCATCTCACCTCCCCAAGGAAATACTTTTCGTGAGAATCAAACCCGGGAGCAAACCGAGTCAACCCTTACGGACCATAGCCCGCTCACTAGGGGTGTTCAAAACCGAACCAAACCATTAGGAAAACCGCAAACCGAACCAAACCAAACCGAAAACCGCAAAAAACCGATTTTTTGCGGTTCTGTTCGGTTTTTTTTTTCACTGAACCGAGCGGTTCGGTTCGGTTCTCGGTTCTCATTTCAGAAACCGAACCAAACCAAACCAAACCGCTTAAATTCTATATACTGTTTTTTTTATTATTATAATTATACTTACTAGTTACTAGCCCAACGTCGCAGCCCAACGAGTAACAACGCACAGCCCAATGACCAAAAATAGAAGCGTGCAACGCGCAAACCCTATCAGTAATTCAGTATCACTGTGTCTGATGATCTGATCTCACTCTCAAGTCTCAACGCACAACGTGCAAACTGCAAAGCCGCAAACCCTATCACTGATCTCTCTCAAGTCTCAACTCTCAACGGCAACCGACGGCTCTCACTCATCTCAACTCACAAGTTCGTCTCTCTCTCTCTCTCTCAGCTCTCATCTCTCTCTCTTAGCTTGTTGATTCGCATTTCTTTCTCATCTAAAATCACGGTGTTATTTGTGTTTGTGTGGATTCGTTTCGTAGTTGGTGGATTCGTCTTCTATGCTTTGAAATTGAGGTGTTATTTGTGTCAGTGTTGTTTTTGGCAATGTTACCAGGATCCCAATTAAAAACCTAATTTTTATCATCTTTCATCTTTGTTGCCTGCGTTTGTTCTTTATTGTAAAAAAAAAGGATTTTAGGACCCAGGGATTATATAGCTAGAGTTTTTGTCAATCAGAAGATGAATGATTTCAAAACATTTTTTTAGTTCTTTATGGTAAATCATGAAATATTGCCTGTTGTCTCTTCTTGCAGGAATCTAATAAACAGATGCCAAAGGTGTTGGATTGTGCTTTATATCTGATCCATTTGGCTATTTTTGGCATTCTTGGGGTAATATGATATCCTCTGAACTTCAATTTGATGGAAAATTTATGTTAGCAGTTAATATTTTTGGATGAAATATATGATCATTTCTAGTTTGAATCACAGCATTTTCAACTCATCCTGTGGAGTATTTGACAATTGATTGTTTGAGGCATTGCATAAGCTGTCCCTGTTGCGTAGGTTTGTTATTTCTATTGGTGGAGGTGCTGTTATGAGGCCCATCAATTGGTATAAGAATTGACATAGGTGCTGTTTGTTATTTATATGCTTCACTTTTTATGATTAACTCCTTCCTAATATTTACTTGTATATGGATGAATTGCCAGGAAATATATGCACATATTTGAATGTCGGTAGAATTTTATTTGTTGGTAGAATTTGCTCTTTTATAAATCATGATTTGTCTCGTCAAAAACCGAACAAAACCGAACCAATCCAAACCGCTTTGGTTTGGTTTGGTTTGGTTTGGTTTTTTTTTTGAAGCCAACCGAACCAAACCAAACCGCATCTATTTTTATCTCGCGGTTCGGTGCACTTTTTTGCTCAAAACCGAACCAAACCGCACCGCGAACACCCCTACCGCTCACCACTAGGCCAAATCCATTGGGTAACATGCTTAAGTTAATTAGACATATATAAACCCTCAAAACTTTACAAAAGGAATTAACCTCCTCTTAAATAGGCTTATAAAAAAAAACCTCCTCTTAAATAGAGTAACAGTTTCGTTAGCTAAAAATAGACCTTAATTAATTATAAGAAATGAATCTACCCAAAAACAAATATACTATTAAACGGTTTGACACTATGGTTATAAATAGAAGAAGCTTTTTTCAAAATTAACAAACTTGCATCTACAATAAGCCAAATAAAAAACGTTTTGCAAATAGAACAACAACTATATATGTTAAATTAAACAAACATTATTTAAAGCTTTGCAAACTAAAACAGCTAAGAAATTTCTCTAGGTTAATTAATTTTTAGATTCGGTTTTACAACTTCAATTAGCTTTAACAACTTTGTTCAATGTGTTGTCAACCTATAACACTTAAATTTTCTCATTTCTCCTACCTAGCTACACCCCAAAAATCAAAAAACAACTTCAAATAAACCTTGTTTTTTTAGGACAAACTTCAAATAAACCTTATTACCTAGTTGTCTAGTTCTATACATTTTGTGTTATCTACACCTCCCATGTCCTCTCATACCACCACCAACATGACCACCGTGACAGAACTAGACGCATTCACAAGATTGTTTCTATTGCTCATTTTTCTTGCCCTTTTCATTCGAATATGTTACGTTTACTTTTCCCCACATTATCATAATTCTAATATCATCATTTCAATTTCACAAAATGGTCATCTTGTCAATGATGTTAAAAATACCCCAACGGGTCTTCCCATTAATGTCATCAATTCTTATCATACTTTCCCTTATACCAACAAAAACAACGTTTCTACCGACGTTGAAAATGATCATGGTACCACGTGTTGTATATGTATATCGGATTATACGGAGTCGGAGATTTTAAAGATGATGCCACAATGTCGCCATTATTTTCATCAAGATTGTGTTGATGCTTGGTTGAAGGTTAATGCTTCATGTCCTATTTGTAGACATTCTCTATTGCCAGATGAAGAAAATAATGGTGCCTCCAACTTAGAATGTGTTTAAATTATTATTATTTTTTCCATGTTAATGTAGGAATGCAGAGAGGTTTATTTTTCTTTGCTTTTTTTTTGTGATGGTTCTTCTAGTTTCTTTAGATCTTCTGTAATTGTAAATGTCAACGTTTGATAAGTAGGATACGAAATGAAATCTTGCGAAATGTTTTTCAACCAATAATGTGATTTTACGTTTCATGGGATGATTGAAATGTATGCATGCATGTGGGAAAAGGGATAAAATATTCCCAGAAAGCATGCATGTAACAACATTTGCGTATTGATTTCGTGGCGAATTGCTCTATGCCATTTATAGTATTCTTATTGGGATATTGCATTTATTTAAATCCTTTAAGTTTATTTCAAATTCTGGATGCGTCTGTTAGTTTTTTTTTTCCTTATTCAAGTCATTTATGTTCGTGTTTATATTTCAAATTGAGAATCTATGTCAAATTCATCTTTCATGTTTTCATTTATATTTCAAATTGCAATATTTTGAGTCCTTTAAATTTATTTAAAATTCGTTATTCATCATTTAAGTTTGTTTTTTTTCATTTATGCCGTTTATATCTTGTTTGGAAAATACATATGGAAAAACTTTCAAAATGGTGGAATTTTAAGAAGTACTTTTCTGAATAAAATAAGGTCACTGAAATAACAAATGATGTGGAACCGATACTCAAACCAATAAAGGGTGAGTTTGTTTCGATTTAGGCTCTGTTTGGCAAGTTACATCTGTTAGCGGATAGCGGATTTGACTAGCTGATGATGAATACATGTGTTTGTTAAGTACTAGCGTTTAGCGTTTTTTGGGAAGCGTTTAACGTCTTTTGAAACACAGCTTCAAGTAATGTTTTTTGAACGCTACTTACAGGCTCTATTTGATAAAAAAACAGCTGATAGGGGATAAGCGAGCAAATAGCGGATGAGCTGATAGCAGATAAATCAGGAGATTGAACTTAAAGTATTTGATAAATTTAGCGGTTGAACTAGCTTATAAATATAAAATGACATAAACGGACATTTGTAATTAATGCTTAAAAATGAGAGAGAAGATTCATTTGATGTAGGATATATAAATGAGAAATTTAATTAAAATAATAAAGATAAAAATAGGAGGAAAAATGAAATGATATACTATTACAATTAAGGCTTTTCGCATCGGTTAAAAATCACTTTTCGCATCGGTTCCGCGTCCGTTACAGATTTAGGCGTTGTTAAAAGTAAGCACCTTTTACATCAGTTACAGACCTGATGCGAAAAATATTTTTAACATCGGTCCGTACAAAAAACCGATGCCAAAAGCCTGTTTTGATTAGATTTTATCGTGTTTTTGGCATCGGCTCTGCCAAACAACTGATGTTAAATATACATTTCGCATCGGGTTTCTATAAGGACCGATGTTAAATAATGCTTTATTAACATCAGGTTCTCTCTGGAACCGATGTTAAAACTATTTTTTTTTTGCTTATACAACACCACAGAATCTCATATCTAGTAACCTATATAAGCCTCCTATACAACACAATCTCATATAATTAAAAGATGCAACCACAGAAAGGTACATTATAATCCATTTCTTGCTTGACCACTAAACAAAACATGCAAGTGCAAAAAAAATTATAACAGAAATTCAGCAAGTAGGCTTACAACTAGTAAACTCTGGAATGTCAGTTGACATTTACAACAAGTTTTGAACAGACCTAAATCTCAAGTCCTAAGAGAAACTGCAGATACCATGCATAATGCATTATGCTAAAGATACAGTCCAAAAAAAGAAAACAGTCAATTTCACCTCCAAACAGAAGAGGTAACCAAAGCTCTCTTCATCCAACCAAGATAAAGAGCACCATCTCTCTGCTCAAGCCTATAATTTTGATGGAAGTCCTTCAAGAGTTCTTGGGCAGCAGCCATCACTGAAGAACTCAATTGGCATTACTATCCAGGATGTTCTTGGGCAACAGCCATAACATAATACCAAACCTATTAGCCTATTATGACTCAATAATACGATTTGGATAAAGATCAAGAAATAGTGTTGCCCAACGATACCAGATGAGAACGGGGTCCAAAGTAACTTCGAATACCCACACCTCGTCCAATACCACGGACATGACCGGGGTGCTCGGGACACCCAATGGCAGTAGCTAGTATATCTTCACGTCCATGTGGAACAAAGGTTCCTTGCGAGGACTGCTCTTTAAGAGAATCCTACAACAGTTGCAAATGAACATAAAATATCTGTAACAGTTGTAGTATAACATAAGTTAATTTATGTTAATTAAGCAAGTCTCCTTGTATATGTGTGCATGTGGTAACTATTTAGTTGACAGTAAGTGTGAAAATATCACAATGTTGTTGTCTGAGAATTGACTATAAAAGCAAAACACAATTAGCACTTCCACACAACGACTAGCTTTAGCATTTAAATTCTTCACCTCAAAAAGTGGGGTGGGGCAGTTGGATCTTCTTATATTGGATGCATTGCATAAGGTAAGGGCTTCCATTTTCAATTGTTGTTGTTATAGATTTTATAGATATTGTGGATATGTGAATTCTGATACAGAAGTATACATTTCATGCCACTTAAGGATGTCTCATTTTCAAAGGACATTGTTAGAGTATTTATCTACACATCCTCCTTAGCTGTGTGTATCAATTAGGATCAGAAATAGCAATTAGCATTTTTTGTATTTATTGCAATCCTGACTGATATAAATACAACCTAGTGTAATCTGATATAAATACATACATCATGTTTAGCAACTAATAGTAGCAGCCGACATTTTATCATACACCTAAAGTGCAATAAACAAAAGAAATCCTGATATGATAAATAAATCTCCTTAACATCAGCATTCTGCCAAACTAATCACTTTGTGAGTTCCATTGAGCAATAATCTCAAAACCAGTGATAAAATAACAAACTAAAAAGAAAATAAAAACAATATAAACCAGTTTATTTTAAAAGTTCAAGAAATCACCACCGAACAGAATCATATAGATTGAAACTCATACACAGAATCATGCATTTCAAAGAAAAAATGGAAGCAACATAACAATATATACATGGCATAAGCAAAACAACAGATTACACCCAAAAATTTAAAGAACAAATCAAAGAAAAAGAGATTGAAATAGTGTGACTTACAACTATAACGGCGAATGAACGAGAAGTGTGGAGCGTAGAACCGGTTCGGACCTAAAGAACAAATCAAAGAAAAAGAGATTGAAATAGTGTGACTTACAACTATAACGGCGAATGAACGAGAAGTGTGGAGCGAGAAGTGTGACTTACAACTATAGCGAGAGTGGGTTTCAGAGTGAGAGTGCTTCACAAAGAAAGAAGGACGGCGTGAATGGGAGCGATGGAATCTTGTGCGTGAACGGCGTGAACTTTGTGCGTGAACGGCGTGAATGCGTGAACGGCGGACGGCGGACGGTCTTGGTTGCAGAGTGAGCGTGTTTCGCGAAGAGGGTTTTGGTTGCAGAGTTAGTGTGTAACGAAGAGGGGTTTTTGGTTGAAGAGGGTGAGTGTACGCTTCGCGAAGGGTTTTAGGAAATGGATTTTTCACATCGGGTGCAACAATAGAACTGATATTAAAAGTGTAATCATGACTTTCTACATCGGTTCCTATATCAACCGATGCGAATAATGTTCACAAAATTTCTAAATTGCCAGCGCCTTTTTATCCACATCGGTTAATTACTGAACCGATGCGAAAAATGTTTAAATAATTTCAAAAATGCCACCGCCTTGGTATCCACATCAGTTAGTATTTGAACCGATGCGAATTCATGATGTAAAATCCATTTTTTCTACTAGTCGCTATCTGCTCATCCTCTATCCGCTGGCTTATCTGCTATCCGCTATTTTTTACCAAACAAAGTCTTAATTTCAAACATAGAAAATATTGAACAAAATTAATTGGTTTGCATTGAAATTTTGGATTCATCACATTGTTGATTCGGGTCTAACTTTCCTAGTTATCATCCAAATTCGAATTCATATGTTAAATTTGTCGGACATTTTTTTCCCAATAACTGAGATTAATATTATTCAAAACCTATTAGCTCTGCATCATTGACACACACAAGGGCGTCCAATCATGTGTTAAAACTAACAGAAATAGGATACACCAAGTTCAAAACACCTATAAGCAAGAGGGGGCACATTTATCACCACAGAAAAGAGAAGGGGCAGAGCGTAGTGTATTGATGTGGTAGTCTTGGCTACCTCAAAAATAATATGTTTTTGAACTGTCGTGTTCTTTCTATGAATGGACTCGGACAAAATTTACTTCATCCAAATATTAACTCGTGAAAATCAAGACAAATTTAAAGTTGACGAATTTAATTAGTTTGAACCTTACCCCGTGAACATTACTGACAAATTTAATTAGTCTGAATCATAGATTTTGTTGGTTCATAAAGCACTATAACTTATATAAGCATACAATCAAGCCTAACAATCAAGTGACCTACAACCTATTGATTCTTCACTAAACATTGATATTGATAACAAACACTTTGTGAAAATTATTACAACTCATAGACTTCTCTCAAACACCCAATGACCCCCAATCCACTCACACCCTCCAAAGAAAATATTTAACTACATCTCACAACACTCTAAAACAAGAGTATGAGAGAGAGAGAGAGAGAGAGAGAGAGAGAGAGAGAGAGAGAAAAGTCAAATACAAACTTAAGGTATTTTTGACTGGTGCATCTTGTAAAAGAAAACTTGAACCCATTATATAGCTTTGGTCTCCCTCTTCCTTCACAAAACTAAGCAAAGTGAGACTTTTTTAAGATGTTCAATTTCAATCAACTCCAGCAATCTCCACCTTGGTTGTAAGTGATACACGAGACATTCCATTTTCATTTTCTACACCGACAATTATAGTTCAAAAGAACTATCATACTCCACCATAAAGAGTATACTTCACTTGAAGCTAAACCCCTTCAAGAATTTCTTCATGTCGAAATCCATCGACATAATCTCAAAACACCTTGTGCAACTCTGATCGAATCAACACATCCATGACTTGTATTTCCCACAAGCCAAATTTGATTCTTCCATCAAATTTCTCCGTGTCAAACTTCACAGTACTTGAAATATTTAACATTCCAGCTGTATACATACTGTAAGTCGTGCACCGAGTAGGTTCGTAGAAAAGAGAGGTGTGTCACAATGAACATGCCTAAATACCAAGTCTTTTCTTAGTCAGACCCTTTCTCAAACAACACTTTCAGAGTACCAAACTTCTTTTTTGATGTGGAAGATCAGACAAAGCTGCAACCACAGAGCATACTAAGAAATTTATACCCCACCGAACCAAAAGCTCTGACACCAGTTGTTGGGAAAAACAACATAGAAAAATAAAATGAGAACAATCGAAACACAAGAATTTAATGTGGAAAACTCCAAAATTGGAGAAAAACATGAACTATTGTCTAATGACAACTAGAGAATAACACGATGTGAAAATTGTTACAACACATAGACTTCTCTCAAACACCCAATGACCCCAATACACTCACACCCTCTATAAAAAATATTTAACTACATCTCACAACACTCTAAAACAAAAGTATAAGAGAAAGAAAAAGTGAAATACAAACTTAAAGTGTTTTTGACTGGTGCACATTGTAAAGGAGAAATTGAGCCCATTATATAATCTTGGTCTCACTCGTCCTTTACAAAACTAAACAATGTAGAACTTTTCTCAATTTCAATCAACTCCAACACAGATCAGTGGGGATCGAGATTTATCAATCACCTAGATTCTAACCATGGTGATAAAGGAAATGAGATCATATATACTCGATAGAAAAGATAAAAAGGAAAACACTTGGACCCACATAGAAGAAAAAATACACAGATGGCAGATGGGATGTTGCGCTAAACTATTTACTATATCTAGTGTGATTATAGGATTTATTTTAGTTTGGTATATTTCTTTTTCAATATAAATTCTTTACGATGTGGGTTTTAATAGATGAAATATTTATATACTTTGGTTGAAAATGTAATATTATATTTATTAATGTTTTATATTGTGAGGTTTTGTATTATCTTTATTACATTTTATGAGCATTGAATTGTATGATACAAATAAAATTATATAATATTAGTATTAAAATTTAAAGTACTATTATTATTTGCAGCATATTTAAATATTTTGTAACAAAAATACAATCAATAATTTTATTAGTAAAATATATTAAATACAATACAAAATCTACATGTGGAACTTGAAATCTATGTTTTTGCTGCGAATTATTCATTGGTGTGAAATTACATGCAAAGTTTGATACAAATTTATTTACCGATTATTTTGCACAAAAATTACGTGCAAAATTTTCTCTGTGCATGTAGAGGTCAATACAATTTTAATTACCAAATGCACTAGTTTAACCAAACAAAATTTACACGTGCAATTTGAAATCTATATGTTTTTTTTTGTATAAACAAAAAGATACACTGAATTTTCAAAATGTTGGAATTTTAAGAAGTATTTTGTGAATACTAGAAATGAGGTAAGTAAAATAACACATGTTGTAGAACCAATACTCAAACAAATGAAAGTCAACTAACCAACATTAATTGTTGCCTTAATAGCTTGAGCTATCATGGAGATGAAGGTCGAGCGGAGATTAGTTTTTCTATGAAATTGTTTGGACACTTCACGAGTATCTAGTAATGATCCTAACCAAGAAAACCAATGAAAGTAGAGTTTGTTTGGTTAGTTTCAGTTTGGATCAAAACCTAGAAACAACTGAACAAAGTTACTTGATTTCCACTGAACTTTCAGTTCATCATATCATTGATACAGGTCTTACATCCCTAATTATCAATCAAATTCAAATTAATGTTAAGATTTGACCACCAGTTTATTCTAAGAGATAGATCAAGATTTAGCACTATGCTTGTAAGTGTTGGTTTTAATTTTCAAAAAACCTGAGTTGGTTGTAAGCCAACGGCTATATTAGTTAAAAAGCTGTTGGTGATCCTTTTGTTAGTTACAAGTGGTTACTATGCCAAACAACTTGTAACTACCTTTAGAAGTTTGTTAAAACAAAAAAACAAACTTCATCTACATTGTATATATAGCCATGATAGCAGAATGTAAATATAGATTTCATACAATAAATTTTCTACACAAATTTTACAGTTTATACCTTAAGTACTCTGCTTCCTCTCCATGCTGTGGTCACTCTCTTTGTTCAGCTTTCTAAGAGTGCTTTGTGTGTCAAAACCTTCAACAAGTGGTTGAAGCCAATCCTCACAAAACAAGACAAACAAACAAAGTCAGTAATAAGTTTTCAGAGACTGAAAACGCAAAGGAAAGGAAAACAGAGAGAGAGAGGGTGTGATTTTTACCTGTTTCTTAAGGGAGAAACAATCTGGAATCTGCGTGTGTTCTTCAAGGTGTGAAGAACCATCTCTATCAAGCTCAGTTCATACAAACAGCAACAAACAGGGTGTTAAAAGGGTTTCTGTGTGAAACAGAAACTAAAACAACAATCAAAGGTAAAGATCAAGCGTGATTTTACCTGTTGAAGCTTCTCAGAAGCAGATCCTTCAAGATCTGTACCTGTAAAGTGCAAAAACAGAGTTAGGGTTTTGTCGAAGCAAAACCTAACAAGAAACAGTAAAGAAAGGAGATAAAGGTTCAGAAATTTTACCTTCTGAAACTGCTAAAGGAAGCCTGTCATCAAGCTTCAAGCACCAGTAACAGAAGCTTCATCATCGAAGCAACATAACCTCAAATCTCAGGTGACTCAGTGTTCAAACCAAAGGTTTCTTCGCATCATCGTCAACAAGGATCATCATCGGTGGAGAGGGACAAGCGTTTCACCGCATCATCACTGCTTGAGCAGCAAGTACAGTGAAACCCTAGAAAGGATTCTGAGAGAGAAGAGGAAAGAACGAAGAACAGAAGCAGCAAGAAGAGAGCAGCAGTTCTTGGTTTTCTGAAAGAAAACCCTAACTTCTGTCTTTTATACACCGGGTCAAACACAACCCGCGTGTTGCTACAGTGTTCGGGTTCTGGGTGCCGCATGGATCAAGCCTGATCCAGCAGCAATTCTAACAAGGAAATATTTGGGCCTGCGAATAAGAAAGTGTTGTTTGCACCCCTGTGTGTCATTATACAGCTTGCAAGCAAATTCAATATCAATTGGTCAAATTACAACAGTAAGTCCATTCCATGAGCGGATAAAAGCACAAACTTTATTTCATTTACGGCACGCACGAACAAAAGCATCAAACTCCAAACACCTTCATTGCAACATCACACAGTGCCACCACCCGATTTCAACCATTATCCCTATTTGTTTCAGAAAGGTAGTTCAGTTGGCAAACTAAGGGACATTGCAAGAAGGAGATCCAGAGTTCAAATCCTGGAAACTAACATTCGTACAATGGGCGGATCCAGAAATTTTTGATGGTGGAGGCAAAGAATAGTAAAAAATGAAAAGTAGATATTACAAAATAAAAATAATCACGATAAAAAAGAGCAGATACTCAAGATGATACAAAAAATAAAGACTTATATGATTTGAAAAAATGAAAAGTATCAATTTGGTCCCTAAAAAATAGTCCTTTTAAAATAGTTTTAAGAACATTTTAGTTCTCTTTAGAGATTAGTTTGACTAGTATTTAATTTTTTAATGGTCAAATTGGTATTATTCATTTTTTTAGAGAGTAAATAGGTCTTTGTTTTATTAAAAAAAAAATTTGGGTCTCAACTTCTAAAATAACACAAAATACCTAAGCTCTTCATGTGTTCATTTAGTGATATTAGAGGCCCAAACAACAAAAATTAGAAGAAAAAATTTATAAAATTAGTACAAATTATTCTCTCTTATTTATCTAATTATTTTGTACAAGCTTTCAAAAAATAATTAACTTATATGTGGGCAACCCGGCCCTATTTTTTCATGGGGGCAATAATATTTTTACTAAACACACTTAAGTAAATTATTTTCATCTCATGGGGGAAAATGCCCCCATACCTCTATGCATGGATCCGACACTGTTCCCACACTTAAGTAAGGTCTTTGTTTTATTAAAAGACTTTTTTTGGTCTCAACTTCTAAAATAACAAAAAATACCTAAACTCTTCATGTGTTTATTTAGTGATAGTAGAGGCCCAAACAACAAAAATTAGAAGAATAAAAGCACTAAAATTAGTACAAATTATTCTCTCTTATTTATCAGATTATTTTATACAAACTTTCAAAAAATAATTAACTTATATATGACCCGGCCCTAGTTTTTCATGGGGGCAAAAATATTTTTACTAAACACACTAAATTATTTTCATCTCATGGGGGAAAATGCCCCCATACCTCTATGCATGGATCCGTCATTGTTCCCACACGCCCACTAGCTAATTACTAAACACTAACATTGCCTATAAAAAAACAATTATCCCCATTTCAAAATTTAAACAATTGAAATGTTAATGTTAATGAGTGTCTTTAATGTATCAATTAAGGAATAAAAAAAAGTTTGTATGTGAAATTAATGTATTTATTACATTAAATAGCATTTATTTTCCAGTTAAATTTTCATTTTATTAATTCGTTAATACGCATAGAGGATATTTGGTTTTTAAAAAAATAAAGAAAAATCTTATTGTTAAATTAGTTTGTTTCGACATTTTCAATCATAGCGGAAAAAGATCACTAATTAAGTTCATTTTTTTTGGTCTAGAGGTCTTTGACCCCCTCCTGTGTCCAAGGAAGGGGCCCTGAATAATTCAGAGCTCGATCGAGAGGTAAGTAAAGTCTTGCTCCAATTTGTTTCATCGCCGGATATCAAACTTGAGTATTAGCCGAGCCCTTAAAATGGAGTGCATTAACTACTTGCACCCAAGCTTGGAGTTACTAATTAAGCTTCTATAATCGCAGACTTATCAATAGACACACGTTTATTGACTTGCCATCGCAAAAACAAACATCTTCTATTGTACCCATAAATAAAAGTGTATATAAATACGCAAAACATAAAAATAAACCAAACTAAATCTTGTAAACCTAAAATTTATGTGTTACCCCCTTCCTCTCATTTTTTTGTAGTTTAAAATTTTGTCACGTCTTTTAAGAAAAATTATAAGTTGTCTGGAGTTAATAAAAAGTACTTGTACCTTTTAACCATTTATCTCTTTCTATAGTTGTAAATCATTTAATATTTGTAAAAAAATTTCATATTAAATAAAGGTATAAATGAAAAAAAATATTAAATATTTCATTAAAAAAGTAAAACAATAATTAACTTTAGACAAATTAATTATGCTAAAACAACAAACAAAATGAGACGAAAAGAGCAGGCGATGAGATACCGAGTAACATACCCACCAATAAAACTCAAGGATACCAAAATTGTCACATAAAATAAAAAATAAAAAAAAAGAATCTCAAGACAAAACCCAAACACCAGAAACAAAGTGTAGGAGTTTGGACTTGTATATATTTTGTTGTTGGTTGTTGACTACTTTTTGTTGTGGTTGACTTTCAAGTCTCAAATTCCCTCCTCTCCCAATTACCAATCTCCAAAACTCAAAGTGGGAAAACTTGAACAAAAGCAAACTTCATACTCTCTCTCTCTCTCTCTCTCTCAACAGTCAACACTCCACTGTCTCTCTCTAAATTAAATGCAGCCTAACTCTCCCTCATGAAAATATGAAGCGTTTCATCTCAAAACAAAAGCACAGCATTAAATGCAGCAGCTAAAATCCTCACCAACTCATCAAAAAATAACCCCCCAAATTTCCTCCCTTTCTCTATTTTTGTCCTTCACAAATGGAGAATTTCCCTTCCCCTCCTTCATTTCCTCAACCCAATGTCTTCACACAATTACTTCTCCAATCTCGGCTTTGGCTACTCAATAGCCATAGCCCTCGCTTTTCTCGTTCTCCTCTCAACTCTAATTCTCACTTCCTACTTCTGTTGCCGCTCACACCGCCGCAACAATAACCCTAATCCAATCCCTAACCCTAATTACATCGACGGCGTGGTTTTACCTCGCGACATCTTCGTTGCTGTTGATGATGAAGAAGATCAAAATTTTGAAGAATATTCAGCGATGGGTTTAGATGATAATGTTATAAATTCGTATCCGAGGTTTCAGTTTAGTAGAGAAGGTGGTAGTGTTGTTGGACAGAATACAACGTGTTCTATTTGTTTGTGTGAGTTTAAGGATTCGGAGATGTTAAGGATGATGCCGGAGTGCCGACATTATTTTCATGTTTGTTGTTTAGATTCGTGGTTGAAGTTAAAAGGTTCTTGTCCTGTTTGTCGGAATTCGCCGCTTCCTACACCGCTTTCTACTCCGCTTCAAGAAGTTGTTCCGCTTTCTCAGTATGCTGATGATAGGACAAGAACAAGGAGGTGATGACTTTTCTTTTTTATTTGGAAAAAAAAAAACAATTGGGTGTTTTGGGTTTTTGGTCTGGGTTTTGGGTTTTTGCTGCAAGTTTTTATTTTTATTTTATTTTCTTTTGGGAATTGGGGGAGGAGGGGGAAGAAGATATTTTTCTTTTATTTGGTTTATGTATGGGAAATTGGGGTCCTAGGTTTAGGGGTTTCATCATGATGTGATTTTTCATAGGGATGTTTTTTGTTTTGAACTCAACAGAACATCAATTCAGGTAAATGGTTTTTTTTGTTTTACTTTAATGGTTTATTTATCAATTTTGCTGTTTGATCATTGAATTAAGGATTAAAAAATTGATATCTAAGAGTTCAAATGTAGATGTAGCTGGGGATGTCAATGGGCCGGGCTCTGCCCGGCCCGGCCCATAGGGCCAAACAGTGTATATGGGCAGGGTCGGGCTGGCCCAATATTCTAATGGGCTGTGAAATTCAAAGCCCAGGCCCGCCCAACACTGGCCCACGGGCCCACGTGCCAGCCCAATGGGTAGGCCCAACGGGACACAAACGATTGATTTTTTAAAATGTTAACTATATATTTTTTCTACCAATGAACAACGTACATAAACAAAATTCAGCACCACAATGCATAAACAATATATCTAAGAGTTCAAATGAATTTTTAGTGTTCAAATATTCCTTGGTAGATTACATTTGAAATTTGGATGAGATAGTCTGAGTCTCTTTTAGCCCGACCAGATAGATAATCTGGGTTTGAATCCACCCCTGGAATTACAGTAACTTGGATAAGATCGTTCGAGTTTATTCTAGCTTGACCGGCGGTCCTGGTTTTTGAATCTAGCCCTGGCAACTTGAATGAGATGGTTCGAGTTTCTTCCAGTTTGACCAGGGGGTCTTGGGTTTGAATCTAGCCTTGGAACTGTGCTAAAACTCTTACAAGAGAGCTTTGTCGCCTATCTTGGTATTACCCAGCTCAAGGTCTTTATTGTTACGTTCAGGATTAGTCTCTCAAATTGTGCAAAGAATACTCGATTTACAATATATATATATATATATATATATATATATATTGTGAGTAAAAAAATTATATTTGAATGCTAAAATGTTATGGTCAACATTTACAAATTGCGCAAATAAGATACTCAATTTACACCAACAACAAAAATTATTATATTTGCCCAGAAGTCATGGTAAAACTCTGGGCCAGCTGTCCTGCCTCGAGACACCTACAATGAGCTAGGGATTAGTTTCTGCTGTTCGTGCTGGATACTCGGGTTTTCAAAAAAAGTCATGGTAACTGTTTATTAAAAAAAAGTCGCGGTCAACATTCAATATTTTAGTTAATGACATTCAATTCATGTTTAATGAATTGTAACATCTTTATTCAATAATCAAATTCAATACATGTCTCCGAACTTTATTACCAACCAAATCGACAATTTCGGTATCTTTCTTTGAATAACAATTTTTCATTATCGCAAGATCATTATAATTTAATTTCTATATCGCAACCACGTTTTTTATATAACCTTTTTGTTGATTTGACATTGCAGTTTTTAATTTTTTATTCCTCTTGGTACTGTTTTAGAGAATTTTCAATTTCATTGTATTGGTTTTTCTCTTTGCCTCCTTCATTAGGAACAAGGGTACTGCTTGATTACACTTTTTCCCCACTCATGGACCCAATTATTTGTCGTCATTTGTAGACAGGTTGCATTTGATATCCGTTCATTCATTCTGCTCCTGTTTGTTCATGTTGATTACAGTAATTAGATAAGATATCATTTTCAATGTCTAGAATGTCAAAGGATCCTTGACGCGTTTTTTGTTCACGGGCACGTTAACGTATGCTTTTGAAATATTCTCTAGTGAAGCCAAACACAAGTTTGTCAATGATATTCTTTTTTGGGGCATGAGTGGTCAATGATATTTCAACTTGCTTCAGTTGAGAATAAAAATTGTTTCTATTTACTTCTTGTTCTGTACCGTGCTTCCGATCTTGAGGATCGATATTATGCAGTTGGTAGATATTTCGTCCTTGATTCTATCTTTGTCTTCGGGCTTTGAGAGGAAGGTTTTGTTCGACCTGGAGAAGTTCGACCTTGAGAGGCGATGTTGAGGTGTTCGATCTTGAGATGTTCGATCTTGGAGGGCGAGGTTGTACCTGCAATGATACTCCGACGCTTAAGTCAGTATTTGAGAGAATAAGTGTTTGGTTAAAAAGTGCTTACCATTAATGAGCATTGAATGGGGTATTTATAGAGTTTGAATGTGTTTGTGTTGTTTATTCTGAGCCAACCGATCTTGAGAAGACATCTGAGCCGTTGATTTGGTTGGGCTGTTAATGGGCCAAATTGTTAATGGGCCCTAAATGAGGGGTGCAATTATTATTAAGACATATTACCATAACAGTGGCCCCCCAAGTCTGGTCGATTTGAGGAGCGACCTTGACTTGATGGGCGACGTAGCCTTGTATTTTTGTCTTTGTTTGAGTAGAAATTTCTCCAGTCTTGAGTTTATGTCGAGCCTGGGATTTTTGGTCGATGTTAAATGGTCGTCGATCTTCCGAGCGAGGTAGATAGTTTTTTGAATTCTGTGCTGCTTTGGAATCAGCGTAATCTTGGAATCAGTGCCATCTTTATTGTTTCTGACAAAGCGTGATTTCACAGTGGCGGCGCGTGATGGTGACGTTTATTCTTCATCGTGCGAATTTTAATGGGCTAGGGTTTGGATGTGACGCTTCGACTTCCCGGCCCAGGCCCATAAAATCCGCTTTGCTATAAATAAAGGGTCTCACCTTCCCATTTATTGCTTGCTGATTATCTGTCTTCGATTTATCGATCTTCGAGAGCTCCCGAGTTTCTTTAAAGTAAACGAGTTTGAAAAGTTTCGAAGTACTTTTAAGGTCGGTTTCTGTGGATTGACAACCGTATTTCTCCAGATATAATCAACTTGCGGCTTAGTTCCGAGGTTAGTCTATTTTTGATTTTTCTTTACTTTTCTTTTTGTTTGTGCCTGGACTTCCCCCAGTCCCCTTTGATCTCAGAATGGGGGTCGTCAGGTCGGGTTCCGACTTGCTCGCGAACCCATTTTCGATCTTTAACCCTGACATTTCGTCCCCCATTCCTGTAGATTCGCTCTGGCGAGGACAAAACAAACTCGGAGAGACGTCACTCAGTACCGGAAAGAGTTTACGAGTGCGATGGCTTCTGGTGGTGAAATCCCTGAGGTCCGTGCCGAGCCTCTTGAAGTCGCCGCCCCGGACGTGCAAGAGCACTCTGCTTCCGCCCCTGTGAGTGATAAGGCGGAAGATAATTTTGAGAGCGAAAGTTCTTCTCCTGCGACCGATGCTAATGAGCCGAATGACGATACTCCCGAAGATGTGGAGGAGGATTGCTTGGTGGATGTGATGGCTGTTACTTCCGAGTCTGATGAGGAAATTCCAGTGGAGGAATCAGAGGGTTCCGAGGTCGATCTTGGGTCGAGTTCCGACTCTGCTGATGAGTCCGATAGAGAGGGTGTTGAAGAACAAGTTGAATCTCGCCCTAAGAGCCAACCGGAGTCCAGCCGAGCTTCTGCCGTTTCTCTGGATGAGTACTCTAGTACTGGTTGCGGGGACCTTGACGTACCGGTGCGAGAGGTCTCCCAATATGATTGGGTTTCCAAAAATATTTTGGAGATCGAATCGTTGTACCAGCATGGGTTTAATTTGGAGAGGGTCGGGAGGAAAGCTTCGGGTCGCTCGAAGCGAATTTGGAGAGTCGAGGGAATGAAGAAGGGAGAGCATGTGGCTTTGTGGCCAGGAGAGCTTAAGTTTACTTTGTATCATATGCTGATAAACGAGATGAATATCAGGCCTCCTTTCACTTGGTTTGAGCAGACGGTCTTGGCGACTTTGGATGTTGCGCCTTCTCAGTTGCATCCAAACGCGTGGGCTTTTGTTCGAGCTTTCGAGCTAATGTGTCTTCATCTGGAGAGGCCGGTCTCGCCGTCGCTCTTTTTTCATTTGTTTGAGATCAATCGGAATAGTAGTGAGAATAAGTCCGGTCGCGAACACGTCAGTCTTCGTTCGAGGCGAGGTGCCAAGATTTTTAAAGCCTATGCGGACTCGTTGAAGGGGAATTGGAAGGAGTTATTTTATTGGGTCGAACCGGTGACCGACGAAGCGATTGAGAGAGTGGGAAAGTTTTCAGAGGATGGTCGGACTTTGGTGTCCACCAAGTTTCCCATTGGTTGGAGTCAGGCCCATTTTGAACGATCCACCAATTCCTTTTCGGTTGGTCAGAATCGTTTGAACGCTGCCGATCTTCTTACCAAGAGGATCCTGATGTTTATTTCTGAGAACATTCCGTTTTCAAAACATAAGTATCGGGGTATCCCTGCGGCTAAGATAGTTCAGGCCGGAAAGCGAAGACGAGTGCAAATTGTCTTAGGTAGCCTTGTTTTTCTTGCTATTGATATTTGCATATTTTTGACCGTAGTTTGTATGACCGATTTATGTTTCTTTTCCAGATACCATGGCCCCAAAGAAGCTCGCCGTAATGAAGGCGCTGGCGATGAGGAGCGTCGAGATATCTGGAGATGCTGAGGGGGTTGGTGTTCCGCTTCCGACTTCTCCCCAGGCCGAGACTGTTGTTGGGACGGTCACTGCTGCTTCTCCGATAAATATCGTTACCCAGGAGGACCTTGCCTATGAGGCTATGGTCGATCTTGTTTCCAGTTCTCCTCCCCCGACTGCTCCCGAAGTTGGTGCGGGTACCTCGGGAAAAAGGGTGCGCACCGAAGCAAGTGGCGAGCAGAGGCCAGAAAAAAGGAGTAAGACTTCGAGGAGACCGAAGCATAAGAGTAAGACCGTACCCTTGGAGGAGGGTTTTTTGGAGCAGAATTACGCCCAATGGCGGGAGGATCCTGTCGGGGCGTCTGTTAAATTGTTGGCGAATTTGGCCGATGTTCATAGGATCGAGAAAGAAAAATACGAGCAGCGGGCTAAGGGTAAATGACATCATTGCTTTTTATATTTCATAAAAACATCTCTTTCTTCATAAACTGATTTCCCTCATTTTTCGATTTTGCAGCTTCGTTGGAGCTTGAGAAGTCAAAAATAGTGAAGCTCGTGGAAGACGTGGCTTTAAAATCGAAAGAGCTTGCTCGAACAAAGCAAGAACTTCTGGTTCTGAAGGAAAGCCAAGGGGAGGTTGTACGTCGGGCGGAGTTTGCCGAGAATCGTGTCAAGGAGCTTGAAGAAAGGGAAAAAGTTTTGGAGGGGCAACTTGCCGAGGCCAACGAGAAGATCAAAGGTTTGGAGTTTCGTGTAGCTGGTTTGGAAGAGGATTTGAGGAAAGCATCTGAGGCGCGGGTCGGTACCAGCGGCGATGCGGAGGCTCGAATTGCAGAGCTTGAGGCAGCCCTTCAGCAAAGCAGAAGAAATGCTAAAGAGGCGACAAAACTTGCAAATGAGGCTAGGAGGGAGGCTCGGGAAGCTGCTAATTCTGCAATTGAGCTGTACAAGGAGGGTTTTGAGTCCGCCCAGGAGCAAATTGCTTTGGTCCATCCTTCTATAATTTTGGATCGGTCGATTATTGACGCCGACCATGAGGTAGAAGGGGGTCAGATCTTTAAGATCGATGCTCAGACGCAGACGAAGAGTGTGATATTCCCGACCTCCACTGCCTGATGTTGTAATAGCGCTTCTTTTGCAGAAGTTCCTGGTGTATGCTTTTACTTATGCATTTTTTTGTATAGATCCGGAACTTCTGTTTGGTCTCAGCTGGAGATATTTGTAACCTCTTTTTGGAATATGCTTATAAGGCCTTTACGAGCTTTAATGAATGCTTTTCGAATTTCGCATGTCATGTATGTCGTTTTTGTGAGTTTTTAACGAGTGCTTTTTAAATTCTGCACGTCGCGTGTGACGTAAAAACGTCGGTAATCGAGGAACTCGGTTTACCACCTTTGAACCTATAGGACAGTTTACTAGGACTCGGCCCAGATTTAACTCGCCCCATAGGGGTATCGGCAGCTGTGGCCGATGGTCGTTCGTAGGACGTTTCGATCCTTGAAGACCCGGTCTCTTTGAGATAGTTTGCCAAGACTCGGCTCGGATTTAACTGTTTTCTCAAAGAGTTTTTGACCTTTGGGTGGTCGCTTTTGGGGAGATCTTTTAAGATCGGTCCCAGTTGATTCCTGTTGGGGGGAATTAGGTCCCTTCATTTCTGTTTGATGAAAATCAAGAATGTGTGGCGACTTGAAAAACTTTTGAGAAGTTTTGAAAGCGTTTGAAAGAAATGTCAAGCTTCTTTATTAATAGCTTATTTCGAGTTTACATAAGATCGGTATGAGTGACTTCTTTCTAAGGATAATAACTTTTCAGTTTTGTTGCGTTCCAAGTTCTCTCAACCTTTCTTCCTTGGAGGGTCTCCAATTTAAAGGCTCCCGTGCCGGTTTTAGATAAAATTCGGTAGGGGCCTTCCCAGTTTGGGGCGAGCTTTCCTTGGGAGGCGTTTTTCTGACCGACGTCAGCCCTTCTGAGTACCAGATCGCCAGGATTGAAATCTCTGTGAACGACCTTGGTGTTGTATCTGGTTGCCACCTTTTGTTTGATGATCGCTTCTCGGAGCGAGGCTCGACCTCGGATTTCATCGATGAGGTCGAGTTCTTCTCTTAGGGCTTGATCATTATTGCTTTGTGTTTTGGGATTTGCCGTTCTCCAACTAAGTTCGCCGATTTCGACGGGGATGACCGCCTCGCTGCCGTAGGATAGCCTAAAAGGTGTTTCCCCAGTGGAGCTTTGGGGGGTCGTCCGGTATCCCCAGAGGACGTAAGGCAATTCTTCTACCCAATTTCCTTTAGCATCGTCCAAACGTCGTTTCAGCCCGTTTAGTATTACTTTGTTTGCAGCCTCTGCTTGACCGTTGGTTTGAGGGTGCTCTACTGAAGTGAAATGGTGTTTAATTTTAAGCTCGAACATTAGTTTGCGGAATCCCGTGTCTGTGAATTGCGTTCCGTTGTCTGTTACTACTACCTCGGGGATCCCGAACCTGCTCATAATGCTTTTTTTGAAGAACTTTATGCAGTTTTTTGCAGTGATAGTTGCCAGGGGTTCCGCTTCTATCCATTTACTGAAGTAGTCTACGGCGACGATCAAGAATTTGACTTGTCCTGGTGCTTTTGCGAAAGGTCCGAGCAAGTCCATTCCCCACCATGCGAAGGGCCATGTGGAGGATAAACTCGTGAGGTCTGTGGGGGGAGCTACGTGCACATTGGCGTGGATTTGACATTTCTTGCACTTCTTCACGTGATCACTAGCATCACCGATCATGCTCGGCCAGTAGTAGCCGGCTCGAAGGGTTTTTCGTGCTAAAGAACGAGCTCCCATGTGCTGGCCGCAGATCCCCTCATGAATTTCTGTCAACACATAGGCCGCTTCCTCTCCCTCGATGCATTTAATTAACGGGGAAGAGAGGCTTCGTTTATAGAGCGTCCCGTTGATGGCTGAAAAAGCCGAGGCTCTTCTCCTGATATATTTGGCGTCGTTTCTGTTTGGGGGTTCCGTTCCTGAGACGATGTACTCTAGAATTGGGGTTATCCAGCTGTCTGCCTCTTCAAGTACGTAGATGGTCGGGTTAAACAGCGGCTCGATAGATACACTGGGATTGTGTAGTGTTTCTTGGATGGTCGTCCTTTGGTTACCCGGGGTTTTTGTGCTTGCGAGTTTGGCGAGGATATCAGCTCGTTGGTTTTCCGTTCTTGGGACATGAATTATCTCGCTTGCTTCAAATTTAGCTATTAGCGACCGTACCTGAAGTAGGTATTTTTGTAGGATCGGTTCTTTGGTCTCGTATTTGCTTTCGATCTGGGAGACCACCAAGAGAGAGTCGGTATGGAGTTTAATTTTTTGGACTTGGAGGTCAATTGCCAGGCGAAGTCCGGCAATGCAAGCTTCGTACTCTGCTTGGTTGTTCGAGGTGGGAAAACCGAATGCAAGGGAAACTTCGATGATGACCCCAGTCGGGCTTTCTAGCATAATCCCAGCACCACTCCCTTTTGGATTTGAGGAACCGTCGACGTAGAGGATCCATATGTCAGAGCCGGTGTTAGCAGGTGTCATCTCGGCGATGAAGTCGACTAGAACTTGTGCTTTAAGTGTGGTTCGAGCTTCATATTTGATACCGAACTCTGAGAGTTCTACGGCCCATTTGATCATCCTTCCAGCTAGATCGGGTCTGTGGAGTATCTGTCTGATTGGGTAGTTAGTGCGGACGACTACCTGGTGGGCGACGAAATAAGCTCGAAAACGTCGAGCTGCAATAATGAGGGCCAAGGCGATTTTCTCGATTTTCTGATATCGACTTTCAGCCCCGTGCAGAGCCTTGCTTGCGAAGTAGATGGGACTTTGCCCGGTTTCGAGTTCGCGTACTAGAACGGCAGCTAATGCCTCTTCCGAGACTGCTAGATATAGGTATAATGTTTCTCCTTCATTTGGGCGAGTTAAAATTGGAGGCTCGGAGAGAGATTTTTTAAGTTGCTTCAAAGCTTCGTCTTGCTCGGGCGTCCATTTGAAATCTTTTTCTTCTTTTTTGAGGATTTTGAAAAGTGGAAGAGATTTGAATGCTGCATTCGATATGAAACGAGATAGAGCAGCTATCATTCCATTGAGTTTTTGTACTTCTCTTTTGGACGTCGGAGTTCGCATTTCTGTGACGGATCGACATTTGTCTGGGTTTGCCTCGATACCTCGTTCTGTTAAGAAGAAACCTAAGAATTTCCCAGCTCGAACCCCGAAAGTGCATTTCTCTGGGTTTAATCTCATTCTGTTTTTTCGTACCTCAGAGAAAATTGCTTTCAGATCGCTCACATGGTCGGCATCACTTTTGCTTTTGGCGATCATATCGTCGAGGTAAACCTCTACGCTTTTACCGATCTGGTTTTGGAAAACTTTGTTCATCATTCTTTGATAAGTTGCTCCAGCGTTTTTTAAACCAAAGGGCATAACACGGTACGCGAAGTTTCCTCGGTCAGTGATGAAGGCGGTTTTTGCTTGGTCTGGTGGAAACATGGCGATTTGGTTGTACCCGGAGTATGCGTCCATGAAAGATAACAACTGGAAACCGGAAGCGCTGTCGACCAAACGATCGATACTGGGGACCGGAAAGGCGTCTTTTGGGCAAGCTTTATTAAGATCGGTGTAGTCGACACACATACGCCATTTTCCGTTAGATTTCTTCACCAGGACAGGGTTTGATAACCAAGTTGTGTATTTAACCTCAGAGATAAAGTTGGCTCGGATGAGGTCGTCTACTGCTAAGGTGGCAGCAATGGCTTTTTCTCTGCTTTGGGCCCGCTTTCTTTGGGCGATCCATTTTGCTTCTGGGTTTATTGCGAGCCGATGGCAGGCAATCTCTGGCGGGATCCCAGGCATGTCTTCGGCCGACCAAGCAAAAATGTCTTTGAAATCTTTAAGACATTGGGTTAATTCGGTCTTGATCTTTTCTGGAAGGTCGATCCCTATTTTGATTTTTTGGGAGGGGTCTGAACCGAGTTGTGTTTCGACGAACTTTCCATCAGGCTCTGGTCTTCTGATTTTGCGTTTGAGCTCTTTTGTTAGCTCGTCGATATCTATCTGTTTTTCGACCTCCGGACCGCAGTTGGTTCCTACGTTAGTAGCGGTGTTAACTTCAGTCGATCTTCCTTTTGGCATTTTGGGAGTCGCCAGTTCTTCCGAAGGGGGAACCCCTTCATGCTCCGAAGCTTTTCTTTCGTTCTTAGTCCATAGGAAAAAACACCTGGAGGCCGACTCTAAGTCAGAGTTTAAAGTGATAACTCTGTCGCAAAGAGAGTGGAACTTCATTTTTAAGTGAGTGGTGGATGTAACCGCCCCGAGCCTGCCGAGGGTCGGTCTTCCTATAATGCCGTTGTATATGGATTCACAAGGTAAGACGAGGAATTTGGTTCTGACGGTTCGGACCATTGGTTCGGTTCCGTAGGTAACCATTAGCTCCAGATGTCCAAGGGGTTTCGTTCGAGATCCGTTAAAACCGGACAAAGCCGTCCCTCTATAAGGGGTGAGTTCCTCTTTATCGATCCCCATTTTGCTCAGAAGATCGATAAAGATGATGTCTGATGAGCTCCCCTGATCGACCAGGATTCTACGTACCTCCTTGTTGGCTATGATTGCCGATATCAAGAGAGGTACGTGTTTGTTAGCTTTTCCGTCAATAAGGTCGTTGTCACTAAAAGATAATGGAGGTCGGTTAGTCTTGACCGGGGTCGTTGACGTTGAAGCCACGCACAACAATTCCTTCCATTTTCTCTTCATGGATTTTCCCGATCCTTCATGATCGAATCCCCCAGTTATCATCATGATAACCGAGCGTTTTTTATCCAGCTCTTCGCGGTCTGGGTCGGTCATTTCTTTTCCTTTTGCCCTGAGGTTTTCATTTCTTTCTCTTCCGAAGTTGTCAGACCGTTCTCCCTCCCTTTTGACGTAAGAAGATAGTTTTCCCCGTTTTATCAAATCTTCTATGTCATCCTTTAGGGCGTTGCAATGGTTTGTGTCATGGCCATTGCTTCTGTGGTATCGGCAGTATTTGTTGGCCTTCTGCCCAGGTCGGATAGGTAAGGGCCTGGGAGGCTTGACGTCCCTGAATTCGACGTTCCAACATTCCCCTAGTAACTGGGCGTTGGAGACGTTGAGTTCGGTGTATACCTGGTGACGATTTTTCCTACCGGTGTTCCAGGAGTTTTTCCGAGGGTCGACCTCGATGTGGCGTTTCGACGATTCTGCCTGTGACGACGTTTTGTCGATCTTGGAATTTTCTTCTTCGTTAATGAAGCACTGGGATAGTTCGAGGAATTCTTGAAGGGTGTTAGGTTCCCAGGTGTTGATGTGCTTTCGGAACGAGCTTCCAGGGAGCAGACCTTGGGCCATGAAGAAAATTCGAAAAGCGTCGTCTAACTGCCGAACCTGAAGAGCTTCGATGTTGAATCGCTCTATATATTCCCTCAGGGGTTCATTTGCTTTCTGGACAATAGATGCTAGAACATTTTTGTTTTTGGGTTTGCTCTTGGAATGGGCAAAGTGCACCGAGAAGTGTTTTGCTAACTGGTCCCATGAGGAAATGGTATTCGACCTTAACGTCCGAAACCATTCGGAAGCCATTTTGTCTAGGGTTAAAGGGAATATTCGACATTTCATTTCCATGGGTACATTTCGATACTGCATGGTTGTGTCAAATTGGTCTAGATGTCTGTCGGGGTCGCCCGTCCCGTCGTAAGTCTTCAATCCTCCAGGTGGTTTTTCGAGATACCGGGGGACCCGGAAGTTGTCGATCGACTTTGTGAAAGGACCTTTCCGCCCAAGTCGATTTACTTGTGACAGTGGTTGGCGTCTGTGATGGACCTTTTGAATGATGTCATGGCTTCTCGATCGTCTCCGTGACGAGGTTGAGCCTTCAATTTGTCGAGCCAGAGGAGAACGGGAACCATTCCCTCGGTGGCGGCGTGGAGGAGAATGAGGATCATCTAGATCGTCATATTGTCGAGCTGACGGAGAACGGGAATGAGCCTCGTGTTGTCGAGCCAGAGGAGAACGGGAACCATTCCCTCGTTGACGGCGTGCGGGGGAGCGATGAGTGAGCTTTCTCCGTGGGGGTGATCGATGAAAAAGTCTTCTTCGAGTTGGGCGTCGTTCCTCCAGCGAGCTCTGCCCGGATGATTGTTGATCCAGGACGTTCCGACCTTGCAGTCTCGCTACTTCGGATTCGAGGTTGGCGAAACGGTTGTTTCTTTCTTCATTTACCGCTTCTTGCCGGGCCAATAGCTGAACGAGATGTTGAACCGCGTCCGTCAGGGCCGGGAGTAGTTGAGGGGGAGATGGTAAGCTCGTCTCATCCGCGCCTGATTGTGCTCGGGAAGGTCCCGTGTTGGGATGTCGGCTTCGTGTTTGCGACGAATTCGTGAGTTCCTGGACGTGGCCTTCGGGAGTTCGCTGAGGGCCGAGGTCAGGTTCGGCCATGAGACTAGTCGGTATTGAGCGGTGTGTTGGTGCCATTCAATAAGTTCAAGGAGATGGTGAGAAAAATCGGGTATTGGTTTCTCCCACTGTGGTCGCCAATGTTCTGTACCGTGCTTCCGATCTTGAGGATCGATATTATGCAGTTGGTAGATATTTCGTCCTTGATTCTATCTTTGTCTTCGGGCTTTGAGAGGAAGGTTTTGTTCGACCTGGAGAAGTTCGACCTTGAGAGGCGATGTTGAGGTGTTCGATCTTGAGATGTTCGATCTTGGAGGGCGAGGTTGTACCTGCAATGATACTCCGACGCTTAAGTCAGTATTTGAGAGAATAAGTGTTTGGTTAAAAAGTGCTTACCATTAATGAGCATTGAATGGGGTATTTATAGAGTTTGAATGTGTTTGTGTTGTTTATTCTGAGCCAACCGATCTTGAGAAGACATCTGAGCCGTTGATTTGGTTGGGCTGTTAATGGGCCAAATTGTTAATGGGCCCTAAATGAGGGGTGCAATTATTATTAAGACATATTACCATAACACTTCTCAAAATAACCCTAGAGCCAGCCATAGGTGAATCCAGGCTAGGCGAGTGAATCTGTGATGTAACTACTAAAATGAACACAATGGAATGAACGAAATTGGTTTCTGATATTAATAGTCTCACTAGGAGAATTCAAGTACAAGAGTAATACTGGAAATAAGCAATGGAACAGTACAGCAGAAAAGATAGAGAGCAGAGAAGGTGAGAAAAGAGGACATGAGCATCACACACATCACACACTCAACGTGAGCTCTCTCTAGAAGATATACCAAATCATTCCGTAACAAATTGTGCCCAACGTGGATGAATCTTTCTCTCTCTGCGACTACGCCTTGGCTCCATTCCACGCGCTTCCTCATTCACGCTCTTATTATTCATAACATCACCCTCCCCTTCAAGAGCAATCTTGTCCTCAAGATTGAGGTTCAGGTACTGTATAGCCATTTCATTCTTGTCTTCCCAAGTAGCTTCAGATACTTGCAAGTGTTGCCACTTGACCAACACTTGAGGAACCTGCTGCTCATTACGCAGAATAGTCCTTGTCTTGAGAATGCCCTCTGGTTCCAATATAGATCCTTCTTCCACCGTTGTCAGAGGTAATGGAATATACGGTTCTGTCATGGTACCCTTAAACAGTTTCAGTTGAGATACATGGAAAACAGAATGAATTTTTGCAGTATCCGGCAGCTGCAACTTGTAAGCAACCTTTCCTACCTTAGCAAGTATAGTAAAAGGACCAAAGTATCTCATTCCTAGCTTTTGATTCTTCCTTAAAGCTACTGATGTTTGTCTATATGGCTGCAATTTGACTAGGACCTGATCTCCCACTTCAAACACTACATCTCTTCTCTTCTTATCAGCATTATTCTTCATTATCTGTTGTGCTCGAGCTAAGTTTCTCTTCAATTCTGTTATGACAGCATCGCTGTCCAGCAATTGTTGTTGCAACTCTACTGGATCACTTGAGTTAGCAGCATATCTAGTTAACATGGGAGGTTCTCTACCATATAGTGCTTTGAAAGGAGACATTCCTGCACTAGTATGGTGTGATGTATTATACCACAATTCAGCCCAACACAATGCTTTATACCAAGACTTGGGATTATTGAATGTAAAGCATCGAAGATACATCTCTAAACATTTGTTTACAGCTTCGAATTGGCCATCGGTTTGAGGATGATATGCAGAACTCATAGCCAACGTAGTGCCCTGCAACTCAAATAAATTCTGCCAAAACTTGCTAGTAAAGACCCTGTCTCTATCAGAAATGATCGATTTTGGCATTCCATGAAGCCTCACCACAGTGTGCATAAAAGCTTCTGCAACAGACTTACTTGAGTAATCAGTCCTCATAGGTATAAAATGAGCAAACTTAGTCAATCTATCCACTACCACCATTATCACCGTATAGCCATGTGATGGAGGTAAACCAGTAATAAAGTCCATGGTAACATCATCCTAAACCTGATTGGGAATGGGTAAAGGTTCCAACAAGCCTGCATAAGCAGTTGTAGCAGATTTGGCCTGTTGACACACTATACAAGCAGCGACATATTCCTTCACATCTTGTCTCATCTTTGGCCAATAAAACTGTGCTCCAATCCTAGCCAAAGTTCTAGTAACCCCTGCATGCCCTCCAATGGGTGAATCGTGATACTCTTTAAGTATTTGTTGGATCAATTTACTCTCCAACGGTATTACTAGCTTCTGTTTCCAGTACAACAGGCCTTCTTTCACTGCATAGTTTCTGTCAGCAACTGTATTTTGCTCACATTGTTGCACTATCAGTTTCAAGTGCTCATTTGTAGCTACCTCCTTCTTGAGCTCTTCCAAAAATACATTTTCAGGTCCTGACCAAGACATTGCCATCAATCTGGACAGTGCATCAGCTGCCTGATTATCTTTCCCCGGTTTATATTCAATTTGAAAGTCATATCCAATGAACTTGTGTAGCCAAGCTTGTTGTTCTGGAGTTTGTAGAGATTGATCTAACAAACTTTTTAAACTCTTTTGATCTGTTCTCAAAATAAATTTATGTCCCAACAAGTAATGCCTAAACTTAGCCAATGCAGCCGTAATAGCATAGAATTCTCTAGTGTATGCAGATTGCAATTGCATTCTAGGTGCCATTTTCTTAGAGAAGAATGCTATAGGATGTCCTCCATGACTCAACACTGCTCCCACCCCCGTGCCTGATGCATCTGTTTCCAATACAAAAGGTTGAGTGAAATCAGGTAGAACTAATACCGGAGCTAAAGTAATAGCTTTCTTCAACTGCTCAAAAGCTAGCTGTGTATTCTCATTCCACTGAAAAGCATCTTTCTTGAGCAAATTTGTCAAGGGACCAGCAATGGAAGCATAAGCTTTAATGAATCTTCTGTAGTAGCCTGTCAGTCCTAGAAAGCCTCTTAATTGTTTCAAATTGGAGGGAACAGACCAATCAAGTACTGCATTGACCTTATTTCTATCCATGGAAACTCCTGAGCCAGAAACAGTATGTCCAAGATACTCCACCTCATTTAGTCCAAATGAACATTTGGATAATTTTGCATACAAAACATGTTGGCTCAGAATTTGCAAAACACATTCTACTTGTTGCAGATGAGTATGCCATGATGGACTGTACACCAATATATCATCGAAGAATACTAAGACACACTTCCTCAAAAATGGCTGAAAGATCTCATTCATGAGTCTTTGAAATGTTGCAGGCGCATTAGTCAACCCAAAAGGCATAACAAGCCATTCATAGTGTCCCTGATGAGTTCTGAAAGCTGTCTTCTGTCTATCCTCGGGCTTGACCAAAATTTGATGATATCCAGACCTTAAATCAAACTTGGAGAAAAACTTTGCTCCATGTAATTCGTCCAACAATTCATCTACTGTTGGCATTGGAAAGCTGTCTTTGATTGTGATAGCATTCAATGCTCGATAATCAGTACAGCATCTCCATGTGCCATCTTTCTTCTTTACTAGAATTATAGGGGATGAAAAAGGACTTAAGCTTGGCTGAATGATCCCTTCCTCAAGCATTTCTTGCACCATTTTCTCAATTTGCTCTTTCTGGCTATGAGGATATCTATAAGGTTTAACCTTCATTGGTGGAGCTCCTTCTTTAAGCAAAATTTCATGACTTAGTTCCCTAGGAGGAGGTAAACCTTTAGGGACTTGAAATACTTCTCTGTAAGTATAAAGGAGAGTAGCCATTTCTGGTTCAACTGTCACTGGCATGTCCTTCCAATTGTCTTCAGGAACCACTGCTTCAATTTGTTGCAAGGTAAACAATTCGGATAAGGCATCCATATGTTGAAGTCTTTTGAACTGATGCAACTGTGCTATTGCAGTCTTCGGATCAGTATCACCCTGCAGAGTCACAAATTTTCCTTCTAAATAAAACCTCAGTTTAGAAGTAGCATAATCAGCTACATGAGGACCCAAAGAAGCTAGCCATGGTGCTCCTAAAATCACATGAGAACCTGCAACAGGCAGCAAATAAGCAGGTACAGTTATATCAATGCCCTGCACTCTCACAGTTAAGCTTTGAATAACCCCTTCAGCTTGCATCTTTTGGCCATTTCCTACCAGTACATTGCATCTAGTAACAGGCTCAATAGGAAGATTTAAACAATGAGCAATTCGTGGTTGGATAAAGCTATCAGAGCTTCCACCATCAAGAAGGATAGATACATCAACAGGACCAATACACCCTTTGAATCTAATCACTCCCATGCCCGTGGCTCCATTTAAGGCATTGAGAGACAAATGATGTTCTACTGGTTTTTGAATTTCTCTGTCATCATCACTGTTTGCCTGTGTTTGAGGATCAGGTGGTTCTGTATCATCATCTAACTCCAATAACATGAGATGCTTATTAGGACATCTATGTGAGAAAGAAAATTTTTCATCACAAAAATAGCAAAGACCTTTTTCTCTTCTCAATTGCATTTCTGCAGGAGAGATTCTTTTGATCGCAGGATTTTTTTGAAGTTGGCTCATAGGTCTAGTTGGAGGTGTGGGAAGTAAGGGTGGGTTGGGGGCTTTTTCGGTGGCTTGTGTTTGGCTATTTCTAGTTGGATTGAATGGAGCTCGTGCTTGCACAGCAGTGCTCCCAGCATTGTATTTCTGGTTCTGTACATTAGTGTTAACAGCAGCTAATTTTTCCTCAAACAACTTAGCAAGAGCTATAGCTTTGGTAATTGAAGTTGGAGTGTGTAACATTACATCCCTGTGTAATTCATCCTTCAATCCACTCACAAAGAAGTCTATCAAAGCATCATTACTAATACCATAAACTCGATTAGATAATGCCGTAAATTCCAAGTAATATTCATTGACAGATTTGGATTGTTGCAGTTTAAACAATGATGCACGAGGGCAATCATACATAGATGGTCCAAAATCGAGCTCAAGAGCTCTAGTAAAATCCCTCCAAGTTTGAAATGGCCTAGATCGGTTCACCATCTGAAACCAAGGTACCACTTCTTGATCTAAGTGTACCGATGCAATGATCAATCGTTCCGTGTCAGGGGTATTATAGTACCCAAAAAACTGCTCAGCTTTGAATATCCAGTCCAACACGTTTTTACCATTGAATCTAGGAAAATCCAATTTGATATGTCTAACCTGAAAAGGAGTGGAAGACATAGTAGGGATTGTGTGCCCTGTAGTAGCTGGTTGTGTGTGTCCTGTTGCCGATGAGCTCGAAGCTGCCATTGTTGTCGAAATTGAGCTGAGAATTGAGCCTGAGTTCGGTCCTCCATGGGTAACCGTCGGTGTTTGTTGCATAAGCTTCTCAAATGCATCAGCCAATTGATTGAATCGAGCTTCGGATGCCTTCTGCATCGAGGATAGTTCTTCAAAACGAGCTCGACTTGCTAATTCATTTTTTTCAATCGTTTCAGCTTGACGACGTAGTTCTGTAGTTAACTCTTTCAAGCGTGTATTGTCAGCCATGGAGTTTAATGAAAGCACCAATGTGATGTAACTACTAAAATGAACACAATGGAATCAACGAAATTGGTTTCTGATATTAATAGTCTCGCTAGGAGAATTCAAGTACAAGAGTAATATTGGAAATAAGCAATGGAACAGTACAGCAGAAAAGATAGAGAGCAGAGAAGGTGAGAAAAGAGGAAATGAGCATCACACACATCACACACTCAACGTGAGCTCTCTCTAGAAGATATACCAAATCATTCCGTAACAAATTGTGCCCAACGTGGATGAATCTTTCTCTCTCTGCGACTACGCTTTGGCTCCATTCCACGCGCTTCCTCATTCACGCTCTTATTATTCATAACAGAATCGCACGTTTTGGAAAAATAAAATTAGCATCGATACTCCTATAAAAAAATATCTGCACACCCTGAAAATATTGTTTTGCACCAAAGCTCCTAGTTTTGCACCACACTCACACTAGGGGTGGGAATAGGCCAGGCCGCTCGACAGGGGCCTACGGCCTAGCCTACGTTAGGCTAGGTCAGGCCAGACTTTTTATTTAAACAGATAAGGCTTAGGCTTTTTAAAAGTCTATTTAGCTAAAAAGGCCAGACAACAGACCATTGAAAAAGCCTTTTAGGCCTATCAGCCGGCCTATTTGAGTAAAAATAAACAAATTATTATTATTATTATTATTATTATTATTATTATTATTATTATTATTGTTATTGTATTAAATTTTATTCTTCATGTTAAATCATAAATTTGCTAATATTTTATGTTAATTTAAACTATTAACCTATATCAATTTTTGACATATTTAAAGTTATTATTATAAAATAGAATTTAAATTTGATGTCATATCAAATAGAGCTGAACTTTATTAATCTATTAGCTTCTTAGTCTATTTACAAAAGTATACATCACTTAAAGATTGTTTGTTTTTGTATAAAAAGAATTGTGAAATAAGCTTTTAAACAGGCTATCAGACCTTGCCAGGCTTTCACAAAGGCCAGGCCAGGCCTAAAAGTTGGGCCTATGATAGGCCACAGGCCAGGCTCAGGCCTAGTGCTTTCAACGCAGGCCAGGCCCAGGCCATGCAAAGCCTAGCTCGGCCCAACCTATTCCCACTCCTAACTCACACAATCACCAATCGAATGAGGGATACATTGATGAAAAGACCGTCTAGTGACTTACATTGAGACGTGTATTTAATAATATCGACACTCAACTCATTATTCAACGAATTTAAAATATGAAATCACATAGTGTAATTTATGTATTTAAATATATGGTTAAATATTTTTTTTGGCCCCTATAAATTTCAAAATTTTGTTTTTAATTTCTAGAAAAAATTCCACTTACTTTTAATCACCATATTTTCTCTCCTTTTACTCCCTCTTGAATTTTAATAGTGTTCTTTTGGGTCTTTTAATAGCACTTCTAAGCGCTATTAAAAGACACGAGAAACTAAAACCGTCGACGTACGGAAATATAAGGACTAAAAAGTGAGTGAAACTTTTATAGGAACTGAACCGAACCGATTGGTAAAATCAAGATCCGGTCATTTTGGTGGTTATTTATTTTTATTTGAATCGTCTAAAATTGAGTTGAACCATAATTAAACTGTTAATCGAATTGGGTATGAAATATTTGAGTAGTTTATTTATTAATTTACTCTCCTGTTAAATTTAATACTTAGTTTCTGATTTATTTATTAGTTACCTAATTTAATTGTATATGAGTTGAATGAACCAACTAAATCATGGATTAGGTCTTGTAGTTTCATTTTGAAAGTAGTATATAAATCTTCAAGTTAATTCAAAATGTATACTATTCCAATACAACTATTGTTAAGTTCCGAAACATGTCTCCTTAGAGTCTCCGCTAGGGTTTTTCAGTGGAGCCGGCACCGTTTCCTACCTTGGTTCTATACAAGGTTCAGCGTAGCAGTGTCAAGTCTACCGGGTGCTTTTCCCCACGTTTCTCTTATGATACAACATGTACAAGACCATGATCTGGTAGAAGACTCAAGCAATAGTGCTCCCCTACAACCGGAGAGTGGCGGTGTACCATTCGTCTTCACCACACCTAGTGGTGGTGTGTGAATAGTGAAGGGTGCTCATTGTTTACTTTGACGACTGGTTTCTCGCCTGCCACCCAAACCACTAGACACCTCCCTCCCTCTTAACACGCTAGATCTCCGACCTCCTCCAAAACCACCCGATGGTACCAGATCTCGATCCAATGTAAGATCTCAACACTGTTATTTTGATATTCCCACCATGTTCTTCCCAACAAAACAGATGTGGGATCTATCACCTATACATATTCAAGTTTTGCCTGTGTTGAGAACTCAACATGGTTTCTAGGATTTGACTTTTGCATGTTGATCATATAATGCCTCTGTTGCATTTTTTGGAAGGAGCAAAGGAAAAACCTCTTGACCAATCGGTCTCCAAACACATAGGGTGTTTATGGTCGTTACCGTCATCCTCTCTAACCTACTTATGGGTCTCGATTGTTTACTTTTGGAGCATCTGCTTCCGGCCAATCTTTTACAATGTTTGATGAGCAATTTCAAATAGGCATTTTGGGTCTTTATGCAAATTAATGACAATAGGAAGTTATTAGTAATACAATCTAGGCTTTAGGAAGTTTGTCTTTTTTTTTTATAAGCCAAGAGATCATTCAAAGTGAGTATAAGGGGTACTCAAATCCAAATACATTGAGTTCATGCCGAACTAAGGCATAACAAAGGATCGGAATACCAAGTCGAGAATACGAAATTCGAGTTGTTACCGGCTCTTTCGATAAACCAGCGCCAAGACCCATTTACAACTCTTTGATACAAGACACCACATTTACAGGATTAACCCTAATAATTATATCAATTCTAGCGGCTTCTAGCACCCCAAATAACCCAATAGGTGACAAACCAGATTAAATATCTTACTCTCTTCTTTCTCTTCCCTGAAATGAAAGCACCAAACTGCAAACAAAATAAAATGATTTGGGTCTTCATGAAACACGTAGTGTATACCTAGCCATCCCAATACCATATACCACAGTTCACTGGAAACAGGTCAATCGACGAACAAGTGACTATGGTTTTGATCAAACCGAAAGTAGATAGGGCAAGATGAGTTATTATTCGCTTCAATGATCCCACGATTAATAAGTCTTTGTTTAGATGTGATCAACAAGGTAGTTAGAAGCAATATCGACTCTTAAGTGTTATGTTTGTAATTGCACAAATTATGTACTATACCCTTATAGAGGGTAGTTGCTTACACCCGGTGTAGTTTCTCTAGCCTAATTACGACTATGAATGAATGGAAAGTAACATTTTGTTGAAAAAAAGAAGACATTGCTTGCCTGTTTTGCAACTATACATATGAAGAGGCTGTTGCGATAACTCATTCTTGAATTAGATTTTTCATACTCTCAAGTGAGTGGAAGATGTTGAACATGCATGTACGTAGCATATGCCATGCACAGGTATACATCAACATGTAAAATTTGATGTATAACGGGTTGAACTTGAATGAATCCACATAACTGAAAAACATACCTTTATAGACCACAAAAAACAAACAATTCTAATTAGAAGGAGCATACTATGGTCTCTAAAGGAACAAATCTCGATAGTGGGATTTAGAAGATGAAATGTGTGATCATTTGTAGAATGTGAAGATTCTTTTGATTGCACTAACTACACCCACTCTAACAGCATTCAATCTAAATCCACAAATTACACTGCATTACACTTTTGTACTAGAAACTATATATTAACAACAACAAAAATCAACATATACACATATGATGTATGGGAAGCAGTATTGAGCAGTTAAATTTAAAAAAAAAATTCTCATATTGAGCAATTCGAATTGGAAAAGGTCGTTGCATTCAAGTTAACTATGATAATAGCAAATAAAATCTGAGGGAATGCCTAAAATTAATATGCTCAATAAATGTCTTTCATAAAACTTTAGAATTTTAATTTCATTAAAAATGAGTTTTTTTTATTCCAACAACTATTGACTATACATGGAGTGTCTCGACGTTTTCAACGAAAGATTAATCTAAGCTCGTCGTGCTTTAAAGCAAACCTTACAGCGACCAAGATAGAGTTTCTCACTGTGGGAATCGAATCTGGAAGTACTAGGTCAACCCAGTGTGTCCCAAGGTAGTTCAAGTCATTCGACCAACTATGTTGGCTACATTAATGAGGAGTTTAACATTGAATATGAATTACCATTGCATTGGTGCACTCCAATGGTGCACTCCTTCGATCCCTTAACTCACCAACTGATTTATCTACTTGGGATTTAAAACTTTTGATTGATTTTGGTTATTCAGAATTCAATTTAAATATAAATACACAGCAACCAGTATAGGTGTATAATTGATTTTAAATCCAAGTTCATGAGATTGTGACATATAGGATTTTGTTGGATGTGACTTTTCAAAACATATCAAGTGTAAAATTCCTTAATCAAGTGGAATAAAGGAAGAGTTTTGAACACAAACATGGACCCATGAATGATAACAATGCATCATGTTCATCACCTCCCACACTCTAAACCAACATTAAACTATGGTCGAAACCAAAGATCAATTAAGGGGAGGATGAGAGGGGTGCAGTGGTTGAAACCCTTAAACTACCAAATGGAGGATCTAAGAACAAACTAACCACATTGCGTGGTTTGGTCGGACTTACCATCATCAACCTGCGTGGATTGCTTAGACTCAATTGAGTCTTCACCGTCAAGATTTAAAACCTTTGGAGAGGAAGAAAGTGAACTCCAGAGTTTCAATGGTGCATCCAACCAGTGGCGGATCCAGAACCCCGTGTCAGAGAGTGCAAAAAAAATTATTGTCAAGTTTGTTAGTTTACAATATTTTTTATGTAAAAAAATTTCTTATGGATTTTTTTTCAAATATCCTTACTTTATTCGGTGAAATTAAAAATCGATTATTTAACTCCAAATTCATTTAAGAGTAAATTATCAATTTAGTCTCAAAACTTACACCTCTCCCCTATTTCGCCTCTAAAGTATATAAAAATAGTAGGTACTCCCTTAAGTTTGTGACATTGGTCAAATTAAATTCTAAAGCTTTATAAGTAGTCTCTTACACACACTAACGAGACACATTTCTTAAAGTCTTAGATACTAGTTTGACATCACAAACTTTAGGAATTACTTACTATTTTCATATATTTTAGGGATCAAGTAGAGCATATAGCGTAAGTTCAAGAATTAGATTAAGAATTCTAAGTAGCATATATAAAGTTTGTGAAGGTTTTATTTTTTTGGGGTGGGGGTGTCAAAAATAAGTAGCATATATAAAGTTTGTGAAGGTTTATTTTTTGAGGGTGTGCAAGCAGTGGTGGACCCAAGACCCCGGGGTAAGGGGTGTCAAAAATTTTAAGGCCAGTGTCAAATGGGTGCAAAACTTGGTCTACTAGTGCAATTTAAAATTTTCAAGGGGTTCAAAAAAAAATTCAGGGGGTTTGGGTTATTTATATAGGGTGGTAAGTGTAATTTTTTTTCAGGGGGTTCAATTGAACCCCTGAGCTATAGATGGGTCCGCCACTGTGTGCAAGTGCACCCCCTCGACGTAGAGTAGATTCGACTATGCATCCAACAAGTTCATTGCAGCGACTTTCTACTTGTTCAGAAACTTGAACAACAAAAAATGGAAAAAATAGTTGCTCAGAGAGGTGGAGAAGTCTGTATAATGAAAGAATTGAATGACAGGGATTTTTGATAACTTAGATTTTATTGTTAATTTATTTCGTATTTTGCTAAGGTTATTTAGTATTTTATTTTGATTCTAGTGTTATTTTACTATTTACTGTTTTTATCTTTGTTTTTGTTATTAGGATAAGTTGATAAATAAATGGAGATTTTAAATGCAAAGCATGTGAAGTTAGAAGCCCTAAGGCCAAGAGTTGCAACGATGGATCAACACCAAGCCACCCCAAGAAAAAAAGTAATTTCAGTAATTTACACTACCACCCGTGTTGCCTCAATATGACTGTTAGCTTGAAAAATTTAAAGTGCGGATTTCGCAGTTTTTAGGAGTTCCAAAAATTACACAGCCGCCAGTGTTAAATCAACACAACTGTGTAAATACAAAAGTCAGCAACAGTTACATTTTCTCTTTTACTCCTTGTAATATAAATGGTTTTGGAAGTTAAGGCCTTTAGTGGCTATAAGTAGCATGAAATTTTGAGTGCTAAGCATCATATTCTCCATCACAAAACACTTGCTTCTCTTATTCTAAGTTTCTTGAGGTTCTAATAAGATCAATTGCATTTCCTTATAATTTCTTCTTTAATTTCTATTTATGTCTATGCTTTTAATCATTATTTTGATATCTACTATGATCATGAGAGTAGATTCTTTTGTCTTAAGATTGTAGGAATAATTCAATGATAGGTTCTCTATAATCCCAATTCTATTCTTTATTTGATGGGTTTTGATAATTCAATTCAATCTTATTGTTCTTCATATTCATAATATTTAAGATATAAAATGAACTGAAAGGTGAAGTTTGATGTTGGAATTATAAAATTGAACAAGAGAATTAAAACATGAAAATAGTTTTGATACACTTGAGATAATTGAAAGATGTTATGCTTAAAGGATTTTGCTAATAAGCAACCATGAAAGTAAGTTTGATTATTAGGTCAAAATGCACTTTTGTACTTTGAAAGAAGACATTAGTTACAATTGTTGTCTTGTCTTTGAAATATTTTATACCCAGAATTTAGAGAAAATATTGGTTTTATAAATCTATCATTGAGATGAAACTCATAATCCTAGGACGTTTTATAATTTCTGAATTTTCTTAAACCAAAATCATCTTTACCAATATTCGATATTTTAAGCTAATTATCATAGTGAGAAGAAATTGGTAATCAATACTAAGTCTTTGTGGAACGATATTTTACTATGTGATAGAACCGTGCACTTGCGGCTTATCAATTTTCATTCGCTATTTATTGGTCATGAAAATTATTAATGGTGTTACCAACAAGGGCCAATAGGGTTGGACGATCTTACGGCGAAATGGCAAAATAGTTAATGGTGATGAGCATTGAGCCATGTACAAAAAAGCAGAGGGTGAAATTGAAATAATAGGTGAAATGACTACATTGCAAAATCTCCTTTTCATTAATCTGATGTTCGTCGAAAAATATTTGATAAAAACACAAGCCCTAATCCATGCTCTTCACGTGTCGTCAAACCCAAACCGATGCGTCATATAATCCAAGAAGCCACAATTAACTCGGTTGTAGGTGTTTTAAAAGTCAACCTTAAAGATCAGACACTTCCATTCTCTTTCTAACAAAATCAACCACCTCATTCACCACAACTAGGTCGTCTACAAAATTTCAACTCTAATCTGAAGTTTAGTTATGCGGTAAATAAAATTTGAACCCAATTTGTTCCACCATCTAGAATTGAACTTAGATACTAGTCGAGTTCGGCCCTTTAAATAAAGTTTAGTAACCACTAGTACCCAACCTTAGCATTGATATCCCTACCTTGTAGTACTGTGGATAGAACTTTATTTAAGACCGACAGTGGAACCTTTGAGTAAAACATTGGACCTCATAACTGAAATTCGTTCACTCAATTTAGTTGAATGTATTCTTACTGCTAGAATGGTCACGCTCTCCTCATAGTTTTGCAAGTGAATTGAGCGCAGCTCAGGCTTAGCCTGTAGTTTTTCAACGCTTCCCATAAAACCCTAAATTCTATGAAAAATTGGGTGTGGTGAGTGTTCCTTGCTTATGACTATAAATCTCTTATTGTAACTATGATACTTTGATCAAGTCAATTATGTTCGAAGTTATGCAAGTATCCACGGTAGATGATGAAAGCCATTGGAAAGAAAAATATTTTCACACATTGTGAATAAAATATACTCATTTTTAATGAAAGAATTGATTCAACAAGATTGCATGCCTATAATTTAACAATGATACATACCTTTGATTATTTACAAAAAAAAATGTATATTTAGTATCTAGGAAGAACTTTTGAACTAGCTGTTCTACTATCTGAGGATGTGAGGGGAACTGTTGAGAATTCTGAACTAAGTTGTTCAGAACGCTGAAAATATCCACGAGAGAGAGGACTGGTGTTCTGATAAGTAGGCGAATTAATGGATGCAGTTCCAGTACTAACCCTCTGATTGGAAAGTGGTGGAGAAGCAGAATTAGTATTTGGACTTTTATCACGTGAATCACCCATGGATTCACCTGTACCTCCTGCCAATTCCCTCTTTTCTCTTTCTTCCGTTTCTTTGAGAAGAAAATCAACCCACATATCTGCAAAGGACTGAAGGTGGAAAGTACTTATTTAAATTTGATTCATGATGCCAAAATTGGATGTCAAAGTAAATTGTGTTAAATGCAACAATCAGTTTCAAGCACACAGATCATTGACATAATTGGGAAAGAAGAAGAAAGACAAGATTCAGGTCAAAGCAAAAACTTAAACATAATATTCTCTTCTGCACTTTACTCTCTAAAGTAAATCCCGCAGAAAAACGAACAAATGCACCAAAGGGGAAAATGTACGAATACCACAGGAGAAGAAATAACCTGGTTATCAGATCCCACATTTGTAGATGTTTCTGTTGAACTTCCTCCCAATATACCACCAACCAGTCGGCCAGGCAACCCAAGAACACCACGGACAACACCTTTTCCTGGACCTTGTTGAGCAAGGCCTATCCTTTGCTTGTCCTCATTAGAGAATCCCAGCATGCGAACCATTAGGTCCAAAACCTGTCCCAACATAAAAAAAAACTTAATGAACAAGATCAATTTGAACAATATAACATACAGACCAGATAAAAGAACACAACTTAATATTGGCAGTACAAGTTAGGGGAAGGAACCATAACATACTACCAGAGTATACATATGAAGGTGGAGAACATAATTTTATTATTTTTATAACCTTCACTAGTTCACAAGTTCTTAATAATATCAACAATGCGCCTCCAAAAAACTCTACCTAGCATAGTTATCCAATTTCCTAATGAATTTAATCTAACCATGTACTAACTTTCTTGCACAAAACTTAGCAATCATTTAACTCGGCAGATAGCACACAAAAGGCTATGATTATTACAGACAAAATAAAGGAAATGGCTTCACTCCTGAAAAATGCATCTAAAGCAACCACAATTAGAAGACTTCCACACCTCTTTGCTGTGGTTTCTCTGGAAATAAGTTATAAGTAGTTTTATCACAATGCGCCTGTCAAAATACAATTAAGATCAGTATAACAATTTATTCTCACAAATGGAAGCAACATAATGACCAAAAAATCCAAGTATAAATTAAACTCGAACCCATACTAGTAAACGCTAATTATAAACATTTTAGAAAATTAATGATAGAAGCAGAAAAGCTGTGTAAATAGTCAATCAGAGGATTTCGACTATGTTCTAATCCAATCAGCTAGAAATATAGGGGGTTCTAAAACCATATTGATAAGCTAATATTGAGTGGAAATTAACTTTGAAGAAAAACATTCCAACCTGTCGACAAGAAAATCAGAATCCACTGACATTCTATTTAGTCGTGTCATACTCTGTTCAAGAGCTCGCCTCAATCTGGCATTTTCTTCCTCAAGCTTGCCTACTCTACTTCTCCATTCTGATTGTACCTTCTCAGATTGAGAAAGCTTTGCTAAAATTTCTTCTTTGTCACCCCTCAATACATCTGCTCTTGAATCTGCATCCTGGCAATAACAACCATTTAATCTACATGTTACTCAATTGAAAACACCAAAAGTTAGCTTCTTATCCTTTTGAGTCAGAAAAACAAAATACTTTTTCAATATAGTTGAGAAAAAATTTCAGGAATGACGGGGGATAATACAAGATGCACTATGCTTTAAGTAGTAGGATAAAGTAACAGAGTACAATACAATATGCCACACTAATACAAGATGCATGATAAGAAAAATCAAAAACTTGTGTTACAATCAGCTGAGATCATCATATTCTTTTGTTACAATTAAGATAACGATCCATTGCCAATCATTTCAAATTTTAAATGAAATTTAAGTTGTCTAGATATTACATTTAGATAAAGTGAGAGAGATTCATACTTTCAACAGTTGAGAAAGATTAGCCTTTTCTTCTCTTGCATGAGCCAACTCTCCTTCTAAATGTTCCTTCAGAAAACAAATATATAGTGGATATAAGCTTACTCTGTGTAAAAAAAACATACACAGACACAGAGATACTGATGGAAAAAGAAAACAAGTGAGCGAGTATTTTTAGTTGTTAACGACTAAAATTAATGTCAGTAATTTTTTTAAAAAAAACAACCTTAGCTTCAATTTCAGCATAATACTGTCCGAGAGCTGTCTGTAGATTTAAAAGTTCAATATTCTTAGCATCTATTGTGCCCATACAGTTTGAAAGCTTTTTGTTCAAGTCATCAATGACTTCCCTAGACTTCAAAACTTCATTGTTGTTTGCCATTTTCAGTTTCTCCTGGTCTGAAATTGCCTGCTTCAGAGTTCCCTCGAGATGAGATATTTGAGCCCTTAAGGAATTATTGCTGTCACGTAGTTCTTCGATGATTTTGCTATCCTCATCCATTTTTTCCGACTCTTCAGATTCCTAAAGAAACAGCAGCGACGTGAAAATTTGAGTCTACTGCAGATAAGATTTATATGCTATATTAATCTATTACATATGCAATTGTAGCTCAATCACGTTTGTACACAATTAAGGAGACAAAAAATAATATAACTATATAATGGGAAACAATTTATGAGATAGAGACAGTAAAAAGATTAAGATAATTGGCACATTGTTTATCTCTTGAATATCACCTTTATTCATCATTAGTTCTTCTTCAACAAATAGAGTAAAAAAAATACAACACCTTCTCTAACAAATGCTGTTTAAGGCGGGTCAATTGGTGTACTGCTTTGTCCCTCTCCTGTTGTGTTTTCTTCAAATCCTTACTCATCTTCTGTAAGGATATTTCCATGTCTTCTTTTCCTGGAAAACTTTTGGAAGGATCTGGCATCTGTTACCCAATTTACCAATCCCAGAAAAAGAGAAGAAAAAAAGACAATCATTATTAGCATGACCTTAATAACATATAAAGTAAAAGTTACTATAAAGTTTGGACTCACATCACTGACACTGCTTGAATCCCTATTTTGGATTTGAGAAGCATGAGGTGACTTTCTATCACCAAAGGACATCCTACTTTCCTTGAGTGCAGCCTCAAGTTCATTTTTTTCCATCTAAAAACAATGAGAAAATAGGATAAGTTAGAGTGCAGTTTGGAGCACAATATCAAAAATAACTACTATCAAGTTTTGATTGATAAGATGGTAGAAACTTTTTGTACTACAATTAAATGACACAACACAAAATCTACAAACCTTAAGCGTGATGTTTTCCTTCTCTAAAGTTTCAATTAGTCTTTTCGAGCTATCTATAGCACCACCTGCTACTCCATCTTCGTGTCTGGTCAACTCCAGTTGCAGGCGTTTTATTTCTGATACTTTCTCATTCAATTCATTGTGTAATTTCCTCATCTCATTTGTTGTCTTCAGAGCATTAATACAATATATATATATGGGTTAGATAGGCAAAAACAATAACGCAACCCATTACAATGCAAATCAATACAACAGAGCCACCATCTGTATTTCTTGAAAATATGTAATTTATTTTCCTATGATGCAATGGAAATTATTAACAACCCAGAAATGGTCATTACATTGCAAGCAAATACATACATATATATGACGAAATAGTGATGTGGAGATTTTGAAACATTGGAAAAAGCTACCCTGCGTTTTCTTTAATTTTAAAGTCCTACAGTTCTCATGAATACATGAAATATGTTTCTTTTAGCAAATATATATACTTTCATTTGCTTCTTTTAGCAAATCATTCTTTGATTTTCTTCCATGCATTTCTCGTGGTTTAATATCAATTTATTTCAAATTTCATTCACACTTCTCAAAGATAAATAGGAGATTCTCATTTGGATTGCTATTCGAATTCATGAAGGCAAACCAGTCCTATCTACCCTCGCTTGAAAGACAATTTTTCTTTTTCTTTTATGGATCCCACCATGGGGGTAGGCTAGGCAGAGTTAATTATGCATTAAATTCATGTACAAATAGTTTGATACTAAGTCTCATTATTTTGTCCATTAAAGAATTTTTTTTTTAAAAAATGGGCCAGGTGAGCAATATGTTGCAATAAGTACTTTAACATTAAAATGAAATGAACGACAAAAAAGCAATTTGATACGCACCAAACAAAGAAATGCTTTTAATTGTTTAGTTTATAACAGTGTCATGTCATGTCATGTCATGTCATGCACACCTTGATGAGAATAAGACAACTGAAAAAGTAGTTAATACCAGAACACAATTAGTCATACTATGATGCACAGCACAGTGAAACATGGCATTCATTTCACAGTACACATGTTCATCAAGCTTTCTGTTAATAGCCACTTAATGTTGCAACCCATATACCAAGTATAACAAAAGAAAGGTGTTGTAGCCATGAACATCAAAATCGTATCTATGCTTATTTTAACTTACTTTGTCTCTTTCTAACTTTAATAATTTAAGCTCCTCCTGGAAAGACTTGTTGAATTTCTGTTCCTCTGCCAGCGAAGAGAGAAATAGATTGTTAGCAGTTTTTAATTAAATAAACAAAATGATGATAATCAAGTTATTTAAAATACAGAATAAGGACCCTGGAATTTTAGCTGAATGTTTGCCAATTTTTCTTGTTCTTGCTCCAATTCCAACTTCAATTTGCCTTCTACCAAATCTGCTAGCTCCTAGAAGGCATTCACACATCTGTTGTCAAGTTCACTCATCACTAAAAATATAAACGTATATCCTATCAAAAAGTCTAAATCAAGATGACAAGAAAAAGAAAATAAATTTTCACGTAATAAAGAAATTGAAAAATCAAGTACCATTAATTAATATTTTTTAAAAAAAGGTGCACATCATGCTAAGGACTCCATGAAAAACGGTCATAGACATTGGACAAAATAACAAAAATTACTTCATCAAAATCCAATTAGGCAAAGAATACCAACTAATGATCAACCTTACTATGTTGGTCCATTATTAAAGAAAAACCAAAAACTAAGTTGTCATTACCCTGTCATTTAATTGTAAGTTACTTTGGACTGCATTGGAATCCAAAGTAGGCATGGTTCCATTGATTATAGCATTACGATTATTCATTTGAGTTGTGAACCTACGATGTCGATTTGATGACTGGTCACTATTTCCCTGCACAAATATTCAGAAGTAATCAAAAACAAATCCTTTGTAAAGAGCAAAAGACATTCAGCAATGCACTTTCAGTTTCAACTATATTACAACAGAATATAGCCTTCATGTACCTTCCCATGTATTGAGTGTAATAAGGAACCTTGCAAGGAGAACAGGCCATTTCCACACATGAATAAAAAGTATAAATATTATATAAATCAGTTTTTTCCCGCACATGAATAAGAAGTATGGTACACAACGAGTACAGGCCATTTCCACCAAATTCTCGTGAAGACAAATAAACCTTTACACGCACCTCCATTGCAAACCATTATCTTTTTCCTTTTCGATGAGGAAGAAATTTATTAACAGAAAGAGAAAAAAGTAACAAGGAAATTGGAAGAGGAAAAAGGGAGTCGCCACGACAAGAAAAAAACAAAAGTCATTTTCTTCTAGGTGGGGTAGGCTAAATAGGTAAAGAAAATGTAATTGTAAGCTGTCAAACAACAGCAAGGAAATTCAGGAAAGGGTTTTAATGAAAAGGCGAAACAAACATGGAAAATAGGAAACATCAACACAGTAAAACTGCCTATACTTCTCTCCATTATTAAGAAGTACAAAATGTGTAGTATCATTAGATATATGAAACCTAGGTTTCTCGCTCTTTATAAAACTGCATGAGATGAGACACAAACAAAACAGTACAGTACAAATCAAAACAATACAAACAGGTTTCATGCTTTTCTATACTCAACCTTGATTTATGGATATATATAGTTCTCTTAGAATTTGGGCTTAGAACAAAAAACTAGCTTATAAGGTGAGGAATGCTCGAGCCATATTAGCACTACTCAAGCCATCTCTAGTCAATGTGGGGCTGTCAACACACTCCTTCACACTCAGAATTGGACATCTAAAGAGTGGACTAATGCAGGTGAAATAATCAGATTTTAACACACCCTCTCATGCTTAGGATCGAACATTTGGAGCGTGGACAAATGCAGGTGGAACAACAGAGACCTAGGCAACGGATTTAGGATAGACTTTGATATCATCTTAGATCTTGGGTTAGGGCCTAATTCAACCCCAAAAAAATGGCTTGTAAGGTGAGAACTTCCCAAGCCTCATAAGCACTACTTAGGCCATATCTCTAGTCCAGGCGGGGCTCACAACAAGTTTGGTAAGTCAAAAGAATTCATATTTATTATCAAATACATTGATCTAACATTGTGGTTATATATCCAATATATTAATCTTAAAGAAATATCAGTGAGAACCTTTAGGACAAAAGAACTTTTAATATCTATTTTTATTCTCTACAAAACGAAACCCATAAGAAAACCATTGCCTTTGCTGTACATAGAAGACACAAGATTTATAAGAGTAAACCTCTAGATGAAGACTTAACCTTTACATTCAAATGCATGTATACAAGAGAATAAATTGCATGCTTTGTTGCGTAAAAAAAAAAAATGCATGCTTTAAAAAATGTTTAAACCCTTTTCTTCCCCAAAAATTGGAAATAGTTGTGATTTAAGTGCTCCAAAAAGAAACTGGGCAAGGTGTCAGTGTTACATGCACACCACATTGCTGAAGCATAAAATAATTTCCCATGTTCCGTATTTCTCCGGGATCCTATTTCCACTGGAAAAGTCAACTGCTGGGCGAAAACCTAAAATTGATGCTGATTCACCAAGGGGAGGTGGTAACTTGCTGGCAGAAACATCGCCTTTTATACCAGCACCTGTGTCGATGGGGTGTCAGCTTAGTGGTAAGAGCTTCATCTTGAAACCCCAAAGTGACGGAGTTCGAAACCTCTCAAGTCTCAAAGACAATTGTAACACGACTATTGGTGCCACTTAACTAATGCCAGTATATCACCTTCCCACGCCCCTCAAAATAATAATATATTTTTGGAGAAAAATTTTACCCTTGCAGAGTGTGGTCTACCTATGTATAGTAAACTACGGTCTACCTATGTATCAGGCATTAAAATCAAAATTAATAACTATAACAATGTACAAGGTAGTGACATTTTTCCAACCGGAAAATGTGATGCATGAGTTTTGAAAAGCCCGTGCATACTAAGACATAAACAATGCATATGGCATTTTCATTGTCATCACTATTGAAATTTCATAAGAAAAACATTAACTACAAGAGATAAAAGGATGGAGGACAAAGGCAGTAGGCACAGGTTCAAAATTTCTGTAACCACATTAAACTCTTCAGATTAAAGTTTGAATTTGAATATAGGATTACCTTGACTTTGTGAATGCCATTTGCAGATGCAGGACTTGTAGCCTCCAAATTCTGTTTCAATGAGCCGTTTTCTTTATTCAGTCTAGTGATCTGATCCTGCAAAGTTGAAATGGTGGAATAGTTAAACTTGTCAAAGGCCAATAATAATAAATCTCAAATTAATAAATTTGGCAAATCGTTAATGGACTGTTTATGAAACCTCTTCCTGAGATAGATCAAATAACAAAATAGAATCCTATAATATATTCAAGTAACTAAAAAATCCCTTTCTTTGGGTAGAGGGTATAAGGGAATGGTGTTATAGAACAAAGCAGCAAATCCAGGATGTAAAGATATATTTATATTTGGCCTTCAAATGATGCATTACAATTGAGTAACCTTATTTCAAATAAACTCTAAGGTCCCAAATTGGGGATTACATCATACCAATAGTTGCACAGTTTACATGACTTTATTTGGCAAAAATAACAGATAAGCTAATTGATAGTATTAGCATATAAACGCTTATAGTCAATAAGCTATTAAAAGTTAATAGAAAAGTTTGTAGCTGAAAAGCTAAATACTTGAATTTGGAAATGTTTGGTAAAATTAGTTATTGTACTGACCGATAAATATAAAATGGCATGAAAAGAAATATTTACATCCCTTTATATAAATGCTAATATATATATATATATATATATATATATATATATATTATATATCTTGGATCCATCTTACAATTTGATGGGAAGAAAGAATGATGTGGTTGGGAATGTCTCATAAAAGGATTCAAGTTAGATAGGTGAAATTGGTAAGTGCTTAAGTTAATAATAATTTGTAGATGAAAACTGAAAAGTACCTTTAAAAACTAAAATGAAAATTTTACCAGATAGCTGTGAGATTATAATACGAACCGGTTTGCGTTACAATAAAATGGGGGAACATACTAGTTCATACCAGATTACCAGTGCTCTACAGCAGTGAATTCAGGTAGCAAAGCACTGATAATACTTGAGAAGAAAGAATAAGTGTAGCAGAGATGACTATGAAGAGTAGACACGGAAGATTTTGGAATGACATTATCTAAGAGAAAGTTAGAGTAGAACTTATGGAAGAGAAAATGATGGAAGTTCCCCTTAGGTCTGTGTGATTATGTAATAAGAACATCAACAGATTCTTTAAGTGAGGAAACTGGATCAAGTAAAAGGTAACCTGATGAAAAGTAAAGGACTGCCTAAAGCATTTAAAATATCCAATATGATGGTTTTCCTAAAATTTGGATGGTAGAACACAGTAGCACAGATTGATTGATATAGCAAACCCACCAAATATAAGGTCCATAAAGAGTTCAAAAAAGTAAAAGCAGCATAGAACAGTAGTTTTTCAAGGAAGTAACAAAAAAGACCAGCTATATGTAACATGATATATCAGAGACAAGACAAGTTCACGTATCAAAAGAATGGATAATGGCACCCAACAGCTAATTGAACATCTCCAACAGAAGGAAATTTGATATATTGCCAATATGTATATGTGGAAAAGTGATAAACAGCCATACCTCTTTTTCTTTTAGTAGAGCTGCATAATTAACTGATAATGCTTTAATTTCGGCTTCAGAAGCTTGAAGTCTCTTGATTTCTGCTTTATATTGTTCTATCTACAAGAAATACCACAAAATTGAGAAAGACATTTTTGACCAACCTAATTACTATATTAAACTAGAGCATTCACTGAAAAAAATATAAGGCATATTTATTAAAAAAGAATACATTACAATGTCATGCAACTGGTAAAAAAATTCTCTAAATTGACAAAGGCATGAACTAATATTAAGCTTGCATAATGAGAAAATTATAAAGAAATGAAAATGAAAATTCTATTGTTGGTAAAAAGGAAAACCATTTTTCTGGGAAAAAGTAGCAGAAAAGGGATAACTGCATTGCATATATCAGCTAAGTAACAAATTGCCTCTGACAACCACCAATCATAAACTCCATGAACTCCAGTAAAATAAATTATTGATAAAATAACATCTAATAACAACCACCAATCATTATCTGATTAGATGGGCTCAAAGTTAATCTATGGTAAAGCTCCAAGAAGCCACCTGTTGCACTTGGCAATGGCACTGAACAACTTCCATACGCAGGTTATCCCCGTTAATCTTATCCCAGGTATTAATTATACGACCTGCTAAGAGAGAGCAGGACTAAACTGTGCATTGAAAATTCAAAATATTATATACCAAACACTCATCATCACCATTTCATCCTTGTGATGAACAAAACCATTTTATACACCTGAGATGACGGACAGCATAAGGTTTGCAATAAATATATACACAGACACAGCACATATTAACTATCATTGCCAATAGATATGAAATGAAATCATATGAATGATAACAAACAACAAAGACAGACCCATGCGGTGTATATTATAATTAATAGTTGTGTTCTTATAGACTCATTCATACAAACTAAACCCTAGACGTCACAACACAGGGAAATTTATTGCACACACAAAACTTGTCATATACTTTATGTATGAATAGGAATGGTGTATAATTTGATAGTTGTGTGTAGGTGGCAACATAGGGAAATGAAATGTTAGACATACAAAATTCCTCACATACTTCACACATGCTGAGGTTGAGAAATTTTGTTGCCAGTGAGACTACTGATACACGAAGCCAGTAAAATTCCTTTTCTCCGCCGCAGGTATATCCGTCTCTGAGTCATGTGAAAAATTTCTCCTGACAAACTAGCATTCCTGGAGTGATTTGTTTTAAGATGTACTCATTGGTTATTAATTATTCTAAATTCCTGGAGTGATTTGTTTTAAGATGTACTCATTGATTATTAATTATTCTAAATTGTCTATTTGAATTATCTACAATCGTTCACTAAAACCATTCATAAATTAAACCTAACGATTTGTTAATCTGTTTCCACTCTCAATTCAAATTTGAAATTTCTACAATTCAACAACACATAAAGAATTAACATCAACAGATTCAACACATCGCTAAAATAGGCATAGCTCAAAAGCTAAACGCTGGCAACAATCGAAAATCACGCAAACTTGCCGCGAATTTCAAGAAAACGTACCTCGGAAGCATAAGGATGATCTGTTATTCCGTTGGCCGTCGATGACACGGGAACAGATTTGGAATGCATGAGGCCGTGAGAATTTCGGCGACCGGAGACGGCGGGATTCTCACCGTCGATTCCGATTCCGTACGACGGCATAACAACGTCGTCTTCATCATCGTCGTCGGCATGGTGGACATCGAGGGCGATTTGATTCAAGTTTTCCTTCAAATTTGCAATGGTGCTCCACATGATTCAAATCCTCAAATTAAAACACTGAATCTGAGTTTTAGAAGGAGAATTGAATTGTTTTACTTGTGTTGTTGGTGTTGAATATAGGATTTGGTGAAGTTGCACCCACTATAATTTGCGCTAGATCTCGCCTTCGAATCTAATATCAGCGTTTTCTTAGCAATGCAGTTCTTCTATTAGTTCATTCTTTTTTTTCTTGTAAAGAAATTGATTTATAATTAAGTTTTTTGTTGACAAATTGATTTATATTAAGAAAAGGGAAAGGTTATTCAACTCTTTGACTTAATTTTTTGGTCGGACAATTGCTCGCTACCCACGGAGTGTCCCAACGCTTTCAACAAAATACTAATCTCCGCTTGTGCTTAGGATCAAATTTCGCACTGGCCAACACCGAGTTTGTCCACTGCGAGAATCGAACCCAGGAGTACCGAGTCGACCCCCGTGTCCCATGGTAGATTATGTTGGTGTATTTGCTGATTTCCCTGGTGTTAACAATAGAAAGATAGGCCCAGTATTTAAAACTAACACTGACCCAATTGCTTGTTTCTGTCGCAGGTACTGTGCACTTGAAGAAGTTGGGCCTTTGACCCGGTCCAGCACTCTAACACAGAAGGGGTTAATCACAATGCAACCCTAAGTCACCTTTTCACTCTGATTTTTCTTTCTCTCTCTTTTACTTTCTCTCACGTTTTCTCTCTGGATTTTTTCTTTGAGAAGCTACGAACCCTAACCTTTGCTAGTTTTGATTTCTGCTTCGTTTTCTTCTTCTAAACTGAACCTAATCTCTGTTCTTCTTATTTGCAAGTTTACTTGCTTCAACAAGCCAGCAAACACATGTGTTCAGAAGCGAAGATTCAAGGCACTTGTTGTTCGTATGGGAACCAAGCTTGAGAAGAGGAAGGTTGTTGCTGGGTTACGAGGGCGAAGGAGAGAGGAGGTGATTTCGCAAAGTGATTACTCAAATCTACTTCTTACGGAGAAGAACTCAATGTAAAAGAAAAACTCTTATTCTTGTATATTCATTCTGATTTGGATGTGTATATATACATTTTGTAGTAACTAAGTTTCAGGTTTGTTATTAACAGCCTAATAACAACCTTTTGATTCTGTTATGCTTGCTTTCAACAGAAAACTGCTTATCTTGTTTTACAAAGCTAGGGTTTTGTTCAAACTAACTTTTTACAGCAAGTAAACTATTTTTTTACAAACTGTTTTAGGAACAGAATTATAAAATCAACATCCCTGCTTAATTCTGATTCTCCTTGAAGTTGATAATCCCTATGTCTATTCGCAATTTGTTGAACTGTGTTCCTTTTACTGCTTTTTAGTAAAGATATCTGCTTGTTGTTCCTTGGTAGGACAGTATACTAGTTGTATTTTCTGCTTAGTCACTTGGTCCCTTAGGAAATGGAACTGAGTCTCTATGTGCTTACTTTTCCCATGAGCAATGGGATTTTTAGCCAAGTTGATTGCTGACTTGTTGTCAAGCAGCAACTTTATAGGTTTGTTTCCCTTTAGAAACAGCTCTTCCAATAGGGATTCAAGCCAATTAGCTTGACATGCAGTTGCAGAGCCTGCAACATATTCTGGCTCACAGCTGGACAAAGCTAAAATGCTTTGTTTTTTGGAGCTCCAAGAAATTGGAGCTTCATTAAACTTGAACAAATAACCACTGGTACTCCTTCTGTCTGCCTTATCTCCACACCAATCCGAATCTGAATAGCCTATCAGTTCTGCCCCCTTAGCACTTTGTCCTCTAGGAAACAGAATTCCATAGTGCAATGTACCCTTCACATATCTCAGCACCCTCTTTGCAGCAAGCAAATGAGGTTTCAGTGGCTTGTTCATATGTCTGCTTACCAATCCAGTAGCAAAGCATATGTCAGGCCTTGTGTGACACAAGTACCTCAATGAACCAATAGTGCTTCTGAACAAAGTAGGATCCACTGCCTCATGTTCCCCTTCGACCACTTGTACACTGCCTTCTGTAGGTGTAGCTGCTGGATTGCATTCCAGCATATTAAACCTCTTTAGAATGTCTGCAGCATACTTAGCCTGATGTAGAATTAGACCATGTTCAGTATAGTGTAGCTCCAGCCCTAGGAAGTAGGATAGTTTCCCTAAGTCTGTCATCTCAAATTCTGATTGCATTTGCAGTTTGAATTCTGCAATTTCTGCCTTATTGCTTCCTGTCACAAGTAGGTCATCCACATATAAGCAAACAATCAGTATATCAGTAACCTGTTTCTGCTTCACATACAAGCCATACTCCACTGTGCACCTTTTGAGGCCTAAGTCAGAAAAAAAACTGATCTATCCTCTTGTTCCAAGCCCTTGGGGCTTGTTTTAGACCATATAGGGCCTTATGTAACCGAATTACTCTGTCTTCTTTGCCTTTAACTTCAAATCCAGGTGGCTGATCCACAAAAACTGTCTCCTCAAGTGGACCATTGAGGAAGGCAGACTTCACATTAAGGTGAGACAAAGTCCACTCCCTGCTACTTGCAAGGGCAATGACCATTCTTATGGTTTCATGCCTTGCAACTGGTGAGAAGACTTCAAAGAAATCAAGTCCCTCTCTTTGTTTAAACCTCTTTGCCATTAATCTGGCCTTGTGTTTCACTACCTTCCCTACTGGATTTAATTTCAGTTTAAAGACCCCATTTAACTGCTATAGACTTCATTCCTTTAGGCAACACAGTTAATTCCCAAGTCCCATTCTTTTCAATGGACTTGAGCTCCTCTTCCATTGCATCTTTCCAAGCTTTACTGCTCAAAGCCTCTTTCACACTAACTGGTTCAGCATCAGCCATCATGGCAAGCTGAACTAAGTCACTATCATTGGTAATTTCATCATCATTGATTACCTCAAAGTCAGTAAATCTGCTTGGTAGCTGTCTCTGTCTCTGTGATCTGAGAATTGGTGCTGGTTCTTCATTGCTGCTGGTGTCATCAGTTGGAGTAGCTGTGGGTTCTGCAGCAGCATCAACACTGTCTAAATTCACCTATACAGTAGGTTGAGAGCTGGTTTGATTGGACTTGTTCCAATCCCAGCACTCATTCTCCAAAACAGCCACATCTCTATTAATCTCTACTTTGTTGCTAGTAGGATTATAGACTCTGTAGCCACCAGTAGGGTGATAGCCAACCAGAATAAGAGGCTTGCTCTTGTCTTCTAGTTTTCTTCTAGTAGCATCAGGTACATGTCCATAACATAGGGATCCAAATACCTTTAGGTGTGACACAATAGGTTTTCTGCCTAGCCAAACCTCTTCAGGCACTTTCCCTTCAAGTTTCTTTGTAGGACACTTATTCAGCAAGTAGGTAGCTGTCATTACAGCTTCTCCCCATAGTTTGTGAGGTAGTTGCTTCTGTTTCAGCATGCTCCTAGTCATATCTAGGATGCTCCTGTTTCTCCTTTCAGCCAGACCATTGTGTTGTGGAGTGTAGGGAGGAGTTACCTCATGGATAATTCCTTCATTTGAGCACAACACTTCAAACTCATTTGAAGTGAATTCCCCTCCACCATTAGTCCTCAACACTTTGATGGCATTGCCACTCTGTTTTTCAGCCATAGCCTTGAACCTTTTGAAACTCTCAAGAGCCTCACTCTTGGCCTTTATCAAGTACACCCAAAGCATCCTTGAGTATTCATCCACAAAGGATATGAAATACTTATTACCTCCAATGGATTGAACCCCAAAAAGACCACATATATCATAATACACCACTTCAAGCACTTCCTTGGCCCTTCCCCTCAAATCAGATTTGAATTTCTGCCTTGGCTGTTTACCCACTAAACACACTGTGCAGGCCTTCTCAGGTAACTCTGTCTTAGGTAGTCCATGGACCAAACCCTTAGTATGCAATGAGGATAGGCTTCTGAAATTTAAGTGACCATACCTTTGGTGCCATAGTAGACTTTCTGAATCTGTCTCAGTGGTGTGTAGGCATTCTGCATCAGCTGCTTCAAGACTTGTCTTGAAGGTTCTATTCTTAGACAATGGAGAAGTTAGAATCAACTGCTCCTTAGTGTCATAGAGTTTCAGTAGGTTATCTCTAATGGTAATAGAGAACCCTTTCTCAATCAGCTGCCCCACACTCATTAGATTATTCCTCATCTTGGGAATGTACCACACATTCTCAATCAGCACCTTCTGACCATCTGATCTTTGAATGAGTATGTCACCCATTCCTTCTGCCATCATACTCTCATTGTCAGCACACCTAATGGATGCCCTCTTGGTTGGATCAAAGTTGATCAACCACTCCTTAATACCTGTCATGTGATTTGAGCATGTTGTGTCCAAGTACCAAATATCAACCACTGTTTTCCCATCACTCTTGTGGTAATCATGAAAGCCACACAATCTGCCTTGTCATGAACTGTAGCCATGAAGGCTATTGGGTCAGAATCTGAATCTGATTCTTGAGCCACATTTGCCTCCTCTTCCTTATCCTTATTGTAGCGATCGAAGAATCCGGAGGAGGGATCCTTCGTTGCTTTTGAACAATGGAGCCGCCATCAATATTTATTATTAGGAAAACATTGAAAAAACCTTTGTTTTTGGGTTCGGGGGTCGATTAAGTGCGGGGAAGGTACTAGCACCCCACAACATCCTAAAAAAGGTTACCTTTTAATTTAATGTGTAGAAAAATTAGTTTAAAGAAAACATTTTTACTTACCCTTTTTGTTATTTGCAAAAAAAAAAACGGAAAGGAAGACTTAATAAAAATTTTAGTTTTTTGCGCTCGACGGGAGTGGGCCCCCGCTCCTACGTATCTCCGGGTGCGATGGAGAAATCAAAGCTACGTAGTTCTTGGGTAGAAAATATTTGTGTGTTGGTGTTTTTTAATTATTGAAAACTTTGCGAAAACGGGAGGCCGTTCACGGTGACCAAACAGATAAATCCAGAGTAGTCGCCACTAACGACTTTATTCAAAAAAGAAAGTATTCACAGCGTCAAACGAGCTAAGCCCAGAGTGACTGTTGTAAATACCCGGATTGTGATTGAGCGTTTGTTCATTTGAAAACGTGCTTACCGGGAAGCGTGATAAAAAGGAGTCGAAATTATGTTTGTACTTTATTAACTAAAAAAGAAGTTTAGGCGGATGTTTGCGATGATCAAACGAGTAACCTCAGAGTGATCACCGCTACTAATCCGCTGTGAAAAAAGGAAGGTTAGTCCTAACGGTCAAACAAGCAAGGCTCAGAGTGACCACTAGTAACAACCTATTTTTTTACGCGAATTCGATTATTCGAAAAAAAGAAAAAAAAAACGGTTTGGAAGCATCACGTTGTGAATAAAAGCGGAATAGATGATTAAAGGGGGGGTGCAATTAATAAAGGAGTTGTGTTAAAAAGGGAGGTGTGAATAGCGTTTTGACGCTAGAAACGGCCGTTGAGGGTGCGAGTAGCGTTTTGACGCTAAAAAACGGTTGATTGATTTCTTTTTTACTATTCTACTTTAGAACACGTGATTCTTGAAGCGCTTTTTTTTTCTTAAAAACAGAACCTAGACTAAACAAGCCTGGTGTTTGGAAAATGGATTATGGAGAAAAATTCTTTTGTTTTTTGTTGTCATAGTTATTATTTAATAAAAGGGTGCCTTTTTACTTTTTTTGAAAAAAAAAAGATTTTTGTTATTGTATATTTTTTTTTAGAAAAGGGTAGTGACATTAGTAACCATTTCCTTCAAGAAAATATTTTTTATTTATTTATTTTTTTTTAAAAAAAGGTTTATTTTTTTTAAATCCGAAAATTAATAACCAAATAAGGAACACATTTTTTTATCACTTTTTTAGGTTTATTTTAATCCGAAAATTAGTAACCATTTTTTAAAAAAACAACATTTTTTTTATCACTTTTATTTAATCCGAAAATTATAATGATATAACAAACAACAAAATAAATAACAAATAGCAAAAATATAATATAAAAACAGCCTCTAACTAAATAATAAAAAAACAGCAATAATATTTAATAAAAAAAACAGCCGCTACAATAAATAATAAAAACAGCATAATATTTAAAACAGTAACTAAACTAAATAATAAGAACAACTAAACATTTTTTTTTAAAAAAAACAACAGTAACTAATATATTTTAAAAATGTGACAACTAATATATTTTTTTTGGAACCGTGGGGGATGGGGAGTGGTGAAGAGGAGAAGAAAAAATGATGGAGAGGAGAGGGGTATGCGTGTATGTGTGTATGAGGGTGAGAGAGAGTGAAGTTTTTTTGGTGTGTTGGAGAAGAGGGGAAGGCCGAATTTGAGTGAGTGGAAAGGAAGTGTGATGTGAAGTGTGTGAGGGAGAAAGAGTGAGGAAGTGAACATGGGAGAGGGGAGAGAGAGTGAGTGAGCCGTTGGGAGAGGGAAGAGAGGGGAGGAGGCGTGGAGTGGGGAGAGAAGAGAGAGGTTGAGTGTATTGGGAAGGGAAAAATGGGGAAGTGGGTAGTGTGGGGAAGTGGGATGGAGTGTGTGGGGAGTGTGAAATTGTAAGTTCCAAGAAAGGGAGAGAGAGGGGTAGGTCGAATATGGGGGGGAAAAGAGGAGTGTATGTGGCTTGATTTTGGGGTTAGGGGGGAATGGTTAAAAAAAGAAAAAATTATTTTTTATTTTTTTAAAAAAAGGGTGGCCGAATTTTGAGTGAGTGAGGGGGAAAAAAATTAGGGTTTTGGTGGGAATTGGGTTATGGGTTGTGGGTTAGGTTTTTTTTGTTGGGGTTGGGCCATGCGAATTGTCTAGGTTTTTTTTGTTGGGTTGGGTTTTTTGATGGCCCAATCCATGACAGCACCTTATTTTTTTTATAGGACCCCCCTATTTCCCTCTTTGCTTATTTTTGCCTCTTCACTTCTAATAAAAATATTTTCTTGTGTTAAAACTTGTGACATAAAAATAAAATAATTATTTTTATCAAAAGTAAATAAAATTTTCTCGTTTTGGTTAGGACAAAATTAGGGTATTACAGCTGCCCCTCTTTATTTATATTTTGCTAGGAAATCGGAGGGATTCCGAATTTCTCGAGGAAAATAGAAATAAAGATAAAAAAGACGCTAATTTTGCCCAGACTGAGGTATTTTGGTTTTTTTTTTTTGTTTTGAAAAAAATATGAAAACTGGGTTGATTTAGACAGAAAATAAATAGGGAGCACCGGGGCTCTGGGGGATCGCTGGGGATCTGAAGGAGCACTGGGGCTCTGAAGGGACTGCTGGGGATCTGAAGGTCTAGCTCAAAGTCAATGCTTGGCGCATCGACCTGAGTTCGACTGAGGGACCGTCGGGGTCTAAGGGGCATGCCTAAGCCTGAAGGACCAATGGGTCTGAAGGAGCGCTTCTAGCTATGGTACTAGAGATACGGTCTGGGGGTGGCCTTTTTCGAGCGGCCATTAGGGTTAATCAGGTCCGGAACTGATATAACCACGAAGGACGTGCAGTGTTTTTTAGGCGGACACAGCTAGTCTGAAGGGCCTGGGGCCGGATGATCCGTCGGTTGCTCGATTAACGCGACGTGCGATCTGGATTGAAGGACCATTGCTGGTCTGAAGGAGCGCCTGGGCTCTGAAGGACCGTTGGGGGTCTGAAGAATTGGTGCTAACGACACAAAATAAAATTATCTTAACAGACACTTGCAATGAATGATGCATGCGTGCATGTAGTTAAGTAATTGATGACATGATGGACGAAATGTGGAATGATTTTGTTTTTTTTTTTTGGCTTTTGTTCTTGGCCCCTTTTTTTTTCTTTTTTCATTTTCTTTTCTTGCTCTTTTGCTCTTTTTGCTCTTTAGCTTTTTATTGACTTTGCTGGCATCATCAAACTCGCATGACTCTTGACGTGGGATACGAGGGTTGCCTCAAGCAGTGGTGCCAAAGTGCGGGTTATTTAAGATTTGCTGAAGTAATTGTGCATTTGTCCTTTTTGCAACTTTATGAGAGATCATCCTTTTTTGTGATTTTTAGAAATTTCGCAATGACTATAATGCTTGTGATCATGCACATGTTTCGCAATTCAGTATCGTCTACCATGAACATTATTTTTACGATAAGAGGGAAATGAGAGAATAAAGGAAGTGTTTTATATTCAAATGGAAAACAAATGCGCAGAAGGTCGCGCTGGCTGAAAATTACATTGGGAGTTTAAACTACAAAAAGAAAGAGAAGAAAAAGAAAACAAGGAAAGCTGATCCTTTGATTGTTTGAATCTTTGAAGTAATAACGCCGATCGCCCATTAACATAACTTTGAGCATTCATTATCCAACTTTCGGAGGTATTGACTGCCTTTGTAGCTCAAAGTCCAACTTCTGACCCTAATTTTTGCCTGGATTGCTCTTTAGAGTTTTCAGTCCACCGGGTCGCTCTAATTTTTGCCTAGGCCGCCCTTTCGGGTTTTCGACCTAGCGAGCTTATTTTTGCTTGGCTCATCTTTCTCTTTTTTCCATATATTTCTTTAGGCATAGTACTTCTTGACTGCGTCCGAGTTCACTGGGAGTGGGAGGTCTTCACCGTCCATTTTTGTGAGAATCAATGCTCCTCCAGAGAATGCCTTCTTTACCACATAAGGTCCTTCATAGTTAGGGGTCCATTTTCCACGGGAATCCTTTTGGATAGGCAACATCTTCTTGAGTACGAGGTCTCCTTCTTGAAACTGGCGGGGGCGCACTTTTTTATCATAAGCCCTTTTCATTCTTTGTTGGTACAACTGCCCATGATACAAAGCAACTACCCTCTTTTCTTCTATGAGGTTCAACTGATCCAGACGAGCTTGAACCCATTCTGCTTCCTCCAATTTTGTTTCCATTAGCACTCGCAGGGAGGGTATTTCCACCTCGATGGGAAGAACTGCTTCCATCCCATATACTAGTGAGAATGGTGTTGCCCCTGTTGACGTGCGGATAGAGGTCCGATACCCGTGCAAAGCGAAGGGCAACATTTCATGCCAGTCCTTGAAGGTCACTACCATCTTTTGCACGATCTTCTTTATGTTCTTATTTGCTGCCTCAACTGCCCCATTCATCTTTGGACGGTATGGGGAGGAATTATGATGCTGGATTTTGAAGTCGTCACACAACTCTTTCATCATCTTATTGTTCAGGTTTGTCCCATTGTCCGTGATGATCTTATTTGGAAGACCGTAGCGGCAAATTAAATCTCTCTTTATGAACCTGACAACCACTGACTTTGTTACACTGGCGTAAGAAGCGACTTCGACCCATTTGGTGAAATAATCAATAGCGACAAGAATGAAACGATGTCCGTTTGATGCCTTGGGTTCGATGGGACCGATGACATCCATTCCCCACATTGAGAATGGCCATGGTGCTGTTAGGACATTCAGAGAGGCAGGTGGTACATGGATATTGTCGGCATAGATTTGACATTTGTGGCATTTTCTGACGTAGTTGAAGCAGTCAGTCTCCATTGACAACCAGTAGTAGCCAGCCCTTAGGATTTTCCTTGCCATGGTGTGCCCATTAGAATGGGTGCCGAACGAGCCTTCATGGACATCTTTCATAATTCTTTCTGCTTCTTCTTCTGCTACACATCTGAGGAGGACCATATCGTGATTTCTCTTGTAAAGCACTTCCCCATTTAGGAAGAAACCCATTGACAGCCTCCTAAGTGTCCTCTTATCATTCTCGGTGGCACCAGGAGGATATTCTCTGTTTGTGATATAGTGCTTGATATCGTAATACCAAGGTTTACTGTCAGGCTCTTCTTCAATTGCCACACAATGATGTGCCGGTAGGTCTCGGTGTTGGATTCGGATGAATGTCAGACTCTTGTTGTTATTGATATTGAACATTGAGGACAAAGTCGCCAAAGCATCGGCCAACTGATTTTCTTCGCGAGGGAGATGATGGAAAGTGATCTCTTCAAATTGTTCAATCATCTTTTGGATGTGATCATGATAAGGAATTAGTTTGGAATCCCTGGTTTCTCAGTCACCTTTTGTCTGATGGATGACTAAAGCTGAGTCCCCATATACATCGAGTCTTTTGACTTTCCATTCAAGGGCTGCTTTGATGCCTAGGACGCACGCTTCATATTCTGCAATGTTGTTGGTGCAATAGAAACTCAGTCTAGCGGTAAATGGTACGAAGCGGTTATCAGGAGAGATCAGTACAGCTCCGACCCCGTGCCCGTATAAATTAGAAGCGCCGTCGAATAACATTCTCCACCTTTCGTTGTCCGGAGGATTCCCTTCTACGAATAGAGCCATTATATCTTCGTCTGGGAAATCGCACTGCATTGATTGGTAATCTTCGATGGGCTGGTGTGCCAAGTACTCAGCCAATGCACTACCCTTGATTGCTTTTTGGGTGACATATAAAAGGTCGTGTTCAGATAGTAGCATTTGCCAGCGAGCGATCCTCCCTGTGAGTGCGGGTTTTTCAAAAATATACTTGACTGGGTCCATTTTAGATACCAACCAAGTAGTGTGGCTCAGCATATACTGCCTCAAACGACGTGCAGCCCAGGCCAGAGCACAACACGTTCTTTCCAACAATGAGTATCTTGTCTCGCACTCGGTGAATTTCTTGCTTAGATAGTAGATGGCATGTTCCTTCTTTCCGGATTCATCATGTTGCCCCAGTACACAACCCATTGACTTGTCTAGCACTGTTAGATACAGGATGAGAGGTCTGCCCTGCACAGGCGGCATCAGAATCGGTGGATTTTGGAGGTACCTCTTGATCTTTTCAAAGGCTTCTTGGCAATTATTATTCCACTTTGTTTCTTGGTTTTTGCACAAAAGCTTGAAGATAGGCTCGCATGTAGATGTTAGCTGCGATATGAACCTAGAGATGTAGTTCAATCTTCCCAGGAAACCACGAACTTCTTTTTCAGTACTCGGTGCCGGCATTTCTAGTATTGCTCGTACTTTGGCTGGATCTACTTCTATTCTCCTCTGACTGACTATGAAACCCAACAGCTTTCCCGATCTTACACCGAAAGTGCATTTGGCAGGGTTTAATCTGAGTTTGAACTTCTTGAGACGTTCGAAGAGTTTTTGCAGATTGACGATATGCTCTTCTTCAGTCTTGGATTTTGCAATCATGTCATCCACGTAAACCTCTATTTCCTTATGCATCATATCATGGAACAATGCGACCATTGCCCTTTGGTACGTTGCACCAGCATTCTTCAGTCCGAATGGCATTACTTTGTAACAGAAGGTTCCCCAGAGAGTGATGAAGGTGGTTTTCTCCATGTCTTCGGGGGCCATCTTAATTTGGTTGTATCCGGAATATCCATCCATGAAGGAGAACAGAGAGTGTTGTGCTGTGCTATCTACCATGACATCAATGTGAGGCAAAGGGAAGTCATCTTTGGGGCTGGCTCTGTTCAAATCTCGATAATCGACGCACATCCGAACCTTCCCGTCTTTCTTTGGGACCGGTACAATATTGGCTACCCATTGAGGGTATTTTGCTACTGCTAAAAACCCAGCATCGAACTGTTTCTTAACCTCGTCTCGAATTTTCAGTGACATTTCTGGTTTCATCCTTCTTAACTTTTGTTTTACCGGCGGGCATTCTGGTTTTACCGGTAACTTATGCTCGACTATGTTGGGGTCCAGTCCAGGCATGTCTTGGTATGTCCATGCGAAGACGTCAACATAGTCAAACAACAACCTAACCAATTTCTCTCGCTCGCTGTCTTTCAATGTGGTGCCAATGTTAACTTCTTTTTTGTCTTCTTCCGTGCCTAAGTTGATCGTTTCAGTTGATTCCTCGTGGGGTTCGATCATTTTTTCCTCTTGTTCCATCATTCTCATTAACTCTGGAGGGGTTTCCCAATTATCCTCAACATCTTCCTCAGTTTGATTGATGGGGTGATCAAAGTTATAATATGGATTATTGGCGTTGTTATTTTCAAAGACATTTTTTTCGGATCTGCATTAGCGTAAATTAACGGAATAAAAACGAAAGAAAGAAAATAAGAAGCGAATGTAACAAGAAAAGAAAAACGAGAGTTTATTGGGAACTGAAATAACGTTGCATTGATATTAATACTGAAAGGAAAACATGCGTGCCCGAATGAAATATCCTAAGGCCTTGGGCAGAGCCAGAGGATTACATTATAGAAACATTACTTTGAACTAAAAACCACAGGAAAATCAACGATCTCCCAATTCTTGAGCCTTTTGTTTGCAGGACAAGGGCGTACAAGACTGACGACGCCTTCTTCGGTGTTTAGATCGTCCTCAACTGCGGCGATCTGATTGGGGTTCAACATTCCCGCACTCCGAAAGCTTTCCTTGATGTCGCAGATGGTGATCCTCTTCGTATTTGGCACTCTGTCCTCAAGCCTGGCTAACCTCCGCTCCTTCTTTTCCTCTACAATCCTTCTCTTGTCAGTGCGCTTGGGCCGATATCCTATCCCATGTCTATCTTTGTTCTCCTCTGGCTGTATTGGCGTCAGGATCCCCTGTCCGGTTTTTCCCAAGCCTCCTCCAGGCTTGGTAGCCTTTTCCTAACATGAACTTAGCAACCATCACGGCAGTTTTGGATAGCTTGGGTTCTAACATAGCAGATGTATTGGCGATTTCCAATGCTTGGAAGGCAGTCTCGAGAGACTCTTCAGCAGCCTCAATGTAGCGAGTGGGAGCGGACTTATTTATCAGCATTTCTTCCTCACCGAAAACAACCACCAGCTTATTGTTGACTATGAACTTGAGCTTCTGGTGTAAAGAAGAGGGAACTGCCCCTGCCGAGTGGATCCATGGCCTTCCCAAGAGACAACTGTAGGATGGGGCAATGTCCATTATCTGGAAGGTCACCACGAAGTGTTCCGGACCTACTTGCACAGGTAATTCCATTTCTCCGATGACTTCCCTTTTTGATCCGTCAAAGGCCCTGACTAATATGGAGCTTGGTCTCATGTATGAACAGTCCACATCTAATTTCTCCATGGTTGATCTGGGTAATACATTCAAAGATGAACCATTGTCAATGAGTACCCGAGCAAGAGAGTAATCTCCACACTTCACCGATATGTGTAGGGCCTTGTTGTGCCCCCTTCCTTCAGTTGGAATCTCATCATCAGTAAAGGTGAGGTAATTACTTGCAACAAGGTTTCCGACGATCCCATCAAATTGGCCGACCGAGATGTCATGAGCGACATGGGCCTCATTCAATACTTTTGTCAATGCTGCACGATGGGCATCGGAACTGAGCAATAATGACAACAGAGATATCTTTGCGGGAGTTTGGTTTAGTTGATCAACCACCTTATACTCGCTTTGTCTCATAAGCTTCAGAAATTCACTGGCTTCTTGCTCGGATAACGTCTTCTTTCCTGCATTCTTATCGACAGGTTCCTGCTCTATGCTTTTGCCCTTACGGGCTCTTTCCTCCCCTTCTTTTGCTCGGTCCTCACTAGGCCCTCCAGGGGTATAGAAACGTCCACTTCGAGTCATCCCACCGGTCCCTGAGATGTTAATGACATCTGGATTGGTCTGAACCTTCACATCGTAACTCCACGGGACTGCATTGGTGCTTTTAAAGGGAAAAGGGACTGGTACTTGAATAGTGATCGGTTTAGGCACAGCGGTGGTTAGCTTTGTGTCCTTTTTGTAATGGATTTCCAGTGGTTTCCGAATACTCTTGCTCTGGTCAATGCTTGACTGGAGAGTTGACACGCCTTCCTCTTTCTTTTGAAGACCTATTTGTATCATGTGTCGGTCTAATAAGTCTTGCAGGATTGGTTTGAATGCTTCACAGGCCCCGACACAAAGGGGATCAGCACACGAGCCCTTTCTGGTACATCCCTTCATAATGATTCCGAAGTGACACAAATTAGCATGGATGAGGTCCAGGGGTGTGATAATGTCCTCCACCTTTCTGACCAATAATTGCTCCTCAACATTCTCAATGGCATTGACGGAGGGTTTCCCGTGCCCCGGCAGAGGGTTAGTGGCAACATTCGGACCATCTTCTGCGAAGCTTAACCATTTAGATTCAATTAAGTCTTGTACTACATATTTCAATGCCTTGCAATTTTCTGTTGAATGGCCAACTGCCCCAGCGTGGAATCCACAGCTGGCCTCTGGGTCATAGCTCCTAGGGAAAGGAGGTTGAAGGGGTCTCATTGGACGGGGAGTGATCAAGTTGTGACTGATGAGGTGATTGAATAGGTCTGTGTATGACATGGGTATTGGGTCGAAATTGGCGGGCTTTCTTTCTTGGTAATTTTGTGGTCTATAGCCTGCGTTGACTTGGTGAGGTGGGGCTTGTGGTGTTTGAGTAGGTATTTGTAAAGTCTGTCGGGGGTTGTTGTAGGGAGGTTTTCCGGATCCAGAGATGGCATTGGTTTCTCCGTCTTTCTTTTTAGGGAAACCTGGGAAGGGCCTTTTCTGATTGCTAGTTCCAGCGGAGCTATATGCAATCTTCCCGTTTCTCCATCCATTCTCTAATCTTTCTCCGATGACGATCATATCTGAAAAGTTCGAAGACACACTCCCAATCAACCTGTCGTAGAAAGGTGTTTGAAGAGTATCCATGAACATTGATACCATCTCTTTTTCTAACAAAGGTGGTACCACCTGTGCAGCCAAACCTCTCCAGCGTTGGGCATATTCTTTGAAGGACTCATTGTCTCTCTTCGTCATGCTCTGCAGCTGTGTTCTATCGGGAGCCATGTCAATGTTATATTTGTATTGCCTTAAAAATGCATCGGCTAGGTCTTTCCAGCATCTGATATGGGCACGTTCTAATTGCATGTACCAGCTCGAAGCTGCCCCAGACAGACTATCTTGGAAGTAGTGGATGAGCAATTTGTCGTCGTGAGCAAACGCCGCCATTCTCCTGCAGTACATGGTTAAGTGGCTTACAGGGAAAGTCGACCCTCTGTACTTGTCGAAGTCTGGCACCTTAAATTTTGGAGGGATGACCACGTTAGGGACGAGGCACAAGTCATAAGCATCTCTCGCACCAACATTGGATCCCTCAACTGCTCTCAACCTTTCCTCAAGCATTTGTAGTTTGTCTTGGGCTTGAGGGTTCTCCATAGAGTGATTGTGAGGGAGTCCACTCATACCATAGTAAGGATGGATCATCGGAACTATGGCTGGGTTCACATTTGGGGTATGTGAATGAGTGGGATTCCTGAGGTTGGAACCTTGAGCTTGAGCGTCAACTATCGGCGGTGGAGGGCAGCCAAGTGGGAGTCTTTGTGGTATGACGACGGGGGTCGGGTCTTGAACTTGTGGTGCCCCCGGATTACCATTGTGACCCGTTGGTGTAAGCTATTGTTGGCCCGCGACTCCTGAGGGACCGTCTTCTGGACTAGCATTGACTGTCGGAGGTGTGTAACCTTGTGGAAGTCCGTAAGGAGGCCATATGTAACCCTGGTCATTAGTCCCAGTGGGGGGCACTGTATGCGGGATCCCGAGTCCATTGGGAGGAGGAGGGTTGGTAACTTGATTCTCCATATTCCCAGCGGAGACATCTTCACTTGTGTCTTTGTCCCTCAAAGTTTGTAAGACCTTTAAGATTTCAGCCATCTGTTCTTTCATCCCATCTATTTCTGCCCTAAGCTCTTGATTGCCTAGGTCTTGGGGTGGATTGCCTTGATCCGGGATATCTTGAGGCGGATTGTCCTGATTTTCTTCCATGTTTCTGGCCTGAGAACGAGTCCAATAGCGATGTTGACGCACCAGCTTGTCTTTTACTCTCTGTTGGTGGGACACATGTTATGAGTATATGTATGAGTATATGAATGGATGAAAATGCGAATGATGCATGTGTGCATGAGTCTTATTGTTTTAGGTCGGGAATTGCAAGCGCGTCCTGATTTGTCATAAGTACACAGATTAAAGTTCCACAATATTTTCAAGATAAAGGATCAGCATGTGAGACAAACAAATTTCATTGATGGAGGAAAGTACAACATTTTGGAAATAAAACTTCGAAAAGAAAAGTACAATGTTCTTTAAATACATATGGCTTTCATTTTTCCACTCCTCCCTCTTTTTCTACTAGTAGCGCTGCCAGCCTTCTCCCGGAGTTCGGCAATCAGAACCTCGCAAAACTCCATGAATTTGGAAACTTGGACCGGGGTGTTAAACGGGTGCATTGCCGCGTTAGCCTCCTTTAGACGTTTGGGGATTCCTACGATAGCTCGATCAGCCAGCCATGCCAACTTTGAGAATCTGTCTTTCCAGTATAAGCTTTCATTCTTCAACTCTATGAAGACTTCATGGTTTTCTATCTTGCTGACCAACTCCACGAAGCGGTTCTCCCAATAGATGCTTTCTGTCTTCAGCTGGTGGTAGACCTCCTCTTGATATCTGATATGGTCGTTCAGCTCGTCAGATTTTTCATGCTCCCTTCTTAAGGCTTGCTGGTATTCTCGGAGTATCTCTTCAATGGTATCCTTATCCTGCTTGATACTTTTCACTTGCTCTTCAAACTCGGCTGCCATCATCCGGGACTCTCTCTTTGATACCATTAGCAGGCTCTGTGCGGTCTTTTCAGCCATCATTGATTCTTCCCATAACTTTTTCCATTTGTATGTATCATCGATGGCTTGGTCCATTTTCAGGTTGCAACGTTTTATTTCCTCTTTCGCTCCTCTTAGGTACCTTTGAACCTCTAGTTTGTCCTTTTGTTCAATCTTGAGCTGCTTGCGGCTGTCTTCCATGGCCACTGACTTACTTGTGTTCTCCTCCTTCAACTTCTGGTTTTTTAGGAGCACTTTCTCTAACTCTGCCTGCAAGCCCTTCTTTTCTTCCTCGGCTTTTGACAATGCCATTTTAAGCTTATCTAAATCTTCAACAGTGGGAAGGGTAGGTTCAGGTATTTCTTCCTCAACCCATAGTGCACTTTGGTAAGGCAATTGGGTGTCTTGGATCCTCTTTTGGAGCCATTGGCGAAAGGTGGTTCCCTTATCGCCACTCTTCTTAGTAAGCTCTTGTCCCTTGCGGACGACCATATTCCATGCTTGAGAAATCTTCCGGAGCATGTCAACCTTTTTTGGGCTTCCTTCATGGAGGTAAAAAGGGATTAACATGTCTTCGGTGGGCGGATTTCGCATGGGGTACCCCAACTGTCTTAGAGTTAGAGAAGGATTGTAATTTATGCATCCTCTTGTCCCCATGAGCGGGACGTTTTGAAAGCTTCCACATTGAAAAACTACTGTGGGCCTCTCTTTCCACCATGATGGGTGCCAACGAACCTTATATTCATGAAGGCCCCCCAGCACTTGCAACCATTCACCAGTGTTCATTGTCTTCACATCACACCCTCTGGCGTCTTCAATTGGGCCTTCTACTCTGACTTTGTTGACGAAAGCATGGGTGAGAAGCCAAACATACAAGGCGTGCAGGCAGCAAGATATCCTTTTTCCCCTTAGCTCACTATAATGAGTGAAAGTACAGTAAGTGTCTGCAAGCATGGCTGGAATCGGATCCTTGAAGGATAAGAAGACGCCAATAGCTGTTGTGTCCACATATCTTTCAAGGCGTGGAAATAGGACAATGCCAAAGATAGTCAAAGCTAACACCTGCTTAAAAGGACCCCAATTTCTAGTGTCGGCGAAGAATTTCATTTGGCCTTCCAGATACTCTTGTGGGAATCCTGCAATGCCATTTCGATTTTTCTTCCGGAGCTTCAAGTTCTCTTTGCTGGTTTGTAATATTGGGGCGAGCTTCTCATCTGTGTAGTATTGTCCCTGATACTGGTAGGGTCCCTTGTTTTGTTGAGGAAAGCCGAAGATCTGTGTATATTCTTCCAGGGTAGGTGCCATCTGGAAATTTTTGAAGGTGAAGCATCTTAATGAAGAGTCGTAGAACTGGCTCAAAGCGGCAATGGCATCCGTTTGCACGACCAATTGTAGTAACATAATAATCTTCCCATACACTCTATCAAAAGACCTGCGCTCGATGGGCGGCAATCGACCAGCACATTCCCTTAGACTTGTCAGATTAGGCTGCTTCACTATAGGGTAGTTCAGAGTTTGGATTGCTTCACAGTTTGATCCCATATTGCCTTGCTTATGACAAAACTTTCGAACCTCTTACAATTCCCGGCAAACCTAAATGAGATGAATAGCATGCAATGTGAGGATTTTTTGTATTTTTTGTGAAATAATGATGATGTATGATGAATTAAAGAAAGACGTTACATGCGTTAATAAAAGCATATTTTGGTGATTCGAATTTTGAGGAACATTAACCATGTCACATAAAATATACGTAAAGGAAAAAAAGAGTAAATGGTTTTCATTATTTGATTTTTTTTTTTTTGAAAAAAAGTCTTTGTGATGATGCAACGGGTAGGTGAATTGCCCTTGTGTCCTAAACAGGTTAGGTCTTATATATAGGTTACGGTCTAGGGCTACTTGCGTGATCAATCTCTCAGGTGGCTCTAATCACTTCCTCACAAGGGTCTCCAGAGCTGAAATCTCTTTCGTGATATGACCCACAACGATAGCGAGCTACCTGGTGTGGGATATCACGAAAGAGCGTACTCTGGCTGAGGCTTTCGTGAGAGTCAGACAGATAAAATCCAGAATGACTGACACTAATCGCCTCCACTCGTCCTAGGTTTTTTTGTTCAGACCCGGGTATAGGGCCCCGCTCAAGAGTGTGTGCAATAAACAAGTGTAATTGGTGCGGGTGATATAAGCAACCTAAACTACCCGTGCTGCAAAAGGAATACAGATAATAGTGCAAAGGTTTTCTACCCTAAGGTTCAATAGAGCAAATAAATAGATAAATAAAATAGACATGCGAGTAGAAGGGCTAAGGGTAAATAAAGTACTAAACTAACAAATATCTACACATTTAACTAAATTAGGCTTGACCCTCTTAAATAGTCCCCAGTGGAGTCGCCAGCTGTAGCGACCGAAGAATCCGGAGGAGGGATCCTTCGTTGCTTTTGAACAATGGAGCCGCCATCAATATTTATTATTAGGAAAACATTGAAAAAACCTTTGTTTTTGGGTTCGGGGGTCGATTAAGTGCGGGAGAAGGTATTAGCACCCCACAACATCCTAAAAAAGGTTACCTTTTAATTTAATGTGTAGAAAAATTAGTTTAAAGAAAACATTTTTACTTACCCTTTTTGTTATTTGCAAAAAAAAAAAAACGGAAAGGAAGACTTAATAAAAATTTTAGTTTTTTGCGCTCGACGGGAGTGGGCCCCCGCTCCTACGTATCTTCGGGTGCGATGGAGAAATCAAAGCTACGTAGTTCTTGGGTAGAAAATATTTGTGTGTTGGTGTTTTTTAATTATTGAAAACTTTGCGAAAACGGGAGGCCGTTCACGGTGACCAAACAGATAAATCCAGAGTAGTCGCCACTAACGACTTTATTCAAAAAAGAAAGTATTCACAGCGTCAAACGAGCTAAGCCCAGAGTGACTGTTGTAAATACCCGGATTGTGATTGAGCGTTTGTTCATTTGAAAACGTGCTTACCGGGAAGCGTGATAAAAAGGAGTCGAAATTATGTTTGTACTTTATTAACTAAAAAAGAAGTTTAGGCGGATGTTTGCGATGATCAAACGAGTAACCTCAGAGTGATCACCGCTACTAATCCGCTGTGAAAAAAGGAAGGTTAGTCCTAACGGTCAAACAAGCAAGGCTCAGAGTGACCACTAGTAACAACCTATTTTTTTACGCGAATTCGATTATTCGAAAAAAAGAAAAAAAAACGGTTTGGAAGCATCACGTTGTGAATAAAAGCGGAATAGATGATAAAAGGGGGGGGGGTGCAATTAATAAAGGAGTTGTATTAAAAAGGGAGGTGTGAATAGCGTTTTGACGCTAGAAACGGCCGTTGAGGGTGCGAGTAGCGTTTTGACGCTAAAAAACGGTTGATTGATTTCTTTTTTACTATTCTACTTTAGAACACGTGATTCTTGAAGCGCTTTTTTTTTCTTAAAAACAGAACCTAGACTAAACAAGCCTGGTGTTTGGAAAACGGATTATGGAGAAAAATTCTTTTGTTTTTTGTTGTCATAGTTATTATTTAATAAAAGGGTGCCTTTTTACTTTTTTTGAAAAAAAAGATTTTTGTTATTGTATATTTTTTTTTAGAAAAGGGTAGTGACATTAGTAACCATTTCCTTCAAGAAAATATTTTTTATTTATTTTTTTTTTTAAAAAAGGTTTATTTTTTTTAAATCCGAAAATTAATAACCAAATAAGGAACACATTTTTTTTATCACTTTTTTAGGTTTATTTTAATCCGAAAATTAGTAACCATTTTTTAAAAAAACAACATTTTTTTTATCACTTTTATTTAATCCGAAAATTATAATGATATAACAAACAACAAAATAAATAACAAATAGCAAAAATATAATATAAAAACAGCCTCTAACTAAATAATAAAAAAACAGCAATAATATTTAATAAAAAAAACAGCCGCTACACTAAATAATAAAAACAGCATAATATTTAAAACAGTAACTAAACTAAATAATAAGAACAACTAAACATTTTTTTTTTAAAAAAAAACAACAGTAACTAATATATTTTAAAAATGTGACAACTAATATATTTTTTTTGGAACAGCAACTAAAAAGAACTAAAAAAAAAACGGCAAAATGTGACAACAATAATTAAAATAAAATGGCAATGATAATATGAACAAAATTACAATAACTAAAAAAAATTACAAAAAGCAACAATACTACGAATTATTACATTTTGTACCTTGAACAAATCCAGAAATTGTTGTGGAACAAGCTTTCTTCTTCGGATCTCTCAATACAACAAAATTTTAAACTAAAAAAAAATCTTGGAAGGAAGAAAAGAAGGGGAAGAAAATTTTTCTAAAAGATACCCTAAAAAATTTCTTTCTCTCTTTGAAAACCCTAGTTTTTTTTTCAGAAGATTTTTCCCCTTTTTTTTTCTAAGAAAAAAATCGTCCCCTTTCCTCTAAGTGGGGAACCCTATTTATACAAAAGAACAAAACCCAAGCTTCTTCCATCTTCTGCTCCACTTCAACCACTCTTGGATAGTGATGATGATCTTTTTTGATATGATGGAGGTTTGGTGAAGGGGTATGGGTGTAGCAGAGGGAAAAAAGGATTGTTTCTGTGAGAGGAGGGGGTAAAACCGTGGGTGAGATAAAGATGACGTGAGAGAAAAAAAAAGTTAATATTTAGGGTTTAAGTGAGGTGTGTGCGTGGAGATTGGAGAAAGGAAGTAAAAAAATGGAGTTGGTGATGTGTTGGAGCCGTGGGGGATGGGGAGTGGTGAAGAGGAGAAGAAAAAATGATGGAAAGGAGAGGGGTATGCGTGTATGTGTGTATGAGGGTGAGAGAGAGTGAAGTTTTTTTGGTGTGTTGGAGAAGAGGGGAAGGCCGAATTTGAGTGAGTGGAAAGGAAGTGTGATGTGAAGTGTGTGAGGGAGAAAGAGTGAGGAAGTGAACATGGGAGAGGGGAGAGAGAGTGAGTGAGCCGTTGGGAGAGGGAAGAGAGGGGAGGAGGCGTGGAGTGGGGAGAGAAGAGAGAGGTTGAGTGTATTGGGAAGGGAAAAATGGGGAAGTGGGAAGTGTGGGGAAGTGGGATGGAGTGTGTGGGGAGTGTGAAATTGTAAGTTCCAAGAAAGGGAGAGAGAGGGGTAGGTCGAATATGGGGGGGGGAAAAGAGGAGTGTATGTGGCTTGATTTTGGGGTTAGGGGGGAATGGTTAAAAAAAGAAAAAATTATTTTTTATTTTTTTAAAAAAAGGGTGGCCGAATTTTGAGTGAGTGAGGGGGAAAAAAATTAGGGTTTTGGTGGGAATTGGGTTATGGGTTGTGGGTTGTGGGTTAGGTTTTTTTTGTTGGGGTTGGGCCATGCGAATTGGCTAGGTTTTTTTTGTTGGGTTGGGTTTTTTGATGGCCCAATCCATGACAGCACCTTATTTTTTTTATAGGACCCCCCTATTTCCCTCTTTGCTTATTTTTGCCTCTTCACTTCTAATAAAAATATTTTCTTGTGTTAAAACTTGTGACATAAAAATAAAATAATTATTTTTATCAAAAGTAAATAAAATTTTCTCATTTTGGTTAGGACAAAATTAGGGTATTACACTTATCTTTCTTGCCTTTGGACCAACAATCACTCACATAGTGGCCATATTTTTCACAATTCCAACACTGTATGTGCTTCTTGTCAGCAGGTTCCTTCTTAGCTTTGGAGCCGCTGGATCCTCCTGCCTTAGTAGAATCTGAACCATTCCATTTGCCTTTGCTAGGATTCCAGTTTCCCTTCTTCTTCCCTTTGGACCAATTTGACTTGGAGGTCTTTCCTTGGAAGGCTGTCTCCTTCTCTTTCACTTGTCCCTCCATCTCATCAAGATTGATTTCCTTGGCCTCTAGTGTACTTTGCAACTGCTCAACTGTCATTGTTGATAGGTCCTTAGTGTCTTGAATTGAATTAACCACAAATCCAAATCTTGGTGATCGGGATCTAACAATCTTCTCACAAATTTGCTGATTTGTGAGTTGTTCCCCATTCAATGCCATTGCATTAGTGATGGCCCTTAACCTAGCCACATAATCTGTAATCCTTTCTTTGTCTTGCATCTTTGTGCCTTCATACTTCATCCTTAATGCATTTAACTTGACTTTCTTAACTTGTGCATCTCCCACAAAGCTAATTTTCAGAATGTCCCAAGCTTCCTTTGAAGTTCTTGCATTCCTTATCTTGCCAAAGTTAGGTTCATCACAACCTTGATGAATCAAGTATTTCCCTTTACAATCCTTTTTTCTGTTTTATGCATAGGTGGCTCTTTCAGCCACTGTAGGCTCTTCAGGTAGATCATCATACCCTTCTGTGACAATATCAAGTAGATCTTGGAAGCCAAAAATTGCTTCCATCTCAATACACCATCTGTCATAGTTCTCGTTTGTAAGTTTTGGTATGTTTGTAGGTAGACTAGCTGCTGGCATTCTTGGCTCTTGAAAGAACAGTCTTTCTTACTGTTTTCCTCACTGTAGTCTGTCACACTGACTAAACCTAACACAGAACACACACTGCACAACTTACTGCTGAATTCTTTCTGAATTCTTTCTGAATCTTGACTCCAAAGAATCGTAGCTGAAGCGCTTTGATACCAATTTGTTGGTGTATTTGCTGATTTCCCTGGTGTTAACAATAGAAAGATAGGCCCAGTATTTAAAACTAACACTGACCCAATTGCTTGTTTCTGTCACAGGTACTGTGCACTTGAAGAAGTTGGGCCTTTGACCCGGTCCAGCACTCTAACACAGAAGGGGTTAATCACAATGCAACCCTAAGTCACATTTTCACTCTGATTTTTCTTTCTCTCTCTTTTACTTTCTCTCACGCTTTCTCTCTGGGTTTTTTCTTTAAGAAGCTACGAACCCTAACCTTTGCTATTTTTGATTTCTGCTTCGTTTTCTTCTTCTAAACTGAACCTAATCTCTGTTCTTCTTATTTGCAGGTTTACTTGCTTCAACAAGCCAGCAAACACATGTGTTCAGAAGCGGAGATTCAAGGCACTTAGTGTTCGTATGGGAACCAAGATTGAGAAGAGGAAGGTTGTTGCTGGGTTACGAGGGCGAAGGAGAGAGGAGGTGATTTCGCAAAGTGATTACTCAAATCTACTTCTTACAGAGAAGAACTCAATGTAAAAGAAAAACTCTTATTCTTGTATATTCATTCTGATCTGTATGTGTATATATACATTTTGTAGTAACTAAGTTTCAGGTGTGTTATTAACAGCCTAATAACAACCTTTTGATTCTGTTATGCTTGCTTTAAACAGAAAACTGCTTATCTTGTTTTACAAAGCTAGGGTTTTGTTCAAACTAATTTTTTACAGCAAGTAAACTATTTTTTACAAACTGTTTTAGGAACAGAATTATAAAATCAACAGATTAAGCCAACTCTTTAACTTAATTTAAAGTTTTAGATTTATAATTTTGTCTTTATTTCTTTGTAAGTTTTTTCCTTTGAAAAAATTATCATTTGCCGTTCAAAATGTAGGCATGATAGAAGTAAGGTATATTTGGATTGGTTTATATGGGCTTATTAATTTATTTATTTATTGACATTAACCGCTTATCAAGTTATTTAGAGAGCTTATAATCCTTAACATATTTGTGACTGTCATAGGCGCAATATGAGTCATATGAGCCTAAGTTATCTAGAAGTAGTATGGACTCCATTCCATGAGGGGGGAGGTTCAAGTGTGAAGAACATGAGGCGTGAGCTCCCTTATTGGCCATGAAGTCGGCACACTTGTTTTGTTCTTGCAAGATGTGAACCATCTTGACATTCGCATATTTATCCATAGCCTCATATATATATATATATATATATATATATATAAAATTTTTATGAACTCTGATATTTTCGTATTATTTTGCCGGGTAGAAATGGGTGTTGGGGATAAAACGTGAAAGGGACAAGAAAAGGAAATGGCGGCGCTAAGGGGACAAAAGGAATAAGTAGGGCAATATAAAATTAGGTAAAAGCTGCACTGAATTTCATAAAGATAGGATTTATTTACATGCTACTGACATCAGTATATATATACAATGAAACAGGCCCAGGCCCATAATTTCGACTAACCTATTCTACTGGCCCAATTCGACTAGGTTTCTAACTACACCTACTATAATTACAAGCAATAGAATTACTAGGCATATCTCAATATTCCCTCCTAATTCACATTGCTGAGCGATATCATTCCAAGCATTGTTCTCAGTTCTTCGAATCTTCCCTTTTGCAATGGCTTGGTCATTGCATCAGCTACTTGAAGTTCCGAACAGCAATATTCCAGATTCAGCTTCTCATTGTTTACTTGATCACGCAGGAAGTGATATCTGGTCTCTATATGCTTCGACCTTCCATGTGCGACAGGGTTCCTTGCGAGATCTATCGCAGACTTGTTGTCAATCAACAATTTCATTGCTTCGACCCTGTGCACTCCAATTTCGACCAGTAGCATGCTCAGCCATGATGCTTGACATGCTGCAAAGGAAGCAGCTACATACTCTGCTTCACAGGAGGACAACGCAACAATACTTTGCTTCTTCGAGCACCAAGAGATGGGTGTCGAACCATACATAAAGACATACCCACTTGTGCTTTTTCGATCACTCCTGTCTCCACTCCAGTCGGAGTCAGTGTAGCCAAACACTTCATTACCATTCTTCGACACACTCTTGCTAGGGAACAGAATACCATAACTTTGTGTTCCCTTTACATACCTTAGTACTCTTTTTGCAGCTATCATATGAGAGCTTTTCGGCTTCTCCATGAATCTGCTGATCATTCCGACACTAAACATAATGTCAGGTCGAGTGTTGCACAAGTACCTCAGGGAGCCCACAATCTGTTTGAACAAGGTGGCATCTACTTCAATCCCTTCGTCGTCTTTCGACAGCTTGCTGCTAGTGTCTGATGGTGTCGAAACTTCCTTGCAGTTGCTCATGTCGAATCTTTTCAGGATATCAGCTGCATACTTCGACTGGTGCAGGAGTATACCCTTACTTGTCTTGGTAAACTCCATCCCCAAGAAATATGATAGATGTCCCAGATCACTCATTTCAAATTCTGACATCATCACTTTCTTGAAGGCTTCGACTTCGACTTCATTGCTGCCAGTTACAAGTAGATCATCTACGTACAGGCACAACAACAACTGAGTCGAAGTTCCATTCTTCTTCACATACACTCCATGTTCATTAGTGCATCTAATAAACTTCTGAGCCAAGAGAAATCCATCAATTCTCTTGTTCCACGCTCTTGGAGCTTGCTTGAGCCCATACAGGGCCTTCTCCAGCTTATAGACTTTGTCTTCTTTACCCTTCGACTCAAAACCAGGTGGTTGACAAACATAGACTTCCTCCTCCAGAGGTCCATTCAGAAATGCTGACTTTACATCCAGTTGATGCAGGGGCCAGCCTCTATGACTTGCAAATGCTACTACCAATCTTATGGTTTCGATCCTGGCTACTGGGGCAAAGACCTCATTGAAATCCAAACCAGGTTTCTGCAGGAACCCTTTGGCTACTGGCCTGGCCTTGTGCTTGGCCACTTCTCCATTTGGCTTGATCTTGGTCTTGAAGACCCACTTCACCCCTATGGCTTTCTTTTCTTTTGGAAGTTCGACTAGCTTCCAAGTATCATTCTTTTCGATTGACTTCAACTCGTCAACCATTGCTTCCTTCCACTGCTTGTGACTAAGAGCTTGCTCCAGGCTCACTGGTTCTGCTTCTGCCATTAGTGCAAAGTGTGTCAGGTCTCCCTCTGCTGTAATAGCAGAATCTGGGTAAGTGTCGAATCCTTCTAGTCTTACTGATCTCTGCCTTTCCCTTTGCGACCTTCTTAAAGGTTCGACAGCAATGGGTTCTTCTGGCTCTTCAGTTTCGACCTCTTCATTCTGATTATCTCGATCAGAGACTTCGTCGAAGTCCATCATTGTAGTTTTCTCACAACCTTCTTCCCAGTTCCAATGTTTCGACTCATCTACTATGACATCTCTGCTTTTCACTATTTTCTTCTGCACAGGATCATACAGTTTGTATGCTCCTGTCGAATGATAGCCAACAAGGATCATTTGTTGTGCTCTATCATCCAGCTTGCTTCTTAGTTGCTCAGGGACATGTCTATAGCATACTGAGCCAATTATTCTGAGATGCTTGACACTTGGCTTTCTTCCTAGCCAAGCTTCTTCAGGTGTCTTTCCAGTCAATCTCTTTGTGGGACATTTGTTCAGAATGTACACTGCTGTGGCTACAAGTTCTCCCCATAAACTATGAGGTAGCTTCTTCTCCTTCAACATACTTCTTACCATGTTGAGGATGGTCCTGTTTTTCCTCTCAGCAGTACCATTATGCTGAGGCGTGTAAGGTGCAGTGACTTCATGCACAATTCCTTCTTTCTCACAGAATTCGACAAATCCATGAGAATTGTACTCACCACCTCCATCACTTCTAAGGGTTTTGATTTTACACTCACTCTGCTTTTCAATCATTACCTTAAACTTCTTGAATATTTCCAATACTTCACTCTTCCTTTTGATCAAATACACCCAGGACATTCTAGTGTATTCGTCAATGAAGGTGACAAAGTACTTATTCCCTCCTAAGGAACATACTTCGAAAGGACCACAGACATCAGAAAATATCACCTCTAGCTTCTTCTCTGCTCTGCTAGGTACTTCTGATTTAAACGAGTTTCTTGGTTGCTTCGACTTGCAACAACTCTCGCAAACTTCGACAGGTACTTTTACTGCAGGCAACCCATGAACCATCTTCTTTTCATGTAGTTGACTCAAGCTCTTGAAGTTGAGGTGGCCATATCTTCTGTGCCACTTCCAGTGCTCCTCTTCGACAGTACTCTTGAGGCAATGTTCTTCGACTACTTGCAATTTGACCTTGAAGGTTCTGTTACTCTGCATTAACACCTTCAGAATCAACTTCTTGGTCGAATCAAACAGACTGAGACTGTTATCACCCATTTCGACGGTGAAGTTTTTCTCAATCATCTGCCCAATACTTAGCAGATTGCTCCTCATATCTGGTACATAAAATACCCCTTGGATGTAGCACCACTTACCATCTTTCGACAGGAACTTTATGGTGCCTACTCCTTCAGCAGTAACTTTACTGTTATCTGCAAACCTTATCTTCTTGCTTATCTGCTCCAGTTCGACAAACCACTCCTTGTGACAACACATGTGATTTGAACATCCTGTGTCGAGATACCATTCGACAGACTTCTCTTCAGTCGAATTTGTATCAGCCTTCAACAACAGTAATTCTGGGTCTGTAGCTGTCATGAATGACAATTCGTCATCATCATTGCTGGCAATGTTGGAGGCATTACCAGTGTTTCCACTGCCCTGCCACACACACATCGCACAAGTATTTTGAGCATCACAAGTGAATCCACTTATACAAGTGTTCCCACCATTTTGCTCGCTACTTTCAGCAATTCCTTCGTAGAGTCGAATCTCATCTTCGACAGCCATCAACATTAACTCCTCTGAGTCAGAGTCTGAGTCATCATCATTAGCAAACTTGGCTTCTGCATCTTTATCCCTAGGAACTTTCTTGTTTTTACACTTGTTCCTATAATGCCCAAATTGCTGACAGTTATAACACTGAACTTTCGACAGGTCTCCCTTCTTCTTGTCGAAAGATCCTTGTTCTTTCTTCTTACTGCTTGATCCCTTTTCTCTACCCTTCTCCTTGTTGCCTGCCTTCCAATTTCTCTTAGAGGAGTATGAAAGCAAGGCTTGTTCAGTTTCTTTCTCTGAACTTCTCTGCCTTATTCTCAATTCATGCGCCTCTAAGGAACCCTGAAGTTCATCTAACTTCAATGTATCTAGGTCCTTGGATTCTTCAATAGCAGTAACAACGTAGTCGAATTCCAGGGTTAAGGATCTGAGCACCTTTTCGACTTTATTTACTTCAGTCACAGTTTCACCATTACCTTTCATTTGATTAGTTAATGCTACTAACCTCGTAATGAAATCTCCAATCGATTCTCCATCTGTCATCTTCAAGCCCTCGTACTGCTTCCTGAGCGACTGTAGACGTATCTTCTTCAGCCTATCTGCTCCTCCATACGAGTTCTTTAGGATGTCCCAAGCTGCCTTTGCTGAATCACAGTCGATGATCAGGTTCAGGATGTTGGAATCAACGCATTGGTGAATCAAAAACAACCCTTTTCCATCTTTCTTCCTCAGCGAATGGTGGTTGTTCCTCACCGCTTCAGTGGCGTTTGCTGCCAAGGGTGGAACACCATCATTCACGACCTCAAGAACATCTTGATATCGAAACAACACCTTCATCTGCGCACACCAACGTTCATAATCCTTTCCGTCGAAGATTGGGAGGTTCCCCGGAATACCTCCACCAGAGTTGTCTCGCGCTGCCATGAATCTTGATAGATTTTGTAAGGATCTAACAAGCTCTTGATACCAGTTTGTTGGGGATAAAACGTGAAAGGGACAAGAAAAGGAAGTGGCGGCGCTAAGGGGACAAAAGGAATAAGTAGGGCAATATAAAATTAGGTAAAAGCTGCACTGAATTTCATAAAGATAGGATTTATTTACATGCTACTGACATCAGTATATATATACAATGAAACAGGCCCAGGCCCATAATTTCGACTAACCTATTCTACTGGCCCAATTCGACTAGGTTTCTAACTACACCTACTATAATTACAAGCAATAGAATTACTAGGCATATCTCAATAATGGGGATATATATATATATATATATATATATATATATACCAAAAGCGATGCATAATAATGAAGATCTTGAATGTCTCAAATTGGAAAATGAATCGCAGCTTCCAAACAAACACTTTCTTAGATAAGGTCTTTATATCTTAAATCATTTCATAGCATAATTGTAACCCAAGGTGGATGGCGCGTAATTCTGCTATGAGTGCATCCCCATCATTCTCAAAATGGGTAAGCATCTTATCCACTAACGCGTGTGACTGCGAACAACCCCACTAGCCCCCAAGCGAGAGGTATCCTCATTAAAACGACCATCAACGTTAAGTTTAATGGCGCCTGATGGAGGTAGTTTCCAGCGAGCTAAAAGGCGAGCTAGAATGAGGTCAACGTCCTTGCTTGGACAATGAATAAGGCACTCATTGTAAAGTGTTAAAGCAGAGAGAAAGTGAAACTGACACTCCCCCCTCAAGCTGAAGGTTGGGAAGCTGCACAATCTTGAGCTTGCTCTTGAGTTCCAGAAACTGAGGTGCTGCTAGAGACTTAGTGAGGATGTCTGCAAGCTGATTGCTGGCAGGAACATGCAGGACTTTCAGAGTTTTTGCTAGAACTCTTTCACGGACAAAGTGAATGTCTAACTCCAAATGCTTGGTTCTTGAGTGCAAAACTGGGTTGTGTGCAATAGCAACAGCACTTTGATTGTCACATAGGAGGACTGGAATCTGATGTGGCACTTTGAGCTCACGAAGAATGGATTGAATCCAAGATAATTCAGCTGTGGAGTTTGCTAACCCTCTATATTCTGCCTCTGCACTTGACCGTGCCACAAGAGTTTGCTTTTTGGAGCTCCAAGAGATCAGATTAGGTCCTAGAAATATGCAGGAACCAGAAGTAGATCGTCTGTCATCAGGGTCACTGCCCCAGTCAGAGTCACTGTATGCCCTGAGGCTGAGAGGACAGGCACCAGCAGATGGTTGTAACAGCAGACCATGATCAGAAGTGCTGCTGAGATATCTGAGGATGCGTTTGACAGCCCTCCAATGTGATTCAAGAGGTTCTGCTAAGAACTGACACACCTTGTTCACATAGTATGCTATTTCAGGTCTTGTTAGAGTAATGTATTGTAGAGCTCCTACTAGGGACCTGTACAGATGTGGCTGGGTCACTTTGTCTGCACCAAATTTGCTTAACTTGGTGGTGGAGGCCATTGGAGTACTGATGCCATTACAGTCCAGCATAGAGGCCTTGTGCAGTAGATCCCTCACATACTTGGCTTGAGTCAGTATCATAGAACCATCTGGTTGATACTTAACTTCAATTCCTAGGAAGTAGTCAGGCTTGCCCAATTGCTTAAGAGCAAATGTTGCATTCAATTTGCGAATTAAGTCATGGATCAGAGAAGTAGCAGAACCTGTGATGAGGATGTCATCCACATAAACCAATGGAAACAGTTGTACACCTAATGAGGAGTAAATGAACAGAGAAGGGTCACACTTGCTGGAGGTGAACCCGAATTGCTGGAGAGCTTGTTTGAGTCTTTCATGCCAGGCTCTGGGGGCCTGTTTAAGTCCATATAGGGACTTGTGAAGCTTGCATACTTGAGTTTTGTCACTTGTGGTGAACCCTGGGGCTGTACCATATAGATTTCTTCATCAAGATTGCCATTGATGAAGGCATTGTTGATGTCTATCTGCTGTATGTCCCACTTGTTAGAGACTGCCAGAGACAATAAGATTCTGATGGTTGTGGGCTTGATGACTGGAGAGTAGGTTTCTCCAAAGTCTTTGCCAGGAACCTGACTATAGCCTTTGGCTACCAATCGTGTCTTGTATTTGTTAACAGATCCATCAGGATTTTCCTTGATCCTATATACCCACTTGCAGCCTATGGCTTTCCTATTTGGAGGAAGTGAGGTTAGAGACCAGGTTTTGTTGTTAACTAAGGCTTGATATTCTGATTGCATTGCTTGCTGCCACCGAGGATCAGTAAGGGCCTGTTTGACAGTGGTAGGAGTGAGCTGTGTCAAGAGAACCTTAGGTTTGAGAGAGCCTGTTTGGAGACGAGTAACCATGTGGTGCGTTTTGGTGACTGGTGGAGGGGAGGCTGGTGGAGGAGAGGAGGCTGCAGAGACAGGGTCAGTAGGTGCAGGGGAGTTATTTGTTGAGTGGATAGAGAGTGATGCAGTAGTATCAAGTGAAGGACTGACATGGTGAGGCAGTGGCAGTGTTGTTGAGAGGTGACTGTAATACCCTAATTTTGTCCTAACCAAAATGAGAAAATTTTATTTACTTTTGATAAAAATAATTATTTTATTTTTATTTTTTTTATGTCATTATTTTATTTTGTCACAAGTTTTTAACACAAGAAAATATTATTTAGAAGTAAAGAAACAAAAATAAGCCAAGGAGGAAATAAGGGGGGTTTGTAAAAAAAAAGAATGGAGGTGCAATTGGATTGGGCCATCTAAAACCCAACCCAATTCCTAAACCATAGCCCAATTCACCCTCACACTCCTCCACCCAACCCATGACCCATATCCAACCCACAACCCATAACCCAACTCATCACAAAACCCTAATTCCCCTCCTCCTAACCCTAATTCGACTTCCCCCTTTTACCCTAAAAGCCATCCACATTCAATCCCCCCTTAACCCAAAATTCCATCCACATTCATCCCCCAAAACCCCTCCATATTCGACCCCACCCCCTATTATCCCATGGTCAAACCCCACTTTTCTCCCTTCCACACTCCACCTCTCCTCTTTTCTCTCAATACCACTTCCCCACACTTCCCACTTCCCCATTTTTCCCTTCCCAATACACTCAACCTCACTCTTTCCCTTTCTCTTTCCTCCCTCACCTACGGCTCTCCCCCTCTCTATCACACCCACATTTTATTTTTTTCTTCCCCTTCACCAAACCCCTTCCACTTCAATCACTTCACACACTTCACTCCTCTTCCACTCTCTCTCTCTCTCACACTCAACCCTAAAACAACACCACACTCAACCCTTCCCTCCTCTCTCTCCCCATACCTACGACTTCTTCCCCTCCTCTCACACACTCATTTTCTTTTCTCTTCACACACTCATCCATTCCTCTCCCTATCACACACTTCACACATGGCACTCTCTTCTCCATGCCCATACCTTCGACCATCATCTCCCCTCATCTCACATGTCTTCTTTTATTTTCCCCTTCAACAACTCCCCCCAAACCTCCATCATATCAAAAAGTCATCATCACTATCCAAGAGTGGATGAAGAAGGAAAACGAAGGAAGCAAGTTTTTTTGTATAAATAGGGGTCCTTATCTTAGAAGGGGCTACGGATTACTCTTAGAAAAAAAGGGGGAAAAATCTTCTAAAAAAAACTAGGATTTCAAAGAGAGAAAGAAATTTTTTTTTAGAGTTTCTTTTAGAAAAATTTTCTTCCCCTTCTTTTCTTCCTTCTTAGTTTTTTTTAGTTTAAAATTTTGTTGTATTGAGAGATCCGAAGAAAAAAAGCTTGGATTGGTTCAAGGTACAAAATGTAATAATTCATAATATTGTTGCTTTTTTTTTATTTTTTTTAGTTATTGTAATTTTGTTCATATTATCATTGCCATTTTTATTGTTATTATTGTTGTTCACGTTTTTAAAAAATATATTAGTTGCTTTTTTTTATATAAATATTAGTTATTGACTTTTTTATAAATATTAGTATTGGTTGTTTTTTTTGAACATATTATTGCTGTTTTTTTAGTTTAAGTTGCTGTTTTTATAGATATATATATGTGGTTATTATTGATGTTTTGATATTGCAATTTTTTTTCGGATTAAAAAAGAAAGTGAATAAATGTTGTGTTTTTTTATATAAATTATTCTAATTTTCGGACTAAAAAAGGTGCTAAAAAAATATGTTGTTTTTTTAAAAAAATGGTTACTAATTTTCGGAGTAAAAAAAATGTTGTTTTTTTTTAATAAATGGATACTAATTTTCGGAGTAAAAATAAACCTAAAAAAAAAAGGTGTTAAAAATGTATTCCTTTTTTTTTACTAATTTTCGGATTTAAATAAAGTTTTTTTCAAATACTAAAAAATATTTTTTTTAAAAATAAATGGTTACTAGTGTCACTACTCTTTTCTAAAAAAAATAACATAATAACAAAAATCTTTTTCAAAAAAAAGTAAAAAGGCCCCCTTTTATTTAGATAATAACTATGACAACAAAAAAAAAGCAACAAAAGAATTTTTCTCCATAATCCGCTTTCAAAATACCACTTGTTTAGTCTAGGTTTTTTTTTGAGGAAAAGCGTTTCAAGAACCACGTGCTCTAGGGTAGAATAGTAAAAAAGGTAATAGACCCGTCAATCGTTTTTTTTTTAGCGTCAAAACGCTATTTACACCCCCGGCAACCATTTTCTTTTAGCGTCAAAACGCTATTTGCACCCCCGGTGACACTTTTTTTTCTAGCGTCAAAACGCTATTCACACCTCCCTTTTTAATACAACTCCTTTATTATTTGCACCCCCCTTTTATCACTTACTCCGCTTTTTTTCACAACGTGATGCTTCCGAACCGTTCTTTTTTTTTCTTTCTTTCGAAAAATCGAATTCGCGCAAAAAATAGGTTGTCTATAGCGGTCACTCTGGGCCTGGCTTGTTTGAACGCTATAAATACCTTCTTTTCCGAATAAGCCATTAATGACGACCACTCTGGATTTATCTGTTTGGTCACCATGAACGGTCTCTAGTTTTCCCAAACTTTTCAAAAAAAATAAAAAATACCAACACACAAATATTTTCTACCCAAGAACTACGTAGCTTTGATTTCTCCATCGCACCCGGAGATACGTAGGAGTGGGGGCCCACTCCCGTCGAGCGCAAAAAACTAAAATTTTTATTAAGTCTTCTTTTCCGTTTTTTTTTTTGCAAATAACAAAAAAGGGTAAATTAAAGTGTTTTCTTTAAACTAATTTTTCTACACATTAAATTAAAAGGTAACCTTTTTTAGGATGTTGCGGGGTGCTTGTACCTTCCCCGCACTTAATCGACCCCCGAACCCAAAAACAAAGGTTTTTTCAATGTTTTCCTAAAAATAAATATTGATGGCGGCTCCATTGTTCAAACGCAACGAAGGATCCCTCCTCCGGATTCTTCGGTCGCTACAGTGACTGAGCAGGTAATGTTGCTGAGGAGCTGGACTCCTGAGGTGATTCTTTTGAATATGTGGGAATGAGGAGATTGCTGGAGGCACAATTGGTGGTGTCAGTGAGTTTGAGGGATGAGGAAGGGGGATTGGAAAATAGAGTTGAGTAAGGGAAGCATTCCCCATTGAACTTGACATCTTTGGTTATGATGATCTTTCCCTCTGAGGTTAGACATTTGTATCATTTGTGAATGGGAGAGAGACCAAGGTTGACACATTGGGTGCTTTTGAACTCAAATTTATGTTTGTTATATGGTCTGAGGTGGGGAAAACATGCACAACCGAATACTTTGAGCTGTTTGTAGTTGGGGGCAGCATGATATAGGGCTTGAAATGGAGATATAAAGGAAGCTAAACCTTGAGTAGGTAACCTATTGATGACGTGCACAGCTGAGGTGAAGGCATGATCCCAATAAGTAAGAGGGATGGAGGCATGCGACTGTAAAGTGAGTCCCATCTCTGTGATATGCCTATGCTTTCTCTCAACTGTGCCGTTTTGATGAGACGTATAAGGGCAAGAGAACCTGTGGACAATACCCAAGTTAGCAAGAAATTTAGTGAATGGTAAATACTCCCCACCCCCATCAGACTGCACAGTTTTGATATTTGCAGAGAATTGAGTTTGAACAAACTTATGGAATAGAGTAAAGGCAGCTAATGCATCCGATTTTTGCTTTAGAAAGTAAATCCAGGTAAACTTGGTGCATGCATCAACAAAGGCAACATAATAGTAATAACCAGTGCTAGAGACTATAGGTGCAGGACCCCAAAGGTCTGTGTAAATTAATTCAAAGGGTGTGTGGCAGTGTGTAGTGGAAGCAGGTGCAAAGATCCTATGTGATTTCCCTATGTTACAGGCATTAAAGAAGTTAAATGAAGTTTTATTGGATGAATTCATGTTACAATGATTCATAATATGAGCTACAACTTGGAAATTTGCATGACCTAGTCTAGCATGCCACAAAGAATGAGGTGTAATTGACATTGAAGCAGTAACAGAACATATAGTAGATGGAATAGTGTTATTGACAGATGAATCAGATTTAACAATAGCTGTACTGGTGGATTTCACTATGGGCAAGCCTTTGAAAATGTATAGACCATCATTGCCTAGCTTGCCTTGAAGAACAACTTGATTAGAGCCCTGTGATTTCACCAAACAGTAAGGATTATGAAATTCAAAATAAACATTGTTGTCTTTAACAAACTGTTAGACTGACAGCAGATTTTTAGTTATGTGAGGCACGTGAAGTAACTTATTAAGTGCTAGGTTGATGTGTGGATGAATAGGTGAAGTGAATTGTGAGGAGCCAATGGCATGGATAGCAGAGCTGTTCCCATTACCCATGGTGACCCTGGAGTTGCCTGTGTAAGGTTTGCTTTGTTGCAAATTGCCTTGGTTGGAAGTGACATGATGAGAGGCACAGGTGTCACCATGCCAATCCTCATATTCAGCATTGCAAGGAAAGGAAGAGTTAGGGTTAATACCTCTTGCATCTAGAGGCAAAGCCTCAGCAAGGTTAACTGTGGGAGTGGAGTCATTGGTCTCGTTATTGGCAAGTTGTGGAGTCGTTGTTGCAGTGGCATCATTGGTGTTGTTGACAGCATTAGGCGGAGGGACGAATGTCTCATCAAACCGGAACCAACAATCGAGCACAGAGTGACCATAACGCCCGCAAAGCTGGCAAGTAGGTCTGGTTCCTGAAGAGGAGGCCCCTCGTGTGCGCCCAGCCGCCCACGACCACGGCCTTGGCGTCCACGGCCACGATTGTTGAAGTGCACTCCAGCATTTTGTCGAGCACCTTGTGTGCGATCAGCATTGTGAGCAACTCCAGAGACTTGTGCAACATTTGCTGTTGCGTTTGCTATAACAAGCTCTTGTCTGAATTTGTCCAACTGAGCTTCTTGAACAAGGAGGAGAGATTCGATTTCAGAGAGGGAAGGAGTTTCCGATTTGCTGAAAATCATCATCACGAAGGAGTTGTACTCCTCCGGTAAGCCATCAAGGAGAACGTCAATGAGATACGAGTCAGAGACTATTTCACCAGCAGAGATCAGCGAATCTACGAGCGAGTGCACCTTGGTGACGAACTCAGAGATCGATTTAGCTCCTTTCTTCGTGTTCTTGAGCTCGCTGCGTAGTTGGCGAACTTTCGCCTTCAAGTGTGCGAAGTAGTGTTGCTGTACCTTCTCCCAGATTTGCCACGAGTGGTGGCAAGTGAGAACTCGTGTCAACGCCGATTCAGAGAGCGTGGAGAGCAACCACGTGAACAGAGTCTGATCTTGAACTAGCCACTTCTCAAATTCCTCAGAAACATTGTCAGCAATCCGATCTGCTTCAGATGCGTATTTTGGTGGTATGGTTGGGTTGACAAGGAGGCGATGTAGTTTGTGCATTTTTACAACACCTTCTACCTGTTGATTCCACAGGAGAAAATTCTTGTCATCTAGCTTGATTGATAGCTTAGGACCAGATGCGAACTGATCAGTGGTTGTGGAGGAATGTGTGGCTCCCTGAAAGATCGATGCATTCGCAGAAGGTGAGGCACCTTCGCTTTGCGGTGGAGTGGTGGCCATTGACAACAGAGGTGATGAATCGTAGGAGGCAGAAAGCGCATGGCTCAGGAGCGGTGCTGAGCGTTTGATACCATGTAAAGTGATAAAGCAGAGAGAAAGTGAAACTGATTTTCATTACACTGTTGCTTAGTAATACATTGTTTATATACACAGTAGGGTTGTAACTAAATGCTAACAGAATTCTAACAGAGTAGCTGAATCCTAACTGACTGCACAGTCAGCAATCCACTAATCTAGCTGTACTGCTTATTCCCTAACACTCATCACATAGAGCATAAGCCTTTCGAACCACCTCAGTGATTTGACACGGTTGAGCTTTGAATACCATGTTATTTTGCTACCACCAAACATTCCACAAGCAAGTAACAAAGAGAATAAGGGTTGTACCACAAACCATATCATGGACCCAGGTCTGTGCATCTGTTCGCGCGAAAAAAGTTAGTGTGAGGATCAAAACCCCAACACAGCCACAGTTCCTTAGAATGGGGGGCAATCACGTAAATAATGGAGTAAATTCTCCATGAGGGAAGAGCAATGGGTGCAACTTGGGGAAGATGCCATGTTGCAGTTATGCCTTTGGGCATTAGTTGGGAGTATAGTGTGAATAAAGCCACGTGAAATGTTGTAATTTAGCAGGTATTTTGAGAAGCCAAATCTAGTTCATGTTACAATTTTGGTCCCACTGGCACTGATTTTGTAGAAGTCAGAAATAGCCATTGGAGCACGCATAGTTACCTTTCTTTTTATGTTGCCAAGTCCAGATGAGTTGGAGCACCGTCTTTGGCACTACTCTGGACCATATATGGAGAGCTAGAAATGATGTTGTTTTTAGCAACAAACCTGCCCAATTCGTTCTTTGTTAAACAAACCCAGAATCAAGTGGCTGCGATACATCATAGCAAGGATCAGTTGCAGCAGGTTATCCACTCTTCAACTAGTAATTCCTCGTCTCACTCTCTCAATTGGAGCCCCCCTTCTACCAATTTTCTTACCTTGAATGTTTGTGTCTCCAATGGAGGCTCTCTGGCTGGTTGTGGAGGAGTTTTTAGAAACTACTCAGCCAATTGTGAAATGGTCTTCACTATCAAGCTAAATATGTGCTCTACTTTGGAAGCGAAACTTTGGGCCATCTATCATTGTTTAAGTCTGGCATCGGCAAAGTTTATCGTCACTTAGTTACTGAATCTGATTCAACAATTGCTATTGATCTGCTTCTGGCACCATAAATTAGATTACATGCTCTTTCTCACTTGGTGGAAGCTATCAAGAGTGTTCCCTTTAGGCGTGTTGAAATCATTTGGAAGAAAATTCCTAAAGAAGTAAATATTGTGGCTGATAGATTAGCTAAACTGCTAAAGACAGTTCTTTTTATAGTTTCGAACTGTACCATTTATGATATTGACATTATCATTTCCATCGCCTCGCTTGTGAGGGCTAATGTGAAAGTTTGGAATGATCCTTAGTGGTGGGTGTTTCCTGTGGTTCGTTGGGGGTCTTACCTACTTTTGTCACAAAAAAAAGCCTTTCACTTACAGTCACTACATAACCTTCATATTAATTTTGTAATCTTTGGGGGACTTCTAAATTCCTTATCCAATGTCGTGCACCATCTTGCTTGAAGTGTGTTAGCTCCTCCATATATACTCTCTCTGTAACATTTTTTTTATAGGCCAAAGTTAGTATTTGTTAGTAATGTTAGATTTGTTAGTGGGTGGGAGTTGAAACCCTTCCCTCCTTATCACTCCATTTCCCCTACTCCTTAACTCAACCACTCTCACCATCAGACCACCCTTATCACTCCTACTCTCTCTGTAACATGACTTTACGGTGGAGTCTCCTCATAAATCATCTTATATTTTTTTTTTGCTCAGTGGGAAAGATAAAAACAAAATAACAACAATAACTTCTTAACTCACTCCACTCCCATGGAATCCGCAAGAAGGAGAGATGAGACTTCCGGAGGGAAATGAGTCCATAGCGTCCAAGTGGCGGCGGAAGAACCTCCGGACTTAGCTAGCCAATCAACACAATAATTACCTCTTTCTCAAGGTATGCGAGAAAGATAGCCACCAATTGTAACCTTTGAGATCTCAGATGTGGTCAATTAAGGGAGCATAAGGATGGGTACTAGACACGCCCTCTTCAATAAATTGTAGAGCTATTTGACAATTCAACAATCACTCTTTTAAAGGCTTTGCTCCAAACTAAATGAAGGCTCTTAGCAACTTCTAAAATATTTATGATTTAATTCAAAAAAAATTATGATTAGTAAAATTTATAATACATATTTTAAATTAAATCTAATATCATGTGAATAGATAAATGTTTTTGTTGTATTTAGTAATAATAATGATGATAATAAAATGGCAATAAAGGTTTTTTTTATTAGCTAAAACAAATGCAAGTGAGATTCGAGAATGCCTGATTTATTTTATTATATATTTTCAATTGTATTAAAAGTATACATATTTTGGTAATAATATTAAAATTTTAGATTTTTTATTTTGTTTCGGACCATTGTTGACTACCCAGCACGGCGCTTTTATTGGAAGTTGTTATGGATTGGCCCAATCCACAATAATGAAGCCCAACACCAAATACAGATCCATCAAACCGATGGTTGAGATCGCAACGCAAGATCGGACGGTCCTGATTCATCAGGTCAAACACCATCAAACTCTATAAATAAGCATTGAATGCTTCATTAAAGGTACACACTCTTTCCTACTCTTCACCTCTAATTAGCTCTCTGGCTGACTTGAGCGTCGGAGTGTCCTCGCAGGTACCACCTGCCCCGGATCGGAAGCGGAGCTCGGTTGATCAAGACCAACCCCTACCAACTATCTCGGATCGGACCTTGTGTCTAAGATCGGGTACAAGTCCGGAGATACGGTACAGAACATTGGCGACCACAGTGGGAGGATCTGTACTCTAGTTCCTCTCCCATCTCCTTGATTGACGATGGCTCCGACCTTACGTCATAGGACTATCCTGAATGCCGCTGAAGGACTGGTCCTGCAACAGGTGACTCCGGAAGGAGTGGCGGTCACCTTACCCCTTAGCCCGGTGCATGCTCGAAGCTCGGCTACGGCTATGGTTCCTGGGAGCTCAGCCCGGAACCGACTTCCACCTCCCCCTCCGACCGTCCAGGTACCGGTCGACGCTGTTCAACAGCTCGTCCTGTTCCTAACTCGGCAAGCCGAGGCCGACCGGCAGGAAAGCCAACGCTACACCCAGTTAGAAGCTCAGATTGCTGAGATCCGGGCTCGTAACATCCCGGATCGGAGTTCCCCTCTGCGCCACTCTTCAAGTGGAACGACTCATGGCCGCGGGCGCCACCGATCTCCGGCTTGGAGGAGATACCATCATCGCACTCCACCTCGTTGTAGAGGAGGGCGAAGACCGGAGACTCCCCCAAGTCGGACCCCTGATGATTCCTGTGGTCCTGAGGGTTCCCCTGGGCCTAGCTCGTTTCTGTTTTCCTCGTCTCCGAGGCGGCGTACCAGAAGTCGGAAAAGGTCTCCGAGGCCGCAACGTCAGCGCCCTAGCTCGCGGGGATCCCCCGGTAAGTATGGCTACCGACGGCCTCCACCTCTTGAGAGGTCGGCAAAGCGTAAAGGACCTTTCACAGCAAAAATCGACTACTTCCCGGTGCCAAAGCACCTCGAGAAGCCCCCTGAAGGTCTGAAAATGCATGACGGGACTGGCGATCCAGATCGCCATCTCGACTACTTTGACACGGTTATGCAATACCGCAACGTTCCAGAAGAGATAAAGTGCCGAACTTTTCCCCTCACTCTAGAGAAGGCGGCTCTAGACTGGTTCAGGGCTCTTAAGCCAAATACAATCTCCTCTTGGGATCAGTTGGCCAAGCTTTTTTCTGCACACTTCGCCCACTCGAAGATGAAGCCTAAATCTCGGAAGGTATTGCAGGCAATTCGGCAAGGAGAAAATGAGTCCCTCCGGGACTATATAGAGAGATTCAACAGAGAAGCTGCTCAAGTTCGGAACCTCGACGACTCCTTCCGTCTTTTCTTCATGGAGGCTGGCCTTCGTGAAGGAAGTCTATTTCAGATAGACGTCGGGGTCAACCAAGTTGAGTCGCTTGCCGAGTTCCTCCAGCGATCTCAGAAGTATATCGATCATGAAGAAGGGATTAACGCAGGAAGGCCACGTTTCTCCTAGGTCTCAGAATGAGCCTACGGGCGTGATGTAATCCGACTTTGTAAATGTTTAACCATCTAATATATATGGGTCGGCTACAATTTTCCTCACATTTATTGCTTAGTAAAAGTAAGTTCCGAGGTTGGATGAAAGGATTTGGGATCGGTCGAGCGATCGCCTTAAAGTTTCACGCTAAGACCGGAACTCCACCTAGGATCGGAACTCCGGATGGTTCCTACTGATCCGAGGGTTCCCCTCGGCCCGGCTCATCTCTGGCTTCCTCTTCTCCGAGGAGACGTTCCAGAAAGCGGGAAAATTCCCCGAGGCAGGAACGTCGGCGCTTTTGCCCACATAGATCCTCCGACTTTAAATTGACACCTCGAGTCCCTCAGGTGGTCACATTTTAAATGGCCGAGTTTGCCATTACCCTGAAGGGTGAGTTCGATCTGGGCCGAGTCCCGGTAAACTGCCCTGAAGGCGACTTTAAATTGACACCTCGAGTCCCTCAGGTGGTCACGTTTTAAATGGCCGAGTTTGCCATTACCCTGAAGGGCGAGTTCGATCTGGGCCGAGTCCCGGTAAACTGCCCTGAAGGCGACTTTAAATTGACACCTCGAGTCCCTCAGTTGGTCACATTTTTAACATTACCGAGGCTGGTGGCGAACACCCTTGCTGGTATAAGCCCGGCCTCGAAGATCTTTTGACAAGACCGGTATCTCGGGCACTCTGAGGCTGGGGGCAGACACCCTCGTTGGTATAAGCCCGGCACTCAAAGATCTTTGACAAGACCCGTATCTCGGGCACTCCGAGGCTGGGGGCAGGGGCGGATCCAGGATTTTAGAATAGGGTGTTCCTCAGTGGCGGACCCAGGACCCCGGAGTCGGGGGTGTCAAATTTTTTAAATACACAATTTGCTAAAAATATAATTAAAAACAACAATAATATATTTAAATAAATAAATTATACATTTCATAATGACGGTAATCCCCCACTGCTGGTTGCATTAACAAATTCAGCAATATGGGGACACCGACTTTCGGGTTCAAACCCAGATGTGACCGTGCGATAGTGTGCCTGTAGTGTTTAATTGCTAAATTGTCTAAGCTGATAAAAAAACTAAGTAACAGGAAGATGCAAGATGTGATTTACTAGGATCCACTGAAATAGTAGATATTAAAGGTCCATAAACTCCTCTTGTTGGTATGCCAGTGGTTCCTTTTCCAGCCCAGTAGAAGTGAATCTTCAAAGTATGTTCTGTGACACTAGCATTAAAGGTTTTCACAATTGTGTGGTGTTTTTTTTTATAATAAAAGTGTGTGGTGTTTGGGTAAGTGAAATTTGGGTCTTTGGTGCAAATAGATGCAAAATTTGAGTGTTCCTTTTTCTTCAAGAGTAAATAGGGTGTTCCTTCAATAACACTAAGGTAGGATGTATTACCACCAAGACAGGATATTTGGGATGTATTACCACTAAAAGAGGATATTTGGGGTGTTCCCGGGAACACAGGGAACACCCCCTGAATCCGCCTCTGGCTGGGGGCAGTCCTGTTTGTAGCTATAAGCCCGGCCTTGAAGAAGGTCGCCACGAAGGTCCGACGTCAATTTCAAAAACTCTCACAAAGTCCATATAAGGCATCAAGTCTAGCTCGTCCCAAGACGACCCGACTTGGGGGGCAACTGTTATGGATTGGCCCAATCCACAATAATGAGGCCCAACACCAAATACAGATCCATCAAACCGATGGTTGAGATCGCAACGCAAGATCGGACGGTCCTGATTCATCAGGTCAAACACCATCAAACTCTATAAATAAGCATTGAATGCTTCATTAAAGGTACACACTCTTTCCTACTCTTCACCTCTAATTAGCTCTCTGGCTGACTTGAGCGTCGGAGTGTCCTCGCAGGTACCACCTGCCCCGGATCGGAAGCGGAGCTCGGTTGATCAAGACCAACCCCTACCAACTATCTCAGATCAGACCTTATGTCTAAAATCGGGTACAAGTCCGGAGATACGGTACAGAACAGAAGTCTTTGCGTTAAAAGTTTAGATTTGCTCATGTATTCGTTAATCAGGATTTTAAACAACATTTCGTGTCAAAAAATATGTATTTTAAACAACACTTGGATTAACACTTCAAAGAGTTGAAGATTGAGGAACCAGGACCGCGCTGCCATGGTAATATCAAATGTCAATTTACTACTGTCGCAAACAGTAGTGTCGGGCGGGGATAGCTCAGTTGGGAGAGCGTCAGACTGAAGATTTGAAGGTCGCGTGTTCGATCCACGCTCACCGCATTCTTTTTCAATTTTGTTAACGAAATTAAGTTTTAAAGAAAGATAAAAATGAAAAAGATTATTCATTCGGTAGGAAAAAATGGAGATGCGGGGTATCGATCCCCGTACCTCTCGCATGCTAAGCGAGCGCTCTACCATCTGAGCTACATCCCCATGTTGGTAGTAGTACTCCACATAAGGTATATATACAAAAATAAAAATATTTGACGACCAATGAATCTTTTTTTGATCAGCGAGGACCAATGAATCTGATAAAGCTATCTGGGAATAGGGAGACGTTTTCTTCTTCCATATTACACGGAAGTCGGAACAACAATAATAACAAATTCACTTCATTCTCTGTACTCAAAGCTATTATATTATAATTGCTGTACGAATAATTCTCGCTAACTACACTAGTGGCATTTAAGGGGGTTTTTCTTAGACTTAAGTTTTGCTTTGATATAATATGGTATCCCCCTGCTTTTATTGTTCCTTAGCTCTCGTGCTACCCATTTTTCTCGTAAAATTATATATGTATTGTGTTTTTTTTATGGATGATCATTCTGAGATCTTTTGGGGTGGTACTTGTTAATATTGACATCTTTTTATTTGTAATTTTGCTCCCAAGTGTATACTTGTTTGGATTCAGATATTGTACTTCATGTAGTGATCTTATGGCAACACGTTTTACTTGATGGGAATTAATTTGGTGATCATGATTTTACGGTATTTTCTCTTAGGAACTTATACTTAATGTTCATCTAATATCTATTTATACAAAAAACTTACACTCAAACTTTCTAAATTAGCCTCCATGTTTAATTGACACATGTACTCGTATTACAGGCTCAAAGGCTACTAATATAATTTTACGCCCCAAAATACCTTATTAACCGGGAAAACCATTATCAGTAAGACAGTAACGATTTTTTTTTAACCCATCAAGAAAATATCCCGCCTTTATCTCTGATTGTTCTACTTTATTTCATGGCACCCTTCATGCCAATCAATTCCAACAACACCAGCTTCCATAAACTCTCCCAATCTTTATATTCAGTCGTACTCAAATAACTGAACCCTTCTCTTCCTCAAGGTTCTACACGCAGCCCTTTCTCAATTCCTGGTCGACGGGAATCTTTCATGTTCCTTCAACAAAAGGATTCTTCTTCCTTGATCTTCGTCAACCCCACCAAGGTAAGGCACCGGGACTACTTAGCTTCCATTTTTTCCGACTTTTTCCAGCTAACATCATTGTTTGCATGTTCCATTTCTTTCAACTTTCATGGTTTCTCCTTTCTTTAAGCCATGTTCCTTTTTTGTGCTGCAGCTTCTCTCAAAGGTCCAACTTCAGTGAATCTCTACTTGAGGGTAATATATTTTCTTGACCCCAATCTCTGTTCTATTTCGGTATTTCATAACATTTTTTACCTATTACTTTGTGATTGCCTTGGACAAACATATTGCTTTGCTTGCGTAGAATTGTTGTTCTTCACATGTAACTATCATTCATTGTGAAAACAAAACCCTACTCTCGAAATAAACAAATCCTCTGATACTAGACCATGTTTGTAGAACTCTATGGTTATAGCTGTTATTCCAACATATGGTTATAGCTGTTATTCCTGTTAGCGCTGTGGCTGAAAACACTACAACATTTTTGGCTTTAGGCCACGCCAACCATTGCCACGGCTAAAAAAGCGTGGCTTAAACCTGGAAGAGGCCATAGTTATAAAAGCGTGGCAATAAGATAGACAATAAGCGACATTTGCCTTGAGTTGACATCAGGCCACACTTTGAAAGTACATAGGCCATGGTTAAAAAACCGTAGATATATAATACCACAATTCTGCAAACGTGGCCTTTGAAAATTTAACAAAAACGTCGCCTTTACTTTGGTCAAAATTTTTTTAAGTCGCCTTTACCCACTTTGCCTTCCGTACGTAATTGTGTCAAAAAAATTTAAGAAAATAACAAAATTTTCCTTGAAAATTTCACAACAAATTTTCCTTGAAAATTAAGAGGGTAACAGTGCCATCGTCAACTTCGCCTCTTCGCGCGCGCTCCACTCCGCCAAATTTTCCTTGAAAATTTCACAACAAAATTTAGATCGATAAATGGGTAAAGGGTAACAGTGCCATCGTGGGTAACAGTGCCTTCGTCATCCTCCCTACCCCTCTCACTTCTCTCTACAAGAAAACCCTAATTTGAAGCATCGCCAACGCTATCTGCCGTGGTAAGCATCGCCTGCCGTCGTACAACGCTCATCTGCCGTCGTACAACGATCATCTGTCGTGGTAAGTACACCAGCCACCGTCGCCGGTGGTTTCTCTCCTTTCCCTCTTGTTGATTCGTTGTTCTGTTCTTCCCCCTTTCCCCCTTTCCCCCTTTCCCCCTTTCTTCTCATTGTTCTGTTCTTCTCACCGTTTTAGGGTTCATTTATTGTTGTTGCTGTGTTCATTTAATTGATACTCACGCCAACTCCAACCAAGCATCGCCAACGCTCACTCTCGCGAAAGGTTTGATACTCACTCCCTTTTTTTTTCTTTCAATTTGGTGTTCATTTATTGCTGTTGCTGTGTTCAGTAATGATTTAATTGATTTGAGTAAAGAAATTGATTTGAAAAAGTTTCAGTTGTGAATCCTTTCATTTTAGGGTTTATACATTCATTTTTATTTGATTTGATTGAAAATGCTTCTTGCTGTGTTCTGTTTTTCCCTTTCATTTTAGGGTTCATACATTCATTTTTATTTGATTTGATTGAAAATGCTTCTTGCTGTGTTCTGTTCTTCCCTTTTATTTTAGGGTTCATACATTCATTTTTAGTAGAAATTAGTAAATGCTTCTTGCTGTGTTAGTTAGTAAATGCTTCTTGGATCAATAGTGCATTTTTACATGTTGTTATAGTATCTATATATCATCATTTCTATTGTGAATAATTTAATTATTATTTTTCATATATTAGATTTAAGGTTATGGACAAAGGCTGGACTAATCTCCCAAGATATAGTAGAGAGTATAAGAAGGGCGTTAAGTCATTTTTAAATTTTGCGTATACAGAAGGAAAGCCTCAAGGACGTGAGATTTTATGTCCTTGTGCTGAGTGTAGAAATGATTCTTGGTTTAGAAGAAAAGTGGTATACGATCATTTAATAGGTAATGGTTTTCTAAAAGGCTACACCGTTTGGGTAAACCATGGAGAGAATATATCATCGCCTGTGAGAACCGACAATGTGACAGATGATCAAGAGGGCTCACATGATGACATTGATGGCTTATTGCACGACACATTCAGAAATGTCGCAGAAGCAGTAACGGGTAGTGAGGGTCCCAATGAGGATGCTAGAAAGTTCTACAACTTGATTAATGAGGCTAAAGAAGAACTATACCCAGGATGCAAAGACTTCTCTACTCTATCATTCATTATTCGACTTTACTTGTTGAAGTGTCTACATGGATGGAGCAATGCATCGTTCACCGCCCTTTTAGAATTATTGAAGGAAGCGATGCCGAATTTAAACATACCAGGATCTTTTAACAAATCAAAGGCCATGATTAGTGATTTGGGCCTTGATTATAAAAAAATTCATGCATGTCCAAGTGATTGTTGTTTGTCTGTTTTGTTTTGTTTTGTTTTGTTTCCTCTTGTCTGTTTTGTTTTGCTGGAAGCCTGTTTGCTGTTTGTCTGTTTTGTTTCCTCTTGTCAATAAATGTTTTAATTCTTTTGTATTAGGATACTCTTCAAGAATCAGTTGAAAATTCAAGTGAAGATGCAAAAAAAGCATTCCAATTATTGCTTGGCAAAGAAAGGCATGGTAGAACGCGTTGTTATGGAAGAACTATGACGCCATCAATAATGAAGAAAAACGAAGAAATTGCTTCTGTAAAAAAGCAATATTCTAGTAAAATTACAGTCTTGGAAAAGAATATGCAAACATATGATGCTCTTTTAAAATGTGTGTTGATGCAACAAAATCCAAATTTAAGTGAAGAGGATGTAAACAACTTAATGCAGCGTACTTTTGAAAATGACAGTAGTGAAGCACCACACAATTTGACACCACGTTCTTCTACATCAGCTAATGCTCCTCCTATTGAAAAGGTATATGATCTTGTAGAAGGTGTTTTACAATGTTTGTAATGTCCTTGAATGTCATGGATAGATATATATATATATATATATATATATATATATATATATATAATTTTTGTAATGTTTTATGGTTATAGGTTGGAAATGATTTTGAAGAAGATCTTGAAGATGATCTTGAAGGTTTTGAAGAGTGATGTGATACAAGTGGAAAAGCAATGTGCTACAAATATGGTTGTAGATTATTTTGTGGATTTTATTTTAATTAATGAACATGTAGATGTGCTACAATCATGGTTGTAGACTATTTTGTTTATATTTTTTGGATTTAGTTTATGTGTCTATATTTTGAGTATTACTGACAATTGACATGTAGATGATGAATGTTGTTTAATGCATATTACTATAAATTTAAAAAATTGATGTCTATTTTTTGTTAGTGTTACTATATTATCTTATCATTTTTATGTCCGGTGCTTTAAATAATTAGGTTTAGTTTTAATTCTTCTTAGTTTCTAATCACAAGTAACCCTATCAAATAATTGATAACAATTAAATAAAAGTAGTAAAAAAGTTATTTAACTAAAAGCAACAAGGCAATAGTTTGCTTATAAAAAAAAATAACAAGGCAACAGTTTTTAAACCGTGGTTTAAAATTTTAGGCCACACTTATTTATGCGTGGCAAATAGAAAACCGTGGCCGGAAACCAGACTGATAAACCGTCGCCTATTTTATAGCTCTGGCCACGGTTTCGAAAATTCGTGGCCTAATGTTAAAAAACCGTCGCCTAAACGAATAGGCAACGACCACCTACCCCACGCCTCCAAAACCGTGGCCTCAGGTTTAGGCCACGTTTTTTTCACTTCTGGCCACGGTTTTTGGCCGTTGCGTAAACCTCTTTTTGTTGTAGTGAAAGATGTGACGAACGGTACCTGCAAAAGAACGAAAGTTAAGAAAACAACCGGAGGGGTCGTGAGATGCGTCCTTAAGGATTTATCCGCCTCAAAAGCGCAAATCCCCCGAGGATACAACCGGTCTCGTCTCGAATCACAGTAGCGATCGAGGTATCCGAACTGGCAAGAATGGAAGTATATGTTTCAGGAGATGAACCCAGGGAAAAAAGGGAGAGAGAAAAAAACTGTTCTTGATTCTTATCCGTATTATCAAAGTGATAATTGACTCTAACTCTCGTTGCCAAGTCAGTCAAAATAGGAGCCTATAACCACTCCCTAAAAAGGTGTAACAACTCCCTAAAAAGGTGTAAGTGGTGAGTGATGAGCAAGTAATGAACATAGACATTTTAAGTGAATGAATGTAGACCTGTTTTGAACTGAGAGATAATATATGACTTATTCCAAAATGAGAAATAATAGGAAAAATTTGTAAAAAGGAATAAATTAAATTCCAATTATTTAACAAGTCAAAACTTTCTCACTAAAATAGTATAATAAAATTATTTTCAACAAAATTATTATTTCACTAAATTTCACTTAAAACGTTTGAAATATAACCAAAATTTACAACAATTCCTACATATGAATTAAACAAATTTTAAGGTGGCAAAATTGTAAAGGTAGCAAATTTTGTTTTTTTTAACTAAATTTGCTTGCTTTGTAGTAAAAAATGCAATCATTGTAAGTATGGCCCACCATACTTTAGAGGGTATCTTGGTAACATTACAACTCTTCATAAAACTAATTTTCGTGACAAAGTAGGTAAAGTATAATTCTAGGCAGTGTGTTTTGAGATACACTAGGGTCCGAGAAAAAATTAAGGTGTTCAAATACGCGAAGTTCGTTCCTCAATAACTGGTTCGGTGAAAATAGAAATTAATATAGTGACAAAATACGTAAAGTGCGACGCGAAGCAGTGTGTTTTGGGGACTTTAGGGTTCAGAAAAAAAATTAGAAGTTCAAATACACAAAGTTCATTCCTCAATAACCGGTTTGGTGGAAAAAATTATTTACCCGACAAAATACGTAAAGTGTGATCCTGAGCAATGTGTTTTAGGGTACTTTAGGGTTCAGAAAAAAATTATTGTTAAAATACGCAAAGTTTGTTCCTCAATAACATGTTTGGTGGCAAAAAAAATTATTTTCCTGACAAAATATATAAAGTGCGACACAAAGCATTGCGTTTTGGGATACTTTGAGTTCAGAGAAAATTTTAACTGTTCAAATACACGAAGTTTGTTCCTCGATTACCTATTTCCGGCAACAAAAAATTTAATTTCGTGACAGAATATGTAAAGCGCGATGCTTATTAGTGTGTTTTGAGGTACTTTAGGATTTGGAAAAACATTTAGGAGCCCATCACAAACCTCTTTTTCTTCTTCAACAAACCTCGGCATTTTAGAAGACCATCACAAATTCACTACAAAAAAGTAGTTAAAACAAGAGAGAAGAGTTGAATATTGCAAAAAAAAAAATGAAGGATTAAAACTATAAAGACTAAAAATTGTTCATACAAAAAATTAAAATGTTAGGCATATAAAAATTTCATAATAGAAAAAAGACAAAGGAATTTAACCATCTCAAAAATAACAACAGAATTTTGAAGCATCATATAGAAAATGGGAGGGGTGAAAAGTTACAGTTTTGGAGCTAGAGAGTGATGTAGCTGGCGATTGAGAACTTGAATGTTCAGCCCTGGCGTGGAAATGTTGCTCGGTTACAAACTGTTGTGGTTGTTCTGGTCGTGGTGAAAGAAGATTGAGAGATGAAGGATGAGGACCGAGATAGTGAGAACTAATCGAGATGATTCGAAAAGGGAAAAAATGAGCGGGAGGGAAATGGAAATCGTGTAGTTGGCTGTATGGTTGGATCCGCTGTGTGGCATTTTGTAGGTGTTGTTATTGTCGTCTACGCGTGGAACGGTCGCACTGCTGTCACACTTTGTGGTTGGGCTGCGAAAGGGGAAGAGGAGCCTTTGGGAGATGAGAGAGTTTCAAAAAAACAAAAATAGGGAGGTAAAGCAAGTTAGTTTTGAAGAGAGGTTGTGGTACACACAGTTTGGGAAATGGAAATGGAATTAGAGGACTCTTAATTTAGTTCAAAAATTTAAGACAATTAATTGAGACTTTGATGCTAGACATTTAGCTAAAAAAATTAATTAGAGAGCTTAATTTAAAATAATTTGGATATTCTAAATAATAACTTTGTTTTATTTTTCCAGAAAAAACCTTTATATTTCTTTTAATAAAAATCCATATTCACTGCTCTGAAAAAGGATATCATATTCGCTGCTTTTTAATAGATACAGAACTTACAAGTTGAGAAGATGTGTACACAAAGGTTTTTTTTTTTTGAATCATTTAGTGTCATTTCAATCTATCTTAACAACCTTTTTATGGGGTATCCTGAATTGCTATGCTACTATTCATAAAGCTATCTTAGCAATTTTCTGATTCCCTTTTCACTTGGAATCTCTCAAGCTCTTTGTCTTTTATTTGTTTGTTCGTGGGTTAGTATTGACTCAATTATGCCTTTGGATTAATTCCTTGTTATCTATTAGTCATTTTAGTTTTCTTTTAATCTCAGAAACCACCCAGGCAGTTGTGAAATAGCCTTCACTATCAAGCTGGATTTGTGCTCTACGTACTTTGGAAACAAACTCTGGGCCATCTATCATGTTCTAAGTTTGGCAGGTTATCGTCACTTGGTTATTGTTCTGTACCGTGCTTCCGACTTAGTGGGTTGACTGAAACAGTTGGTAGGAGTTGTCCTTGATCTGCGACGTTCGACATTGAGATGCCGATGTTCGATCTTTGAGATGGCGATGTTGTACCTGCAATGATACTTCGATGATAAAGTCAGTATCTGAGTGAGTCAGTGTTTTGTATTAGAAATTGTTTACATTTATGAGCATTGAGTGTGGTATTTATAGAGTTTGTGTAAAGTTTGTTTTGTCGACCCTGAGCCGTTAGATCTTAAAGAGGCATCTGTACCATTGATTAACTGGACTAGATTTTCTGGATATGGGCTGGTTTGGTTATTGGGCCTTATAGGGGGTGTAAATATCAGTTTAGCTCTTTTACTAGTTACCATAACAGTTATTAAATCTGATTCAACACCCGCTATTGATCAGCTTCAGACGCCAGAAATTAGATAACATGCTCTTCCTCACTTGGTGGAAGCTATCAAGAGTATTCCCTCTTGGCATGCTGAAATCATTTGGATGAAAATTCCTAGAGAAGTCAATATTATGGCTGAGATATTAGCTAAAGTCAGTCTTTCTATGGTTTTGAATTGTACCATTTATGATATTGACATTCCCATTTCCATAGCCTCGCTTGTGAGGGCTAATATGAAAGTTTGGAATGATCCTTATTGATGTTGCTTGTGGTTCATTGGAGTCTTAACCCCTCTTTTTTCTTTGTCACCAAAAAGCCTTTCGCTTGTTGACACACAACCACTACATAACCTTCATATTTGGAGGTGGGATGGGGGGGCTAAATTTCATATCCAATGTCATGTGCACCATATTGCTTGAAGTGTGTAACATTAATTAGCTCCTCTATATATACTCTCTCTGTAACAAAACTTTACATGGATATCCAATGTCATGTGCACCATATTGCTTGAAGTGTGTAACATTAATTAGCTCCTCTATATATACTCTCTCTGTAACAAAACTTTACATGGAGTCTCCTCACAAATCATCTTATCTATACTAGTAATTAGGGCTGGACAAACGGGCAGGTTTGTCGGATTCGGTTTGAAAACATCTCATCCATAAAAAATCGAACAACAGAAACACACCCATTTTCGACCGTTTGAAGTGTCAGTTTCGGCAAGTGGAGGTCCTAGCGGGTAGCGGTTATGGCGGGTGGGTAGTTTCGGTTTCAGCTCTTTTGTACATGAATGGTCTCTTCTCTTTATCTCCTCTGGTTGTCTTTCTACATGAAGAGTTGCAGCAATGGAGTTTTATTTGGGGAAGATGATTTCACATATTAATATAAAAAGAGGTCACTACCTGTACACAGTAGTCTAGTCAGTATTTATGTATAGAAAAATAGCTAGAGTATGTTTCTTGAGTTACATCGGTCGGTTTCGGATATCCCTGGGTTGTCTAATACATATCCAACACCGTCCATATTAGTCCATTTGAACTCGATAGTTTCGACCCGAAATTTGCCAACCCGAAGTAACTCACCCGTGTTTATATATTTTCTCCGGTTTTGTCGGTTCACGGGCGGTTTGGTAAATTTGTCCACCCCTACTAGTAACTTCTAAAATATTTATGATTACTCAAATTTATAATAAATATTCTAAATCTAATATCATGTGAAGAGATAAATGTTTTCGTGGTATTTAATAATAATAATAATAATAATAATAATAATAATAATAATAATAGTAAAAAAATGGCAATAAAAGTTTTGAATTGTATTAAAACTATAGACGTGCTCATTAATTTGTTAAACAATATTTTAAACAACATTTGGATTAACATTATTTTATGGATGGATTAACACTTTCAAAAAACCTGCTGCTGATTCCCAAATCTCAATATGTAACTGTCGAAAGTACAAGTGTCATGCGGGGATAGCTCAGTTGGGAGAGCGTCAGACTGAAGATCTGAAGGTCGCGTGTTCGATCCACGCTCACCGCAATTTTTTTAAATTTTTTAACCGAATAAAGCTTTTAAAAAAAGAAGAAAAAATTAGGAAAAATATGGAGATGCGGGGTATCGATCCCCGTACCTCTCGCATGCTAAGCGAGCGCTCTACCATCTGAGCTACATCCCCGTGTTGATAATAGTTCTCGACATAATATATATATATATAACATTATTTGATGCCCAATGAACCTGAGAATTGGGATTATTATTAGGAGACGTTTTCTCCTTCTATATCATTACTTGGATGGAACAATTATATTCTAATTGTTGTACGAATAATTCTCGCTAACTAGAGCCAATAAGGGGTTTTTCTTAGACTAGTGCTATACCGTTCTAATTAATTAGTGGTCATGTTTGCCATTTCTCTTCTTAGCATATCCATTTAACCTAACATGGCTGCAGTTCTAGGTGACTGAGGATTCAAAATCATTCTCAACTAGAACAAGTGTACCAATAAGAAAATGTTAGTATAAAACACAGTAACCAAAAGTCCTCACAAGTGTGTTTGACTCACCAAATATCACTCCACTCGTGTTTAAGCTTAATAGTGAAAGACACTCTCCACTCAAGAGTTTTTTGGGCACACAAGTGTAAAGTAGGGTCACACAAGTCACTCTATTCTCAACGCGCTCTTAGGAGTTAGGATTGAGCCTCAAAGCCTCTTTCCAATCTTTGATGTTGATGTTACTATATATCTTAAAGAGAATAAGGTCAATCCCCAAGAATGACAAGAAATGATGAAACTACAATGACGAAACTTAGGAATTTAGAATACAAAATCAAGAAAGAATTTTTTTTTGTAAATCTAAACCAAATATAGAGTATTTAAAGACAAATTTAAACCATAAAAAAGAGACTCAAAAAGAATGGTTGCAATGCACCAAAGAAAATGCCAATTAATGAGCAAATTAAGCCTCAAGGGTAAAATGGTCCAACTATGGTCAAATATTTTGAGAAAAATTTTCAGTGATCCAATTTTTTTTCCAATCTTATGGAATTTTTTCAGAATTTTTCTTAATTTGTTTGATGCTCAGGTGATAGGTAGAAGCCTTTTTTAGTATAATATAATACTTTTTTTCCCATTATTTTTCTATTTTTTTCACAATTTTGTTTCACTGAAATTTTTTTTCCCGTCTCAGAAAATTGTAGATTTTGAGACAAGCTACCTAGATTTTAAATCACTTGATTTGGACTAGTATTGAGTTCAGAAACTGATTTTGAAAACAGAAATTTGGATCAAACATAATTTGGAAATTCAGAAATTGAAGAACAATATGAAGAACACCGAGAACACTATGAATGTTTTAGTGAATACTCAACTGAATCAAACAAACTTGAACTCCATTTCACTCCACTTGTCATTGGAAATTTAACTATTTTAGAACCCAAAGAGAACTTATGCAAAAAAGTGATTCTGGAAACTAAAGGTTGAAGATGAAAATTCAAAAACTTCAAACCTTGAATTTCAGAAATTGCAAATTTCAACCATATTAAGCAACTATGTAGTCTATCTTGTGCGAATTTTGATAAGGATCATGAATACACAATCAAGTTGCACAAAAAAGTAGAGAAACTTATGTCACAAATTCAACAAAAAAAAGACGCAGACAAGAATTAAAGACGAAACTCACAGAAAAAGAAAAATGAATTTTGGATAGAAACAAATGCAACACGTGCGTGAGAGGTGGAACACAGAAAAGAGTTGCAGATGCTCTCATTTGCAACAATTTTGCTTGTAAGTAACTTTTGGCTCCAAAATATTTGTTAGATGTTGATATGGAAATTTTTAGCAATTGTGAATCAAATATCAAGATATAACTGAATTTGAACTTCAAATTATCAGATCTAATACTTTAACAAAACTTGAATCAAAAACCTAAATATCAATTTGGTGCGAAAACCAAAAATGTGTGAGATTTTTTTTCTACCGAATGTCACTAGCTCTGATACTCACTTGCAGGGGTGGAAAAATTAGGGATAAAATTGCACAATTCATGATTTTTAGTAACCAAAAGTGCAATGAAAAAATCACAAAGACAAAAATTACCAAATTAGAAGAGCATATTATTTTTAATTGGTATACACCATCGTTGTGTTTACCGTGATTTTTAGTAAACACCGCTAGTTACACGTGTGTGTTGCTTGCGAGATTAACTAGAAACATCTCAGAACATTTGTGAATTAAAGTTTTTACTAAAGTTATTGATGTTTATGAGGATAAATGTTTTAATGGAGTAAAACGATGAAGAAATGCATGTGTTTAAGAAGAAATGCAGAAATATGATGAAGTGCAGTAAAGTATGAATAAAGAAAAAGAAATCGAAAGATAGTAAATTGCAGGAATTCGTAAAGAAGAACCAGTAAATTGCAAGAATCTTTAAAGAAATAGTAAGTAGATTGCTGAATGTAAGAAGTTTGGTGCGCAGATCACATACATTGTTCTTCAGTAACTCGTTTTCTCTTATGCGGAAGTATGAGTGTTTTCTGAACGTTTGTATAGAATGAAATTGCGACCCTTCTCTCTACGAGAAAACTCTTATTTATAATAAAAGAAAAAAATAACCGCTCAGCGGTTTTTCTAAATAAAATAACCGCTATTTCGACTAGATAAGATCAGATAACTGCTCCATCTTTCGACCACATCACTGCTGTCCTTTTCTACCAGCATTCTTTGACTTAACCTGTTATCTGAATGTTGTTCATCTTTCTGTCGAAACTACTAACTTCAGCTTTCCAATTTTCGCTAAGTTATGTGCTATGCTGATTCTCCCTGTACACAGCTTCTCGTTGTCGAAATATCAAGCCCTCTTCCTGAATACAACGAGTCAAACCTTGTTGACATGTAAATGCCCGCGCTTTCGACAACAACACTGCCCTGTCTTCGACTAAACTCTTTAACGTCTTTCTCGTCGAAAACTTTGTCTTTAAACTCTCAGTTTCATTAAGCCTTAGGCATAGTCGAAATTACTCTTCACAACACCTTTCTCAATGTCAAATATCAACATCTCTTCTTTGAAACAACAAGTCAACATTATTGACTGCATTTAATTGAGCCTGTTGAAAATGCGGGCTAACAAATTGCCCCCCAAAAAGACGTTTTCGACTGAATTCTTGAATGAAGAAAGAAAATGACTTTTTGAAATTTCTTTCGACTATCCCATGAAATCTTATGTTATCATTTCATATCTTTTCTCAGAATATGAAGGGACGTCTCTGGGCAAAAGTACAGCTTGCTGGCGCCTACTTCCAACGAGAGTGCGCCACGTACGCAAAGTTAACTGTTGAGATTTTCCACAGTCCCACGTTTCCCACTAAAGCCACGATTACCAACATATTTTATTCATTATTTTTTTTTAAACGTGGTAAGAACGGCTATAAAAGGAAACTGCGCCCTTTCACTTCTCTTTTTCCAGAATCTTCATCTTCTTCCCTTATCTCTGCAAGTAGCTTCTACGAATATCCCCTTTTTTCTCTTCTTCACCAAATACAACACCTTACGCACTATACAAACTCACCGTTGAAAACTCCATTTCTCTGTTATCTTTTCCTGACCTTTAAACTCATAACTATGGCGTCATCTTCCAACATTGCTTCTAATACTGTAACTTCTGGGAAGCAAATCCTCGTGACTGAACCAGTTCTTAGCGAGGAGGAGGCTAAAATCTACCAATCTCAGGTACTAATCCCTTCTCCTGCACCTCTAAAACATGCATTCTTAGGACCTCTACCTCTTCATGGTGATGATTCAGCCAAAATCCAGGAGATTTTTCCTAGTTATCACCGGTATAGCCCTAGGATCTTCAATGAGGGGCCATACTTGATGGATTTTATGAGTAACCCAAATAGGGTTTTTCGGTCTTCACCACCGGTCGAAAGAAATACGCCTTATATCGACTGGCTTAACAAGGTAGAGTCAAAGATGGGAGAGAACTGGAAAAAACAGGGTATTTTCGACTTGATCCAGTTGTCAAGATATGGGCCTAAATATCAAAGCCCAATGCTCATTGTGGCTCTCCATTTCTGGGAGTTAACCACTAACAGTCTTCATTTGAAGTGTGGTATGCTCACTCCCACTCTACTAGATGTGGTTGCCATTACTGGCCTGAAACCACTGGGGGAGGTTTTCAACCCTTCCACTACTGGTAATCAACATGAATTTGACTTCAAACGTGCCACTTTTAAAGGGTACATTGAAGATCATCATGTCACCGATACTGAAGATGTCTCCGATGAAGAGCATATCGCTTTTCTTACTTTTTGGCTATCTTTTTATATTTTCTGTTCCTCGTTGCTCCAAGTGGCGAAGATGTATATCCCGCTGGCCATTCAGTTGCACGAGCGTCGAGGTATCAATCTTGGCAGTCTTATTTTGGGATCTCTTTACGACAGTCTACGGTAAGGGGTCCTTGATTTGAAAACACTTCGACCAGAGGAGAAATATCTAATTTCTGGACCAATTTGGCTATTTCAGTTGTGGCTTCTTGCCACTTTTGAGTCGAAACTTCAGATGTATATCCCCGACGAATATGCTGACATAGTCGAAAATAGGGGCGTCGAGGGTGTGAAACCTGCACTTCTGAAACCCAGAGAAATAGCAGTGTCTACCCAAGATCTTTTTCTCAATCATTCAACTTACTCCTGAATTGCATAGATTTCACCCCTTCGATGGCACCTTTTGCCAAGAGAACCTATGGGCCAGAGTGGTTCAGAAGAGAATTTCCTTCGACTACTCTTGTTGACGAAGAAGATATCAACTAGGTTTGGGAGGCCTTTTTGACTCCCAAGTTTTTATCAGCCAGAGTATCTCCTGGGAAATCTGCAACACTATTTGGTGTCTACCCTTATCATCCTAGCCTGGTTGCGAGACAATTTGGGTTATGTCAGCTTCGACCTAGTCCTTTCTTCAGGTCTAAAAAAGAAATGGTGCTCCCAGGGAATGAGGAAGAATGGAAGGAATATCTTAACTGGTTTACCCCAGGCTCTTTTACTCTTGACCCCATTCCTTTTGAACTACGATTTTCTTGCACCAAAGAGTTTTTTAGATGGTGGAAAGAGTATTTCACTAGAAAATCTATGGGTATCGAAGATGCCACCCTTCTGTCGAAACTAATTTCCGCTTTTCCCTCTTCGCAGAAAAAGAAGACCAAGTCGAAAGGTACGCATATTCAAGAGATTCAGGCATTCCAATTTTTTTTTGAAATTGTATACGACCCAACCAAACTTAGTCGAACTGTCTCTCAAGATGCAAGAGTTTTAAAAGATAAATATATCGAAAGAATTCCAACAATGGTTTTTCCAGCTTTTGTAACTGATAAGTATTCTTTTGCTTTAACACAAAACAAACTCAAATTTCCGCCTTTGCCAGCTTGTAACTTGGCTTTGGCATTTCGACCACCACTCCCACCATGGTTTATCTGTGGTTCGATTGGGGCACTTTACAATTTTCTTTCGAACAAAACAGCTGAGAAAATAGTTCTGACTAAGTATACCTTAGACACATTTGAAGGTCTTCTTCATTTGGATATTCGACATGTTCAAATCAAATCCATTATCAGAGAAGGTGATATATCAAACTCTTAGAAAAATTTATTTTCCCTTTTGTGCATATTTTGTATTAATACTTGTTGTAATACCCTAATTTTGTCCGATAAAAAATGAGAGATTTTATTTTTAATAAATATAATAATCATTTTTTTTTTCATGTCATTTGCCACAAGTTTTTAACAAAAAAAATATATTAGTTAGAAGTGAAGAAACAAAAAATAAGCAAAGGAGGAAATGGAGGGGGGTCTGTTAAAAAAAAAAGATGAGGTGCAATCAGGATTGGGCCATCAGAAACCCAACCCAAAAAAAAAAAAAAACTAGCCCAATTCGCCCCAAACCCTAATTCCTATCCAACCCATAACCCACCTCCTCCTAACCCTAAATTCGGCCACCCCCACTCAAAAAAAAAAAAAAACCTAAAAACTTCAACTTCCCCCCTAACCCTAAAATCAAGCCACATTCACTCCCCTAACCCTAGTCAATATTCGACCCCACTCCCCTTATTCCCTCCTTGGAACTCTCAACTCCCCACTTCCCCACATTTACCTTCCCCATACACTCTTCCCATCTCTCACACGCCTCCTCCCTCTCTCCTTCCCACTTCCCCAACGGCTCACTCTCTCTTTCTCACACCCACACACTCCACTTTCTCTTTCTTTCATCTCTCACATCACTCATCACTTCCTCTTCCCTCCTACGACCTCACTCTCCTTCTCTCACACTCAACCTTCATTTTCTCTTTCTTTCTCCATCACACACAACTCACACTCAACCCTTCCTTTCTCATCCTCTCCTCCCATCCCTACAACCCCATCTCTCTCACAATCATCCATCATTTCTTTCCTCTACCATGCCCATACCCCTTCACCATCTTTGTCATATCAAGTCCTTTTTCTTAAGTCAAAAAAAGAAGAAACACTGTGCAAGGCATGGTGAGAATCAGAAAACGAAGAAGAAAAAGACCCTCTTTTTTTTGTATAAATAGGAGGGCCATGACCATGAAGCAGTAGGGGGATTTTGGAAGGAGAAGATCTTGAAAAAAAGGGGGGTGTTCAACAAAGAAGAAGAATTTTCGTAGCAAAAATAGGAGGGTAGATTTTTAGAAAAAAAAATAGTGAGATCTGTTCACTGTTTTCTACTTTTCTTTTCTTTTCTTTTCTTTTTTCTTCTCCTTCTGAAAATTAAATTTTTTTTTAGTTTAAATTCCATTGTATTAAGGAGGTCCTAGGAGGAATTCGGGTCCCCATCGTTTCTGGATTTTAAGGTAATTTTTGTAGTATGAACTGTAATTGTTAATTTAAATTATTGCTTTTTTTTCTTGTATATAAATATTGCTGTTTTTTTTAGTTATTTGATGCTGTGCTGTTTTTTTTATTATATGTTGCTGTTTTCGATTTATTTGTTGCTGTAAAAAAAAAAAGAAAAGAGTTGCTGTATTTTCGAAATTAAAATAAAGTCCCCTTGAAATACTTTTAAAAAAAATATAATGTTTATTTGTTGCCTTTTTTACCTTTTTGTTGTTTGTTTTTTTTATTTTTAAAAAATTGTTGCTGTCATGTTTTCTTTAGATATTATTATTGCTGTTTTTTTTTCTTATTTAGTTGCTGGTTTTCCTATTTTTATTTAGTTGCTGTTTTTTACTTAATTCAGTTGCTGTTTTTATTATTTAATTTGGTTGCTGTTTTTATACATATTAAAATGTTGCTGTCTTTTATTATTTAAATTGTTGCCTTTTTTATTTAAATATTAATGTAATTTTCGGATTAAAATAAAGCCTTTTTTGTAAATAAGAAAAAAACGTTTTTAAAATAATTGGCTGCTAACACCACTACATCCTAAAAAAAAACAGCAAAGGTACTTTTTTTTAAAACAATAAACATGACAGCACCTTTTTAAAACAATAATCATGACAATTATTTTCAAATTAGAAGGGGCATTTCTTTATGAATGAGCAAACCTTTTCCAAACCCAATGCTTATTAGTCTAGGTTTTAAAAAAGGGAGCGCTTTAGAATTATATGTTTTAGGGTAAGCTAATGAAATGGTAAAGAAGAAAAAGTCAAATAATCGTTTTTAGCGCCAAACCGCTATTCGCACCCCCCACTTTTTAGTAATGCAGTACTCCCCGCTTCCAGCCCAATTTTCGCGCAGGGTTCCCAAAAAACCAAATACTCGGTTTTGGGCTGCTACTAAGCCCATCACCCATTTCCATTTAATACAACACCCCTGTTAATTGCACCCACCTTTTTTAATTATACCTCATTCCGCTTTTATTTACACCATAATGCTTTCAAATCATTTTTCTTTATTTCAAACAACCATACCCACACAAAAAATAGGTTGTTACTAATGGTCACTCTGAGCCTAGCTTGTTTGACCGTTAGGACTAACCTTCATTTTTTTTCACAGCGGATTAGTAGCGGTAATCACTCTGAGGTTACTCGTTTGATTATCGCAAACACCCGCCTAAACTCCAATTTTCAGTTAATAAAATACAAACGTAATCTCAACTCCTTTTTCAAATCACACTTCCCAGTAAGTATTTTCAAGCGAACAAACGCTCGATCACAAACCGGGTACTTACAACGGTCACTCTGGGCCCCGCTCGTTTGAACGCTGTAAACATCCTCTTTTTCGAATAAGCCATTAGCGGTGACCACTCTGGATTTATCTGTTTGGTCACCAAGAACGGCCTCTAGTTTTCGCAAGCTTTTCAACAATTAAAAAATACCAACACACAAATATTTTCTACCCAAGAACTACGTAGCTTTGATTTCTCCATCGCACCCGGAGATACGTAGGAGCAGGGGCCCACTCCTGTCGAGCGCAAAAAAAAAACTAAAATTTTATTAAGTTTTCCTTTCCGATTTTGATTTTTTTTTTTTGCAAATAACAAAAAGGGTAAATTTAAAATATTTTCTTTAAACTAATTTTTTTCTACACATTAGATTAAAAGGTAACCTTTTTAGGATGTTGCAGGGTGCTAGTACCTTCCCCGCACTTAATCGACCCCCGAACCCAAAACAAAGGTTTTTTTTCAATGTTTTTCCTAAAAATAAATATTGATGGCGACTCCATTGTTCAAAAACAACGTAGAATCCCTCCTTCGGATTCTTCGGTCGCTACAGCTAGCGACTCCACTTGGGACTATTTAAGAGGGTCAAGGCTAATTTAGTTAAATGTGTGGATATTTGTTAGTTTAGTACCTTTGTTTACCCTTAGTCTTTCTATTAGCACGTCACGTCTATTTCATTTATCTGTTTTTTTGCTTTATTGAACCTTAGGGTAGAAGACCTTTGTACTATTATCTGTATTTCTTTTGCAGCATGGGTAGTTTAGGTTGCTTATATCACACACATCACCTACACATATTGCACACACTCTTGAGCGGGGCCCTATACCCGGGTCTAAAAAAACCTAGGACGAGTGGAGACGATTAGTGTCAGTCATTCTGGATTTTATCTGTCTGACTCTCATGAAAGCCTCAACCAGAGTACGCTCTTTCGTGGTATCCCACACCAGGTAGCTCGCTATCGTTGTGGGTCATATCACGAAGGAGATTTCAGCTCTGGAGACCCTTGTGAGGAAGTGATTAGAGCCACCTGAGAGATTGATCACACAAGTAGCCCTAGACCGTGACCTATATATAAGACTAACCTGTTTAGGACACAAGAGCAATTCACCTACCCGTTGCATCATCGCAATTTTTTTTTTTTTCAAAAAAAATCAAATAATGAAAACCATTTACTCCTTTTGCCCTTTACGTATATTTTATGTGACATGGTTAATGTTTCTCAAAATTTGAATCACCAAAATTTTCTTTGTAACGTCGTTCATCATACATCATCGTTACTTCATAAAAAAAATATATATACAAAAAAAAATCCTCACATGCATGCTATTCATCTCATTTAGGTTTGCCGGGAATTGTAAGGGGCTCGAAAGTTTTGTCATAAGCAAGGCGATATGGGATCAAACTGTGAAGCAATCCAAACTTGGAACTACCCTATTGTAAAACAGCCTAATCTGATGAGTCTAAGAGAATGTGCGGGTCGAGTGCCGCCCATCGAGCGCAGGTCTTTTGATAGAGCGTATGGGAAAATTATTATGTTACTGCAATTAGACGTGCAAACGGATGCCATTGCCGCTTTGAGCCAGTTCTACGACTCTTCATTAAGATGCTTCACCTTCAAAACTTTCCAGATGGCACCTACCCTGGAAGAATATACACAGATCTTCGGCTTTCCTCAACAAGACAATGGACCCTACCAGTATCAGGGACAATACTACACAGATGAGAAACTCGCCTCAATGTTACAAACCAGCAAAGAGAACTTGAAGCTCCGGAAGAAAAATCGAAATGGCATTGCAGGATTCCCACAAGAGTATCTGGAAGGCCAAATGAAATCCTTCGCCGACGCTAGAAATTGGGGTCCTTTTAAGCAGGTGTTAGCTTTGACTATCTTTGGCATTGTCCTATTTCCACGCCTTGAAAGATATGTGGACACAACAGCTATGGGCGTCTTCTTATCCTTCAAGGATCCGATTCCAGCCATGCTTGCAGACACTTACTGTACTTTCACTCATTATAGTGAGTTAAGAGGAAAGAGGATATCTTGCTGCCTGCACGCCTTGTATGTTTGGCTTCTCACCCATGCTTTTGTTAACAAAGTCAGAGTAGAAGGCCCAATTGAAGACGCCAGAGGGTGTGATGTGAAGACAATGAACACTAGTGAATGGTTGCAAGTGCTAGGGGGCCTTCATGAATACAAGGTTCGTTGGCACCCATCATGGTGGAAAGATAGGCCCGCAGTAGTTTTTCAATGTGGAAACTTTCAAAACGTCCCGCTCATGGGGACAAGAGGATGCATAAATTACAATCCTTCTCTAACTCTAAGACAGCTGGGGTACCCCATGCGAAATCCGCCCACCGAAGGCATGTTAATCCCTTTTTACCTCCATGAGGGAAGCCCAAAAGAGGTTGACATGCTCCGGAAGATTTCTCAAGCGTGGGATATGGTCGTCCGCAAGGGACAAGAGCTTACTAAGAGGAGCGGCGATAAGGAAACCACCTTTCGTCAATGGCTCCAAAAGAGGATCCAAGACACCCGATTGCCTTACCAAAGTGCACTATGGGTTGAGGAAGAAATACCTGAACCTACCCTTCCCACTGTCGAAGATTTAGATAAGCTTAAAATGGCATTGTCAAAGGCTGAGGAAGAAAAGAAGGGCTTGCAGGCAGAGTTAGAGAAAGTGCTCCTAAAAAACCAGAAGTTGGAGGAGGAGAACACAAGTAAGTCAGTGGCCATTGAAGACAGCCGCAAGCAGCTCAAGATTGAACAAAAGAACAAACTAGATGTTCAAAAGTACCTAAGAGGGGCGAAAGAGGAAATAAAACGTTACAACCTGAAAATGAACCAAGCCATCGATGATGCATACAAGTGGAAAAAGTTATGGGAAGAATCAATGATTGCTGAAAAGACTGCACAGAGCTTGCTAATGGTATCAAAAAGAGAGTCCCGGATGATGGCAGCCGAGTTTGAAGAGCAAGTGAAAAGTATCAAGTAGGATAAAGACACCATTGAAGAGATACTCCGAGAATACCAACAAGCCTTGAGAAGGGAGCATGAAAAATCTGATGAGCTGAACGACCATATCAGATATCAAGAGGAGGTTTACCACCAGTTGAAGACAGAAAGCATCTATTGGGAGAACCGCTTTGTGGAGTTGGTCAGCAGGATAGAAAACCATGAAGCCTTCATAGAGTTGAAGAATGAAAGCTTATACTGGAAAGACAGATTCTCAAAGTTGGCATGGCTGGCCAATCGAGCTATCACGGGAATCCCCAAACGTCTAAAGGAGGCTAACGCGGCAATGCACCCGTTTAACACCCCGGTCCAAGTTTCCGAATTCATGGAGTTTTGCGAGGTTCTGATTGCCGAACTCTGGGAGAAGGCTGGCAGCACTACTAGTAGGAAAAGAGGGAGGAGTGGAAAAATGAAAGCCATATGTATTTGAGTGAAATTTAAAGAACATTGTACTTTTCTTTTCGAAGTTTTATTTCCAAAATATTGTACTTTCCTCCATCAATGAAGTTTGTTTGTCCCACATGCTGATCCTTTATCTTGAAAATATTGTGGAACTTTAATCTGTGTACTTATGACAAATCAGGATGCGCTTGCAATTCCCTACCTAAAACAATAAGACTCATGCACACATGCATCATTCGCATTTTCATCCATTCATATACTCATACATATACTCATACCATGTGTCCCACCAACAGAGAGTAAAAGACAAGCTGGTGCGTCAACATCGCTATTGGACTCGTTCTCAGGCCAGAAACATGGAAGAAAACCAGGACAATCCGCATCAAGATAACCAGGATCAAGGCAATCCACCTCAGGACCTAGACAATCAAGAGCTTAGGGCAGAAATAGATGGGATGAAAGAACAGATGGCTGAAATCTTAAAGGTTTTACAAGCTTTGAAGGGCAAAGACACGAGTGAAGATGTCTCCGCTGGGAACACGGAAAATCAAGTTACCAACCATCCTCCTCCCAATGGACTCGGGATCCCGCATACAGTACCCCCCACTGGGACTAATGACCAGGGTTACATATGGCCTCCTTACGGACTTCCACAAGGTTACACACCTCCGACAGTCAATGCTAGTCCAGAAGACGGTCCCTCAGGAGTCGCGGGCCAACAACAGCTTACACCAACGGGTCACGATGGTAATCCGGGGGCACCACAAGTACAAAACCCGACCCCCGTCGTCATACCACAAAGACTCCCACTTGGCTGCCCTCCACCGCCGATAGTTGACGCTCAAGCTCAGGGTTCCAACCTCAGGAATCCCACTCATTCACATACCCCAAATGTGAACCCAGCCATAGTTCCGATGATTCATCCTTACTATGGTATGAGTGGGCTCCCTCACAATTACTCTATGGAGAACCCTCAAGCCAAAGACAAACTACAAATGCTTGAGGAAAGGTTGAGAGCAGTCGAGGGATCCAATGTTGGTGCGAGAGATGCTTATGACTTGTGCCTCGTCCCTAACGTAGTCATCCCTCCAAAATTTAAGGTGCCAGACTTCGACAAATATAGAGGGTCGACTTGCCCTGTAAGCCACTTAACCATGTACTGCAGGAGGATGGCGGCGTTTGCTCACGACGACAAATTGCTCATTCACTACTTCCAAGATAGTCTGTCTGGGGCAGCTTCGAGCTGGTACATGCAATTAGAACGTGCCCATATCAGATGCTGGAAAGACCTAGCCGATGCATTTTTGAGGCAATACAAATATAACATTGACATGACTCCCGATAGAACACAGCTGCAGAGCATGACGAAGAATATGCCCAACGCTGGAGAGGTTTGGCTGCACAGGTGGTACCACCTTTGTTAGAAAAAGAGATGGTATCAATGTTCATGGATACTCTTCAATCACCTTTCTACGACAGGTTGATTGGGAGCGTGTCTTCGAACTTTTCAGATATGATCGTCATCGGAGAAAGATTAGAGAATGGATGGAGAAACGGGAAGATTGCATATAGCTCCGCTGGAACCAGCAATCAGAAAAAGCCCTTCACAGGTTTCCCTAAAAAGAAGGACGGAGAAGCCAATGCCATCTCTGGATCAGGAAAGCCTCCCTACAACAACCCCCGACAAACTGTCCAAATTCCTACTCAAACGCCACAAGCCCCACCTCACCAAGTCAACCCAGGCTATAGACCACAAAACTACCAAGAAAGAAAGCCCGCCAATTTCGACCCAATACCCATGTCATACACAGACCTATTCAATCACCTCATCAGTCACAACTTGATCACTCCCCGTCCAATGAGACCCCTTCAACCTCCTTTCCCTAGGAGCTATGACCCAGAGGCTAGCTGTGGATTCCACGCTGGGGCAGTTGGCCATTCAACAGAAAATTGCAAGGCATTGAAATATGTAGTACAAGACTTAATTGAATCTAAATGGTTAAGCTTCGCAGAAGATGGTCCGAATGTTGCCACTAACCCTCTGCCGGGGCACGGGAAACCCTCCGTCAATGCCATTGAGGATGTTGAGGGGCAATTATTGGTCAGAAAGGTGGAGGACATTGTCACACCCCTGGACCTCATCCATGCTGATTTGTGTCACTTCGGAATCATTATGAAGGGATGTACCGAAAAGGGTTCGTGTGTTGATCCCCTTTGTGTCGGGGCCTGTGAAGCATTCAAGCCAGTCCTGCAAGACTTATTAGACCGACACATAATACAAATAGGTCTTCAAAAGAAAGAGGAAGGCGTGTCGACTCTCCAGTCAAGCATTGACCAAAGCAAGAGTATCCGGAAACCCCTGGAAATCCATTACAAAAAGGACACAAAGCTAACCACCGCTGTGCCTAAACCAATCACTATTCAAGTGCCAGTCCCTTTTCCCTTTAAAAGCACCAATGCGGTCCCGTGGAATTACAATGTGAAAGTTCAGACTACTCCTGATGTCATTAACATCTCAGGGACCGGTGGGATGACTCGAAGTGGGCGTTTCTATACCCCTGGAGGGCCTAATGAGGACCGAACAAAAGAAGGGGAGGAAAGAGCCCGTAAGGGCAAAAGCATAGAGCAGGAACCTGTAGATAAGAATGCAGGAAAGAAGACGTTATCCGAGCAAGAAGCCAGTGAATTTCTGAAGCTTATGAGACAAAGCGAGTATAAGGTGGTTGATCAACTGAACCAAACTCCCGCAAAGATATCTTTGTTGTCATTATTGCTCAGTTCCGATGCCCATCGTGCAGCATTGACAAAAGTATTGAATGAGGCCCTTGTCGCTCATGACATCTCGGTCGGCCAATTTGATGGGATCGTCGGAAACCTTGTTGCAAGTAATTATCTCACCTTTACTGATGATGAGATTCCAACTGAAGGAAGGGGGCACAACAAGGCCCTACACATATCAGTGAAGTGTGGAGATTACTCTCTTGCTCGGGTACTCATTGACAATGGTTCATCTTTGAATGTATTACCCAGATCAACCATGGAGAAATTAGATGTGGACTGTTCATACATGAGACCAAGCTCCATATTAGTCAGGGCCTTTGACGGATCGAAAATGGAAGTCATCGGAGAAATGGAATTACCTGTGCAAGTAGGTCCGGAGCACTTCACGGTGACCTTCCAGATAATGGACATTGCCCCATCCTACAGTTGTCTCTTGGGGAGGCCATGGATCCACTCTGCAGGGGCAGTTCCCTCTTCTTTACACCAGAAGCTCAAGTTCATAGTCAACAATAAGCTGGTGGTTATTTTCGGTGAGGAAGAAATGCTGATAAATAAGTCCGCTCCCACTCGTCACATTGAGGCTGCTGAAGAGTCTTTCGAGACTGCTTTCCAAGCATTGGAAATCGCCAATACATCTGCTATGTTAGAACCCAAGCTATCCAAGACTGCCGTGATGGTTGCTAAGTTCATGTTAGGAAAAGGCTACCAAGCTGGAGGAGGCTTGGGAAAAACCGGACAGGGGATCCTGACGCCAATACAGCCAAAGGAGAACAAAGATAGGCATGGGATAGGATATCAGCCCAATCGCACTGACAAGAGAAGGATTGTGGAGGAAAAGAAGGAGCGGAGGTTAGCCAGGCTTGAGGACAGGGTGCCAAATACGAAGAGGATCATCATCTGCGACATCAAGGAAAGCTTTCGGAGTGCGGGAATGTTGAACCCCAGCCAGATCGCCGCAGTTGAGGACGATCTAAGCGCTGAAGAAGGTGTCGTCAGTCTTGTACGCCCTTGTCCTGCAAACAAAAGGCTCAAGAATTGGGAGATCATTGATTTTCCTGTGGTTTTTAGTTCAAAGTAATGTTTCTATAATGTAATCCTCTGGCTCTGCCCAAGGCCTTAGGATATTTCATTCGAGCACGCATGTTTTCCTTTCAATATTAATATCAATGCAACGTTATTCCAGTTCCCAATAAACCCCCGTTCTCCTTTTCTTTTTACATTCGCTTCTTATTTTCTTTCATTCGTTTTTATTCCGTTAATTTACACTAATGCAGATCCGAAAAAAACGTCTTTGAAAATAACAACGCCAATAATCCATATTGTAACCTTGATCACCCCATCAATCAAACTGAGGAAGATGTTGAGGATAATTGGGAAACCCCTCCAGAGTTAGTGAGAATGATGGAACAAGGGGAAAAATGATCGAACCCCATGAGGAATCAATTGAAACGATCAACTTAGGCACAGAAGAAGACAAAAAAGAAGTTAACATTGGCACCACATTGAAAGACAGCGAGCGAGAGAAATTGGTTAGGTTGTTGTTTGACTATGTTGACGTCTTCGCATGGACATACCAAGACATGCCCGGACTGGACCCCAACATAGTCGAGCATAAGTTACCAGTAAAACCAGAATGCCCGCCGGTAAAACAAAAGTTAAGAAGGATGAAACCAGAAATGTCGCTGAAAATCCGAGACGAGGTTAAGAAACAGTTCGATGCTGGGTTTTTAGCAGTAGCAAAATACCCTCAATGGGTAGCCAATATTGTACCAGTCCCAAAGAAAGACGGGAAGGTTCGGATGTGCGTCGATTATCGAGATTTGAACAGAGCCAGCCCCAAAGATGACTTCCCTTTGCCTCACATTGATGTCCTGGTAGATAGCACTGCACAACACTCTTTGTTCTCCTTCATGGATGGATATTCCGGATACAACCAAATTAAGATGGCCCCTGAAGACATGGAGAAAACCACCTTCATCACCCTCTGGGGAACCTTCTGTTACAAAGTAATGCCATTCGGACTGAAGAATGCTGGTGCCACGTACCAAAGGGCAATGGTCGCATTGTTCCATGATATGATGCATAAGGAAATAGAGGTTTACGTGGATGACATGATTGCAAAATCCAAGACTGAAGAAGAGCATATCGTCAATCTGCAAAAACTCTTCGAACGTCTCAGGAAGTTCAAACTCAGATTAAACCCTGCCAAATGCACCTTCGGTGTAAGATCGGGAAAGCTGTTAGGTTTCATAGTCAGTCAGAGGGGAATAGAAGTAGATCCAGCCAAAATACGAGCAATACTAGAAATGCCGGTACCGAGTACTGAAAAAGAAGTTCGTGGTTTCCTGGGAAGATTGAACTACATCTCTAGGTTCATAACGCAGCTAACATCTACATGCGAGCCTATCTTCAAGCTTTTGTGCAAAAACCAAGAAACAAAGTGGAATGATAATTGCCAAGAAGCCTTTGAAAAGATCAAGAAGTACCTCCAAAATCCACCGATTCTGATGCCGCCTGTGCAGGGCAGACCTCTCATCCTGTATCTAACAGTGCTAGACAAGTCAATGGGTTGTGTACTGGGGCAACATGATGAATCCGGAAAGAAGGAACATGCCATCTACTATCTAAGCAAGAAATTCACCGAGTGCGAGACAAGATACTCATTGTTGGAAAAGAACGTGTTGTGCTCTGGCCTGGGCTGCACGTTGTTTGAGGCAGTATATGCTGAGCCACACGACTTGGTTGGTATCTAAAATAGACCCAGTCAAGTATATTTTTGAAAAACCCGCACTCACAGGGAGGATCGCTCGCGGGCAAATGCTACTATCTGAATACGACCTTTTATATGTCACCCAAAAAGCAATCAAGGGTAGTGCATTCGCTGAGTACTTGGCACACCAGCCCATCGAAGATTACCAATCAATGCAGTGCGATTTCCCAGACGAAGATATAATGGCTCTATTCGTAGAAGGGAATCCTCCGGACAACGAAAGGTGGAGAATGTTATTCGACGGCGCTTCTAATTTATACGGGCACGGGGTCGGAGCTGTACTGATCTCTCCTGATAACCGCTTCGTACCGTTTACCGCTAGACTGAGTTTCTATTGCACCAACAACATTGCAGAATATGAAGCGTGCGTCCTAGGCATCAAAGCAGCCCTTGAATGGAAAGTCAAAAGACTCGATGTATATGGGGACTTAGCTTTAGTCATCCATCAGACAAAAGGTGACTGGGAAACCAGGGATTCCAAATTAATTCCTTATCATGATCACATCCAAAAGATGGTTGAACAATTTGAAGAGATCACTTTCCATCATCTCCCTCGCGAAGAAAATCAGTTGGCCGATGCTTTGGCGACTTTGTCATCAATGTTCAACATCAATAACGACAAGAGTCTGACATTCATCCGAATCCAACATCGAGACCTACCGGCACATCATTGTGTGGCAATCGAAGAAGAGCCTGACAGTAAACCTTGGTATTACGATATCAAGCACTATATCACAAACAGAGAATATCCTCCTGGTGCCACCGAGAATGATAAGAGAACACTTAGGAGGCTGTCAATGGGTTTCTTCTTAAATGGGGAAGTGCTTTACAAGAGAAATCACGATATGATCCTCCTCAGATGTGTAGCAGAAGAAGAAGCAGAAAGAATTATGAAAGATGTCCATGAAGGCTCGTTCGGCACCCATTCTAATGGGCACACCATGGCAAGGAAAATCCTAAGGGCTGGCTACTACTGGTTGTCAATGGAGACTGACTGCTTCAACTACGTCAGAAAATGCCACAAATGTCAAATCTATGCCGACAATATCCATGTACCACCTGCCTCTCTGAATGTCCTAACAGCACCATGGCCATTCTCAATGTGGGGAATGGATGTCATCGGTCCCATTGAACCCAAGGCATCAAACGGACGTCGTTTCATTCTTGTCGCTATTGATTATTTCACCAAATGGGTCGAGGCCGCTTCTTACGCCAGTGTAACAAAATCAGTGGTTGTCAGGTTCATAAAGAGAGATTTAATTTGCCGCTACGGTCTCCCAAATAAGATCATCACGGACAATGGGACCAACCTGAACAATAAGATGATGAAAGAGTTGTGTGACGACTTCAAAATCCAGCATCATAATTCCTCCCCATACCGTCCAAAGATGAATGGGGCAGTTCAGGCAGCAAATAAGAACATAAAGAAGATCGTGCAAAAGATGGTAGTGACCTTCAAGGACTGGCATGAAATGTTGCCCTTCGCTTTGCACGGGTATCGGACCTCTATCCGCACGTCAACAGGGGCAACACCATTCTCACTAGTATATGGGATGGAAGCAGTTCTTTCCATCGAGGTGGAAATACCCTCCCTGCGAGTGCTAATGGAAACAAAATTGGAGGAAGCAGAATGGGTTCAAGCTCGTCTGGATCAGTTGAACCTCATAGAAGAAAAGAGAGTAGTTGCTTTGTGTCATGGGCAGTTGTACCAACAAAGAATGAAAAAGGCTTATGATAAAAAAGTGCGCCCCCGCCAGTTTCAAGAAGGAGACCTCGTGCTCAAGAAGATGTTGCCTATCCAAAAGGATTCCCGTGGAAAATGGACCCCTAACTATGAAGGACCTTATGTGGTAAAGAAGGCATTCTCTGGAGGAGCATTGATTCTCACAAAAATGGACGGTGAAGACCTCCCACTCCCAGTGAACTCGGACGCAGTCAAGAAGTACTATGCCTAAAGAAATATATGGAAAAAAGAGAAAGATGAGCCAAGCAAAAATAAGCTCGCTAGGTCGAAAACCCGAAAGGGCGGCCTAGGCAAAAATTAGAGCGACCCGATGGACTGAAAACTCTAAAGAGCAGTCCAGGCAAAAATTAGGGTCAGAAGTTGGACTTTGAGCTACAAAGGCAGTCAATACCTCCGAAAGTTGGATAATGAATGCTCAAAGTTATGTTAATGGGCGATTGGCGTTATTACTTCAAAGATACAAACAATCAAAAGATCAGCTTTCCTTGTTTTCTTTTTCTTCTCTTTTTGTAGTTTAAACTCCCAATGTAATTTTCAGCCAGCGCGACCTTCTGCGCATTTGTTTTCCATTTGAATATTAAACACTTCCTTTATTCTCTCATTTCCCTATTATCGTAAAAATAACGTTCATGGTAGACGATACTGAATTGCGAAACATGTGCATGATCACAAGCATTATAGTCATTGCGAAATTTCTAAAAATCACAAAAAAGAGATGATCTCTCATAAAGTTGCAAAAAGGACAAATGCATAATCACTTCAGCAAATCTTAATAACCCGCACTTTGGCACCACTGCTTGAGGCAACCCTCGTATCCCACGTCAAGAGTCATGCGAGTTTGATGATGCCAGCAAAGTCAATAAAGAGCTAAAGAGCAAAAAGAGCAAAAGAGCAGGAAAAGAAAATGAAAAAGGAAAAAAAAGCCAAGAACAAAAGCCAAAAACAAAATCATTCCACATTTCATTCATCATGTCATCAATTACTTAACTACATGCACGCATGCATCATTCATTGCAAGTGTCTGTTGAGATAATTTTAGTATGTATCGTTAGCACCAATTCTTCAGACCCCCGGCGGTCCTTCAGAGCCCCGGCGCTCCTTCAGACCAACAATGGTCCTTCAATCCAGATCGCACGTCGCGTTATCGAGCAACCGACGGATCATCCGGCCCCAGGCCCTTCAGACTAGCTGTGTCCGCCTAAAAAACACAGTGCACGTCCTTCGTGGTTATATCAGTTCCGGACCTGATTAACCCTATTGGCCGCTCAAAAAGAGGCCACCCCCAGACCGTTTTACTAGTACCAAAAGCTAGTTGCGCTCCTTCAGACCCATCGGTCCCTCAGGCTTAGGCATGCCCTTCAGACCCCGACGGTCCCTCAGTCGAACGCAAGTCGATGCGCCAAGCATTGATTTTGAACTAGACCTTCAGAGCCCCAGTGCTCCTTCAGAGCCCCAGCGATCCTTCAGATCCCCAGCGATCCCTATTTACTTTCTGTCTGAATCAACCCTGCTTTCATATGTTTCAAAAAAAAAAAAAACCAAAAAAAACCTCGGTCTGGACAAAATTAGCGTCTTGTTATCTTTATTTCTATTTTCCTCGAGAAACTCGGAATCCCTCCGATTTCCTAGCAAAATATAAATAAAGAGGGGCAGCTGTAATACCCTAATTTTGTCCGATCAAAAATGAGAGATTTTATTTTTAATAAATATAATAATCATTTTTATTTATTTTTTTTCATGTCATTTGCCACAAGTTTTTAACAAAAAAAAATATATTAGTTAGAAGTGAAGAAACAAAAAATAAGCAAAGGAGGAAATGGATGGGGGTCTGTTAAAAAAAAGATGAGGTGCAATCAGGATTGGGCCATCAGAAACCCAACCCAAAAAAAAAAAAACTAGCCCAATTCGCCCCAAACCCTAATTCCTATCCAACCCATAACCCACCTCCTCCTAACCCTAAATTCGGCCACCCCCACTCAAAAAAAAAAAAAAAACCTAAAAACTTCAACTTCCTCCCTAACCCTAAAATCAAGCCACATTCACTCCCCTAACCCTAGTCAATATTCGACCCCACTCCCCTTATTCCCTCCTTGGAACTCTCAACTCCCCACTTCCCCACATTTACCTTCCCCATACACTCTTCCCATCTCTCACACGCCTCCTCCCTCTCTCCTTCCCACTTCCCCAACGGCTCAATCTCTCTTTCTCACACCCACACACTCCACTTTCTCTTTCTTTCATCTCTCACATCACTCATCACTTCCTCTTCCCTCCTACGACCTCACTCTCCTTCTCTCACACTCAACCTTCATTTTCTCTTTCTTTCTCCATCACACACAACTCACACTCAACCCTTCCTTTCTCATCCTCTCCTCCCATCCCTACGACCCCATCTCTCTCACACTCATCCATCATTTCTTTCCTCTACCATGCCCATACCCCTTCACCATCTTTGTCGTATCAAGTCCTTTTTTTTAAGTCAAAAAAAGAAGAAACACTGTGCAAGGCATGGTGAGAATCAGAAAACGAAGAAGAAAAAGACCCTCTTTTTTTTGTATAAATAGGAGGGCCATGACCATGAAGCAGCAGGGGGATTTTGGAAGGAGAAGATCTTGAAAAAAAGGGGGGTGTTCAACAAAGAAGAAGAATTTTCGTAGCAAAAATAGGAGGGTAGATTTTTAGAAAAAAAAATAGTGAGATCTGTTCACTGTTTTCTACTTTTCTTTTCTTTTCTTTCTTCTTCTCCTTCTGAAAATTAAATTTTTTTTAGTTTAAATTCCATTGTATTAAGGAGGTCCTAGGAGGAATTCGGGTCCCCATCGTTTCTGGATTTTAAGGTAATTTTTGTAGTATGAACTGTAATTGTTAATTTAAATTATTGCTTTTTTTTCTTGTATATAAATATTGCTGTTTTTTTTAGTTATTTGATGCTGTGCTGTTTTTTTTATTATATGTTGCTGTTTTCGATTTATTTGTTGCTGTAAAAAAAAAGAAAAGAGTTGCTGTATTTTCGAAATTAAAATAAAGTCCCCTTGAAATACTTTTAAAAAAAATATAATGTTTATTTGTTGCCTTTTTTACCTTTTTGTTGTTTGTTTTTTTTTATTTTTAAAAAATTGTTGCTGTCATGTTTTCTTTAGATATTATTATTGCTGTTTTTTTTTCTTATTTAGTTGCTGCTTTTCCTATTTTTATTTAGTTGCTGTTTTTTACTTAATTCAGTTGCTGTTTTTATTATTTAATTTGGTTGCTGTTTTTATACATATTAAAATGTTGCTGTCTTTTATTATTTAAATTGTTGCCTTTTTTATTTAAATATTAATGTAATTTTCGGATTAAAATAAAGCCTTTTTTGTAAATAAGAAAAAAACGTTTTTAAAATAATTGGCTGCTAACACCACTACATCCTAAAAAAAAAAACAGCAAAGGTACTTTTTTTTAAAACAATAAACATGACAGCACCTTTTTAAAACAATAATCTTGACAATTATTTTCAAATTAGAAGGGGCATTTCTTTATGAATGAGCAAACCTTTTCCAAACCCAATGCTTATTAGTCTAGGTTTTAAAAAAGGGAGCGCTTTAGAATTATATGTTTTAGGGTAAGCTAAAGAAATGGTAAAGAAGAAAAAGTCAAATAATCGTTTTTAGCGCCAAACCGCTATTCGCACCCCCCACTTTTTAGTAATGCAGTACTCCCCGCTTCCAGCCCAATTTTCGCGCAGGGTTCCCAAAAAACCAAATACTCAGTTTTGGGCTGCTACTAAGCCCATCACCCATTTCCATTTAATACAACACCCCTGTTAATTGCACCCACCTTTTTTAATTATACCTCATTCCGCTTTTATTTACACCATAATGCTTTCGAATCATTTTTCTTTATTTCAAACAACCATACCCACACAAAAAATAGGTTGTTACTAATGGTCACTCTGAGCCTAGCTTGTTTGACCGTTAGGACTAACCTTCATTTTTTTTCACAGCGGATTAGTAGCGGTAATCACTCTGAGGTTACTCGTTTGATTATCGCAAACACCCGCCTAAACTCCAATTTTCAGTTAATAAAATACAAACGTAATCTCAACTCCTTTTTCAAATCACACTTCCCAGTAAGTATTTTCAAGCGAACAAACGCTCGATCACAAACCGGGTACTTACAACGGTCACTCTGGGCCCCGCTCGTTTGAACGCTGTAAACATCCTCTTTTTCGAATAAGCCATTAGCGGTGACCACTCTGGATTTATCTGTTTGGTCACCAAGAACGGCCTCTAGTTTTCGCAAGCTTATCAACAATTAAAAAATACCAACACACAAATATTTTCTACCCGAGAACTACGTAGCTTTGATTTCTCCATCGCACCCGGAGATACGTAGGAGCAGGGGCCCACTTCTGTCGAGCGCAAAAAAAAAAAAACTAAAATTTTATTAAGTTTTCCTTTCCGATTTTGATTTTTTTTTTTGCAAATAACAAAAAGGGTAAATTTAAAATATTTTCTTTAAACTAATTTTTTTCTACACATTAGATTAAAAGGTAACCTTTTTAGGATGTTGCGGGGTGCTAGTACCTTCCCCGCACTTAATCGACCCCCGAACCCAAAACAAAGGTTTTTTTTCAATGTTTTTCCTAAAAATAAATATTGATGGCGACTCCATTGTTCAAAAACAACGTAGAATCCCTCCTTCGGATTCTTCGGTCGCTACACTTGTTTGTCGAATACTTGCAGCTGTCGCTATTACTTCAGATTCGACAGATGAAGTCAAAGTACCAAAGGTGAAGAAGAAGATAGTTGAAGCCTCATCGCAGAAAGATATATCCCTCCCAATAGAGAAAAAAGTAAATATTTATACATTTTCTCTTTGCATCATCATGCCCTTTGACTGATTAGCTCTCTATTTTGCAGAGTCAAAAAAGAACAAGCAGCTCCCTAACTTCTAATCCAAAGAAGGCTAAACTACTAGTTACTAGTGACTCAGAGGTCGAAACTCTCAAATTCTTGCCTATTTATGTTTATTTTCTTTTTCTGCTTATGCTTACATGAGCGTTGCATTTTCAGCCTGAGGAGGAACTACTAACCAGGACTAAACCTACTAAGGTTCAAGCTCCTGAAGTAGAGAGAGAGAAAAACAAAAAACTCTCAAGATGCCTCTAAAACTGTTTCTCAGCAAGCTTCTGTCGAAAGACAACAAAAAGAAGAAAAAGCTCTGAGAAGGCTTATCAAGAAAATCAAGAGTGCACACTCTTTAGTTGAAAACATCAAAGCTAAGGTGGTTGATTGAAGCCTATATCTTTTCTGCAAATTTTATTTATCTGTGATAATACTCACTTTGCTTCATTTTTTAGGGAACTGAAACTGTTAACCCTGAAATCCCAACAAAGCAGGTTACGCCTACCTCCACTCACTCCCCTTCAAAAATACTTATTGCTGGAGAAGGTGTCGAAGACAAACAGCAAACACCTGCTGTCGAAGCTACACTGCTGGTTAAAACAACTCCTCTTGCTGAAACTGTAAAGGAAGTTTCTAATCATGGCCCAGAGCATGCTGCTATGGACGTCGATGAAAGCCCTGATGCTGGCCAAAGTGGAGCTGAGATCAGCATATCTTCTTCTCCAAACATGGAAGAACAAGAGTACAACGAGGAGGAGAGTGAAGACGATGGTAACAATGAAGGGAAAAGTGAATCCCTTGAGGCAGCTAATCCTCCACGCTCTGTGCCTTCGACACATGACACCACTCTGAGCCCTCAAGAACAAGAACTTTTGGATCTAAAACGTAAAGACCCTCTTGAGGCTTTCAAGCGAATGGTGAGTGGTTTATCCTCAACAGAAAGTAAGCCAAGTGTTTCGACTGCCTCTGTTGGCGATTCCTCTGGAGGTCCTAAAGAAGACCTGATTCGAGAACTTCAAGCATCCCTCTTTGAGATAGATCTGTTCAAGGCTATCGAAGCAGATCATATGCTCTATTACAAACTCAAATCTTTGCTCAACAAACTTAATAACTCTGGCTCCAGTGACTCTCTTTTATGCTTCATTGTCGAATTTGAGCCTTTACTGGAGCAGATTTCCAGAGATATACAGAAAAAGAAGAGCACTGTTGTGAACAAGGAGCGTGAGCTTGAGCTTCTGAGAGAGGAAAGTGCCATTGTCGAAGCCTCAGAAAGCAAGATTTCGACCCTGGAAATTCAAGCAGCAACTAATTCCAAGGAAATAGCTGACTGTGATGCGAACATTTCGACATACCAGGCTCAAATCAAGGAGTTGCAGTCGAAGATTGAAGCGGAAGAAAAGAAGAAAATTTCTGTTCAACAGAGAACTTCAATTCCTTTAGAGAATGCACTTCGATCTGAGGCAACCTTGGCTATCGAACACTTGGAGAGGGTTCAGAGACATGATGAAGCAGTTAAGAGGCTAACTGAGGAAGAATCCCTCTTAAATACTAGATTGAGGCATGCCAGAGCAGCCTTTGAGAGGCTTAAAGTTTCTTTTGTAATTTAATTTTCCATCTGTATTCTGACAGCATTTTGCTCAATCTGTATTTCGACAATATTCTTTGGCATGAGTGCCATGTTTATATTCTCCCGTTCTCTTAATTTTGCGTTATTTTAATTTCTTGCAACACTGGCTTATATCTTTTTAAGTACTTGCCATTTACACGCAAAATTCGATTATCAGCGCTTAACTCTTCGACTTCATAAGCACCGTTTGAGAAAACTCGTAAAATTTTAAATGGTCCTTCCCAATTTGGTGACCATTTACCTAAGGCTCTATCTTTTTGTCCATAGGTAGGATAACTTTCCACACAAAGTCCCCAATGACAAAAGTTTTTGATTTAACCTTTTTGTTGTAGGCTTTAGCTACTCTTTCTTTCTGCCTCGTAAGGATATCTAATGCAAATAACCTTTCTTCGTCCAAATCAACCAATTCGTCTAAAATCATGTCCCAATAATGATCTGATGGGATCTCAAATTGCCTTTGAATTCTGGTTGACTGTAGATATATTTCGACAGGTAATACTGCATCATGCCCGAAAGTGAGTTTGAATGGAGTAGTGTTAATTGATTCTCTAGGAGAATTTCGACAAGCCCATAATGCTTGATCAAGAGTTTTGTGCCAATTCTTATGCTTTTGCCCAATATGTTTTTTGATCAAATTAATGATAATTTTATTGGCTGCTTCGACTTGACCATTTGCTTGAGCATAATATGGTGTCGAACTTAATAACTTAAATCCATTTTCAGAAGCAAAATTTACCATTTTTCGACCAGTAAAAACTGAGCCTTGATCTGTGGTAATGGTTTCTGGTATCCCAAATCTATATAAAATGTGGTTTTGAATAAAGTCCATTACTGCCTCTTGGTCTACCTTAGCTAAGGGAATAGCTTCGACCAATTTGGTGAAGTAGTCAATTCCCACTAATATATAACGGTGGCCTTTCGACGACGTTGGTTTAATTTCACCAATTATGTCTAAGGCCCAACCTCTAAACGGCCAAGGTTTTACTATTGAATGTAATTCACTTGCAGGTACGTGTTGTATTTCTGCCTGTTTTTGACATTCTTGGCATCCTTTAGCAAAATCTATGCAATCTTTTAGCATAGTTGGCCAGTATACTCCTTGTCGAAACAAGAGCCATTTCATCTTGTGGCCTACTTGGTGAGACCCACAAGCTCCACCATGAGTATTGGATGTTGCTAAGTATGCCTCATTTTCACTAAGACATTTGAGTAAAACCCCTTCAGGAGTTTTCTTGAACAACTCGTTTCCAATAATTACGTAGCTTAATGCCCTATACTTGGTTTTTCCATTTGTTGTTCATGTTGGGTTTTCCAAGTATTCGACAATTGGTTTTCGCCAATCATCATTCGACATATTGTCAATGGCAAAAATTTCGCCATTTTCACTTGGAGGAAATAATAATTCTGACTTGTCTACCCCCCCAAGTTTTGGCATTGACAATTCATCTTCAGAACAATCCGTCGAAATTAATTTCTCCTTGATCTCTATTAATTCACTGAGTTTTGTTGCAGAAACTCTACAACCTGAAGCAATTTGTGCTAAGTCATTTGCTTCGTGATTTTCAATTTGAGGTATATGCTCAATGTTCACGTAGTCGAAGTGTTTCAACAAAGCATTGGCAGTGACGAAGTATATGATTAAATTCTCTTTAATGCATTTGTACTCCTTAGTTAATTGCTTCACCACTAATTCAGAGTCACCTCTAATTTCGACAACCTTTGCCCCCAGCTCTAGCAAAACTTCTAAACCTGTTATCAAGGCTTCATACTCAGCCTCATTATTAGAGCAAAGTTCTTTAATTTTAAATTTATATTTCGTTGGTATTTTTGTTGGCGAAATAATTAATATTCCAATTCCAGAACCATTTTTATGGCTTGACCCATCGAAATATAGTGTCCAAGGTCGAATATTCATATGATTAATTGTTACTTCGACCAATGAATGGTCAACAATAAAGTCTGCAACAATTTGCCCTTTGATAGCTTTCAAAGGTTGATACGTTAATGAATATTCAGAAAGGGCTAAAGCCCATTTACCAATTCGACTGTGCAATATAGGTTTCGACAGCATATGTTTAATAATATCAAAATGAGAATAAACATACACATCAATCGGTTTTATATATTGCTTTAATTTAGTAGAAGAGAAATACAAACAAAGGCACAATTTCTCCGTTGGATGATATCTAGTTTCAGCATCATTTAAAACTCTACTAAGGTAATATATGGCTCTTTCGACACCATTATCATCCTCTTGTGCCAACATGCTACCTATTGTTAGCTCTGATGCTGCTATATACAATTTCATCACCTTATCTCTGATAGGTGGTAACAAAATAGGTGGTTTAACTAGATAAGCTTTAATCTCGTCGAAGGCCTTTTGGTGTTCTGGATCCCATTTGAACACATCTTCTTTCTTCAGTCGAAGCAATGGCGAGAAAACTTGAGTTTTGCCACTTAGGTTTGAGATGAACCTTCTTAGGAAATTGATCTTTCCTAATAATGACTGGAGCTCTTTTTTGGTCGAAGGAGCCTTCGTTTCCATGATTGCTTTCGTCTTGTTTTGATTTATTTCAATGCCTTTTTTGTGGACAACAAATCCCAAGAAGTCACCTGGCAGTTCTGATGAAGTTGCTTTTGAGTAGTCTTTCGATTTCCTCTTTTATATTCGACAGAATCTGCGGTGCAAATCTTCTTGGTGTTTGCTTCACTGGTTTTCTATCTGGTCGAATGGGCAGCTTCAATTCAACCACTTCTCGACGCAGTCCAGGAATTTCATTATAGTCCCAAGCGAAGCAATCCTTGTATTCTTTTAAAAGCTCAATGGTTCGATCTCTCAAACCTTTGTCAATTTTGGCACTGATGAATGTTGGCCTTTTTATGAAGCCATCTCCCAAATCAACTTCTTCTAAAGGATCTTGAGCTTGAATCCTCTTGGTCGAACCCATTGGGTCTTTTTCAAAACCTAAAGGCTCGTCATCATAGACGCAGTCAAGCCTTTGGCCTTCGACCATATTATCTTCCAGGTTAACTTCATTGTTAACTTCAGTGGTTTGATTTACCATCATTGGTTCTTCTGTGGCTTGTTTAACCATCATTTGTTCCATTTCGGCTTCCAACGCCGCATTTTGCTTATTTTCGGCCACATAAGCCATAATTCTATCCCATATGTTGGGTGTAGACATCATCAACATCTATGGACCGTCCCATCCTGTCGGCTTACAGAAGCCCCTTGGACGAGTTGATTCTTCAATCACTTCCCTCTCCCAAATGAAGCCGTGGGTAGGGTGTAGATCAAGTGAAGCATATATATTGTAATGAGGGACATATGCTGTGTCAGAGGGAGTACATGGCGCTATATTCGCCAATTGTTTGTCAAAAGTATGTTTGGTGATATGGTCGACTTCAGTCAAAAAATAGCTTTGGTCACCTTCCACATTTTCGACAAGGCCATCTTCTCTCCAGATGGAAATCCTCTGATGGAGTGTTGAAGGGACCGCCCCAACTCCGTGGATCCATTCTCGACCAAGCAACAAATTGAAATTGGCCTTGGTAGGAATAACCATAAGCATGGTTAGTCTCTTGACACTTCCCACCACCAACTCCACCTCTATGGCTCCCAAAGAATAGCCAGATTTGCCCTCATAATTTGTGAGAACAATGTTGTGTGGCCTCAGATCGGTATCTAATTTACCGATTTTTGCCAACATGTGTTGAGGCATTAAATTCACCGCAGCTCCTCCGTCGACGAGAACCTTATTAACACCTACATTATTAACTTTGGCCTGAATAAACAAAGGCTTTAAATGGTACTTCATGCCTCCATTTGGGTGTTCGAAAACTGCACTTTGTTCCTCCATGCAGCCATTGTTGAGTACATAATAGCAAATTGGCTTATGCTTAGCCATATCTTGGTCGAAGTCTTGCTCGACTTCGTTGACTTCCGATATCACATCGAACTCAATAGGAAGTATTGAGACGACACATATGATGTCGAAATCAGGCTCTGAGTCTGAAAAGTCAGATCCCATCACTTCGTCATCTAGGTTAAGGCCTTCTTCTGGGTTGAGGCCTTCTTTGACAACCGTAAGAGGAGGAAAAATCCTCTCTGTAGCAGGCTTTCTTTGCACTTCGACAGATGAGGCTATTTGCTTTCCCTTGTTGGTGGCTGGATTTCCACTTCTTTCAGCAGCAATAAATTTCATTTGGCGTTGATGTCTCCGCCATTGTGTTTTGGTCATGGGATTTTTCCCTTTGTAATTTTTATTATAGACATATTTGCTGGAATCATATGTCTTATTCTAGGTCATGGCACTCGAGCTTCCCTGCACCATTTTTAAATAATACCCTGCATCCTTTCCTCCTGAATGCACCCATCTTTCGACAGGTGATTTTGTGGGTGGCACAAATGTTTTCGCCCCCTTATGAGTTGGAGGTGTCGCTTTGAAGGGAATACCTCTTTGATTAAAACTGAATTTTGGCCTGTTATCAACCCACGCATTCTTTCTCTTCTGTTGATGAGTAGAATGTTCAAGGCTTTTTGCAGCCTCCTTATCAAATACCGAACTGCATCTAGGGCACAACATTACTTCAGTATTGTTGATTTTGCATCTATTGAGGAAATCAATCAATTCCTCTTCAGCTTTTGGATATACCACCTGCATATGATCTTCATGTTGATCTTTAGTGACCAAATTGACCATTGTTTCAGATCTTTCAGCACTTTTCGACATACTGGTGTTTCCAGCAGTGTCTTGACTAGCTTCGACAACGAGAATATCAATTTCAGTATAATTTGCCTCTGCAGTTGGCAAAGGATTGCTGTCGATTTGCATTGAAGGTTTCGACTTATCATCAAATTTGAGTCTCCCTTCACTTAATGCTTTCTGAACCAAGTCCCTGAAAAGAACACATCGAGAAGTGTTATGGCCTAAAAAATTATGATATTTGCAATATCCTCTTTTCTTTTGTTGTTCTAATGGTGGTATTTTTAGGCCTTTAGACACTAAAATCTGGCCATCAGAAACCAACAAATCAAATATTTGGTCACACTTTGTGACGTCGAAGGTATATGTTTTTGCAATATATTTATCATTTTTTGGTTCGACAGGATTTTTCCCATCAGAAGGCCTCAATAATTTACAAGTATATGGAGGTCCGGGCTTTAATTCTGCCATATTAACCTCTTCTTCGACTTCTTCATATGATATGTCGAAGTCTTGGTCACTATCGTTAGTATTAACATAAGCAACCTTTTCCTTTTTATTAAATCGATTAGTTCTCGCCTTCTCATCCTTAAGCCTTTCGACTTGTCGAACTCTATCAGCCAATTGAGCCATGTCTCTCAGGTGTAAAGTGTCTAATTTTTTCCTAATGGAATAATCTAGGCCACCAGCAGCCCTTTCGACTAACTCATGCTCGGGTATCTGAGTAAAACATCTAGCCTTGAGAAGTCTAAATCTATTGAGATAATCGTCAATAGACTCTGGCATATTGCGTCGAACACTTGCCAATTCTTTAAGGCTAATCTTGCATTGGCCCATGTAGAATTGTTCATGAAACGCTTTTTCCAATTGATTCCAATAAAACATAGAATGTGGGGGTAAGGTGGTGAACCATGTGAATGCATTTTTTGTTAAAGAATTTGGGAAATATTTAATTCTTAAATTCTCGTTTTGCGCTATGTCACCAGCCTCAGTCAGATATCGCGCAATATGTTCGACAGTGGATTCACTAGTTTCTCCAGCAAATTTTGTGAACTTAGGGATTTTCCATCCCCTAGGCAAATCTGTTTGTGTCACATATTCCGACAGGGGAGATACAAAATTAGGTCTATGTAAGCCTAAGTTAAGACCATTTTGGGCTAAAATTGTTTCGACAAGATTTGCCAAATTATTTTGATTACCAAAGTTGTTTTGCTGAACATGTCTTATTACTTCGTCAGCATCTTGGTTTCTATTGACTAATACCATTTCAGGCACAGGTTCTTCGATAGCCATTATTTGTCTTTGATCGACAGGAATTGTATAGTTGGGCCTTTCGACGGGTAATTCAACAGGCCTAACATTTTGGACTTGGGGAATTCGCTGGTTGTGCACTGGTGGAGTGCCAAAGAAATCAGCAATTCGACCCATTTGTGCAGCTAACATTTGGTAACTGTCATTTGTGTTCTGAATTAATGGGTTAAACACTGTACCAATTTGCTGTGTTAGCATATTAACCATATCGTGGTTACTATCATCCATCTGTTGCCTTAGTGCCAACAAAGACGAAGTAGTTATTGAAGGCTGTGGATTTCGACTATAAATATTTTCTGGGGAATTATTTATAGGTGAAAAACTTGAGGCTAAGTTTTCTGCATACGTAGATGCATTTGTTTGAAGCCCTGCCATCATGGCTGTTGGCATGCCATATGGGTAATTTCGACCATTCATGAAATTGAATGGCATATTCCCCATCATGGAGTTTGCCATAAAGGGCATAGTCGGATTTAAATTAGATGATACAGGGACCATATTCGACAAAGGGTTAATAGTAGGAGCAGTTGTTGCAGTTACCCCTATAATTGTCGAAGAAGGAATCTGAGCGGTTATTTCTGGAGCGGTTACTCCTGTAATTGTTGGAGAAGATGCAGGAGCAGTTACTCCTGGGACAGATACAGGAGCGGTTACTCCTGACATATTTGCAGCGTTTGTATTGTTAACTGACGCTTGAGAATGAGCGTTTGATGTAGAAGCATCATTCATATTTGAGCGTGGCATTTCAGTAGTATGCCTACCACTTCTTAAATGCATGCAAAGTGTAAACTACTGGTTTTGTGTTTAATAACAAACCCAGAATTGTTTAGTAAAACTTTTAATGATTAGCACAAATGTCCCACTGGGCGTGCCAATTTGTTTACCGTGATTTTTAGTAAACACCGCTAGTTACACGTGTGTGTTGCTTGTGAGATCAACTAGAAACATCTCAGAATATTTGTGAATTAAAGTTTTTACTAAAGTTATTGATGTTTATGAGGATAACTATTTTAATGGAGTAAAACGATGAGTGCATGTGTTTAAGAAGAAATGCAGAAATATGATGAAGTGCAGTAAAGTGCAGAAAGTATGAATAAAGAAAAGGAAATCGAAAGATAGTAAATTGCAGGAATTCGTAAAGAAGAACCAGTAAATTGCAGGAATCTTTAAAGAAATAGTAAGTAGATTGCTGAATGTAAGAAGTTTGGTGCGCAGATCACATACATTGTTCTTCAGTAACTCGTTTTCTCTTATGCGGAAGTATGAGTGTTTTCTGAACGTTTGTATAGAATGAAATTGCGACCCTTCTCTCTACGAGAAAACTCTTATTTATAATAAAAGAAAAACAACAACCGCTCAGCGGTTTTTCTAAATAAAATAACTGCTATTTCGACTAGATAAGATCAGATAACTCCTCCATCTTTCGACCACATCACTGCTGTCCTTTTCTACCATCATTCTTTGACTTAACCTGTTATCTGAATGTTGTTCATCTTTCTGTCGAAACTACTAACTTCAGCTTTCCAATTTTCGCTAAGTTATGTGCTATGCTGATTCTCCCTGTACACAGCTTCTCGTTGTCGAAATATCAACATCTCTTCTTTGAAACAACAAGTCAACATTATTGACTGCATTTAATTGAGCCTGTTGAAAATGCAGGCTAACACGTTGTTAAAACTTTTTAAGGTAGGTGAGATAGAGTCAAACATTTTTTATGATGTGTTGCTTCGTGATTGACCGACCTTGTAAATAATTTTTTAATTTAACAATATGGGTTAATATTGTTAAATTAAATCGCTTGACCACTCTGGACCAAGGTCCTAGATACGCCACTGCTCACTTGATAAGTATCAACCTAGCTTTGGTTCCATTTGATGAGATCAAACATGATCTTGAAAGAATTGAATCTAGAAAAGTGGTAAAAACAAGTGTTTCTTACATAAAAAAACTCAAGAATACATGTTCGTGAAAACAAATAAAAAAGATGAAGACTCAACACAACTGGATCAACACTTACTTGAAAGGGAAGAAAATGCAAATATGGAAGAGATAGAAATGATGATGGAGATTGAAGAATCGCCACAGGTCTCGTTGGAAATGTGATAAGATCCTCACTATCCTCAAACTCACCCTCGAGGAAGTGTGCTTGTGATTCTCATCATAAGAACCTATGAGAATTTCAAGATGGATCTTCACTCTCTGTAGCAATGGATTTCCCCCTCACCTCTCTTGGGTATTCTTGGCACTCATTTTTGCTAAAATGTAGGAATGAATTGTATTGATCATAAAATTTTAACTATCACACTTTGATGACAAGTATTTATATGTTCGACTTAGTCCACTAAGAAAGAAGCAAAGCCCACGACCAACACTAAAGCTACTAGGTCGTAGCCCAATCAAGTCCAACAAAGGGTCACAATCAAATTTGCATTACAAATAGGAAAGCAAATACAACACATAGAGAACACTATAGATCGGCTATTCTAGAAATTCCCTATTAGTGACTTGGTTAATTGATAGGGTGAGCCCATTAAAGTATATTTCCCTAAGATTTAAGTCTTCTTTTGATTTTTTTTTGTCTTTATCTTTATGACATTCATCTAAGTTCCATGCATGCGGACTCACATCAGTTTAGTAGATATAAAAACATGTCAAGATTCTTATTTAAAAGAGGTTGACAAGGCTTGTTTCTGAAATCTGAATCACAGATTCTTATTTGTTCTTTTAAAATGCTACTTCTTTCTCTATTTGAGGTGTTTCACAAACGTGTGATCAAGTAAATAATTCTACAAAATGAGTGGACGAAATCAAATTGAAAATGGAAAGATTTGTACAAATTATATACTTGGCCACTTTGTGAAAAATTCATAGGTATCAATATGTTAGATACCTTTACTCGATTAACCCGATTGGTGAAATAGTATCTATGTATAAAAAAAACAATGCTATTCGGTATGAAACTATTTAGTACGAAACAATTTAGTACGAAAGGTAAGAATACAATAGGGTTACATGGCTTTTGAAAGTATTCGGTGGTTTCATTTCGTACCAAAGACCTTTTCTAAAAAAAGCATGTCTTTTTTTACAACCAGACAAAGAAAATATTTTGTTGCAAATGAACAAAATATTGAAAAATTGTTCATGTAAGCAACATTAGTGATATAGGCCCTACTCACAAAAAAAAAAACGAAAAGCTTGTATTACAATAGAAGCCAAAATGACATTGATTATTTCAAAGAATTGAAGTCGATTTACTTAATTCTGATAATCCCTTTCATCAAAAAAATGCTTTTGCCCATCAAATAAAACAGTCAAGACAGATTTTAAACCCAAGCTTTGAAACAAAAACTCCCATATAAAACTGTAATTTTAATATTGTAGACATGTATATAGTGTATAACATACATCCGTATACAAGCACAAGCAAAGGAGAAAGAAATACTGAATAATAGAAAATGATATTGATATATAAGTAAAATACAATGAAGCATGTATTTATTTTATTGCTCTATATATATGCCATGTGAGAGAGCTAGCTAGCTAGCTAGCTATCTAGGCAAACAAGTTGGAGAATGTGGGGAGCTTGATCTCTCCCTTCTGAGAAAGAGGAATGGTGAAGTTACCAATGACAGGAAGGTCAATAACAAGACCAATATCCAATTGATAGTCGATGTCCCAATCTGCACCAATGTCCTTTGCCAAGGTAAACAATATGCTATGTGGCACTTTCATTAGCACATCCAGCAATGTAATGTCGCTAGCCTTCAATGACCCTGGATCTGGTATTGTACCTGATGCTATCTCCCTTATCACCACCAAACACAACAAAAACAATATAAATAAATAATAACATAGTAACAAACTAAACTCATTTTTTTTTGTGCGGTGTTTATTTATTTATATTGATAGCACTTTGTTCTGCCAAGTTTGTTAATAATTTGTTAGTAATTAGTTTAGAAGTTATTATTGTTAGTTGTTATTTTCTTCTTTTTCATTTGGACTTATAAGTATAAATAGAGTCTATTGTATTCACGGTTAAAAGTTTAGGTGAGTTGAGCTCTAAGGGCTCACCTGGGTCAGGACAGACCCCACGGTTCTTTAAGCCCTATAAATGTACTTACAAATCATCTACCAAAGATGTCATCACATCGATAACGAGTGTTGTGGAGAATGAGGCAAATCCTAACCGACCGAGCCGACTTTCATTGGCTTTTTTATTGAATATCAATAATATTTGGTCATTACGGTTGCGCGCAGATATACCCATTTTGATAAAAAATAATAATATGAGTATCGATCAAGTATTGTAATAAATAATGCAAACTCCGAGTACCATCATCCATTCCGTTACAAAATCAATCCGATCTATCATTGATGCATATTAATTATTGATGATCCACTCAAATAAAGTCTCAAAACACAACATAATCAACATGGATTAGGGTAAGAAAAACAAAAGTACCTGCCATTACTTTTGAGGGAGTAGGTGATGTCACAGATGGGAATTGAAGTAGAATAAGGGTTGGAAACAGAGACCTTAGCCAAATACTCAACTGACTGAAGACTCCCGCTCTTTAAATCCACGTCAGTGATACTCGCTTCAGGTTTGGGCATGTCTGCAACTTTCTCAGAAATATAGTTTTTGGCTTTGTCCAACAACTGCGACATTTTCAACACTGCCAATATCAGACTCACACCAATAACACTTAACGACACCTTCACTCCCAAACCCACCCCCATTTTTACTTATACACTCCACAAAAAACGAATAACACAAAAGTATGTCGACGCGGCGACACGTGCCGACACGTGACGCTTCCGCGTTCGCAGATCTGTTAGTTTTTGTTTGGAGGAACAAATGAATAGGATCTGCCGATCTGATCCGATGATGATAATAACGAGACACTCACGTCACGGTCGCTGTCGGTGTCGTTTTCTTCTTTTGTTGTTTTGTGTAAAGCGCGTTGCGTGTTATGCATACTATGTATTTTATGATTTTCCATATCTTTCATTTACTTAAGGAAAAAAAACCATAAATAACTTTGAAAAAAAAATAAAGGTGAGCAAATGTGAAGAGAATAAAAAAAATTGGTAAAATGAATGAATGATTAGAAGGAGAGGATTATTGTAAGGAAGAAGAGGGAGAAAAGATTGGTGAGAAAACTTACATTCATTGTTGATGATGATGGTGGTGGTGTGATCGATCTAGTTGTTGATGAGTAGAGAGAAGAAAGTGAATCTTGTAGATGAAGAGAGAATGTGAAAGTGTTATGATGAGATGAAAAGGTTAACGTGCTATCTCCGAGACTCCGAGTAACATGGTTTAACGATGCTTTTACGGAATACTGGTAGCCTCAAATTATTAATTATTAATTAAGGGGAAAATAAAATAAACCACTACTGGATACTAATTTAGTGACTTCATTTTCAAGTTTCACGTGTTACGTTCACAATAGCAGACTTTATTTGAAATTCGTATGGGTTATAAGGTTAAAGAATTTAATATCGGAATAAAAATATTTTATATATGAATTGTGGATGTAAAAAAAATATTATTAACCAAAAATTATTGTAAATTGAACCTTCATTTATGATTTTTTTTGACGAGAACATTAATTTGCGATTAATGTCGGCATAAAAATTTTACGAAAATAAAACGGGGAATCTGGCTTGGTTTTCGGATAAATAATCGACGCTACAACAGTTGATGAAAAAATTGACAAAAGGTATTTGATATTTGTCAGTAATATGCGCCTATGTCGGCAAATATGCCAATAATCAAATTTGACTCGGGTTTCATTTGGTTTTTTTTTACCAAGTGTTTCTATACAATCTTATTAAAGAATTAAGAGTTATATATGTTTTTAATCTATATTTTAGATTTTCAATTTCAATTTTAGTCTTTGGTTAATTTTCCTCTATTTATATTTATGTTTGTACTTTTAGTCTTTACTAGAATTCCCATGCACGGGTATATAATTTTGATAAGGATGGATCAATAACTTTATTTGTACCGTATGTATATAGCTTGTATACAATCTTACATGTATATCTTTTTTATTAAATGTTGTACATATTTTTATGTAAATATCTTTTTTAAAAATGGTAGTCAATTTTTTTTTATGTAAATAGGTTATAGCTATATAATATATTGTTAAATGCAAATTATATATGTCTGAATATTAATATGAATGACAAATACTAAAAATGTGACCACTAAAGTCATTTATATTAAAGTAATTAAATACTTATATAAATATTGTTCTGGACTGGACCAAGAGGCCCAGTCAGCATTTGGACATTGATTGGCCCGATCACTTTGATCTATATCCGCCATATGCAAGCCCAATTGTGGTTATCACACTTGGATGACTCAGATCAACTCTATCAATCTGACGGCTCACAACGGGCACGAATTCCTGTAAATACCAGCTCACATTGCCATAACAAGGTAGATTATCATTCCTAGCTAAATCACTCATCTATTCTCAATACTGACTTGAGCGTCGGAGTGGCTTCGCAGGTACCCCTCCCGGGCTCGCACTAACCTCTGGCCAGGCAGCAGGTGACCTACCAACTGCAGTCCACCCAACACTGCAAGGTTCATAACATTGGCGACCAAAGTGGGAGATATCTATCTTTCACACCATCTCTACTCTTTGAACTTTCTCCTGCCTTCCCATGGCACCCAGAGGTAGACCCCGAGTCCAAAGCATTGCCGCTCCGCAACCCCAGCCAGAGGGCACTCCCGAAGGGCTTGTTGCTTCCACGCCAAACCAAGACATTCAGGTCCCGGCACCTCAGCCAGCCTGTATCCAGATCCCCGTCCAACCTTGGGATGCAGTGACCATCCGCCAGCTCTTGGACCTGCTGTGCAACCGCACCCAGACTATGTTGTAGCAAGAAGCGTGCCTCAGGCAGATAGAGGGGCGAATGACAGCCATGCCTGAGCAACCCCATCCTCACTGGAACACCCCTTCCCCAAGGACAATGAGCCCCAGGCACCGCAGATCTCCACCCAAGCGTCATCACAATCATCGCTCTCCATCTAGACGGAAGCGAGCTCGCCACTCTCCTCTTCGACGCGGCAGGCACCAAGGATCAGATTCACCTCCAAGCACCCCTCCAACCTCGCCTGACAGTACATACTGGCCTGAGGAGTCTCTCCCCAAGTCCTCATCGCTCGCAACCTCCAATTCTCGCGAGAGGTCGCGGAGCCGAGCCAAGACCCATAAGAGGCATCGCCAAAGATCTACCTCGAGGAGATCTCCAGCCCGACGTGACCGTCGAGATATAGATCTCGGGGACTGGTCACCTCACAACTCACGATGGACCTCCAATGAAGGACCCTTCACTAGGAAGGTTGACGACTGCCCAATTCCGAGGACCTTAGAGAAGCTCCTAGCCCTCAAAACATACGACGGGACTGGGGACCCTAACAGGCATTTGGCCTACTTCTCTGTCATGATGAGATACCGGGGGGCAAGGGAACCTGTCCACTGCAGGATCTTTCCCCTCACTCTCACGGATTCAGCACTAGCTTGGTTCCGGGAGTTGAAACCAAACTCAGTTTCATCCTGGGGGCAGCTGGCCACCATGTTCACAACCCGCTTTGTCGCTTCCCGCTTGAAGCCAAAATCTGAAGAGGTACTCAGGGCGATCAGGCAAGGAGAGAAAGAAACGCTTAGGGAATATCTGGAAAGGTTCAACAAGGAGGCTGGCAACGTCAGGAACCTCGAAGACAAGAGAAGGCTCTTTTGGATGAAGGATGGCCTTAAGAAAGGAAGCATGTTTCAAAGAAACGTGGGGATTAACAAACCCCGAAGCTTGGATGAGTTCCTTCAGAAGGCACAAAAGTACATGGATTATGAAGAAGACAACATGGCATACCAAGAGGAAGCCAAGGTTGGCAGCAAGAAGGACGAGCTAGCCTGCAAGGCCACTGAAAAACCATGGCGGAAGGGAGTCCAATATGACAGAACTCCTCGTGAGCCCCGACCTCGACAATGTCGCTCCTTATAGTATACCCGGCTGAACACATCCCAGGCTGAGATCCTTTCCGAATGCGCCGATGCGGAGTTTCAGGACATCAAACAGCCCAAACCTCTCGTGCAAAGAAAAGACCAACCCTCTAAGAAGTACTGCCGTTATCACAAAAGTTATGGGCACAGTACCAACAAATGCAACACCCTCAGGGATGACATTGAAGAAATAATCCGCGAAGGGAAGCTCGCTCAGTACGTGAATGAGGAAGATGATGAGACTCGTGACTCTGAATAGGGAGCAGGGCATCAGGACTAGAAACTAGAACTAGGCCTAGTTAAGAATTTTACTGTTTGGGCACAAATGCAGAATGTAAAAGCTCGATATAAAAGTTCATTTTTCAATTACAGTTTTTGCTTTAGTTCACTAGATTTATGCTTGTTCCAAAGAAAAATTCCTTAACGTCAAGAAAGAAAAAGTGCCCAACTCCATAGTTAGGGGTAGAGCGAAACAAGTTTGAGACCCGACATAGCCTGCAAGGAAGGACTGCCTACCTCGCAGGGTCAACCTCGACATTAACTCTAAGCCAAGACCATCTTTCCAAGACGATGGTTTTGCAAATACATCTCTGGATGCAAGATCGCACGAAGTAGGCAAGCGCTGACGTGCACCTCCAATCCTAGCAAGGGAATCAAGAGTGCCACGGCACGCTGAAACAAATAAGGCCATCGATAAAAATACTGGTCAAAGGAAGACACCATGATCGTTTGCATTTTTCCTAATTACCAAAGCAAGAATCTCATAATTCTTTCCACTAAGTGACCTTGGCGGTCACAACCCCTTGGGCGAGTTCTATCCGAGCCGAGTCCTGGTAAACTGTGCCAAGGGTATACTTCAAGTTGAACTTGGTGGTCACAACCCCTTGGGCGAGTTCTATCCGGCCCGAGTCCTGGTAAATTGTGCCAAGGGTACACTTCAAGCCGACCTTGGTGGTCATAACCCGTTTGGCGAGTTCTATCCGGGCCGAGTCCTGACAAACTGTGCCAAGGGTATACTTCAAGATGACCTTGGTGGTCACGACCCCTTATGATGAGTTCTATCCAGGTCAAGTCTTGGTAAACTCTGTTTAGAGTATACTTCATTACAAATTGTCCCGAGAGGCGTCGACAACTTAACCGCCTAAAGCAAGACAAATTTAGAGACTGTCTACCGAAAAAATACTAAGTCCAACGAGAAGGCGCACACGCGGAAAATCACCAGTAGGGCGTGAGACCATGAGGTCACGGTTCCATGATCAAGGTTTGCTGGTGAAGGGCGCCAAGGGCGCCAAGATCCCATGTTCACGGTTTGCAAAGTGAAGGGCGCCAAGATTCTATGTTCTCGGTTTGCAAATGCAGGGCACCAAGGGCGCCAGGATCCCATGTTCACAGTTTGCATGAGTAGGGCGCCGAGGGCGCCAAGATCACAGTTTGAGCTGTTGGGCGCCAAGGTGACGGGTTGCATAAAGCAAGGTCACAGTTTGTGGTGCTGGGCGCCAAGGGCGCCATGGTCACAGTTTGTGGTACTGGGGGCCAAGGGCGCCAAGGTCACAGTTTGAGCTACTGGGCGCCAAGGTGACGGTTTGTGTGGCTAGGCGCCAAGGTGACGGTTTGTGCTGCAGGGCGCCAAGTTTACGGTTTGTGTGGCCAGGCGCCAAGGTGACGGTTTGCAAGGTGACGGTTTGTGCAGCAGGGCGCCAAGGTGACGGTTTGTGTGGCTAGGCGCCAAGGGCGCCAAAGGCGCCAAGGTGACGGTTTGTGCTGTAGGGCGCCAAGGGCTCTAAGGTGACGGTTTGTGTTGGCTCGTTGGCGCTATGGGCGCTAAGTTCATGCAAGATCATCGTTTGTGTTGGCTCCTGGGCGCCAAGTTCATGCAAGTTCACGGTTTGTGTTGGCTCCTGGGCGCCATGGGCGCCAAGTTCAAGCAAGTTCACGGTTTGTGTTGGCTCCTGGGCGCCATGGGCACCAAGTTCATGCAAGTTCACGTTTTGTGTTGGTTCCTGGGCGCCATGGGCGCCAAGTTCATGCAGGTTCACGGTTTGTGTTTGCTCCTAGGCGTCATGGGCGCCAAGGTCACGATTTGTTCCAATGTGACCATTGCCATAGTTTGTGGCCTTTAAAGAATAAAATCATGGTCACGGTTTGCTTAAGGGAAGCCATGGTCACGATTAAGAAACATCTCGTATGGTCATGATTTACGAACTTCAAGCATAAATGATGACTCGCAATTTTCTTATGGCCATAATGTGCATTAAAAGAAGAAGGAAGAAGACATACACTTACCCAAGAGGGGAATAAAAGAAGCTTGCTCCCACTTCTCACACAGCTCTCTCAAAAAATTTCAGAAGAATAATTCAAGAGATGAAGACCCACCTACTTAGGGTGGGTGAAAAAAGTGATAAGATCATTTTTCTTTTCTTTCTCAAAGATCAAAAGCAAAAGTATTGTCGTCAAACAAAGACTTTTTGCACGACCTGACAAGGCATACGAGCCATCGCGTCGGACGAATCAACGAAAATCCTTCAAGCCAAGACCATCCTTTGGAATAATCTCGGCTTGGGGGGAAACTATTCTCGACTGGACCAAGAGACTCATTCTGTAACAGCCCAGGTCCACCGCAGCGGCCACCCCGGTCCCACTGTTACCTCACGGTCTTCTCTACCCCTCTTGTAGAATTTTTGCCTTCCGTGGGAATCGAACCTTGCACCTGAGGCATAAGTGCAAGTTAAACCCCCTTCCCACTACCAATTGAGCGCGCGCTCAATTGGTAGTGGGAAGGGGGTTTAACTTGCACTTATGCCTCAGGTGCAAGGTTCGATTCCCACGGAAGGCAAAAATTCTACAAGGGGGTAGAAAAGACCGTGAGGTAACAGTGGAACCGGGGTGGCCGCTGCGGTGGACCTGGGCTGTTACACATTCAGCATTTCGACATGGATTGGCCCGATCACTTTGATCCATATCCACCATATGCAAGCCCAATTGTGGTTATCACACTTGGATGGCTCAGATCAACTCTATCAATCTGACAGGTCACAACGGGCACGAATTCCTATAAATATCAGCTCACATTGCCATAACAAGGTAGATTCTCATTCCTTGCTAAATCGCTCATCTATTCTCAATACTGACTTGAGCGTCGGAGTGGCTTCGCAGGTACCCCTCCCGGGCTCGCACTAACCTCCGGCCAGGCAGCAGGTGACCTACCAACTGCAGTCCACCCAACACTGCAAGGTACAGAAGAAATATCAACTGTATATAACAGAAAAATTGAGAAATTTTTGTATAATTTATTAAAGCTTAAATGTCATTTACCCCCCTAAAAATATCACGTTTATCCATTTACCCCCCTGCAAAAAAAAAACTTTTAAAACCAACCCTGCAAAATGTAATTGCATCCAGTTACCCCCCTGCTGTTAGTTTTGGCTAACAGCGTTAATATTTGGAGGGGGTTTGCTAGAAACACTTAATATTTTCAGGGAGGTAACTACCCCCCACTTAATATTTGCAGGGGGGGTAACTAGAAACATTTAATATTTGCAGGGGGTTAACTAGATCCCAAATGCCAGCCAAATCAGCCTAGACTTAACGTTGTTAGCCAAAACTAACAGCAGGGGTAACTGGATACAATTACATTTTGCAGGATTTGTTTTAAAAGTTTTTTTTTGCAGGGGGTAAATGGATAAATGTGATATTTGCAGGGGATAAATGATGTTTAAGCCTTTATTTAATTTGTAACTATAAAATAAAATTAATAAGTAGCTTGCAAATAAATATTGATTAAAATGCACACAACCGTACCACTTGAGACAATTTTACGAAGGGATTTAAAGTGTTAAATGAAATATAGTTCACCCCTAAGATAAAAAAAATATATTTATTAAATTCACCACTTTGGTATAAGCTTTTATATATGTTGCGTTGTGGTTTGATCATGTTGGGGATGGAGGGATTCTAGTTCGATCCGATTTGGTTTAATTTCTTTTGCAATAAATAAAATTAAAGTGCAAATTTTTTTCTTGCATGGTATCTTTAGTTTTGTTTCTTGCACAAAGTTACATAACCAACTTGTTGTTTAAAGAATTAGAATATGAATGACAAATATAATGTATATAAAATAAGACTATACTACAATGTGCAGAGACAAGTCCATAGAGTTGATCGAGGGCAACAACCCTCACAAGATAATTATTTTTATTTCGAATCTGATTTTTTCCCGTTAAAACTTAGGAAATTTCAAGTGAGATAATTTTTTTAAATAAATGTTAATTATAATATATAAATTTTTTTTGAATCAATTACGGATTTATCTATTTAATTGATAAATCTGTAGTTATATAATCAATTAGGGATTTATCAATTTTTTTTTTGACAATAAGGATTTATCAATTAAATAGATAAATTCGTAATTCATTTTAACCCTACGGATTTATCTATTAATTTGATAAATCCGTAATTTGATATATCTGCATTAAATTCTAAAAATTGAAAATCGGTAAAATTAATAGGGGTAAAATGAGGATAAATGAAATTGGTGAGGGTATAAGGGTCAACTGGGGTATGAAAATCAACATCCTTAAACGAAACTTCAAGTGTTTTGGAGTAAGTATATTTGAAAGGCCCACAAGAAAACTTGGTTTTTTCACCAACATATTTTTTTGTTCTTTCATTGTATTTTAAGTTAGAATTTAGTTAATTGAGCAATCCTGTAAGTGGAGCATCTTGTGAGCGTAGTACTTTTGCTAGGTGGAACACTTTGTGAGTGGGGAATTTTTTTATTAGACTAGTGCAGAAAAGACATTTAGCATTAGTTGTTTTGGACATTTAGCATCGGTTATCTGACGATGCTAAATTCCCCGATGCTAAAAGTGGAACATTTAGCATCGGTTAAATAACTGGCGCTAAATGTCACTTTTAGCATCAGTTATTTGAAACAAACTGATGCTAAATGTCTATTTCATCACAGTTTTTGCTGTCTGAAAAATGACTTTTAGCATCGGGTGTTTGAAACAACCGATGCTAATTGTTCTGAAAATGACATTTAGCATCGGTTATTTGAAACAACCGATGCTAAATGTCCTGGAAATGACTTTTAGCATCGGTTATTTGAAACAATCGATGCTAAATGTCCTGGAAATGACTTTTAGCATCGGTTATAACAACCGATGCTAAATGTCTAATTTAAAAAAACAATAGACATTTAGCATCGGTTACTATCCCTCCCCCTCAAGATAGTCCAAATGAGCTTAGTTCATCTAAATAGCAACACGATAAGTAAATTACACAACAAAATGAACGAGCTAATAGACTAAAAAAGTATTCTCTCACTCAAACTGTAGCCACAAATAACGCAACTTTATATAGAGCTTAGTTTGCCCAATTGTTGCAATAACAATACACGTAATTGAAGAGGAGAAAAAATAACATCTTCCAAAGCTAAGCACAGTAGCACACTTACCTCCCTACTTATCTGCCTCTGTTTAGTTATATCTTCAGGAACGGGATAACAATTCGCACCAAATGCCTCACAAATTTTCAGAATTTTTGTTCTTGCCTGTTCCCCAGAGAAAAACACAACAAACACTGTTTTCTCGATCTGAAAAGAAAATTACAGGAGCCTGAATCATTGTGTGGACAAAGAATACATCATGGGAATATAGACCAACTAGGAATGCAGGTCAAAATGATAAATACGGATTGAAAGATGGAAAAAAGTGTCAAACTGTCAAACTGCATAAAAGTTATAAGAAAGAGGAAAACCATCTCAGCTGAAATAGGATCCATGATTTGTTCATCAGCTGGGGCCTCATTGAAAAGCATATTGCCTCTTGTGGCGCGGAATAATATCCTTTCAAACCTAAGAACCTTGGTGTCATACCTTAATTTTGTCTGTCTAATTGAAAAAATCCAAAAGAAAAGTTTTTTTTTTATTCTCGTCGCTTTATTCGTGCGCGTGTCTTTAACACTCAACGTGTGACGTTTATTTTGATACTCGTTTTTTTGTTGATATTGTTTTATTATCATAAAATATAAAAATATAAATAAAATGTAATACAAAATCAGGTAAAGGCTAAATAGCCAAAGTCCTTTTATTACATGATCAACCTTTTACTCATATAGACAAAAATCGTACAAAAATTGGAATAAAATTCAAAAAAAGAAGAGGGAAGGGGCGCAGCTGTTGCTGGCTGCCTTAGCTAGGATTTTTTCCTCAATGTTGTCCTTCCACCCATTGCCAGCTACACGTCCTTTTGTTGATTCAAATGGTTGTCCTTTTGATTTTTCCTCAATTGCTGTCCTTTTGCGCCACCCATTGCCAACTAATGCCCTTTGATTGATTCAATGGCTGTCCTTTTTGACTCCTCAGCACCTCACCAACTGGCCTATAAATACCAAACATACACGCAGAAACATCACAGACAGAATAGAATTAGAGAGAAAAATTAGGAAGAGGCAGAAACAAAAACCAAAAAAGAAACGATTATGAGGGAGGGGAGCAAAAGAAGGCGCAAAACAGTGAGGAGGAAAGATCAAAACCAAAAAGTAAGAAATCAGAAAAGAAAGAAAAAAAAGGAGCTTGAAGCTCCAGCCACCATGTGGTGGTCACCACCGTGAACCACCACCGTCTCCATTGTCAGCCACCAACCCTCACATCACCACCCAAAAACTCCTAAACAACCACCACCTCACACCCCCTCACCGTCACCGAATCACCACCACAACAGCCCCTCACCATTCTCTCTCTCTCTCTCTCCCTCTCTCTCTCTCTCTCTCTCTCTCTCTCTCTCTCTCCCTCTCTCTCTATTCGCGCCTATCACTCTGCCCGTAAACCTTTGTTCCTCACCATTATCCTCTTTTCCTCTCCCTTCGTGATCATATTTCTCTCCCTCTGTAACTCTCACTCTCACTACCAAACAACCATTAAAACCCTCATCTTATCACCCCAAAACCACCAACAACCCTCCCTCGCCACCACCACATAAGCTACCATAAGAGCCCCCCTTATTATCGCAAACTACCCTCGCAAACCCAGATCGAACGAAAAAATCACGGTGGCTAACCCTCCTCCTCCTCCGTCCGTCGTCTTTCCCTTTCCCTCACCATCCATTCCTTACCTCCCTCAGTCCGCCACCATCACCGACGAACGCAGCCCCTCGCCATCGCATTTCCCCCTGCGGCGAAAACCCACAGTGAAAACTATCGTCGATCAACCTCCGGCGAAGACCGCCGCCGTCAGCTCCCCTTCGTTCATCCTCTACTTTTCCTCCGCCAGTCACTCTCTCTCACCTCTCCCTCTGTTTCACTCAGTCTCTCTCACCGTTGTGCTCTCTCTGATCTTCTCTGGTTTTCGAAATTTTCGTTTTCTCTCTCCTAGAGGTATGAGAACTGCACTGAGGGAATGGAAGTGAATATTGGGGTTCATGTTAACACTTTCCTTATATATTCTATTTAGGGTTTGTTTTTATGTTAGTTTTAATTTTAAAATCAGATTCATAGTCACACCCCCGTTTTTAATGAATACAGCCTCCCTGCACTAAGCCTAAGTCGTAGGTCAGCCTGCTAACCCAAAAAATGTGGACTGAACCAGACTATTCTAACCGCACCCCCTTTAGTTAATAATGCAGCACCTCTGTTGATAACTGCATCCCACTTATTACTGTTTTGCATCCTATTTCACTTTTTTAATTGTTTTACGTTATTATTTTACCACTCATCAAAACCATCTTTATTGAAAATATATAATTAAAAAACACCAACAAACAAACTTTTTTCTACCGAAGAACTACGTGTGATCTGATTCTCTACCAGGAGATACGTAGGAGCGGAGGGAGGCCGACCTCTGTCAATTGCATTAATAAAAACCCTTTTTTTTTTGGTTCTTTTGTAAATTTCTTATTTCTTATTTTTCAAAAAAACAAACAAAAATAATTAAATGTCCTCCTTCCAAGTCTTTTTCTTTTAATTTGTAAATAAGGGTAAAAATAAATTTTTAAATTACTGATTTTTTTTACACATTTAGTTAAAAGGTAACCTTCCTTAGGAAGGATGTCGTAGGGTGCTAATACCTTCCCTATGCATAAACGACTCCCGAGCCTAAACCTGGTCCGCAAAATCCCCTTACCCACTCAATAGGGATTTTCCAATGTTTGCCCTTAAACTAAACTTTGGTGGCGGCTTCATTTCAAAAACTTCGAAGAATCCCTCCTCCGGATTTTTCGGTCGCTACAGCTGGCGATTTTACTGGGGATCAATTAAGAGAGTCAAGCCTAATTAACTAAATGTGTAAGTATTTGTTAATTTTATATTTTGTTTTTGCCCTTATGCTTATTTTATTTATTTGTTAGAATTTTTTTATATTATTGAACCTTAGGGTAGACGACTTTTTTGTTATTGTTGTTGTATATCTTTTTCCAGTTTGGTTAGTTTAGGTATTTTTCCCTCATCACACACCTCACTTACACTTTTGCACACACTTTTGAGTGAGGCCCTATACCCGGGTCTGCATGAAACTTAGGATGAGTGGAGGCAATTAGTGACAGTCATTCTGGATTCGTCTGTGTGACTATCATGAAAGTACCAACCATAGTGCGCCTTTTTATGATATCCCACACATGGTAGTCATCTGCCGTTGTGGATAATATCATGAAGGGGACTTTAGCTCTGGGGACCTTTGTGAGGAAGTGATTAGAGCCACCCGAAAGGATGGTCACTAAAGTGACCCTAGATCATGTTGAAAATCCCAATTTAGACATGACCCACCTAGGACACAGGGGCATTGTACTCACTCTCGGTATCAATCTGGTTAATTTTTCTCCAAAATTAAAATCACAAAAACGTCATTTTACCATTTCCCTACCATACATCTCATCATCAATCCATTTATCATATATTCATAATTCATAAATATTGAAAAAAATCATCAAATAGTGTAGGCATCTTGCCATTTGCAACATCATTATTATGATTTGCAGGAGACATTCTACATCATTTCACTCATATTGTCATCCTAGTCCAAATGCGTAATTTCTCCATACATGCATAATTTCTAAATAAAAAAAAAATCACCATGCATTCATAATAAAATAAAATCATTCTTATGTATCCCATTATCATTGCACTACCATACATTTCATCATCTTTAAAATAACAAAAACGTAATTTTTTTTATTTGTCCATTTTATCCTAGTTGCATCATCTCTCATACTCTTACACAAATAATACATCACCTTGCTATTATAAAAATTTATGTCCATTTTTTACTTAAATGCATCATCTTCATGCATCATAAAAAACAAAAACAAAAGTCATTTATTCCTATCCATCTCAAATGCATCAGTCCTTCAACATGTGTCAAAACAAAAATTATAAATTTCTTCATTATTGCATCATTCATCATCCAATAGCATTTTGTTAGCTTCTTATTCTAGTTGAAGCATAAAAAAAGGGTAAACCATACCCATTTAAGGTATCCTTCTATCACATTCAAAAAAATCATCACGCATTTCATTCATCTCCATTGTTGCTCGTGTACAACAAACATCCATATGTTCATCGATTATACTTTATTCAAAGAAAACATATATGAAAATCATTATGCATTTATACTAAAATCATTCTTCCATAGGCATTTCATTGTTATTGCACCATCACGCATCTCATCATATAAAAAATAACAAAGATATCATCAAAATTGCATCCATCTTGCATATCCGTACACAAAAAATATTACCCCCACATTATAAAAAAGTTATGTTCATTCATTTTTTTTCATTACTCCTTTTCGTGCATCATAAAAAAACAAAAACAAAAGTTCCTAGTCATCCAGCATGCATCAAAACAAAATTAGGAATTGCTTCATTTTCTTCTATTCTTGCATCATTCATCATCAAATAGTTTTTTTTGTTGTATCTTACTCTAGTTGAAATGTAAAAAAATAAAAATCATACACTTGTCTAAGGTATCATTACGCATTTCATTCATATGCATTGTTGTCCATGTACAGCAATACCCATATGTTCATGCATTATACTATAAAAAAAAACTCATGAAAATAATTTTTGTTTTGTTTTGTGGAAACACTGTTTGATGAGAAACAGTAAATGCTAGCAAAATATATTTGAATTGATTCTTCTCCCTTAGAAAAAGTTCTCACATTCTTTGAGTAAATATCTAACTTGATTCACCAACATCAAGTTCTTCACTCTTCATCCCATACACACCCGCTCTACACCTATCACATTTGTGGAAACCATCCACCCACTTAACCACCATGTAATCACCTTCATGGGATCCGTCCTTCTAACCCCGGTGTTATTCTCTTGAAAGACATGCACCAATCACTCACTTACCATCAAACTCACTTCGCATTGACTCAACCACTTCAACCCTTCCCCCTGTAGGCTTGACCCTAAGCCTCAGAGACGTGCCTCACCAAAGGCATAAGCCAACATCAGTTTTGCACATCTTCAAACCCTTGCTCATGTAGGCTCGACCCTATGCCTCAGAGACGTGCCTCACCAAAGGCATAAGCCAGCCTCAGTTTTGCACATCTTCAAACCCTTGCTCTTGCAGGCTTGACCCTTAGCCTCAGAGACGTGCCTCACCAAAGGCATCAACCAACATATATCTCACCCCGGTGATAAGAAGCTTAAATGTCTATTTTGTTAACTTGTGTGGTTTTGGCAATTAAAATTGTTCTATCTTAACCTGTGTTAACTCTCTATGAAGCATTCTCAAAATAAACTAACATGACTTGTGTATTTACTCTTGTTTAAGTCAGTTATACTATCCCCTTCATCACCATTCATCACTATCCTTCATCCATTTCCAAAAGCTACCCCAACCATCCATAAATGCCTAGTCCCCACAAGAGTACTTAATTCAATATCTCCCAAGGATGGAATTTCAGGAATAACAATTTGACCCTCCATACTGAGGAAGTTTGTGATCACTAAGATTTCATGTTGACGTTCTAAACTCTTGTGCAAGTCCTTTGAGTTAAAAAAGGAAATCCAAAAAAAAGAAAAGCCCGTTAGGTTGAAAACTCGCAAGGGAAACCTAAGCAAAAATTAGGGCGCAAAAATAAATAAAAAAAGAGCAAATATGTTTAACATGAAGTTTTGTCCTATAGTTACAATTCTGAGAAAACAAGCAATCATGGTTTGAAGTGAAGTTTGGCCACTTTCCCACATCCTAAAAAAGAACCAGCCTTTGCACTCACTTTTGAGCCAAAAAAATTCCTTCAATCACCTTAAACAAGGATCAATTCCATATCTGAAAATGGTGTATCACTTTATCAGCTCGCTCAGCTCAAAAGAAAAAAATCACAAAAAAAGAAAGTGAAATTAAAAAAAAAAGAGGATTGAAAAATCCTGAAAGAAGAAAAAACAAAAGCGGTAGAAATTGTGAGCTGATACTTCACACCATCAAGCGCATAAAAGATCATTGTCTGAAATAAACCCTCAAACACTTCCTTTGGCGTAAGTATCCTATCCTCCATAAAACCTTGATTGTGTTACAACCCTAAACAAGTTCATTCTACCATGAAGCGCATAAAAGATTCTTTGTCTCAACCAACCCCCCAAACACTTCTTTGGGCCTAATAATCATTTCCTTCATAAATCATTAACCATTGGCCATATTACAATCCTAAGGTCTATCCTGATCAATGATTGGTTGCTTCTGTTTTTCTCAAAGCTTATATTCTAAGACAAAATAATCAGAATAATTTGTTTGCTAAAAAAAAAAAATATTATTACAAAAAAAAGAGATTTAGAAAGAAAAAAAACTCAAAAAGGCTTGCACGCTAAAAATTCATACAAGACTTTACACCCTGTCACAACCACACGCAAAAGGGGGCAACCTTTAACTTTCATGGATTGGGGGAACGTTGTCTTTTTAAAGACTGGGGCATCATATCCCTTGTGCCAAAAGAATTCTTCTTTCTCCCATTCCATTCATCCTTAGCCACCTTTTGCTTCAACACTAACACGATTCCCAAACTTTTAGTCGACCTATACCCTCAGGTGTCGTTGTCCCCCTTAGACCAAGACAAATTATTTGCTCTCCACGTTTTGAAGTCAAAATTGGGGCAGTCAAATATTTCTTACCTTGGGGCAAGCTTATCTCTCATAGGCTTGAGCCGATAACATCATCCTTCACTCCACTCACGTGTCACACTTGTCTATACCCTACATTTCTCATTTGTATTCACACTGTTTTTCATATTTGTTAAACAAAATGCTTCAAAGAGAGAAACACACGTTAATGACAATCCCTCTAAGTTAACATTTTAGGCTTGAAAGCTTAGCCATCATGAGTCATCATAACCAAATGAGAACCCATTTGAACAAGTCTACAAATACACATCATAATCTCTCAAAAGGGCACTAATAATTTGCCACAAGCCACACTTTTCAAAATGGCAACCTCGAGCTTACCAGAGTTTGAGTTCAAGCCATCAAATTTTATTCCAATTAATGATCAATTCAAAATATTTAGCTCCCTGTTCCTAGCAACAAAAGTTTTGTTTCCGATCAAACATTCTTGCTGTCACCAACAAATCACGCATGTCCTCCTTATTCTAGAATCAAACCATGCATTTGATTATACTCATCACAACTCTTTCATACAAGTATTGTACATGCATTCACATTCCACTTGTTTTTGCTTACACAATTTATTAGCTTTAGTGTCTTGATCCTTTCGCATTACGCATTGCGTATGCATACACGCATGCCCACACATAACATGTATTGCTTCAATAAAAGTGCCAAAATGTCGGCTTCATCATTACCAAAAGTCTGTCTATATCCCAATCAATCATATCATATCATCGCACCATGTATTTATGCACTTCCTTTTATTCACCATAGCGTTTGCATCAAAATATTACATTTCCATCATATTCACGTTCTCATTTCATGAATATACCAAAAAGGCAATAAAGCGAAAAGACAAAAAAATCATTCCACATCCTGACAAACGTCCAATCATTGCACCATACATTATATCTCAACATCAAGTCATACATCTACCACAACTCTTGCATCTAAGCGTTACGTATGCACATTCATTCATTCATAAAAAGGGGCAAAAAAAAGGGAAAGCAAGAAGAGACAAAAATCATCCACATTGCATAAATCATTCCACCATGCAACCATGCATCTACCATAACACCCGCATCTAAGCAGTACATTTGCATTGACATGTTATCTGCATTTGCATACACGGCTTATCAATTTTTCTTTCCGACCAGCTCCAGCATCTGCAATCCACAAGTTCTTGTAGTTCATTTGCTCACCACATTACATACATGCACACATATAACATTATTTTTGCTTCGATAGATGTGCCAAGTGTTGGTCTCATCGTTGTCAAAAACTTCCTACATCATTAATCATATCATTTACCATGCATTCAGGTGTTTCCTTTTATTCACCATAGCATTTGCATATAATCATTACAATCGCATTCATATCTTATCCACATACTCAGTTTATCAACTTCATTAGTCCATCAAACTTTAGCATCCATTATCCGCCACATCTCATTCACTACCCCAGCAAACACCAATTGCCGCACACGCTTGCGCGCGCATACTCCATTCAATGCATTATTAAGACATGCCAAATATAGATAGTTTTTCCTTATCAGGAAAATGTATTTATTAGGTATGCCCGGGAAAATACGCCAAGTACCGATCCCTATATCCTGTCCCTCAAAATCGGCGCCCCAAGCGCCAACCCCATATCGCAATTCGGATCACCAAGCTGATCCTTCAGACCCCCAGCGGTCCTTCAGAGCCCCAACGCTCCTTCAGACCAACAATTGGTCAATCAATCCAGATCGCACGTCACGTTATCGAGCAACCGATGGATCATCCGACTCCAAGTCCTTCAGTTCAGTTCGAATTAACATGTCAAAGCAACGACTTCGAACTCTACCTTCAGATCACTACGTCGACACTGAGCGCGACGGATCATCCGACCCCAGGTCCTTCAGACTAGCTGTGTCAGCCTAAGACATAGTGGACGTCCTTCGAGGTGAGCAAATCAGGTCAGCGACCTGATCTTGGATCCCCATGGCCGCTCGAAAAAGGCCACCATCAAGCAGACCGTTTTACTAGTGTCATTGCTAATTTGCGCTCCATCAGACCATCCTGGTCCATCAATGCCTAGGCAGCCTCTCAGACCCCGTCAGTCCTTCAGTTTAACTCCAATCAATGCGTCAAGCATCGACTGCGAATTAGACCATCAGAGCCCCGTGCTCCTTCAGATCCCCGGTGATCATTATTTACTTTTGTTCTATATCAACCCAATTTTTCAAGAATTTCTAAAAAAAAATCATAGTCTTGACAAAATTAGTGTCTTTTTATCTTTATTTCTATTTTACTCGAGAAATTAGAAAACCCTTCACATTTCCCAGTAAAATATAAATAAAGAGGGGCAGCTGTCATACCCTAATTTTGTCCGGCTAATTGAAAAAATCCAAAAAAAAAGTTTTTTTTATTCTCGTCGCTTTAATCGTGCGCATGTCTGTAACGCTCAACGTGTGACGTTTATTTTGATACTCATTTTTTTTGTTGATATTGCTTTATTATCATAAAATATAAAAATATAAATAAAATGTAATACAAAATCAGGTAAAGGCTGAATAGCCAAAGTCCTTTTATTACATGATCAACCTTTTACTCATATAGACAAAAATAGTACAAAAATTGGTAAAATTCAAAAAAAGAAGGGGAAGGGGCGCAGCTGTTGCTGGCTGCCCTAGCTAGGGTTTTTTCCTCTATGTTGTCCTTCCACCCATTGCCAGCTACATGTCCTTTTGCTGATTCAAATGGTTGTCCTTTTGATTTTTCCTCAATTGCTGTCCTTTTGCGCCACCCATTGCCAACTACTGCCCATCTAAGTAATATGTCGGCATGGCTACCTTGAATTAAGCTCCTTTAGCATGTTTAAAAAAAAGGTAAAATAGTCTACTTGGAGGCCTTAATACAAAATAGGCTTTTAAATAGGCTTTCAGGCCGAGCCAGGCTTTTAAAAAGGCCGAGCCAGGCTTTTAAAAAGGCCAGGCCAGGCCTAAAAAAAGCCTATGACAGGCCATAGGCCAGGCTCAGGCTTAAAATGTTCACCGTAGGCCAGGCTCAGGCCTTTCAAAGCCTGGCCTATTCCCACCCCTACCGGAAAATAAACCCAAGGAGTGGTGTTCGTTGCTCCTAGCTTTGCAAGAGAATCCGCACAAGTATTCCCCTCGCGTAAAGTGTGCTCAATATTTACAACCCAATCACGGCGAAGTAAGTCTTTAATAATTTGAATAATTGACGCATATATATGCCACTCTGATGATGTGCCCCCGAGAAGATGCAAGGAAGCACTACAAGAATTTCGCCCATTTCCGAAGGGCTATTTCCGGCGAAATAAATCTGCCAGTACATTACCGGCAGATTTTTGGCGTTACCGGCGGATCTGATCCCCCAGTAAATTACAGGCGGATTATCAATTTTTTCCGGCGGATTTTAATTCGACTATAACTTACTGGCGGAATATATAGGTGTTACCGACAGAAATTTTTGCGAAAAAAATTTAAAAACAATCTGTCGGTAAATACATCTTCCGGCGGATATTTTCCGTAATTTAAAAATTAATATTTAAACAAATCCGCCGGTAAGAGAAATTTTCGGCGGAAAATATTTAAAATTCGAAGTCCAAAAGCCGCCGGTAAATTCAAAAATCCGCCAGTAAATTCAAAAAGCCGCTGATAATAAAAAACATCCGTCGGTATTGTTCATTTCCGGCGGATTTCTGTATGGGATGTTGTGTGCGTACCGTTTACTGGAATCTGTCGGTAAGCCATAAATTCCGTCGGTAATCGACATTTCCGGCGGAATTGTAAAATGAGCCGTTGCAACCTTCCTCTATATATACGAACCCACTCTTCATTCACTCTTCACTCTCTTCTCCGAAATCTCTCACTCTTCTCTTCTCAAATCTCTCAATCCACTGCATTCGAAATCTGTTCTGTTCTACCTGCGAGATTATTGTTAAGTTTGATTTAAGGTATGTTTTTTAACTGATATTTGATTGTTTTAGTTAATATTAAGTTTTTAAATATAGTTGTTTAATATTTTTTTTTGTTATTATTTGTTTTGCATTTGATTGGAGTTTGGAGTTTGCTTGAAAGTTTTGCTCAAGAGTCCGGAAAGCTTCAAGTCAGAGACTTCTCTTCACTACCGGTTAGTTAACCAAATTATTTTTTATAAAATGTTATTTGATGTTATTATCTTAATTTTTTTGCGAGAATAAAATAAATTTAACTTATTGTGTAATAATTAGATTGTGTTTACACTATTTGTATAATAATAATTATCTGAAATTTTTGAGTTTTTCAAAATACGAATTATTTTAATTTATTAGTTAAAAACAGAAAAATTATTAGTTATATTATTTAGTAAAATTGAATACGATATTATATATATATATATATATATATATAATATAAGTAAACCAAAGTAAAATTATTATTACCTATAAAATGTTATCATTATTATTAAAAAAATATGTTACCATTTACTAAAAAATAAAAATATTAATATATATTCAAAAATAATAGTTTATTTAATTTACTTTGTATATTTGGTCAAACATAAAAATACCAATACCAATGTGTATTGTTCTAAGACACATGTATGATATATGTTGTATTGTGTGTATTGTAAAGAACATACACAAAAAAATGGATCGTAGTTTGATGTATGATCGAATATTTCCTGGAAAAGTTGGGTTGAAGCGTCCAATGAGTCGAAGAGTTTGTTCTTTTTGCTAAGCGTCAAAAAGAATTTGAGCGCGACAAGGTGGAATTAGATGTCCTTGCTCCAAATGTATGTTTCGATCTATAAAAAAGGAAGGTGATATTCGACTTGATTTGTACAATAATGGGTTTACGCCAAATTATTGGATATGGACCCATCATGGTGAGGTCGCAGCTGGAGTTCCTGCGGTTGGTAATGTTCCTGTCCAAGTAGAGGTCACATGTCAAGTCCAGTCATAGCTTCCACATCAAGTAGTAATCCAACGACTACGGGATATCAGCCGTTTGATGTTGTTCAGGGGATGATATCTGATGCTGTCGGTGTAAATTTGGATTTCGTAGAACCACAATATGATGCTGAAGAAGTTCCAAACGAGGAAGCTCAGAGGTTTTATATGTTTTTGAGTGAGACAAATAAACCATTATTTGAAGGATCTACAGACTCTAAGTTATCAATGTGTGTTCAGTTGTTGGGTCTTAAGTCTCAATTTAACGTTGCGGAATTGTGCATGGAATACATGACTAAAATGACGTTGGATGCAACCCCCGTTAGAGGACTTTTGCCGTAGAGTTTTTATGATGCTAAACGATTGGTCTCAGAGCTTGGTTTAAATTCCATAAGAATTTATTGTTGTGTGTCTGGTTGCATGATCTATTATAACAATGAGTTTGGCATAAATGATGGAGAGTTGCTGGAATGCAAGTTTTGTCAAGAGCCACGGTATCGTGTCAGCGGGAAAGGGACAAGCAGAGGCAAACCAATTCCAAGGAAAGCAATGTTCTATCTGCCGATTATACCAAGACTGAAGAGGATGTTCACTTCAATGGAAACTGCTGGTAAAATGACGCGGCACTATGAAAATAGAAATAATTCTGGTGAATTGCGTCATCCATCTGATGGTGAAGCTTGGAAGCATTTTGATCGTGTTCATCCAGATTTTGTCAATGATCCACGCAATGTTCGGCTTGGTTTATGCTCTGATGGTTTCACACCAAATATTCAAGCATCAGCAACACCGTATTCTTGTTGGGCAGTTATTGTTACTCCATACAACCTTCCTCCTGAAATGTGTATGTCTAAACCCTACATGTTTTTAAATGCTATAATACCAGGGCCAACTAATCCAACAGCTGGTATTGACATATATTTGCAACCTTTGATTGATGACCTAAAAAGGTTGTGGAATGGTGTTTTAACTTATGATGCAGCACGAATACAAAATTTCATGCCGAGGGCGGCTTTGATGTGGACCATTAATGACTTTCCTGCGTATGGAATGTTGTCTGGATGGAGAACACATGGTAAGATGGAGTGTCTGATTTGCATGGTTGACATAAAGGCTTTTACTCTTAAATATGGAGGAAAAACCTCATGGTTTAACTCGCACCGTAGGTTTTTGACTACCGAGCATCCTTTTAGAAAGTCAAAATATGCATTCATCAAGGGGAATGTTGAAACAGCTGAACCTCCTCGTAGGCTCACACCAGAAGAAGTTTGGAACAGTCTCAAGGATATCCCTCCTGTGGAAGTCGTTGCGGGTGTTGTTTCTCGCCTAGATGGTTATGGATTATGGCATTCAGAACTCTTATTCTTTTCAATGGAATTCAATTCCTCCTTCATAGTAGCCTTCCAGACTCCCTCTTTCAGTGCTTCTACATGGCTTAGAGGCTCAGCATCAGCCAATAAGGCCATATGTATCAGTTCACCATCACTACTTATGGTTGCATCAGAAAACACATCATAATCAGTCAATCTAGTTGAAGGAACTCTGTTTCTCTGTGGTCTACCCTGAGCTACTGGTTCACCATCAAAATTTGGTTCTTGTTGTTGTAAAGGTTCCACTTCAACCTCAGTTTCTTCTTGCTCAGTCACATCTATTGCTGTGTCATCACTAACACCATCAATTATTACAGCTTCTGTATCTGCAATGCTGATACTTCCACTGTTCCAGTCCCACATCTCTGATTCTTTCACTATTACATCCCTGCTGAATTCAGTCTTGTGAGTTACTGTATTGTACAACTTGTATGCCCCAGTAGGATGGTATCCTACTAGGATCATTGGACAACTTTTATCCTCTAGCTTTCTTCTAGTTGCATCAGGAATGTGCTTGTAACATAAAGCACCAAAAACTATTAAGTGAGCAATGCTAGGTTTTCTTCCACTCCACATTTCAATTGGAACTTAATTCTTAAGCTTCCGTGTTGGATTTAGAATGTAGGCTGCAGTGGACACAGCCTCACCCCATAGATTGTTTGGTAGCTGCATTTGTTTCAGCATGCACCTGGTCATATCCATGATCATTCTGTTTCTCCTTTCATCCACCCCATTATGTTGAGGAGTGTATGGTGCAATCACCTCATGATCAATTCCCTGTTCTTCACAGTAGTTTCTGAAATCAGTGGAGTTATACTCTCCTCCACCATCTGTTCTCAATATCTTCAACTTGCTGTCACTTTGTTTTTCAGGATAATTCTTGAATTTCTTGAACTGGTCAAGCACTTCACTCTTGGCCTTGATCAAGTAAATCCACGGCATTCTTGTAAATTCATCCATAAATGTTACAAAGTACCTGTTGCCACCTAAAGAGGGAACTTCAAGTGGACCACCCACATCAGAATGTACCACTTCCAAAGCCTGTGTTGCTCTTGGAGGTAGTTCTGATGCAAATGGCAATCTGGCCTGTTTTCTCCTCATACATATTTCGCAGGCCTTATCACTTGCAGCAGTCATTGGAATCCCAAGGACAAGATTCTTTGACTTCAAATGACCTAAACTTCTATAGATTAGATGTCCATATCTCTTGTGCCACAAATTGCTTTCCCTGTCAATATCAGTTGCACTGAAACAGTGTGTTTCAGTTGCAGTGATGCTCACCTTGAATGTTCTGTTTTTCTCTAAAGCAGACTTCAAAATTAACTTCTTATTCTTATCATATAACATCAGCAGACCATCATCCATTGTCACTGAATATCCCTTCTCTAATAGTTGACAAACACTCATTAGATTACTCTTCATACCAGGAACATACCATACATCTTCAATTAAGACAATTTTTCCATCACTCATCTGCACTAGAATGTTCCCCATTCCTTCTGCAGTCAAATACTTGTCATCAACCAGCCTTATTCTAGTTCTTTTGCTGCCATCAAAATCAACTAATCACTGTTTATTCCCATTCATGTGGTTAGAGAACCCTGTGTCCATGTACCACAACTCAATTGCAACACCATCATCAGTTGTAGTTACCATCAGAAGCACAGGCTCATCATCAGAATCACCTTTGGCTATGTTAGCCTGTTCCTTCTTATTTTTTTGTTTGACCAACACTCATTAGAAAAATGGCAAACTTATCACAATTATAACACTGAATTTTCTTCTTATCAAATTTCTCTTTTCCTTTCTGATTATTATTGTACTTCTTCCCTCATTTATTAGATGATTCTGCCTTCTCAGTACTGTTCTCACTATTCTTCTTATCGTGTCAGCGGGAAAGGGACAAGCAGAGGCAAACTAATTCCAAGGAAAGCAATGTTCTATTTGCCGATTATACCAAAACTGAAGAGGATGTTCACTTCAATGGAAACTGCTAGTAAAATGACGCGGCACTATGAAAATAGAAATAATTCTGGTGAATTGCGTCATCCATCTGATGGTGAAGCTTGGAAGAATTTTGATCGTGTTTATCCAGATTTTGTCAATGATCCACGCAATGTTCGGCTTGGTTTATGCTCTGATGGTTTCACACCATATATTCAAGCGTCAGCAACACCGTATTCTTGTTGGGCAGTTATTGTTACTCCATACAACCTTCCTCCTGAAATGTGTATGTCTAAACCCTACATGTTTTTAAATGCTCTAATACCAGGGCCAACTAATCCAACAGCTGGTATTGACATATATTTGCAACCTTTGATTGATGACCTAAAAAGGTTGTGGAATGGTGTTTTAACTTATGATGCAGCACGAATACAAAATTTCATGCTGAGGGCGGCTTTGATGTGGACCATTAATGACTTTCCTGCGTATGGAATGTAGTCTGGATGGGGAACACATGGTAAGATGGCGTGCCCGATTTGCATGGTTGACACAAAGGCTTTTACTCTTAAATATGGAGGAAAAACCTCATGGTTTGACTCGCACCGTAGGTTTTTGACTACCGAGCATCCTTTTAGAAAGTCAAAATATGCATTCATCAAGGGGAATGTTGAAACAGCTGAACCTCCTTGTAGGCTCACACCAGAAGAAGTTTGGAACAGTCTCAAGGATATCCCTCCTGTGGAAGTCGTTGCGGGTGTTGTTTCTCGCCCAGATGGTTATGGATTATGGCATTCAGAACTCTTATTCTTTTCAATGGCATTCAATTCCTCCTTCATAGTAGCCTTCCACACTCCCTCTTTCAGTGCTTCTACATGGCTTAGAGGCTCAGCATCAGCCAATAAGGCCATATGTATCAGTTCACCATCACTACTTATGGTTGCATCAGAAAACACATCATAATCAGTCAATCTAGTTGAAGGAACTCTGTTTCTCTGTGGTCTACCCTGAGCTACTGTTTCACCATCAAAATTTGGTTCTTGTTGTTGTAGAGGTTCCACTTCAACCTCAGTTTCTTCTTGCTCAGTCACATCTATTGCTGTGTCATCACTAACACCATCAATTATTACAGCTTCTGTATCTACAATGCTGATACTTCCACTGTTCCAGTCCCACATCTCTGATTCTTTCACTATTACATCCCTGCTGAATTCAGTCTTGTGAGTTACTGTATTGTACAACTTGTATGCCCCGGTAGGATGGTATCCTACTAGGATCATTAGACAACTTTTATCCTCTAGCTTTCTTCTAGTTGCACCAGGAATGTGCTTGTAACATAAAGCACCAAAAACTATTAAGTGAGCAATGCTAGGTTTTCTTCCACTCCACATTTCAATTGGAACTTTATTCTTAAGCTTCCGTGTTGGATTTAGAATGTAGGCTGCAGTGGACACAGCCTCACCCCATAGATTGTTTGGTAGCTGCATTTGTTGCAGCATGCACCTGATCATATCCATGATCATTCTGTTTCTCCTTTCATCCACCCCATTATGTTGAGGAGTGTATGGTGCAATCACCTCATGATCAATTCCCTGTTCTTCACAGTAGTTTATGAAATCAGTGGAGTTATACTCTCCTCCACCATCTGTTCTCAATATCTTCAACTTGCTGTCACTCTGTTTTTCAGGATAATTCTTGAATTTCTTGAACTGGTCAAGCACTTCACTCTTGGCCTTGATCAAGTAAATCCACAGTATTCTTGTAAATTCATCCACAAATGTTACAAAGTACCTGTTGCCACCTAAAGAGGGAACTTCAAGTGGACCACCCACATCAGAATGTACCACTTCCAAAGCCTGTGTTGCTCTTGGAGGTAGTTCTGATGCAAATGGCAATCTGGCCTGTTTGCTCCTCATACATATTTCGCAGGCCTTATCATTTGCAGCAGTCATTGGAATCCCAAGGACAAGATTCTTTGATTTCAAATGACCTAATTAAACTTCTATAGTTTATATGTCCATATCTCTTGTGCCACAAATTGCTTTCCCTGTCAATATCAGTTGCATTGAAACAGTGTGTTTCAGTTGCAGTGATGCTCACCTTGAATGTTCTGTTTTTCTCTAAAGCAGACTTCAAAATTAGCTTCTTATTCTTATCATATAACATCAGCAGACCATCATCCATTGTCACTGAATATCCCTTCTCTAATAGTTGACCAACACTCATTAGATTACTCTTCATACCAGGAACATACCATACATCTTCAATTAAGACAATTTTTCCATCACTCATCTGCACTAGAATGTTCCCCATTCCTTCTGCAGTCAAATACTTGTCATCAACCAGCCTTATTCTAGTTCTTTTGCTGCCATCAAAATCAACTAACCACTGTTTATTCCCAGTCATGTGGTTAGAGAACCCTGTGTCCATGTACCACAACTCAATTGCAACACCATCATCAGTTGTAGTTACCATCAGAAGCACAGGCTCATCATCAGAATCACATTTGGCTATGTTAGCCTGTTCCTTCTTATTTTTTTGTTTGACCAACACTCATTAGAAAAATGGCAAACTTATCACAATTATAACACTGAATTTTCCTCTTATCAAATTTCTCTTTTCCTTTCTGATTATTATTGTACTTCTTCCCTCATTTATTAGATGATTCTGCCTTCTCAGTACTGTTCTTACTATTCTTCTTATTTTTCTTATCTAGCCACTCTTGTTTCTTAGATTTCCACTTATTTTCTTGGAAAGAAAATAAGTGGAAATTGAACAGTTAAGGAGCGAAGTACCATCTCAACAATCGTCTGCTCAGTGATTGTTTCACCACAAATCTTCATCTGATTTGTAACAGTGACTACACGTGAGACATAAGCCCCGATCTTCTCACCATTCTTCATTTGGAGCAATTCATATTTCTTATGCAATGATTGAAATTTTACCTTCTTCACTTTCGCATCACCGCCATAACAGCGCACAAGTGTATCCCACGCAGCCTTCGAAGTTGTCGATTCAGCGATCTTCTCGAAGACTTTCGCATTTACGCACTGATGAATGTAGAATAAGGCTTTCTGATCCTTCTTTTTTCTCTCACGATGTGCACTCCTTTGCGCCTCTATTGCGTTCTCCGCGAGCTCTACAACACCGTCGTTCACCAATTCGAGCACGTCTTGAGCGCCAAACAACACACGCATCTGGATCGATCACCGATTCCAGTTCGTACCGTCAAATACTGGTAAATGCGCGTTGAATCCTCCATTACCTCCGTTCATCGTCACTCTCTGTGTTCTAATCGCACAAACTCACAATTGCTCGTGTTTCCCCAACCCTAGAAATCGAGAATTGCGATTTCCTTCAATTCCGAACTGCAACTCGATACGAATTGCAAGAACAGAATCACACACACTTCTCACTTTGAGATTCATTATCTCACACTCGTGTTTCCCGAAGATCCCCTAGAAATTCAAAGCTCTAGATACCAATTTGTTGGAGCTGAGTAGCCATGAACACAGAGAATTGAGAGAAAGAGAAGCTCTCGTTTTTGTATTAAAATGAAGTAACTGAATTACAAATGAATGAGAAACAGATTATAAGTTGCTGAGTAACTAACTAACAGGTTAACAGGCTAATTCGGTATTAAAGCTAAAAAATAGGCAAATGACACTAACTATGAATTAAAGACTTTCACCACTTACAACAGAGGGCATGGCAAGTTCGAGAGAGAGAGACGAAAGATCGATTCAAATTTTTTTTTTGTAAAATAATTTTTTTTCAACAAGTGTAAATGTATATAGTTTTGGGTCAGAAATAGGATTAATGGTAAACCTATAAACTTGGTATCCAAAGGTAAAGGAAACACTTTCTCAAGATGAGAAAATTTTTCTCCCTTCCCAGGGTAAATGCCACCAAACTTTTACACCCTTGAGAAAGAACAACTTGGAAACTATAAAAAAATATATGAGTAGAGCTTAGGAAGGCGTAGACTTTCATTTAAAAGCCGAAAGGATTGCATGAATATCCATCGAGTAAGATGAAGCCGCAAAGGAGCAACATGAAGATGTAGAAAAATATGAGTTCGGAAAGAAACTCTTAGCGTTGTCAGGGGAATAATCAAATAAATACTCAACTTCATTTGCCTCGCATACCCTTGTAGACAGTGTTTTAAAACTCGGACCGGTGACCGACTCGGTGAAGGTATCGGGTCACTGGGTCAAGGGTCGGACCGAAGGGTCGACAGTTGAACCGCATGACCAAAACCGGGACTCGATGACTCGGACCCGGTCTCTATTTCCCGAATTTTCATGACCTATATAGTATATAATATAAATTTCGTACGTGTAAAATTAATAACTATGTTTATTTTATATCTACTAAAATATAAAAATTAATATCTTAATTTATTAATATTTTTAAATTTTTTCATACATAATAATAATCTATTTTAGATCACACAAATTAATATTATGTACTCAACAAATATGGTGTGTATTTTTGCTAAACAAGTTATTATATTTATTATAATCAGTTACATATAATATAATATATATGAAACACAATATATGTTTCCTTTTGCTATTAGATATAAATAAATATATCACATTGCAAAGTTACATCAAAACAATTCGCTGGCTTAGTGGCAAAGTAGCTTTAATCTCACCTCTATGTGCAAGGTTCGAATCCTATGGAGCTTGTTTTCCAGCCAATTCATTTTTATTAAAAAGAATTCATTTCAAGCATAAACCGGCCGGTTTTCTCTAAACCCACCGAGTCATCGAGTTTCTCTAATCCCGGCCGGTTTACACCGAGTCACACCATTTCCGATCCAAAACGTGAACCAACTCGGTTACCCCCCCGGTTCCCGGTTCGACCGGCCGAGCCGGTCCGGTTTTTAAAACACTGCTTGTAGACGACTCGATAACAATTAGAAGCTACTTGTCAAAGTGTGCCTTTCACATTATTAGTAATAATAACCTATAGGCCGTAGCAACATATTAAGAAACCTGTTTTGCCCGATCGAGCAACATATTCTGGAATCTTTTCTTTCTTATTCTTTTCCACACTAGAGTGCATCCTTTTATCACAATCACTAGTGGTATGACCTATAGTCTTGTAATTCATACAAAAGGAAAACAAATTTTCATACTCAATGCCCACAATAAAAGCATAACTTGACCTCTCAACTATGATTTGATTCCTAAGTTCTGACTTTAAATCTATATCAACCAGGACACGTGCAAAATGACAAAATGAGCTTTGTTCTAGGGATTGGCGTGAGGCACAATTTGCCTGCTCAAAACTTAATGAACCACCAAAGAGCCCATATAAACTCGAGAGTTATTATGGCAGAGTTAAAGAACAAACTTAATTAAAACATTCGAGTCAAGCCCCAACACTAAGATGATATGGATCTTTCCCCTAATAGCTTCCATATGCTTGAATGGTGAGGATTCTCATCAATCCTAACACATCACAAGGAGAATATCCTCCGGACAAGTTTGCAATAAGAGAATCTAATAACAATCGTCCCCTACTAAATCACAGAGTACATCTTACAATACCAAAAAAATTTTCGTTCGCGACTGATTTAGAGACAAAAAATTGGTTGCTAAATCAATCTTTAAATGAGTTAGTGGCTGACCCCAAATTGGTTGCTAAATGAGTTGCTTAGTCAGCAATTGATTTGGCGAAGTCGCCAAACCACTGCTTGCTAATTAATATTCAGCGAGCAATTTAGTCACTGATTTGAAATTTTGGTCGTCACTAATTATAGAAAATTTTGGGTTGTGCTAACATTCCTACATTTTACTATCACCCTTCTATGTAGTCTATGCCTTGAGCCAGAGTGGTTCTTGGACATATCTTATGTGTTCTCCTTCTCCAACCATGAAACACTCTCAACCGCCACACAACCACCAAATACCCAACATTTCTAGGGATTCGTAAGGCAATCAACCTCATATGTGAACAAATGTTAACATCATTCACACCATACTCGACAATTGTCCACTTAACATAAGGTATACAGCTTACACAATTAGATGAAGAAATCAAAAGAAAATAAAGCTTGAAGGAAAAGCACGATATACATATGTATATATAAAAGTTACAGAAAATTAAACTTTCTTACACAATTTGTATGATCATATTAATATATAGACAATGATCGATCTTGATTCATATATAAATCAAGTTCACAATCAAACCAGTAATTAAGAGTGTATATATAATGTACGTAAAGATTACAATGACAACATCAATCGTCAATTAGAAAGAAAAAGAGCATATACATAAGTTAATTCTTATTATGTATGTGCATGCATGAGGGTAGTTGTTGTAGAAAACCAGATTCACATTACAAGCTAGCAAGAAACTGTATTTGCTTTAGAAGAGGAGTTAGGGTTTCCATCAGCTTCTCGCATGGGTGGTTGTGAATTCCCTCGTAAGTTGTCACCACAATGCTTGTGTCTTTGGATAGCCTTTGCACCTGTTTCTTCACGTTGCATGTGTGATGTGTGCAACGGTAGTAGCTTCTTTTTTGGCCATTTCAGTAATGCAAATTTGAAAATCAAGAAACAAACCAGTCATTGATCTCATTAAAACCAACTAATTGATCAAAAAAATATCATTAAAACTAATCAATATTCACAATGTTAGTTAACTTAGTTTTTCTTATATGTTTTCAAAATGTTGGCAGTGTAATTTTATTTCTATTTATACTTTAATTTTCACCTGTTTTTATCATAAATTTTGGTTTGAATCCTCTCCATCCATCCATTAATAGAAAAAATAGAATTAGTGATCAAAATTAATGAAAAATAATATTCGTGACCAATTATCGATCTCATCACTAAATTTAGTGACGAAATTAGAGGTAAATTTTATATTTTCTCTTTACAATTCCAATTTACACAATAGAAGTGAATGAATGTTAACAATTCCCATTTAGTTTTCTGAAAGTGTCTCTAGGTTAATATGTATTGGGATCTCAAAGCTGTTTTCTTCATCATCGAATATGGAGCACCACTACTACAACTATAAGATTGTCTTTTGGAGAAACAATTGAAAAGTTGTACGCCGCTTGAGGTTTTACCTTTTTGCTTAGTGTTTTCTGAATAAACTCCCAACTTGAGCTAATCTATGTATGTTCAGTACCGTATATCTGGACCTGTATCCGATCTTAGACACAAGATCCGATCCGAGATAGTTGGTAGGGGTTGGTCTTGATCAACCGAGCTCCGCTTCTGATATGGGGCAGATGGTACCTGCGATGACACTGCGACGCTCAAGTCAGTCAGGGAACTATTAGAGGTAAAGAGTAGGAAAGAGTGTGTACCTTGAGCATTGCATTGAATGCCTATTTATAGAGTAAAAGTGTGTTGTCCTAATGAATCTGAGCCGTCCGATCTAGGGCTTAGATCTTAGCCGTTGGTTAATGGATCTGCTTTTGCTTATGGGCCTCACTATTGTGGATTGGGGCAATCCGTAACAGTTGCCCCCCAAGTCGGGTCGCCTGTGAGGCGATTTTGACTTGTAAGCCTTGTCTGAGCTCCACGAATTTGGGCTAGTGCTCACAAGACAGAGATGACCGTTGAGTGACTCAAGGTTCCTCTGAATATCCGGGGTTCAGTCTTTAGATTGCGACCTTCTACAAGGCTGGGCTTATAGCTACGAAGGTTTCTGCCCCCAACCTCGGAAGCCTCGGAGTGTCAAGAAATGATGTGACCACCGAGTGACTCGAGGTGTAGTTTAACGTCGCCTTTAGGACAGTATTCTTCGAGGCCGGGCTTATACCAGCGAGGGTGTCTGCCGCCAGCCTCGGAGCGCCCGAGATACGGGTCTTGTCAAAGATCTTCGAGGCCGGGTTTATACCAGCGAGGGTGTCTACCACCAGCCTCGGAGCTCCCGAGATACGGGTCTTGTCAAAGATATTCGAGGTCGGGTTTATACCAGCGAGGGTGTCTACCACCAGCCTCAGAGCTCCCGAGATACGGGTCTTGTCAAAGATCTTCGAGGTCGGGTTTATACCAGCGAGGGTGTCTACCACCAGCCTCGGAGCGCCCGAGATACGGGTCTTGCGATGTCGAGCTCGGTGTCTCGGGTTCCGGTTGTAGCGTAGAACTTTAAGGCGGTCGTTCGACCGATCCCAAATCCTTCCCTTCAACCTCGAAATTCACTTTTATCAAGCACTCAGTGTGAGGAAAATCGTAGCCGGGATATATATTAGATGGTTGAATATATACAAAGTAGGGTTACATCACGCCCGTAGGCTCATTCCGAGACCCAGGTGACACGTGACCTTCTTGCGTTAATCTCTTCTTCATGATCGATATACTTCTGAGATCGCTGGAGGAACTCGGCAAGCGACTCAGTTTGGTTGACCCCGACGTCTATCTGAAATAGACTTCCTTCACGAAGACCAGCCTCCATGAAGTAAAGACGGAAAGAGTCATCGAGGTTCCGGACTTACGCAGCTTCTCTATTGAATCTCTCTATGTAGTCCTGAAGGAACTCATTTTCTTCTTATCGAATTGCCTGCAATACCTTCCGAGATTTAGACTTCATCTTCGAGTGGGCGAAGTGTGCAGAAAAGAGCTTGGCTAACTGATCCCAATAGGAGATCGTATTTGACCTAAGAGCCCTGAACCATTCACGAGCCGCCTTCTCTAGAGTGAGTGGAAAAGTTCGGCACTTTCTCTCCTTTGGAACGTTACGGTATTGCATAACCGTGTCAAAGTAGTCGAGGTGGCGATCCGAATCGCCAGTCCATCATGCATTTTCAAACCCTCAGGCGGCTTCTCGAGGTGCTTTAGCACCGGGAAGTAGTTGATCTTAGCTGTGAAAGGTCCTTTACGCTTTGCCGACCTCTCAAGGTGTGGAGACCGTCGGTAGCCATACTTGCCGAGGGATCCCCGCGAGCTAGGGCGCTGACGTTCCTGCCTCGGAGACCTTTTCCGACTTCTGGTACGTCGCCTCGGAGAAGAGGAAAACAGAAACGAGCTAGGATGAGGCGAACCCTCAGGACCATAGGAATCATCAAGGGTCCGACTTGGGGGAGTCTCCGGTCCTCGCCCTCCTCTACAACGAGGTGGAGTGCGATGATGGTATCTCCTCCAAGCCGGAGATCGGTGGCGCCCGCGGCCATGAGTCGTTCCACTTGAAGAGTTGCACAGAAGGGAACCCCGATCCGGGATGTTACGAGCCCGGATCTCAGCAATCTGAGCTTCTAATTGGGAGTAGCGTTGGCTTTCCTGCTGGTCGGCCTCGGCTTGCCGATTTAGGAACAAGACGAGCTGTTGGACAGCATCGACCGATACCTGGACGGTCTGCGGGGGAGGTGGAAGTCGGTTCCGAGCTGAGCTCCCATGAACCATAGTCGTAGCCGAGCTTCGAGCATGCGCCGGGCTAAGGGGTAAGGGGTAAGGTGACTGCCACTCCTTCCAGAGTCACCTGCTGCAGAACCGGTCCTTTAGCGACATTCGGGATAGTCCTATGACGTAAGGTCGGAGCCATCGTCAATCAAGGAAATGGGAGAGGAACTAGAGTACAAGATCCTCCCACTGTGGTCGCCAATGTTCAGTACCGTATCTCTGGACCTGTATCCGATCTTAGACACAAGGTCCGATCCGAGATAGTTGGTAGGGGTTGGTCTTGATCAACCGAGCTCCGCTTCCGATCCGGGGCAGGTGGTACCTGCGAGGACACTCCGACGCTCAAGTTAGCTAGGGAACTGATTAGAGGTAAAGAGTAGGAAAGAATGTGTACCTTGAGCATTGCATTGAATGCCTATTTATAGAGTAAAAGTGTGTTGTCCTAATGAATCATAGTCGTCCAATCTAGGGCCTAGATCTTAGCCGTTGGTTAATGGATCTGCTTTTGCTTATGGGCCTCACTATTGTGGATTGGGCCAATCCGTAACAATGTAGAAGATGGATCATCCCCATGCTAGATACCAAATGTGTACAATGCAGGGAGCATCAAGAGGTTGAGATACACCTATTTATTAGGTGAGTTTTCAGCCAGATTATGGTATATATATATATATATATATATATATATATATATATATATATATATATATATATATATATATGTGTGTGTGTGGTGTTTAGGTGGTTAGGGATGATGCTAATGCTACTGCTCAAGCTCCCTACTCTTTTCTCGATCGTCGATTGTGGTGTGGTCCCAACTCAGAACAAAAAGGATTTGGTCATGATTTGACATGCATTTTTGTGGGCTATCCAGAGAAATCAGGAATGAGAGAATCTTCTCCAATAAAATCTTTTTTTTCCCATAAATTACAACGAAAACTCTCACTAAGTTATTTCTCCATCTTATAATCTAAACTTTGTTGTTAAGAACAACGATTTTTGAACTTCTCAACATTCTCAAAAGTTTTTTTTTGACAAATTCTCTATAGTTATTCAGCACTTCGTATTCTTTTTATCACATCTACCATATCATCTCAGTGTAACTATCTCTCTTGGTGTTGGAGGGGTGTATGGTTGTCCAACAATCATTTTTCTTTTGTTAATTTTAAATTAAGAAACACCCTCTTCAGGCCACCTAATTGTGATGTTGAAAAACCCTATGAACCCTTATTTTCTTTCCTAATTTATTTTATTTTTACCTGTGATAAGTGGTTAACCATGTTTCACACAAAATTAATCATATATATATATATATATATATTCAACGTAAAAAGAAAATCACATATTATATACGCACCTGGGATATGTGCTATTCTTCACAGCTTTCTGTCCATATTTCCTCCAACGATAACCATCATCCAAAATATCATCAACACTTCTTGTCTGAAAAGCAAACCTTGGCACTCGTGTTGACTTCTTCACTCTTCCACTTTTAACCCTTTTCTCCTTGTTATTTCCATTTTCCTCCTCAAGATGATGATGATGACACCTCCCATTTTCATTATTCACCACCAAATTAGAAGACGATGAAGCACATTGATCCATATTGCCATCACCAACAAGCAAGTTGAAGTTGCTATTTTGACCACCAAAAAAGTTACCCCAGTCAATGTCAACAAGACCTTGATCTTGAGGTTCAAAAGGGTTTTGTAACATTGGATTAGGAGGTGTGAAGAGGAAGGGAAGAGATGTGTTGTTTTGGAGTGGAGGTGGTATTAGTAATTCTTGTGGTGGTGGTGGGTTTTGGCTTTCCATTGAGTGTTCCATTAGGAACATTGAAGAGAGAAAATGAGAATGTTGTATTGAGTTGAAATTTATAAAGGGAAAAGATGGTGAAAGGTAGAAGAGGTTTGGCAACCATCATATATACACACATGCACACGTATGTATATATTTGAGAACATATGTTCATTGATGATAACGAAAGTTTAATGTAAATGAGGCACGTTTTGTTGTTTGTGTTGTGTTATGAAACTTGTGGGGCAGTTGAACAGAAGTAGTTGAATTTAGTTGAGTTTATCATAGGGTGCAAGACAAGAGACATAGAGACCATATTTCTATGTATTATCGATTGCACAGGATATAACATACACTCACTTTGATCATATATATGCTACCAATAAAATACACTCACTTTGATCTCATACACGCGTTGAAATAATGTACTCGTTTACCTACCTATGAAACTTCCATTAATTAGTATAGTTTGCTTACGTATATGTTCTTTTTTTTTTTGTCATTTTACTAAATTTAAAGCAAATTTTTTTTTTTGAGAAGAAGGCAAAATTATTTTAGATAGTTTGAGTATATTTTTTTATCCTAGAGGACTCCGACCTGCTTTGGTGTGCAGGGGAAAGAGTTTTGTCTAATATGGAATTCAACTGAAAAGTAAATAAAATTCGACCTCAATTTGTTATATAACTTGGGTATTTAGATTAATCAAAAACCCTTTACAATAATCATAACCAACCTAAAATAAGGTAAAGTGCATGTTTTGTTTTAGAATTTTTATTTTATTTTTTACTCCTTGTTTTCAAAGTTAGGATTTTTCCATGACATAAAGTGAAAATAAAATAACATTATAAATAATCTACAATAATCTACTAATCAACTCAAATAATCAATTGAAACTATGAGATAACTGCACTGATACATAAAAAAAACACTGTACAGCTGCACTGATATATAAAAAATTATCGGGATAACTGCAATAATATATATAAAAACACGGAATAGTTGCACTGATATATAAAAAAACATGAGACAACAACACTAATATATAAAAAAAACACTGCACTGATATATAAAAACACACAGGATAAATGCACATATTGTTTTTAAATGATACTTTTACATTTTTAGTTTTAATATTTATCAATTTTTTTATTTGAAACTCCTTTTTTATCTACTTTAAATTTTTCTTTATTTTCACGGGGTAATGTTCAGATTATTTAAATACTATCTAAATTCATTCATAAAAAGAACACGACAGCACCTGTCCGTATGCAAGTCATCATCTATATTTTACAATTGATTTTAGATTAATGAGATTTCAAATTAACGTTTCTATTTGAGGTAATCGTATCTCGTAACGCGATCGGCCCGTGTGGATGCACGGGTATAGTACTAGTATAGAATAAAACCAGTGAAGCCTGATGTTGAGAAAGATAACTTGCTTGTTTTGGGTAAACCCGGGTATCCACCGCACGGACAGTAGTGACTAATCTCTCGCTCATTGGAGGTGCCTCGAGGGGCAGGAGAGCTGACCCAGAGTTTTAACGCTGCTCCGTACCCAAGGCGGGAAAGATAACTTGCTTGAATAAATTTAATAAATTTTATGCATAACTGTATTTTTGTTCCCCTATTTTTGTTAGCACATGATTACAATTTTGGTCATCATCATATTTTATTTTTGATGAATTTACTTTCCATCGTTTTATTTTCACCAAGTTGTTCCCCACATTTGTTTTTTTCCTGATGGTCGGACTAGCAACAGGGAAAACCAAGACTCGACATTTGGGAGATCGAACCCGACAACCGGGTGTTTATAAAACAGCATTTCTGCCACCGCAACGAATCAGCCTCGGATGGCCCCCACATTTGTTTAATGGACTTTTATTAGTCTACACAAATTGTATTGCATTTTTGGACTCTCACTTTCCTAAAATTTATGGTTTTTGAGACTGAAAGTGCAAAAAGTTTAGAATTTTAAAGACTAAAAGTTCAATTAAAAAAGTGCGGCTATTAAGTTCATGAATTTGGGAAACCAAAATTGTGAAATTAAGAAACCAAAATTTTGAATTTTGAAAAATATGGGAACAAAAATGCAATTAATTAAAAGGGATATATATTTTTGGGTTTCACTCAAATATAGGTACTGTTTGGATAGAACTTATTTTGAGCTTATGAAAAAATTTATGTAAACAAATAAATTTTTATGTATTATTCATATGTCTGTCAAGGTAGTTTATGGAAAAAAAACTTAAGTAGATATAACTTTTGTTAGTGAGAACTTATAAATTAACATAAAAACTTATTTATCTTCATAAGTTGTTTTTCATAAAAGACTTATGAATTAACATAAAACTTATCTTTTGGCTTCACTCAAACTTATTTATCTTGATTGAGGCAGAGTTTGGCACTAAATCTGGATGCATTTTCCAACAGAGATTGGGACTGTAATTTTCCTTATTGTGAACCCTTCCACTAATATAAATGGAGGGTTCACAACTGCAGAAATAGCTTTCCAATTGCTTTTATACGCAACCTTAAATATTTGCAGAGACATTTTTCCACCCTAGTATGAATTGCCAGATGCTTTGTTGTGGAAGGCATTTGGTAAATATTAATTATTTACAAGTGGTTCAAATCAGACCACCGACTTTGATGTGGTAAATTAATTTCTCAGTCGTTACAATTGATTAATAGGAGAGCAGAAATGAGTAATTCAACAAGAGATTTGTGGGTTTAAACTGAAAGCTAATTTGATTGGTTGAGGGTGTGGCAACTAAGCAAGAAAAATGTAAAACAAGAGTAGTTGGTGAGCATCATAAAAGATAGATATCCAAACAATGACTATATCAAACAAAAAACAAAGGCAACTTTTACTATCAACTTCACAACCACCATGATAAAATTTTTTATTACAGTACGGCTACAAGAAAATTCGGAGAAACAAGCACAATTTTAACAGTAAGAAAGTTATTTGCAGCAATAGATCGTCATTAGTTTACCTAGTTAAGGAGGTATATGCCTATTAAAAAAAGGAGGTATATATATATAATGAAATGTTAACATGATACAAAATGATAAAGAATGCTAAACACTAATTCCTATTATAAGGATCATCATCCTGAGAGAAAATTTTGCAAAGCAAGGTCCACCCTTCTCTAAACCACATTGAAAGCATCAAACAAATAACATTTAAATTTGTAACTAGGTCTTACAACTGTTTCTAGGACAAAGACGAGTCCAGTGCATATGCGAGGAAGATAGGGTCTGGCAAATGCATCTAGGTGCACCTAGGTAAATGGCTGAGGCCAGAGCGTCTGGGAAAACAGCTGAGGCCAGTCGCCAGATCATTTGGGACACAAAGCTAGGCTAGTTGAGTCATGATCAACATAAGTCACCATTAGAATGATCATCGATGGGAAAAAAGTCACCATCAATATGATTCATATGTGGAAAAAAAGTCACGACTAGAATGATCGCAAGTGGGAATAGAAGCACGAATATGATCCATTAGTGGGAAAAAAGTGCATGGCAGACACCAAACAATTGAAAAAAGCCAAAAAGTGTCATATTTGAGCATCGAAAATCGTAAAACATAATCCAAGAGAGCCAATAAGTGCATGGCAGACACCAAACCATGTGAGGTGATGTACGGAGGCGACAAACGACACTTGTGCGCAGTGTTGGACATGGATGTGAGCATGCTTGAAAAGCACCAAAAGAAGATTTCCAAGACATAACGTAGGTGCACATGTCTGAGCCTCCAAAGCAAGGTCTCTAGCACTGGCAGGATTGGGTGACTTGAGCTCCTGAAAAGGGTGCTTGGTCTTGAAAATGCAGAAACTTGGGACGACAAGTGGAAGTGCGTGAGAGGTCGTGTGAGCTGGAGATTTTGTGGTTCGAACAGATCTGGACGACAACTGGAAATAGAAGAAACAATTCCCGAAAAAGAAGAGACACACAGAAGAGGTGGCTAATTGGAATACTTTTAGAACTTGAATTACTAGTTAAATTATATTGGGTTTTGATTGAGTGTTGGTGACAACTGACACAGGTTAATTATGATTGTCAAGTATGATTACCCTTTTAATTTAGTGTATTTTTCGAGTTGAGTATTTATGTCTATGAAGTTGGCATTTATATTTAGTTGTACACTCTTTTCTAGTCTTCCCATAGCGGCTATCTCGCTATCGCTATGCTGCTTTAGTGGTTTTGGGGTCAGGAGTTCCGCGCCACTATTTGAGATTAGCAACATAGGTACTGTTATGATTCTATTTTAAGTTATAGGTGTTTAGTTAGAGAAGGAGATTAGGGAATAAAGATAGGTACCGCCACTATTTGATGATGACCTGATACAAACTTGATTCACCACTAATCCTTATTTAAAAGGATACAAGACACAAGACTCTTAATCTAAATTGAATAGGGAAACTAATCAGAATAATAACAACTAATCATAAGAACCTAATCCTATGAGGTAATTCAAAGCAAAATAGTCTAAGATAAGATAAGATAGACTCTAAGATAATATATTCTCATATTCTAACAAATATGTAGACACAATACAGAAGGGAGGTGATTACTCAAAGACATTTCAATGACCAGCAAAGTACTTACAATCTCAAAATAATCTGTGCTCTATAATTAAACTAAGCAAAATATGCAGTGGTTTAAAAGAAAATAACAAAAAAAATCAAGAACTAGTGTCGTCAAATATTCCTTGCAAAACTCACAGGGCACTACTATTCATGAACAAAAGGAAAGAAATTAGAATGCGTCCAAAAAACAAACAAGCAACTTTGTATGGGCAAACCTGTAGCATGAAATACAACATTTCTAAGTCCCCTTGCATGGTCTCCAGCCCACAACTGTAGCATGATCAACAGTTCCTGACATCAGCTTCACCCATCTCCAGCAACTTCAAGGCCCTCTAAAAAGCTTCCCTGTTAGATAGGTAACGGAAAATAGAAACAGAAATGCCTAGAGGTTCGAAGGTTCATTGCTCTGAGATTAAGAGTCTCAAGTTAGAGATAGCTAGTTGGGTTTATTCCAGTTCAGAAACTATTATTTTTCTTGTAATTAAAAAAAATTACAATGTTCCAAAGCATACACTTCAAGAGTATGGCCATACACCTCATTCAAAGTTTTCTATTTCTAATTGAATCAACTAATCATTTTCCTGCAATTAAATCTCAGGCCAATCATTCAAGTTGTAAATTGACTGCCATACAAATCAAAAGTTGCAAAAGTTTTGGAGATACAGATAATAACTACTTAAAACTTTCAATTTATACCATTTTTTACATCTAAAACTATAGAAACATTTTAGAGTAATGAAATAAATTATGAGTCAACCCATTGCCAATTTAAAATTAGGACTTCTCTACCTAGGCCACAGAAAAACGAAGTATGAAGCCTACTCTGATGCCTACACAATTGAAACAAACTCTTCCTCTGATCAAAACTAGCAAATTACAGCTTAGAAAAAAAAACTAGCAAATTACAAGGCATGAACAGCATTATCTCTTTTTTGTCGACTCTGCTATACTCCGGTCAAATCAAACTATCATCTCAATAGCAGCAGGCAGAATACGAATCTTTTTTGGAAGGAACCCCAAATGCTCTCCATCAGATTGAATATAGATGCCACCGGTGCCGGAGATGTCCTCCACCTCAATAGAAAGTACACTACGATACAAACGACACTCTGAATGAGTATAACCACAAAACTTAAAAAGCCTTGCAAGTATAACCACCTCACTGGCCATCTAAATCTTTACCACTAATTATAAAGAAATGTATATTGCCTTCTTTGAAAAAAGATTATACCTTCTTGAAGATACATTTTTAACTGAGAGATGTGTCCCATTGTAAAGCTTATGTAATTTCATCACAAAATCGTACCACTTGAAGTCCTGGAGAATCACAACCTGCAGAATTTATGTGAAACTGTTAACTTCAATAGAAAGAGTAGAGCAGAGCTCAGGAATGGCTTTAGCCAACAGATTACTAAAAATAGATGATAAGCTTCATCAACGAGATCTTACAGAACAGCAATTCACCTCTAAATTTCCAGTGAATGGATCAGCATTTGGTGTAATTTTCATGCCACCACCGAAGTATTTTGCATTTCCGACACAAACGGCTGTCACTTGAGGATATTTTTCCCACTCACCTTCATTGAACTGCATTTTTCCATATATTTTAAAACTCGCGTGACACGCTGTAGAAAAACTTCTGTTATCTTTCACAGCAAGGGTGAATTGAGTAAAACTGACCTTGATTCTCAGATCCTGATTTTGATGCCCCATGAAGGCTTGCAATGCACCAACGATATAGCACAGTTTACCAAACCTCTTGTACCTAGCAGCATGAAAACCCGCCTTTGCACTCCTGCAAAATTTGGTTAGGCATGCATTTAGGTATGATTCCTATATTGTTATACTTACTCTGAAATTTCTAAGTTAGCCTTACAAATGAATGTCAGCAATATTTATGAAGTAATGATGATCGCCTTCTCCGTTAATAACGCCAACATCTATCCTTGATCTCAGCCCTAAAGAAGAAGGATTTGTCTACTCTAAAGTGAGCTCTCACTTTAGAGGATAAAGTAAGACATCTCAACAATTGATGTAAAAATCATTAGTTGATATTTTAACGCATCAATGATTTTGTTACGCATGTGCATAATATTAATATCAACCGTTTGATTTATTCATCCACAGTTAAGATTACTTACTTCATCCTCTAAAGTGAATTGCTCATTTTAGTGAAGTTGGATCCAAAGAAGAAATACATTAGCATGTATTAAGTGCCAAACTAATAGCATACATAGTAACATAAGAGTCGAGGCTAGCTTCACAATGTTTGAGCTATAACATGGCTAGAATTGAACAAAATAGCAATTCTAAGAAAAGAATAAGAAAAAGATTAAACCTCTAGCGACACGTTCAACGGCCTCGCATGGATCATTTTTCCTAGAAAAAGACCCAACAGATGCTTCCATTCACTTCAATTATACAGAGGTTGTAAGAGGCACAAAAAGAATGAAGGTAAAGAGAACAAAAACTAACCATCCAAATGTTCTTGCAAAATCAGAACCAGTTCCTAAGGGGATGAGCTGCATAAACCGAAGATAGTTAATGAGAATTCCATTCAGGATATTTATTGAAGATAACAGGCAATAACCACGTGCATTGAATAAAAACTGAGAATATTGCATTCTGGTCGAAAGTACTCACACCAAGAGCAGTTGATCGTGTAGATTCATTCATTTGACTAGTAACAGGTTTTCCAGCCCAGAAAAACCCATTAACAACCTGCTTGTAATGAACCGATGTGCATTAGGAGAGAAATTAAGAAAGAATGTTGAAACTCGTCAACGATTGTGCTTAATATCAAATAAACATGTACACAACAAACACATTAAAAGAAACCTTGGTCGAACCCTTTCTTAAAAGACAGGAACTACTCTCACCTATTTCATTTTGGAACTTCTTAATGAAACAATTTAAATGGTGAGAAATCCATCCAATAATATCATCAACTCAATAATAAAAAATTAAAATAGAAAGCAAACAGTTTTCACCTCATGAAGAGTTCCATCACCTCCAACAGCAATGACAGCATCAGCCCCTTCCCTTATAGCCTATAAAGCATGATGCATGAGGATAACAATCCATGAATCTAATTCTATTAGAAGCAATAGAGTTCATACCAATGCATTTCAAACCTTTCAAACTAACCTCTCTTGTTATGTCAATAGCATGACAAGGGCCTGAAGTTAAGGATTCACATATCTATTAAAAAAAAAAACAAATAGGGAAAAGTAAACTCATGTATCATAAACTCCCAAATAAACAAACACTCATAAAACAGTTGAGAGAGGACTCACTCACATTGCATTCTTTACCAAGGCGAGATTGTAGATATGGAACTAGCTTCCTCCATTCTCTACCCGTCCTCCCATTAGCACCTACAACCCAAGTTCCTCTTTAGTAGGCATTACTTTACTCAGTACTCATCTTATAATCCATTAAAATGTCTACAAAACTTCCTTCACAACAAACTATCAATTTGAGTGTGAATTATGATCCGAAAAATCGAACTTTATCCCCAAAAGGCGTAATGGGTAGTTCAGCATTTTTCAAAATAGTGATTACAATACTAATGAGTGGACTAACTTCTAATTACAACACCCCATTTTCTGTTCATCTCAATAACTAGCTTCAAGATTTTGGGAAATTCTTAAGTAAGAATTACTTTACTAACTATTCATCATATAATCAACTAACAATGTCTGGAAAACTTCCTTTAAAACAAACTATCAATTTTGAGTACCAATTATGATCTAAAAATTCGAACTTTATCCCCAAAGGAGTAAAGTAAAGGGTAGTTCAGCGTTTTTCAAAATAATAATGGGTAAACTAACTAGTAACTTCTAATTACAAAAATATTATCAGCAGCCAAACAGAGAATAAGAGAAGGGAAGAAAGAAGACCTTGAGGGTTAACAATGAAAACGAGGTCCCTTCGACGTGAAGAAGAAGAAGAAGAAGATGAATCATTGCCAATGGAGCGCTCCGGTGTCATTGGTTGAAGCTCTGATTTGAATACCATGGTGGTGTTAACCATGGACATCATTGCTCTTCCCAATGCTACCATTACTTATGCTAATGATAATGGAAGCGATAACTGTGGCACAAAACCTTATGCTGAATTCGGAAGAAGAAGAAGAAGAAGAAGAAGAAGAAGAAAAAGAACAAAACGGGAAGGGAAAAGCAACGAGAAACTTTTTTGGTCCTATCTGCAGAAAATATCACTCTCTAGCGGCTTTGTTGTTTGCAATTGCATCGTTCTTTTTCCTTTTCTTTGCATCGTTATTAACAATGCACTTTTTTGGTTTTTCCGATTTGATTTTAGAGAAGTGTTTTTTTGATTAAATTGATACCAACTGTCCAAACTAGAGAAATTCAAATAAAAATACCAAATTATCCTTTTCCTTTACCATATTATCCTTATCACTTTTTTATTAAGTTTAGAGAAATTCAAATAAATATTTTAATTTTGAGTCTTAAGGCTCTAGAAAAAAAATACTGAAATAGCTATTTTAATATTTTGTCTGTATAATTTGATAAAAACAAATTGTCTTTATAAATATTTTTACTTTCTATAAATGAATATTTTATTTTTATAAATCATAATTTTCCTTGAGTCATGACAAGAAAACATTGTCGAAATAATAATTTTTTATATCTCTTTTGAATTCCAATAAAAAAATATTGCATGGTGTTAGTATAATTTTATTATTTTTGAATTTTTGGTCTACAGACGAAGTGACAAACACTATACGTAAATTCACACATGCAAAGTGGAGACCTCAAGTTACCACAGAAAATGTCCAGCCTAACAACGTTGGCTTTACGAGTTGTACTAGGCCTTATATACTCGTTACTTATGATTTTTCGATGGAGAAACATTACACATTGTCGGAATAATTATACTTTTTATTTATGTCTCTTAATTTTATAAATGAATATTTAGCTTTTGATAATTTTAATGTCTTAATGTAGTCCGACAGGACCTCATTATACGGCGTATTTTATAACAAAAGAAATCGGAAAGGCCGAAAAGAGCCTTATTGCTTGTCTAGCTCTACCGCTCGTATAATGCTAAAATATTGTGAATAAAATGAAGATTGAATGTGTGTTTTTTCAAAAATGTCAAATATGTAGAGGGTTAAATATGTTTTTGTTCCCTATTAATCTATATTTTTTTTTAGATTTATAGAAAAATATTAACTATCTGAATTTGAATTAGTGTTTTCGTTTGCTAAAAGAAACTTTTCAAAATTTGAAATTATTTAAATCTTATTTGCGATCTTTCTATGTTACAATATGCACTAAATATGTACTAAAAATAAATATGCACTAAATAGTTTTGTTTCGGTTTCTATCATGAGTAATTTTTAACTGGCACAAAATCAACACTATATCTCAACAATTTCAGGATAAAGCTGCTAGGGTTTCCACCGGTAGCAGATAAAACACACTTCATGAGCTGTAATTTCTTGAATGCAGCTCGAAGAACATGTGCAGAAAGCTAGGTCAGAATATTTATGAGGTAAGAGGTATTTTTGATAATGAGTGATGCCTTTCTTCATTGAATGCTGCCTATAAATAGGCAATGATTGGTACAATCATATCCTAGGAATATTATTAGATGCTGATACCTAATGACAGCTCACGGAAATCTATATCCACAATAAGACAAAATAAAACAGCCCTGGATTCGAAGCAACATCATTAAAAGGAAACAATAAAAACTCAGCAATAAAACAATAACAACTTAGAATTTATTTAATTATTGAGACTATATCAGCTGACTCTGTCACAATACCCCGGATTCGAAGAACACCCTTGTCCTCAATGGTGGAAATCTGGAAATTGCTGAATGAGATCGTGATAGAACTCCCAACTGGCCTGCTCATGAGGGAGGTTCTTCCATTTAACTAAGACCTTGGTGGCCTGAGTACTACCCCTCTTCACCATCTTCCTTTCAATAATAGCTTCAGGTTCCCCTTTTTGAATTAGAGCACTAGCAGATATCTGTTGCATAGTAGTAGTTGCTGGGTTAGTGCATCACTTGATCTGTGAGACATGGAACACGTTGTGAATTGCCACAGCTGGAGGTAGTTCCAATTGATAAGCTACAGAACCAATTCTGTCAATCACCTTATAAGGCCCATAGTATTTAGGGAGAAGCTTGTGATATGGCTACTGTCTATTAGTGTTTTGCCTATAGGGTTTGAGCTTCAGATAGACAAAATCTCCCACATTAAAATTTCTGTCATTGCGCCTCTGATTAGCATACTGGCTCATTCTGTTTTGAGCCCTTACCAAATGAAATTTCATCAATTTGATAGCTTCCTCTCTAGCAGCTAAAGAACGATCCACTGTGATGGAGTTGGACTCTCCAGGAAGGTAAGGTAGATAAGTAGGAGGGGTTGGCCATATACTATTTCATAGGGAATGATTTGTATAGAGCTGTGAAAGTTAGTATTGTACCACCATTCAGCTAAGCTTAGCCATTGAGACCAAGAAGAGGGCTTAGATGAGCACATGCATCTAAGATATGTTTCCAAAGTCTTGTTTACCACCTCAGTCTGACCATCTGATTGTGGGTGGTAGGCAGTAGACTTATTAAGATCAACTCCTTGCAACTTGAAAAATTCACTCCAGAATTTGCTGAGGAAAACAGGGTCTCTGTCACTAGTAATACTACTAGGCATACCATGTAACTTGTAGATGTTATCCATGAAAACTTGAGCAATTTCCACGGTGGTGTAAGGGTGTGACAGTTGTAACACCCTGAAGTTTGACTTTCTTTGTGTGTTTTATACTGTGTATTTATCTTAAGTGATATAATAATTAGTTTCGTATCTAGAAAGTGTTTTTAAGAAAAATAATTGGCTTAATTACAGTTTTGGTCCCCCTATTATGACCAACTCACGATTTTAGTCCCCCAACTTTTTTTTTCACGATTTTGGTCCCTCTATTTTCTCAATTTCTAAAATCAAGGTCCCCCCACATTTGGTCAAACTTGAGGCTGATGTGGTCCTCACTCAGCTCATGTGTAGATTGCCACATAGGATTTTAAATTAAAAATATATATTATTTTAATTTATTTAATAAATAAAGAAAATTATTTTTAACAAGCCATCTCTGTCTCTCGCGTCGCAATCCCTCTTCTCTCACCCCCTGGATCTCCCTCCTCTCCCTCCTCTCACCCTCTGGATCTCCCTCCTCTCCCTCTGGATCTCCCTCCTCTCACCCTCTGGATCTCTGTCTCTCGTTCGTGATCTCCTCTGGATCTCTCTCTCCTCTAGATCTGTCTCTCGTTCGTGATCTCTGTCTCTCGCAGTGGATTTGGAGAGAGATAAGGAAGGGAAAACGAGGGGGGAGATGCGAAGACGGCGAGATGGAAAACGAGGGGGGGAGATGCGAAGACGGTGAGAGGGAAAATGAGGGGGGGAGATGCGAAGAGAGGGAGAACGGCGAGCGACAGTCGGAGGCAAGGTGGTGGAGACGATCGTGGGGGTGGTTTGTAGAGGGAGAGGGGTGGTTGTACGGTTTACGGTGCTAGGTCGTTGTGGTCCACTACAAGAAAAGAAGTCATTAGCGACGGAAATTAGCGAGGGACTAATGGTCCCTCGCAAAAATTGGGATTAGCGACGGAATTTGCGAGGGAATAGGGGCTGTCGTATTTTTGAGAATTAGCGACGGAATTTTAGACATTAGCGAGGGAATTTCCGTCGCTAATGGCAAAAGTAAAAATATTTACGAGGGAATGTCAGTTCCGTCGCTAATGTTTTTACTTTTCAGATGATGGGACTCAGTTGCAGGGGTTGGTAAGTGCACAGGAATTAGCGAGGGACAGTTCCCTCGCTAATTCCCTCGCAATTTTTTTTTCTTTTTTTCCTTAAATCCGTTTACACTCTTCTCTCTCACTCACTCACTCACTCTTCAGCCTTCCTCTTCCCTTCCTCTTCACCCTTCCTCTTCCTCTACTCTCCACCACCACACAACCACCACCACATACCTCCTACCACTCTCACTCACTCTCTCTTACTCTTCACCACCACCACCCCACCACCACCACTCCCACTCCTCTCTCTCTCTCTCTCTCTCTCTCTCTCTCTCTCTCTCTCTCTCTCTCTCTCTCTCTCTCTCTCTCTCTCTCTCTCTCTCTCTCTTTCTCCCTTACTCTTCTCCTTCTCTCTCTACTCTAAACCACCCATCACCACCACCACCACGCCACCACCACCACCACGCCACCACCACCACCACCACACCACCACCACGCCACCACCACCACCACCACCACACATCACTACAAAATTAATAATATAATATAATATTCATTAATTAATAATAAATATATAAAAAACAAGTCATTCAGCACTGGACACGTGTCATTTTTTTTTTGAAAAATTGCAGTCATTAGCGAGGGAATTAGCGAGGGAAATATCCCTCGCTAATTCCTGCGCATTTACCAACCCCTGCAACTGAGTCCCATCACTTGAAAAGTTGCAGTCATTAGCGAGGGAAAATTCCCTCGCTAATTAGCGAGGGATTCAAATTCCCTCGCTAATAGCGAGGAGGGGTTTAGACAAAACTGGTCCCTCGCTAATTCCCTCGCAAATGACCATTAGCGACGGATTTTGGTCATTTTGTGAGGGAAATGTCCGTCGCTAATGACCAGTTTTTTTTGTAGTGGTCGTGGCTGTGGGTAGGTGGTGGGTGGTGACGGTTCTGGGGAGGCGGAGGGAGGTAGTGGTGAGGGAGGTGGTAAGAGAGAAGAGGGTGTGGTTTGTGATTTTGTTGGGTCATTTATGGTGGTCCACGGAGGGAGGGGGTGGTGATGATGGGGATTGTGAGGTGGTCCTGTTGGTCAGGTTTTGGGGTTGTGGCCGAGGGAAGGGAGGGAGCTGGTTGTGGGGTGGTCGTTGGTGGCTGACGGAGGTGCTGGCCGTGTGGTGGCTGAAGAGGGATTGCGACGCAAGACAGAGACAAGTTTGAAGGAGGAAATTTTTTAAAAATAATTTTCTTTATTTATTTAACAAATTAAAATAATATATATTTTTAATTTAATTTAAAATCCTATGTGGCAATCTACACATGAGCTGAGTCAGGACCACATCAGCCTCAAATTTGACCAAATGTGGAGGGGGCCTTGATTTTAGAAACTGAGAAAATAGGCGGACCAAAATCGTGAAAAAAAAAGTTGGGGGACTAAAATCGTGAGTTGGTCATAATAGGGGGACCAAAACTGTAATTAAGTCAAAATAATTTTGTAGAACTAAAGAGAAATATTATAGACAGTTATCATAATCTAGTTTTCTCTCTTTTTAGTACTAGCTTTCTTTATTTTTTTTTTTGCTTGTCCTTATTCTTCGGAGAGTGAAACTCACGGTCTACATTTTGGAGCTTGATCAAATCCCACTTTGAATGATTTTTTTTAAGTTCTTTTACTTTTGTTTTCAAATTTTTATTTGTTACCTTATTGTTTCCAAAACTTATATCCTCATTCAAACACAAAACTGTGTATATCAAACTCCCTTGTTTCATTATATCTCCTTTTAATACAAAACCTTTTTCATTATTATTATTATTATTATTATTATTATTATTCCATTGTATATTTATTTCAATATTAGAGTATGGTTTAGAGTACATTGCATTATTTTAAAATAAGATAAAATGACAACTATTCAAAAACTCGATTTAGTAGGTGATGAATTGGATTAAATTCTAGGATCACATTTTGGAGCTAGAACATACATGTCTTTATTTACTCTTAGGTTTTAATTCAAATTTTTTAACTCTAATATATACTTATGAAAATATGTCTATCAAAGGGGTTTTTCTTTAAAAAACAAAAGTTTCTTTGCATTTTGAAACACACAAAGTATTAAGTAGAACTTTAGTAAAATACTTTTAGTTATGATATAGTTATGATTTTAGTGAGTTAGGACATAGTTGTTTTGATGAGTAATAGGTGTTGAGGAAATTGAAAAAAGTGTTCATCAAGCTATTTTGATAAAGTTCTAAGGTAAGGGGAAATACTAATAATAAGTTGATGGGCACAAATTATGTGTTGCTTGTATATATATATATATATATATATATATATATATATATATATATATATATATATATATATATATATATATATATTATCTAGTTATTCTTAGGTGATTTGTGTGCTTGGTGATCTTGTTTACAATAGTTTATTTATGGGATTAGCAAAATAAGCACCTCTTTAGATTTAAGTGAAATATTGGGTGTCTATTTTGTTGGAAGTTTTTTTGGGTCACTGCACTCACTCACACACACACACACACAAGAGAGAGAGAGAGCGTAACAGAATTCAGTTACACAGAAAAACTGAATATACACAGTGTTATTCACACATTCTGCATTGCATCACTGTGGATGCTACTTATATACTCAGCCCATGACATCATGCTGAGTCAGCAACTAATAGAAAACATACAATCAAATCAAAGAGAAACTTCGACACAAACAAACTATCTTTCGACAGCTCAGTTCTGAAAGTCGAACTAGCTTACTTGTCGAACCTAGCTTAGTCGAACTAGCCTAATTTAACATAGTCGAACTAGACAGTCGAACTAGCTTACTTATTTAACACACCCCCTTAAGCTAGTTTCTAACACAAACAAACAACAAAATACAGTAGAATCTATCTAAGTAAACTTATTACAATCAACCACATTCAGCATGCTCCTTAGCCTCTTGAATGTCTCTGCCTTCACTGCCTTGGTGAACAAATCGGCTGCCTGCATATTTGATCTGCAGTAGCTCAGCTCCATCCTTCCTTTTGCGACTTAGTCTCTTAAGAAATGATAGTGTGTCTCAATGTGTTTCGACCTTCCATGTGCCACTGGATGTTTGGCCAAGCTAATTGCAGACTTTTTATCCACATATAACTCCACAGCACCTTCCTTCTTGATCATTAGTTCTTGCATCAAATTGTCTAACCAGATTGCTTGACAGGCTCCCATTGAAGCTGCAATATACTCAGCTTCGCATGAAGACAATGCCACCACTGATTCCTTCTTCGAACACCATGAGATGGGACCTGTGCCAAGCAGAAACACAGAGCCAGCAGTGCTCTTTCGATCAGATTTGTCACCTCCCCAATCAGCATCAGTGAAGCCATAGAGACATTTCTCATTGTCTCTGCATTTACTGGGCAACAGTATTCCATATGCCATAGTGCCTTTGACATATCTTAGGATTCGTTTTACAGCAGCTAGGTGTGATGTTCTAGGCCTGCCCATAACTTTGCTAATCAGACCTACACTTAAGCTAAGGTCAGGTCTGGTGTTGTAGAGATATCTCAGTGCCCCAACCACCTGTCTGAACTCTGTAGCATCAACCTCTGGTTCATCAGCATCTTTGTCGAGCCAATACCCTGCCTCTGCTGGTGTTTCGACACTGTTGCAGTGTAGCATATTGAACCTGTGCAGTATATCAGAAGCATACTTCTTCTGTGACAGCAGCATCCCTTCATTAGTACTTTGAAATTCAATTCCTAGGAAATAAGAGATCTCTCCTAGGTCTGTCTTTTCAAAAGTACTCATCATTCTCTTCTTGAACTCGGCCACCTTGGCTTCATTGTTTCCAGTGACCAATAAATCATCAACATAGAGGCATAGATTTATCACATACACCCCATGTTCAGAAATACATCTCACATACCCCATGTTGATCAAGCTCTTATCTATCTTCTTGTTCCAAGCTCGTGGAGCTTGTTTTAGGCCATACAATGCCTTTCTCAATTTCAATACTTTGTTCTCACTTCCTTGTTTCACAAAACCTGCTGGTTGTTCGACATAAACCTCGTCTTCCAATTCTCCATTTAAGAATGCAGATTTTACATCAAGTTGATGTATCTTCCACCCTTGCATACTTGCATGAGCTACCACAACTCTCACAGTTTCAAGTCTTGCAATGGGTGCAAAGACTTCTTCATAGTCGACACCATATCTTTGTAGGAAACCTCTAGCCACCAGTCTTGCTTTGTGCTTCACTACTTCACCTTTAGGATTTACTTTCACTTTGTATATCCATTTCACACCTATTGCTTTCTTTCCTTTGGGCAATTTGACTATTTCCCAAGTCAAGTTCTTCTCTATAGATCTAATCTCCTCTTGCATAGCTTCCAGCCACTTAGAATTCTGCATTGCTTCCTACCAAGTTACTGGTTGTCTCAGCAAGAAGTGCAAAGTGCACTATATCACCTTCATCATTGACTGCACTATCAGTCATCACCTCACAGTCACTTAGCCCTGCAGGAACCTGTCTTTGTCTCGGTGATCTTCTTGGTATCTCTCGACTACCTTCTTCACCATCATTCTCTTCGACAGGCTCAGTTTCACCCTCAAGTTCTAACTCAATTTCACCAGTAGGCACCTCAAACAGATTCTGTTCGACAGCAGTGGAACTTTCTCCCTTGTCACTCCACTTCCATGTCTCCCCCTCATCAAACACCACATCTCTACTTATCACAATTTTATTATTCACAGGATTCACCAATTTGTAACCTCCAATCGAATGATAGCCTATCATAACCATCACTTCTCCTTTATAATTTAACTTTGCTCTCTGCTGGTCAGGCACGTGTCTGAAGCAAACAGATCCAAATATTCTGAAGTGTGATACATTTGGCTTGGCACCTGTCCAAGCCTCCTCAAGTGTGATGTCTTCCAATCTCTTTGTTGGACTTCTATTAATGATATATGCCGCACTATTAACTGCTTCTCCCCACCATCTCTTAGGCATATTCTTACTCTTTAACATGCTTCTCACCATATTGAGCAATGTCCTATTTTTCCTCTCAGCCACTCCATTATGCTGAGGAGTGTATGGAGGTGTGATCTCATGTGTTATTCCTTCAGCTTCACAGAACTCATTAAACTCAGTATTTACATACTCTCCACCACCATCAGTTCTTAGCACTTCGATGTTCTGTCCACATTGTTTTTTGACTAGGACTTTGAATTTTTTGAATACTCCCAACACATCACTCTTCCTCCTAATCAAATAAATCCAAAGCTTCCTAGTGAATTCATCAATAAATGTAACAAAATACTTGTTACCTGCAGGAGTTTCATGCACTATGGGGCCACACACATCTGAGAAAATCACCTGCAGATTCCTCTTTGCTCTACTGGGAACACTTGGATTGAAGGAACCCCTAGGCATCTTGCTCTCGACACACTCTGCACATACATCCTTTGGAACATGGATATGAGGCAGACCTTTCACTACTGTCTTGCTCTGCATCCTGTTCAAATCACCAAAATTCAAGTGTCCATATCTGAAATGCCATAGCCACTCTTCCTTGTCGACTCCTGTGGCTAAGCACTGCTGCATCAGCACACCCAATTCGATCTTAAATGTCCTGTTCTTGGAGAGAGTTGCCTTTATCAACAGCCTCTGTTCAGTGTCGTACACCTTCATAGCATTGTCATCCAGCACCATCCTATATCCCTTCTCTAAACTGTCCAATACTCAGCAAATTGCTTTTCATCCCTGGCACATACAGTACACCAGAAATGAAGCACAGTGAACCATCCTTCTTTCTTATCATCACTCTCCCCACACCTTCCACCTTCATGGTTCTATCATCAGCAAACCTCACTCTACTCTTGATTGAGAAGTCAAGTTCGACAAACCAATCTCTCCTCCCTGTCATGTGTGTCGAACACTCCGTGTCTAGGAACCAATGCTCACCACTCTCACCTTCCTCCTTAGTTGTCACCATTTGCACTATTTCATCACTGCTCTCTGTCTCCTCAATCACTTCATCACTGCTCTCTGTCTCCTCAATCACCATCAACAGAGATTCCTCCTTCTCTTCCTCTTCTTCAGCCATTTTAGCATCATTGTCATCGACATTGCTGTAGCACTCATCAGCAAAATGTCCATATTTCTCACAGTTATAACACTGTATATGGCTCTTGTCGAATCTTCTCCCTCTTCCTCTAAATCCTCTGCCACCTCTACTCCCTCTTCCTCTATAACTATCACCACTACTACTTCCCTGCTCATTACTGTTACTATTATCACTAGTGTTTGATTTTGCAGAGTTTGAGTTATAAGAATTACCTCTTCCTCTTCCTCCTCTGTAATTGTTTCTGCCTCTACCACGTCCTCTTTGATTTCCCCCTGTTTTGTTGCCTGTTTGCACTGCTAAAGCTTGCTCAGTGCCAGGCTTCACCACTTTCTTCTCATTCATCCTCTGCTCATGCGCTTCAAGTGATCCTTGAAGTTCTTCTATCGTCATTGTTGATAGATCTTTTGCCTGTTCGATCGCCACAGTGATGTGATCGAAACGCGAAGACACAGATCGCAAAATCTTCTCCACAACTGATTCATCAGACAATGTTTCACCACAATACAGCATCTGATTCGTCATAGTTTGGACTCTAGTGAAATACGCAGCAATTGATTCGCTCTCCTCCATTCCTAGCAGTTCATATTGTCTTCTCAGAGTTTGAAGTCGCACCTTCTTCAATTTCTGATCTCCGGCGTAGGAATTCGCGAGAATGTCCCACGCTGCTTTGCTCGTCTCAGATCTAGCAATCTTCACAAAAATTGCAGGACTCGCACACTGATGGAGGATACACAGTCCTTTCCGATCCTTCTTCTTCTCTTCTCTGTAAGTTGCTTGTTGCGCAACGGTTGCGTTCGCCGGTAACGGAGCTAGTCCGTTCTGCACCAAATCCCACACATCCTGATAACCAAGTGTAGCGGCCGAAAAATCCGAAGGAGGGGATTCTTCGTCATTTTGCAATGAAGCCGCCATCAATATTTATTAAATAGGAAAACATTGAAAAAACCTTTATTTTTGGGTTCGGGGGTCGATTATGCGTGGGGAAGGTATTAGCGCCCCACAGCATCCTTTCAAAAGAAAGGTTACCATTTAATTTAATGTGTAGAAAGAAAGTTAATTTAAAGAAAATACCCTAATTTACCCCTTTTTATTATTTGCAAAATTTGAAGAGAAAGACTTAATAAAATTTTTGGTTTTTTGTGCTTGACAGGAGTGGACCCCTGCTCCTACGTATCCCCAGGTGCGATGGGGAAATCAAAGCTACGTAGTTCTTGGGTAGAAAACACTTGTGTGTTGGGTGTTTTTTAATTATATTTTTGAAATTGGGAGAGGTATTCGTGACGACCAAACAAGTAAAATTCAGAGTGGTCGTCACTCACAGGTCGTTTGAAAACTAAAGCTGTTATTAACGGTCAAACAAGCTAAGCTCGGAGTGACCATTAGTAACAAGCCATTTTTATGTTTAGGAAAACGTTTTTATTTATTTGGGAGAAAACTAGGTTCGTGGAAGAAAATATTTATTTATGGAAAAGAAATTTTATTTTCAAAATAGAAACAGGGGGTGCAGTGGTAAAATGGGGTGTGATTAGCAGAAAAGGTTGTATTTTAAAGTAGTGGATGCCGAAAACAGGCCCAGTTCGTTTTCTGTGAATTGGGCTGCATTCTGATAGGTGGGCTTGCGCAGGGGGTGCGAACTATTAAAACGGGGCGGGGGGGTGCGTTTAGAGACATGGGTAGTATATAAAAAATGGGGTGCAACAAAAAGGGCCCAGCTTTGGGCTGGCCTGTGTTTTCAAAAAAAAGGGTTGCATGGGGGTGCATTATCGAAAACAGAATGGTCTATGAAGTAAACCCTAAAAAGAACTACACTATATAAACTAACTTAAACGAAACCCTAAAAAAATTTCTAATTTTCTCTTCACCGCCGCTCTCTAACCCTAATCTCCATTTCCTTCTCCTCACGGCCGTTTCACCCTTGTCTTCTCCTCGCGGCGCCATTCATACTACTCTTCCTCACAAAGCCGATCCTCACCCTCTCTTCTCCTCCCCTCCGTTTTCCTTTCACCGAGCCGTAATCCCCCTCTTTCCTCTTCTCGCAAACCCTGATTTCGCGCCCTAACACCTCACTGCCGTCGATGACCAGAATAGTGAGAGGGGTGGTGAACGGAGGAGAAAGGAAGGGAGCGGTGGTGACGGTTGCGAAGAGGGGGGTGTTCGGTGGTGATTGTTTGGTGATGGCGTAGGTGGCGGAGATCTACGGGCTTGACGGCGATGCGGCTTGCGATGGTGTCTAGGGGTGGTTCTGTTTTTCGGTGGAGGTTTGGGTTAGGCCACGGTGGTTGAACGGTGGAGGTTTGGTGGTACACGGTTCGTGGAGGGGGAAGGGTGGCGGCACGATGGTGGTCGTCTGGTTTGCGAAGGTGTGAGTGAGGTGCAGCCGATGTATGAACAAACTGAGATCGAGTGACAGTGGTGGACGGTGGAATGCGGAGGCTACGGTGGTGGTGACGTCAGTTCGCATAGATGGGGAAGGTGCATTGACTGTGGTCTTGGTGGCCAACCACCGTACACGGTGGTCGGAGGTAGCTTCTACCCTTCCCTTTTATTTTGGTTGCTGTTTTTTCATTTTTTGTTTCCGATTCTTTTTTGTCTTCTAAAAACACATACAAAACATAGACTCACATTTTTACTGTATTTATTTGATTAACACCTATTTTAAAACCTACTAAAAAACATGAATGCACATTTCTGTCTAAGCTTAAAAAAAACGAGAAACAACCTTTTACTCCAGCTTCTGAGAACTCTCCTGTTGTTTGCCCCGCTACTGCTGCCCCTCTTACTGTTATTGCCCTTTCCTGCTTCTCACAATTTTGAAACTCAGTACTTTGGTGATTAGGGTTTCCGTGTGAAGCCTTAATCTTTTCTGGTGATCTCTGAAAAAAAATTTCTTCCTAATTTCTCAAGTTTTAAAAACTAGTTTCTGTATATATTTTGCTGTGTGTTTTTTTTTTCGTCCCCTTTGTGTGATGTTGTTCACAGTATTTATAGGCCAATTGTGTGGTGTAGGTGTGGGAGGAAGCAGGGGAGCAAAACTCATAGGAGACAAAAGCATAACAGCCACTGAAATATGCAGCAGCAGTAAAGGGGGGTGGAAGTGGTGTTGCAAATTTGTTGAAGTGTTTTTACCTAAAACGTAAAAAGCAAAGGGACAAGATGAAAGGAGCTTGAGTTTGAAGCTCAAAATGTTTTTTCAGCCACAGCAACCAACAAGGGCAGCAGCGACTTGAGCTGTCCCTTTTTTATTCTTTTATTTTTTATGTACAAAGACGCGCGTACAAAAAATGAAACGCGGCACAACGAGAACAACAATGCGTGCACAATTAATAGCGACCCGCATACGCTAGGTGCGAATTGAAACCATTTGCGTTAGTCTGACGAACAAAATTAGGGTATGACAGCTGCCCCTCTTTATTTATATTTTACTAGGAAATATGGAGGGTTTTCCAGGTTTCTCGAGTAAAATAGAAATAGAGATGAAAAGACACTAATTTTGTCAAGGCTATCTTTTTTAGAAATTATTGGAAAATAATTTGTTGATACAGAACAAAAGTAAATAAGGATCGTCGAGGATCTGAAGGAGCACTTGGGGCTCTGATGGTCTAACTCGCCGTCGATGCTTGGCGCATTGACTGGAGTTAAACTGAAGGACCGACGGGGTCTGAAGGGCATGCCTAAGCCTGATGGACCAATGGGTCTGAAGGAGCGCAAACTAGCAACGGTACTAGTAAAATGGTCTGCTTGGGGGATGACCTTTTTCGAGCGGCCATGGGCGGCAAGGTCAGGTCGTTGACCTGATTTGCACACCTCGAAGGACATGCACTGTGTTTTTTAGGCGGACACAGCTAGTCTGAAGGACCTGGGGTCGGATGATCCGTCGGTTGCTCGATTAACGCGACGCGCGATCTGGATGGAAGGACCAATTGTTTGTCTGAAGGAGCGCTAGGGCTCTGAAGGACCGTTGGGGGTCTAAAGGCTAATGCCAGGCTCGGTGCTAACATTATAATTTGAATTTATTTTGACAGATAAAAATATCTATATTTGAACGTATTTAAGGATGCAATAGATGATGTATGCGCGTATGCGGTGTAAGCTTGCGCAATGCTTGGTGTCTGGTGGTATGATGAATGAAATGTGGAATGATTTTTCTTTTTATTTTTGTTTTTCGCTCTTTTTCTCTTTCTTGACTTTTTGCTCTTTTGCTCTTTCTTGACTTTTCTACTGATCTCATCACCTCACAGGACTCTCGACGTGAGATATGAGGGTTACCTCAAAGTAGTGGTGCCAAAGCGCGGGTTATTGTGATTCGTTGCTTGAAGTGATTATGCATTTGTCCTCTTTGCCATTTTATAAGAGATCATCTCCTTTTTGTGATTTTAGAAATTTCGCAATGATTGTAATGCTTTTGATTATGCACATGTTTCGCAATTCAGTATCATTTACCACAAAACATCTTTTCCAAGCAAATAGGGAGATGAGAGAATGAAGAAAGAGTTTAATATTCAAATGGAAACCGAGTGCGCAGAAGGTCACACTGGTTGAAAATTACATTGAGAGTTTAAACTATAAAAGAAAGAAAGAAAAAGAAAGAGCAGATCTTTTGATTGTTTGTATCTTTGAGGTAACAATGCCAATCACCCATGCACATGACCTTGAGCAGTCATCATCCAATTTTCGGAGGTATTGATTGCCTTTGCATTTGTTCAAAGTCCAACTTATTGACCCTAATTTTTGCTTGGACAGCTCTTTAGAGTTTTCAATCCACCGGGTCGCTCTAATTTTTCCTAGGCCGCCCTTTCGGGTTTTCAACCTAGCGAGCTCATTCTTACTTGGCTCATCTTTCTCTTTTTTCATATATTTCTTTAGGCATAGTACTTCTTAACTGCGTCTGAGTTCACTGGGAGTGGGAGGTTTTCACCGTCCATCTTTGTGAGAATTAAGGCTCCTCCGGAGAATGCTTTCTTTACCACATAAGGTCCTTCGTAATTAGGGGTCCATTTTCCACGGGAATCCTTTTGGATAGGCAAAATTTTCTTGAGCACGAGATCTCCTTCTTGAAACTGCCGAGGTCGAACTTTCTTATCGTAAGCTTTCTTCATTCTTTGTTGATACAACTGCCCGTGACACAAAGCTACCACCCTCTTTTCCTCTATGAGGTTCAACTGATCCAGGCGAGCTTGAACCCATTCTGCTTCCTCTAATTTGGTTTCCATTAACACTCGCAGAGAGGGTATTTCGACTTCTACGGGAAAAACTGCTTCCATTCCGTATACTAGTGAGAATGGTGTTTCCCCTGTTGGCGTGCGAACTGAGGTCCGATACCCATGCAAAGCGAAAGGTAACATTTCATGCCAGTCCTTGAAGGTCACTACCATCTTTTGCACGATCTTCTTTATGTTCTTATTTGCAGCTTCGATTGCCCCATTCATCTTTGGACGGTACGGGGAGGAATTATGATGTTGGATTTTGAAGTCGTCACACAACTCTTTCATCATCTTGTTGTTCAGGTTGGTCTCATTGTCTGTGATGATTTTATTTGGCAGACCGTAACGGCAGATCAAATCTCTTTTCATGAACTTGACAACCACAGATTTTGTTACGCTGGCGTAAGACGTAGACTCGACCCATTTGGTGAAATAATCGATAGCGACAAGAATGAAGCGATGCCCATTTGATGCCTTAGGTTCGATGGGACCAATGACATTCATTCCCCACATTGAGAATGGCCATGGTGCTGTTAGGTCATTCAAAGAAGCAGGCGGCACATGGATATTATCAGCGTAGATTTGACACTTGTGGCATTTTCTCACGTAGTTAAAGCAGTCGGTCTCCATTGACAACCAGTAGTAGCCAGTCCTTAGGATTTTTCTTGCCATGGTGTGCCCGCTAGAATGGTTCCGAACGAGCCTTCATGGACGTCTTTCATAATTCTTTCTGCTTCTTCTTTTGCAAGACATCTGAGGAGGACCATGTCGTGATTCCTTTTGTAAAGCACCTCCCCGTTTAGGAAGAAACCCATTGATAACCTCCTAAGTGTTCTCTTATCATTCTCAGTGGCACCGGGAGGGTATTCTCTGCTTGTGATATAGTGTTTGATATCATAATACCAAGGCTTACTATCAGGCTCTTCCTCGATTGCCACACAATGATGTGCCGGTAGATCTCGATGCTGGATGCGGATGAATGTCAGACTTTTGTTGCTATTGATATTGAACATTGATGACAAAGTCGCCAAAGCGTCAGCCAACTGGTTTTCTTCGCGGGGGAGTGTTGCACCCCAAAAAATCCGGTTCGGACTTCTCATTGTACAACGTGGAAAAGGTATGGAGCCGCCACCAATATTTTAATTTTAAGACCAAAACATTGAAAAAAGGTCTTTTAGACAAGGCGGATGGTCTTTCGAAAACTAGAGATATGGGTTCGGGGGTCGGTTAGGCACGGGGAAGGTATTAGCACCCCGTACCTCCTTTCTACCGAAAGGGAACCTTTAATTAAATGTGTGGTTTGAAGTGTTGATTTGAAAATGCTTTTATTTTGCCTCTTTATTGAGAAGGGAGTGAGAAGACTTAATGAAAATTTTTATTTTTGGCGCTTGACGAGAGTTGGCCTCTCGCTCCTACGTATCTCCTGGTGCGATGGAGAATTCAAAGCTACGTAGTTCTTGGTTGTCCTAAAAAGGTTTTTGTTTTTTTATCTTTTTGGTGAGTTTTCGCAATAGGACGAGCATTAGCGAGTGATTAAACTAACAAAGGCTATGGGTAATCACTGCTAAATACTCAAAAAGAGTTGTTACCTCTAGTCAGACGAACAAAGGCTCTGATTGACTATTAGTAACAACTTGCTTTTATTATATTTTCGAAAAGGTTTTCGAAGTAGGACGGGCATTAGCGAATGATTAAACTAACAAAGGTTATGAGTAATCATCGCTAAGTACTCATGTGAAATTGAAGAGCGTTCATAGAGATCAAACTAACAAAGGTTATGGGTGACCTCCACTACTTGCTTATTTCTGTTTATTGAAAATGCTTTGAAAATTAATTGGTTTGGAAAAGAGTTTTTAGAAAAATAAATAAATCATTTTCAATCGAATTCTATGTCCAAAACCAAATGCAAAATGAATGAATGAAGTTCAAACATATTCAACTAATCAAGCAATCATGAACATGTTGATCATCAACTAAGATTAAGCATGCCAATATAATCAAGAGATTTAATTGTCATAGATGCAAGACAAAGTTCTCAAAACAATAGTGTTTGTGTGTGAAGGAGAATTGCTACACAAGTTGGAAGCAATCTCAAGAGGGGCACATATGCCTCTATGCTACACATGTTGGTAGCCTTATAAGGGCACATGATTGTGTAAAAGGGTTTGTGCACAATTAAGTCAAGACATTCAAATGGCATCAAGAACAAAGGAATACAATTGATCATAGGCATAGAGTATTCTAGGTTAGGTGAATGAACATGTGAGCAATGATGCATGATTTGGCAAGCATGTGAATGCATGAGCATACAAGAATGAATGCATGAATGAGTAGACAAGAGGATGCATGAGCATACAAGAATGCATGAGCATTTGAGTATGATTACATTTATTATGCAAGGCATAAATACTCGAGAATGCATGAGAGTGTCGCATAAATAGGGATGGATGAAGATGCATGAGGGTGAAAATGTTTTGGTAAAAGGTTTAGGTAAGAAAGTGGTAAAATGTTTTTGGGTTTTGGTGTTTTGGAAATGAGATGAAATGTTTTTGGTCTTGAAAGTGGTAAAAGTATTTTGGGGTTTATTTTATAAAGTTGAAAAAGTATGAAATGCAAATGAGAAAATGTTTTGGGGTTTTTATGCAAAGATGCAAGTGGTAAAATGTTTTGAATGAAGGTGAAAATGTTTTATGTGATGAGATAAAAATGTTTTGGTAAAAACTAAGTGAAATGGTAAAAACCAAAGTGGTAAAATGTTTTTATGTTTTTTTGGTAAAAAGTTAATGAAGTGGTAAAGTAAAATGGTAAAAAGTAAACAAACACAATGACATAACTTGCATTTACTCAACCACAATCAAAATGACAATCTTCAAGCAATCAAAGGGGTAAAAACCTAGTCATGGCCGAATGCATACAAGCATGGAATCATCAACTTATTTCATGCAAAAATTGACAAATTAACACACAAAACAACACAAAAGAAGGGGACCTAATCTATCATGCAAGTTCCTAAGACAAACATCAACCAAATCATGCATTTATTCACGCAAAATCAAAGGAAACAAAACTAGCAAAATGGGTATGAGAATGGGTTTTTATTTGATGAAAATTATACCAACAAGGTTTAAAATACAATAAAATGCAAGAAGACACAAGAACAATTCCTTCAAAGCCAAGGAGCCACCTCAAACACCCAAGCCTCCCTAAGTGCTTGTCAATAATGTTTGAGATGGCTCCTCAAAGCATCAACAACAATATATGAAGGAGTTGAGATGAGGAGAAGAGAGATTACATAATGAAAATTAAAGAAAATGCAAGAGTTTGTGAGCTTACCTCTAGATCTTGCTTGAAATGAAGAAGAAGATCAAAATAGAAACCAAGAACACTTGAACCTCCTCTTGAATCCCACGAAAATCACTTGATATTGAAGGATTTGATGATGAACTTTGAAGATAATGCAAGATTAGAAGTGGATCTAGTGTAGGAATCAAGAATAATGAAGTTTGGATGGTTGAAAATTGAAGAATTGGTGGTGGAAATGGTGGGAGGTGGTCTTGGGTTTGAGAGGGGAGGAGGAGAGGAATTGTGGTCTGATTGTGTGCTAGGGTAAAATGAGAATCCCCTCCCTTTGGTTTCTTATTTTTGGGTTTTATATGAGGTGCAAAATTAAGGGTATATAGGACATTGTGCTTTTGCCAACCATTGAGATTTGAGATAGAATTTGAATCAAGGGCCAAGATTGCAATGCACATGGATTAGGGACAATGAGAAAGCACAAATGGAAGGGAATGAGCTGGTGTCATATGAAATTGAAGAGTTTTTTGTACACAAAAATCGTTGGGGGCAATTAGGTCAATTTGCACATAGTTGTAGCCTAGGATTTGATCTAGAATTTTAATCAATGGCTAGGAATAAAACTCACATGGATTAAGGGCATGAAGAAACACAAAATGAGGGAAAAAGGAGGGCTGAAATTCGCAGCCATGAGGAGGGAAGGAGAGGGAAAAAATGCAAGTTGTCACAAAATAGTACATTTTGTCTTATTAAGGACACTACCTTATTTTGATTTTTCTTTTTATGATCATTCTTTTATTCCATGAAGATTCTTTTTTTTTTATTTTGGGCTCATCCTAGGATTCAATCATTGGGCCCAAAATTCCATGACAACACCATTCCCAAAATTGATTTTGGGCCTCACTCTAGTGGAAATGACCATTTTGCCCTTTTCTTCGAAACTTGACTTTTTATGCAAAATTTAATCAATGATGCGCAAAAATTTATAACCCAACTCATTTTGACCCAAATGAATTCCTCCAAAGATGCCCAGTGATTTTTACTGAGAAATTATCTTTTAGGGTAAAATGACCAAAATGCCCTTTTTGACCCAAAAACCCTAATTTTGCCCGATAATGCATTTCCACTTCAAAAATGAATCTATAACCCTAGAAATGACCTCTAGAATCTTAGAATGCATGCTCAATGACCTTCATGAGGAATTATCATTTTTATTGTGAAATGACCAAAATACCCTTTTGGACTCAAAAAAACCTGATTTACCCAAAAAGTGCATTTCAACTCTAAAAATGATTTTAGAAACTTTGGAATGACTTTTAGGACTCAAAATGCAATGCATGATGCTTCTCACTCCTCAACTTATTTATTTTTGTGGAAAATTAGGGTTTTGATCTAAGCTGGACAAAATTGGGGTATGACAGCTGCCCCTCTTTATCTGGATTTTAACGAGGAATATGAATTGGCCGAAACATATTCCGAGGCAAAATAAAGATAAAGAATTTAGAAATTATACCGATTTTGTCTACTTAGGGAAACCCGATTTTTCCTTTTTCCATCTCTCTAGTTTTTTCTGTTTTTGTTAATGTAAGGTGAAAAATGAAATTCTAATGCATGCGAGAATAGAGATTTTTTTTTTTTGATAAATGGACACTTTCGTGTCGATGCGTGCAGACTGAAAGGTAAAATGGGCACTTGGCGTGCAAACAGAAACTGTAAAATGGGCCCTTGGCGTGCAAACAGAAAGGTAAATGGGCACTTGTCGTGCAAACAGAAAAGTAAAATGGGCACTTGGCGTGCAGAAAGCGGTAAATGAGCACTTGGCGTGCAGAAAGCGGTAAATTGGGAATTCGGAGGCTGCCTAAAACCTTCTAACGGACTCTTGTCGAGTCCGAGCTCTGGGGGGGGGTGGCCTTTTCGAGCGACCGATCAACATCAGGTCCGGAACTGATTTGATCAATGGATTTACGCTATGCCTTAGGCTGACACAACTAATCCGAAGGACTTGACGAAGTCTGATGGATCCATTGCGTGCTCGTACACAATGTTGTGATCTGTGGAAGGAGTTCACTAACTCGGTGGGAGTTCACTAACTCTGTGGGAGTTCACTAACTCTGTGTTGATGGAGTTTACTAACTCGGGGTTGAGGGAGTTTACTAACTCAGGGTTGATGGAGTTTACTAACTCGGGGTTGATGATTTTCTAAAAATGAGATTTTTGGGACTCTCTGGTCCGAAGTAACTTTTCTCTTGGATGGTGCATGAAATGCGTGCACTTGGATGTTTGGGGTGCACATGAATGCAATGATTGACTTTGGTGGGATGCCTTTTCTGTTTGATTTTTCTCTTCTTTTCCTTTTGTTATTCTTTCGCTCTTCTGAGATGCGAGTTTGAAGGCGTAATGTACTGTTTGATGCCATGGAGTGATGACTGGTATGGATGATATGAGAATGATGAATGATATGAAGATGTTGTGTTCTTTTATGTTCCATCTTCTGTGATTTTCTTCTCTCGTTTCTTATTTGCTCTTTTTTTTTTCTATGGAATGCAGATATCTATGTAAATGGAGTGTGAATGTATGTTATGCAAAGTGTATGTGATGTGATGATTTCAATGGAATGATGGATGCTATGAGATGCTATTTTTGATTTTCTTCCTTTTTATTTTGGTTAAGGATCAACACTTCAAGTGCCTACAAGGTAACATCCTAGTCCCCAAGGATTAAGGTGAGCACCAAAGCCCTACAAGATAACAACCTAATCCCTGAGGATCCAGGCGAGCACTAAAGCCCTACAAGCGGCCAACTTTAGGCGACCCCCTCATGTGCTGAGATAGCTGGTTAAAGAATTTTTCCTATTTGTCTTTTTGCTATGTGAGGATGCAAATGCAGTATTTTGATGCATGATATGACAAAATTTTTTGGGGTATTCAAATACTTTTTTTGTGAATACTTTCATAATGATGAGACGCGAGACTTTGGATGCAAAAGTGGGATGATTATTGACCATTTTTGTTGAAAAATTGAATTTGATTCAAACTCCGGTGTTCTCAAGGTTTTTATTTACAAACAAGCTCACTTGTTTTCTCTCCCTTCCAATGACGACTGAATCTTAGATATCGCATGACTAACGTGTGTTCTCTCTCTTTGAAGCATTGCTTAGTAAGCATGCATAGGAGCGCAAATGTGAATGAGTGAGTCTGTTAACTTGGGATTGGTTTAGGATATGTATGACAATTGAAGGGATGACAAACATGATTATTACCGACGCTCATGAGGGACCAAGGGATGCAAGACTGCCCCGGTTCGGGCTTTTGATGAGTGAATAAGCTTGCCTTTGCCTGGTGGTGATAATGACTAGGGGTGTAGGAGATGATGAATTGGGAACACTTCGGCTCTTGGGATGAAAGGTGGAATGAAAAGGGTTTTGTTTCAACCCACAGAGTTTGGTGTTGCCCCAGTCAGGACGAAACAAAGTTGCCCCAATTAGAATGACGAGGCCTTATTTAGGATAGTGAGTTGAGAGATTGCCCCGGTGAGGTTCTTATGGGAATGAATGAGGTGAAGGAATGGGAATGCACTTGCCCCATTTTGGAATGAAATTTCAAACGGTTTCTTTGAGTGAGGTTGTGAAAAGGTGATAGAGTTATGGTGACGGTTATATACGGAGGGTGGTATGTGAACGGGATAGACGACGAACAAAATCTCCCCATGGTTGAGTGGAGTGAGGGGTGAAGGAAATGTCCCCTAGTACACATCTTTGATTCTTTTTAAGAAAAACTCAAATGCAATGAAAGTTTTGACTTTTAGTATGAAAGAAGCCTCACTTGGTGATCACTAAACCTTGTTTTAATGCAACTTGAATGCGTTTGAAGTGCAAGTCTTCCTTTTTCCGTCAGCTTTCTTTTTTTCGACTGTTTATTTTTGTTCCCTCATCTCTTTTTCCTAAGGGTTTGTTTTTCCTTGATCAGCTTTCTCTTTTCTGATCGTTTGTTTTTTCTTTTGAGCAAACACATTGTAGACAGATAAACTCAGTGGTCCTAAGATTTAAAATTTGAGAAAACAACAGCATTCGGTCATTGATCGGAATGGACTTTTCGGGATTGTGGTGTTTTGTGGAGGAGGGATGATGGGGCTTAATGAAGAGCTTGGGGGCTAATGGTAGGATGATTTTTATTCGGCGTTGGCTGACGATCGATGATTTATGATGGTTAATTGGCTTGATGAGGTGTTTGGAAATTTTATTCTTGGCTAAGGGTTTGTGGAGGGCGGGCTACCGAGGTCAAAGGGAAGTGTTTGCGGTTTATGGAAGGAGGGGTGTATGGGAATGATGAAGTGTTTGAAGGTTATTGAGACAAGGATCTCTTGTGTTTTGTGGTAACATGTACCAGCTCACCACTTACATTTCTTTTGTATTTTCTTTTGTTTTGGGATTTTCATTTTTGAATCCCTTTTTTGATTTTCTCTCTCTTTTTTTTGTTTTATGATTCTTTTCCTTCTTTGACTCGGGTGAGCTGATAGAAAGTGATGCACTTTTTTTGGATATTTGAGGTGATCCTTGTCTAGGGTGATTTTTGGATTTTGGTTTTTCTTGGGTTAAGGTGGGTAGGAAAGGGAACTTCTGGATGGCCAAACTTCATTTCAAATTCCGATTGCTTATTTTTTTCATAAAACTTGACAACAATTTATCTATCTATATGTGTTTGCTCTTTTCTTTGCATTTTTTTATGCCCTAATTTTTGCCTGGACCGCTCTTTGCGAGTTTTCAATCCACCGGGCGCTCCTTTTTGCCTAGGATGCCCTTTGCGGGTTTTCAACCCAGCGAGCTTGTTCTTCTCATTTATCTCTTCTTTTCTCTTTTTTTTGGAAAGACTTGCACTAAAGGAATATAATGCCGATAAAGAAAGTTAGTGATCACAGAATTGCCCCAGCATGGAGGACTTAGAGTGTTAGTGAGAATGAACCAAAAAGTCAAGTATGCACTGATGGGAGAGAATATGCGCCTTATGGATGGACGGGGCGGGGTTAGACTGGGATGGTGATGATGACAAGGAAGGAAACTGACTGACTCAAACAAGAGAAACTGCATGTGTCATGCACGTTCACTATAGGAATGCTTCACAGAGAGTCAACATTAGTTAGAACAATGAATTGATGAGCTGCTTCAGTTTTTTTTTTGTCATGGAATGGATGGGATGCAGTGCTTTTGAAAGACGTGCAAATGAGCTATTGATTTGCAAAACTGAGTGCCTTGGAACACCTTGAGTTTGCAACCAAGTAAGGATAAACTTTTTCAAAAAAAGGATGATTGTTTCGCAAGAACGTCTCGCTTCTCATCACAACTTTTATTTTATGCAATGAATGAATGAACAAATTATGATATGCAAGTATGATGCAAATGCGTGGAGAACGACTACTCGAAAAGTGTGGCTTATTCTAAATTATTTTGTTGCAAGACAAAATATGGAATACCAATGCGAATGATGCAAGAATGATGCCCCCCATTTTTTTCCAAATGATTTTTGATTTTTTTTTTATTTTTTAGAGGCGAGACAAGATGCGAAATGCCAATGCCCCTTTTTTGAATGATGAGAGATGCAAGAATGGTGATATGAGGCAACTGATTGTCGTTACCCTGAGTAACTTGCCTGAAACATTGAGTGGATCCTGACTCAATACTTCACACAATGTACTGAAACGTTTTGACAATTAGTTGACTCAATTTAATTTCCTACTTGAAATTAAAATACGTGTGACTGGGTCAAAGTGCTCTGACATCGTAAAGTAACATCTCAAATTTGTAGTCGACAAACAAATTTGAGACATTACCCTTCGTCGTTCAAAGGTGCACTTCTATCCATTAAGCCATCACATGAGAAATTTTTCTTTGTTTCGAAAGGATGCATGCAGGGAGAAATGATGTATTCGAACAAAGTGATGAGGTTAATGAAATGATGCATGAGCGCCACATTGACGCGATGTCCGCATTATTTGATGATAGTTTTTGCATAATCAAGGATGAAATGCGATATGGATGATAGATGCTTCTGGTTTTCATTTTTCTTATGCAATGAAATGAAATGCGTGAGGCTTGCAATTACTTTCCTAATGCATGGGAGATATTGAATGAAGATGCATGCGAGATGAGACGTTAATGCTTATTTTGATTTGCGACACAGAAAAGTATTAATGCGATGATGTGATATGGACGGACGACGGAATGAGTGGGTGAATGAATGAACGAATGTGCATTTTGAATGAGGATAACGTAAATTGCATCACTTGATGATTTTTCATGATTATGAGCGAATGAAATACCATAGGGATGATAATTGTTTTTTTCAGAATTTTGTTTTATGTAATGCATGATGCCATGATGCAAAGCGCGGATGATGATTGCTTTTCGTTTTATTTTTAAACTATGAAATGGAGTGCCTGATACTAACAATTATTTTTAGTGCGTGGAAAGATATGATTCTTATGAAAATGCATGCGAAATGAGATGTTTATTTGATTATTTTTTGTAATGCAAAGAAAAAATGCATGTAGTATGTTTTCTAAAAAAACTTGTGGAAAATAATAATTTTTGATTTTTCTTGATTTTTGGTTTTTTTTTTTTCGATAAAAGACGGTATGCACTAATACTTGTTTGAATGCAAGTGCAATGCAATATGTATGATTTCATGTTTGTCTTGGTGCCGGGAATCACGGTGTACTATGTCTTGCCATAGGTTTAACGGTGGATTTTGATTATTTTTTTCTTTGAAACACAACAAGGTTAGAATCAATAAGCGAAACAAAGCACATTCCATGCATTCAAACTTAAACAAACTCACACCTCGGAGTATACGCTGTTTCACTTTTGATTCCACATCATGCCTATGACAAGATTCTTTGTCACTTTGGGATTCTCGGTAAACAAACTTTGATGAAATGCAAGGATGCATGCATGAACTGTAAAAGCTTCTGTTGGATGCAATGCGAGGATGCATGCAAAATGATGATGATGTTTTATGCATATGCAGATTAGGGCAAAACCCTTATTGGCATTAGTTCAAGTTTTTTTTTGTTTTTTTTCGAAAAATGCGAGCCGTACGTGGTTTCATATGGACCAAGTAAGAGAAAGGCTACAACGGCAGCTCGTTCTCTCTTTTTTTTTTGAAAAGAGTGGGCCATATGTCACTTCGTACGGACCAGCAAAAGAAAGGCTACAACGGCAGCTCTTTCTCTACTTTTTATTTGAAAAACCTCCTACTCTTTTTTGAAAACATGTCTATATTACCATGCAACACACAATTTGGTATGCCCCTTGTGTCCTACGAAGGTGGGGACCTAAGTTCTAGGACAACTCAAATGTTCCTCCCATGCGGGTTCTAGTCACTTCCTCACCAGGCTACCAGAGCTAATTCTCTTTCACAATAGCACCCACAACGATGGAACGCCATCTGGTGTGAGGCATCATGAAAGAGCATACTCTGGCTGAAACTTTCGTGAGAGTCGGAAGGACAACAGTCTAATTGCCAGTCACTACTCGTTTCCACTCTCTTAAGTTTTGTCAGACCTTGGGTTTTAGGCCCCTCTCAAAGCATAGTAAGCATAAGGTGTGAGTGTGTGCAGCAAGGGCATACCGCCTAAAACTACCCACATATACCCCACCTGCAAAGGAAAACCCAGAACAGTCCAAATAATAGTAGGTAATAACATGTCGTCTACCCTAGGGTTCAATATCACAATACTAATAATCCAACCTAGGTTTCAGCAACAGTCATATGCACTGCTTACCTCAAGAAAGGGAGCGGAGAAGAAGGGATCATAATAGAATGGGAGGAAATGCATGTTTTTACCTTAAGAAAGGGAGCAGAGAATAGGGGACATGGGAATTGAGGAATGCATGAACATGGCATTGTGAACAAATAGAAAAGAAGTAAAACAAAGCTTTCAACTCAATTAATTTTAAAACCACACATCAAAGTTAACTAGGCTTGACCCTCGTCTTTTTTTTTTTAAAAAAAGTGTCCCCAGTGGAGTCGCCAGCTGTTGCACCCCAAAAAATCCGGTTCGGACTTCTCATTGTACAACGTGGAAAAGGTATGGAGCCGCCACCAATATTTTAATTTTAAGACCAAAACATTGAAAAAAGGTCTTTTAGACAAGGCGGACGGTCTTTCGAAAACTAGAGATATGGGTTCGGGGGTCGGTTAGGCACGGGGAAGGTATTAGCACCCCGTACCTCCTTTCTACCGAAAGGGAACCTTTAATTAAATGTGTGGTTTGAAGTGTTGATTTGAAAATGCTTTTATTTTGCCTCTTTATTGAGAAGGGAGTGAGAAGACTTAATGAAAATTTTTATTTTTGGCGCTTGACGAGAGTTGGCCTCTCGCTCCTACGTATCTCCTGGTGCGATGGAGAATTCAAAGCTACGTAGTTCTTGGTTGTCCTAAAAAGGTTTTTGTTTTTTTATCTTTTTGGTGAGTTTTCGCAATAGGACGAGCATTAGCGAGTGATTAAACTAACAAAGGCTATGGGTAATCACTGCTAAATACTCAAAAAGAGTTGTTACCTCTAGTCAGACGAACAAAGGCTCTGATTGACTATTAGTAACAACTTGCTTTTATTATATTTTCGAAAAGGTTTTCGAAGTAGGACGGGCATTAGCGAATGATTAAACTAACAAAGGTTATGAGTAATCATCGCTAAGTACTCATGTGAAATTGAAGAGCGTTCATAGAGATCAAACTAACAAAGGTTATGGGTGACCTCCACTACTTGCTTATTTTTGTTTATTGAAAATGCTTTGAAAATTAATTGGTTTGGAAAAGAGTTTTTAGAAAAATAAATAAATCATTTTCAATCGAATTCTATGTCCAAAACCAAATGCAAAATGAATGAATGAAGTTCAAACATATTCAACTAATCAAGCAATCATGAACATGTTGATCATCAACTAAGATTAAGCATGCCAATATAATCAAGAGATTTAATTGTCATAGATGCAAGACAAAGTTCTCAAAACAATAGTGTTTGTGTGTGAAGGAGAATTGCTACACAAGTTGGAAGCAATCTCAAGAGGGGCACATATGCCTCTATGCTACACATGTTGGTAGCCTTATAAGGGCACATGATTGTGTAAAAGGGTTTGTGCACAATTAAGTCAAGACATTCAAATGGCATCAAGAACAAAGGAATACAATTGATCATAGGCATAGAGTATTCTAGGTTAGGTGAATGAACATGTGAGCAATGATGCATGATTTGGCAAGCATGTGAATGCATGAGCATACAAGAATGAATGCATGAATGAGTAGACAAGAGGATGCATGAGCATACAAGAATGCATGAGCATTTGAGTATGATTACATTTATTATGCAAGGCATAAATACTCGAGAATGCATGAGAGTGTCGCATAAATAGGGATGGATGAAGATGCATGAGGGTGAAAATGTTTTGGTAAAAGGTTTAGGTAAGAAAGTGGTAAAATGTTTTTGGGTTTTGGTGTTTTGGAAATGAGATGAAATGTTTTTGGTCTTGAAAGTGGTAAAAGTATTTTGGGGTTTATTTTATAAAGTTGAAAAAGTATGAAATGCAAATGAGAAAATGTTTTGGGGTTTTTATGCAAAGATGCAAGTGGTAAAATGTTTTGAATGAAGGTGAAAATGTTTTATGTGATGAGATAAAAATGTTTTGGTAAAAACTAAGTGAAATGGTAAAAACCAAAGTGGTAAAATGTTTTTATGTTTTTTTGGTAAAAAGTTAATGAAGTGGTAAAGTAAAATGGTAAAAAGTAAACAAACACAATGACATAACTTGCATTTACTCAACCACAATCAAAATGACAATCTTCAAGCAATCAAAGGGGTAAAAACCTAGTCATGGCCGAATGCATACAAGCATGGAATCATCAACTTATTTCATGCAAAAATTGACAAATTAACACACAAAACAACACAAAAGAAGGGGACCTAATCTATCATGCAAGTTCCTAAGACAAACATCAACCAAATCATGCATTTATTCACGCAAAATCAAAGGAAACAAAACTAGCAAAATGGGTATGAGAATGGGTTTTTATTTGATGAAAATTATACCAACAAGGTTTAAAATACAATAAAATGCAAGAAGACACAAGAACAATTCCTTCAAAGCCAAGGAGCCACCTCAAACACCCAAGCCTCCCTAAGTGCTTGTCAATAATGTTTGAGATGGCTCCTCAAAGCATCAACAACAATATATGAAGGAGTTGAGATGAGGAGAAGAGAGATTACATAATGAAAATTAAAGAAAATGCAAGAGTTTGTGAGCTTACCTCTAGATCTTGCTTGAAATGAAGAAGAAGATCAAAATAGAAACCAAGAACACTTGAACCTCCTCTTGAATCCCACGAAAATCACTTGATATTGAAGGATTTGATGATGAACTTTGAAGATAATGCAAGATTAGAAGTGGATCTAGTGTAGGAATCAAGAATAATGAAGTTTGAATGGTTGAAAATTGAAGAATTGGTGGTGGAAATGGTGGGAGGTGGTCTTGGGTTTGAGAGGGGAGGAGGAGAGGAATTGTGGTCTGATTGTGTGCTAGGGTAAAATGAGAATCCCCTCCCTTTGGTTTCTTATTTTTGGGTTTTATATGAGGTGCAAAATTAAGGGTATATAGGACATTGTGCTTTTGCCAACCATTGAGATTTGAGATAGAATTTGAATCAAGGGCCAAGATTGCAATGCACATGGATTAGGGACAATGAGAAAGCACAAATGGAAGGGAATGAGCTGGTGTCATATGAAATTGAAGAGTTTTTTGTACACAAAAATCGTTGGGGGCAATTAGGTCAATTTGCACATAGTTGTAGCCTAGGATTTGATCTAGAATTTTAATCAATGGCTAGGAATACAACTCACATGGATTAAGGGCATGAATAAACACAAAATGAGGGAAAAAGGAGGGCTGAAATTCGCAGCCATGAGGAGGGAAGGAGAGGGAAAAAATGCAAGTTGTCACAAAATAGTACATTTTGTCTTATTAAGGACACTACCTTATTTTGATTTTTCTTTTTATGATCATTCTTTTATTCCATGAAGATTCTTTTTTTTTTATTTTGGGCTCATCCTAGGATTCAATCATTGGGCCCAAAATTCCATGACAACACCATTCCCAAAATTGATTTTGGGCCTCACTCTAGCGGAAATGACCATTTTGCCCTTTTCTTCGAAACTTGACTTTTTATGCAAAATTTAATCAATGATGCGCAAAAATTTATAACCCAACTCATTTTGACCCAAATGAATTCCTCCAAAGATGCCCAGTGATTTTTACTGAGAAATTATCTTTTAGGGTAAAGTGACCAAAATGCCCTTTTTGACCCAAAAACCCTAATTTTGCCCGATAATGCATTTCCACTTCAAAAATGAATCTATAACCCTAGAAATGACCTCTAGAATCTTAGAATGCATGCTCAATGACCTTCATGAGGAATTATCATTTTTATTGTGAAATGACCAAAATACCCTTTTGGACTCAAAAAAACCTGATTTACCCAAAAAGTGCATTTCAACTCTAAAAATGATTTTAGAAACTTTGGAATGACTTTTAGGACTCAAAATGCAATGCATGATGCTTCTCACTCCTCAACTTATTTATTTTTGTGGAAAATTAGGGTTTTGATCTAAGCTGGACAAAATTGGGGTATGACAGGGAGATGGTGGAAAGTGATCTCCTAGAACCGTTCAATTTGGGATCCCTGGTTTCCCAGTCACCTTTTATCTGATGGATGACTAAGGCTGAGTCCCCATATACATCGAGTCTTTTGACTTTCCATTCAAGGGCCGCTTTGATGCCTAGGACACATGCTTCATATTCTGCAATGTTATTGGTGCAATAGAAGCTCAGTCTAGCAGTAAATGGTATGAAGCGGTTATCAGGAGAAATCAACACAGCTCCGACCCCGTGCCCATACAAATTGAAAGCGCCATCAAATGACATCCTCCACCTTTCCTTGTCTGGAGATTTCCCTTCTCCGAATAAAGCCATTATATCCTCATCCAGAAAATCATACTGCATTGATTGGTAATCCTCAAAGGGCTGATGCGCCAAGTATTCAGCTAAGGCACTACTTTTGATTGCTTTCTGAGTGACGTACAAAAGGTCGTATTCGGATAGTAACATTTGCCAGCGGGCGATTCTTCCTGTGAGTGCAGGTTTTTCAAAAATGTACTTGATTGGATCCATTTTAGATACCAACCAAGTCGTGTGGCTCAGCATATACTGCCTCAGACGACGTGCAGCCCAGACCAAAGCGCAACATGTTTTTTCCAACAATGAATATCTTGTCTCGCACTCGGTGAACTTCTTGCTTAGGTAGTAGATGGCATGTTCTCTCCTTCCAGACTCATCATGTTGCCCCAGTACGCAACCCATTGAGTTGTCTAGCACTGTTAAGTATAGAATGAGGGGTCTGCCCGGCACCGGTGGCATCAGAATCGGTGGATTTTGGAGGTACTTCTTGATCTTTTCAAAGGCTTCCTGGCATTTATCATTCTACTTTGTTTCTTGGTTCTTGCATAGCAATTTGAAGATAGGCTCACAGGTCGATGTTAATTGGAATATGAATCTGGAGATGTAGTTCAACCTTCCCAAGAACACCACGAACTTCTCTTTCGGTTTTAGGCGCTGGCATTTCTAATATTGCTTGTACTTTGGATGGATCCACTTCTATTCCCCTCTGGCTGACTATGAACCCCAACAGCTTTCCTGATCTTACACCGAAAGTGCATTTGGCGGGGTTTAATCTGAGTTTGAACTTCCTTAGGCGTTCAAAGAGTTTTTGCAGATTAACAACATGTTCTTCTTCAGTCTTGTACTTTGCGATCATGTCATCCACGTAGACTTCAATTTCCTTATGCATCATGTCATGGAATAAATCCACCATTGCCCTTTGGTACGTGGCACCGGCGTTCTTTAGGCCGAATGACATTACTTTGTAGCAGAGTGTGCCCCAAAGAGTGATGAAGGTGGTTTTCTCCATGTCTTCAGGGGCCATCTTGATTTGATTATATCCGGAGTATCCGCCCATGAAGGAGAAAAGAGAGTGTTGCGATGTGCTATCTACCAGGACATCAATGTGAGGCAAGAGGAAGTCATCTTTAGGGATGGCTCTATTCAGATCCCGATATTCGACACACATCTGAACTTTTCCATCTTTCTTTGGAACCCGGACAATGTTGGCTACCCATTGAGGATATTTTTCTACCGCTAAGAATCCAACGTCGAATTGCTTCTTGACCTCATCTCTGATTTTCGGTGACATTTTTGGCTTCATCCTTCTCAGCTTCTGTTTTACCGGCGGGCATTCGGGCTTTACTGGTAACTTATGCTCGACTATGTTGGGGTCCAGTCCAGGCATGTCTTGGTATGTCCATGCGAAGATGTCAACATAGTCCGACAAAAGCTTAACCAATTTCTCTCGCTCACTGTTTTTCATTGTGATGCCAATTTTAATCTCTTTCTTATCTTTCTCTGTGCCCAAATTTATTGTCTCAGTAGGTTCCTCGTGGGGTTGAATCACTTTTTCCTCTTGTTCCATCATTCTCATTAACTCTAGAGGAGTTTCCCAGTTATCTTCAACATCTTCCTCAGTTTGATTAATGGGGTGATCAAAGTCACAGTATGAATTATTGACGTTGTTATTTTCAAAGATGTTTTTTTCAAATCTGCATTAGTATAAATTGACGGAATGAAAAATGAGCAAAAGAAAATAAAAAGCAAATGCAAAAGAAAACTGAAATTCATTGGAGAATCTGAAATAACATTTTATTGATATTGATATTGATATTGAAAAGAAACATGTGTACCCGAACGAAATGTCCTAAGGCCTTGGGCAGAGCCATAGGATTGCATTACAGAAACATTACTTTGAACTAAAAACTACAGGAAAATCGGCGATCCCCCAATTCTTGAGCTTTTCGTTTGCAGGACAACGGCGCACAAGACTGATACCGCCATTTTCAGCGCTTGAATCATCTTCAATAGCTGCAACCTTGTTAGGATCTAGTATTCCTGCGCTCTGAAAGTTTTGCTTTATGTCGCAGATGAAAATCTTCATATCTGGCTCCCGACCCTCAAGTTTGGCCAACCTCCGCTTCTTCTTTTCCGCGGCGATCCTTCCTTTGTCAGTACAACTAGGCTGGTACCATATCCCACGTCTGTCTTTGTTTTCATGCAGCAGTATGGGTGTTAGGATCCCTTGTTCAGTCTTCCCTAAACCACTTCCAGCTTGATAACCCTTGCTTGTCATGACTTTAGCGATCATCAATGCAGCTTTGGACAGCTTTGGTTTTAGCGATGGGGCCCCGTCCCCCACAAAGATAGCATTTGCAATTTCTAGTGCTTGGAAGGCGGTCTCGAAAGATTCTTCTGCAGCCTCAACATAGCGGATAGGAAACAGCTTATTAACTAGCAACTCTTCTTCCCCCGAAACGACCACCAACTTGTTGTTGACTATGAACTTGAGCTTTTGATGTAGAGAAGAGGGGCCCCTGCAAAATGGATCCAAGGTCTTCCCAGAAGACAACTGTAAGACGGATTGATGTCCATTACTTGGAAACTCACTATGAAGACCTCTGGACCTACCTGTACAGGTAACTCCACCTCTCTGATGACCTCTCTTTTAGACCCATCGAATGCCCTGACCAGTGTAGAACTGGGTTTCATGTATGAACAATCTACGTCTAGCTTGTTCATGGTTGATTTGGGTAGTACATTCAGGGACGATCCGTTATCGATAAGTACCCGAGCTAGAGAGTATTCTCCACATTTCACGGAGATATGCAGAGCCTTGTTGTGCCCCTCTTCCCTCAACGGGGATCTCGTCATTTGTGAAGGTGAGGTAGTTGTTTGCAACGATATTTCCGACGATCCCATCAAACTGACCAACTGTGATGTCGTGAGTGACATGAGCTTCACTCAGCACCTTCATTAGTGTTGCGCAGTGGGCTTCAGAATTGAGTAATAGTGATAGCAGGGATATCTTAGCAGGGGTCTGATTCAGCTGATCCACTACCTTGTGCTCACTCTGCCTCATAATCTTTAGAAACTCACTGGCTTCTTGCTCAGATAGTGCTTTCTTGCCTGTATTTTTGTCAGATGGCTCTCCCTCTATGTTTTTTCCTTTGTTAATCTTTTCTTTTTCATTTGATTTTCTTTCCCCGGGTCCTTCAGGGGCATAGACGCGCCCGCTCCGAGTCATTCCGCTACTTCCCGAGATGTTGGTGACATCAGGATTGCTTTGAACTTTCACACTGTAATTCCACGGGACTGCATTCGCGTCTTTGAAAGGGAACGGAGTCGGTACCTGGATGGTTATTGCCTTTGGTGCAGCAAGGGCCATCCTTGAGTCTTTGCTATAGAGAATCTCTAGCGGCGGTCGAGTATCTGTATTCCTGCCCCTGTTTGACTGGATGGTTGATACGTCTTCTTCTTTCTTGAGAGAGCCTACTTGTATTATGTGCCGGTCCAACAGGTCCTGAAGCACTTGTTTGAACGCCTCACAGTTTCCAATGCAGTGATGGTCATTGCATGGATTCTTTCCAGTGCATTCTCTCTTGATAATCCCAAAGGAACACAAATTAGCATGAATCGCTTCCAGGGGTGTCTGGATGCATTCTACCCTCCTGATTAGGGACTGCTCTGCAGAATCCTCAATTGCATTGATCGAGGGCATCCCATGTCCTGGTAATGGGTTGGTAGCCACATTAGGACCATTTTCCTTGAAATTCAACCAGCCCAAGGCGATTAGATCTTGGACAACATACTTCAATGCCTTACAGTTTTCTATGGAATGACCGACCATTCCTGAATGAAATTCACATGTGGTGTTTGGGTCGAAGCCTCTAGGAAAAGGGGGCTGGATCTGTCTCATTGGGCGGGTGGTGATTAAATTATGGCTGAGCAGGTGGCGAAATAGGTCGGAGTATGACATAGGGATTGGATCAAACTGGACGAACTTTCCTTCTGAGTAGTTTTGTGGTTTATGGCCTTGGTTGTTTTGGGCAGGTGGGGTTGATGGTGTTTGAGTAGGGATTTGGAAGGTTTGTCGGGGATTGGTGTGGGGAGGCTTTCCGGACCCAGAGATGGCATTGGCTTCCCCCTCCTTCTTTCTAGGGAATCCCGGGAAGGGCTTTTTCTGACTACTGGTTCCAGCAAAGCTATGGGAGATCTTCCCATTTCTCCATCCATTCTCTAATCTTTCTCCGATGACAATCATATCAGAAAAGTTCGAAGACACGCTTCCGATCAACCTGTCGTAGAAAGGCGATTGAAGAGTATCCATGAACATGGATACCATCTCCTTTTCTAACAAAGGTGGTACTACCTGCGCAGCCAACCCTCTCCATCGTTGGGCATATTCCTGGAAGGATTCATTATCTCTTTTTGTCATGCTCTGCAGTTGTGTCCTATCGGGGGCCATGTCAATATTGTACTTGTATTGCCTCAAAAATGCGTCAGCTAGGTCCTTCCAGCATCTGATATGGGGACGCTCTAATTACATATACCAGCTCGAAGCTGCCCTAGCTAGACTGTCCTGGAAGTAGTGAATGAGCAGTTTGTCGTCATGAGCAAACGCAGCCATCCTCCTGCAGTACATGGTTAGGTGGCTCACGGGGCAGATTGACCCTCTATATTTGTCGAAATCCGGCACCTTAAATTTCGGAGGGATGACCACGTTAGGGACGAGGCACAAATCGTAAGCATCTCTCGCACCAACATTGGATCCTTCAACTGCTCTCAACCGTTCCTCAAGCATTTGCAGTTTGTCTTTGGCTTGAGGGTTCTTCATAGAGTAATTGTGAGGGAGCCCACTCATACCATAGTAAGGATGGATCATTGGAACTATGGCTGGGTTCACATTTGGGATATGTGAATGAGTGGGGTTCCTGAGATTGGATCCCTGAGCTTGAGCATCAACTATCGGTGGTGGAGTGTAGCCAAGTGGGAATCTTTATGGCGCGATGACGGAGCTTGGGTTTTGAATCTGTGGAGCGACGATAGGGCTCGGGTTTTAAATCTATGGCGCCCCCGGGTTACCATCGTGACCTGTCGGTGCAAGCTGTCTTTGGCCTACGACTCCTGAGGGACCATCCTCCGAATTGGCAGCGACTGTCGGAGGTGTGTAACCTTGCGGAAGTCCGTAAGGAGGCCATTGGTAACCCTGGTCATTAGCCCCCAGTAGGGTACACCGTATGTGGGGTTCCAAGTCCATTGGGAAGAGGAGGGTTGGTAGCTTGATTTTCAGTGTTCCCAGCAGAGACATCTTCATTTGTATTCCCATTCCTCAAAGCTTGTAGGACCCTTAAGATCTCAGCCATCTATTCTTTCACCCCCCATCTATTTCTGCCCTAAGCTTTTGATTGCCTAGGTTCTGGTTACCCTGACCTAAGTCATCCTGATGTGGATTGCCTTGATCCAGGTTATCCTGAGGCCGATTGTCCTGATTTGCTTCCATGTTTCTGGCCTGAGAACGAGTCCAATTGCGATGTTGACGCACCAGCTTGTCTTTTACTTTCTGTTGACGGGATACATGATATGAGTATATGAATGGATGAAAAGATGAGTGATGCATGTGTGCATGAGTTTTATTGTTTTAGGCCGAGAATTGTAAGCGCGTCTTGATTTGTCATAAACTAACGTTTCAAGTATTTTCAAAAGGAGGATCAACAGGTGAAACAAACAAACTTCATTGATGGGGGAAAAGTACAGCATTTTTGAAATAAAACTTCGAAAGAAACAGTACAATGCTCTTTTAAATTTTGCTCAAATACATATGGCTTTCATTTTTCCACTCCTCTCTCTCTCTTTCTATTAGTAGTGCTACCAGCCTTCTCCCTAAGTTCTGCAATCAGGATTTTGCAGAATTCCATAAATTCGGAAACTTGGACCGGGGTGTTGAACGGGTGCATTGCCGCGTCAGCCTCTTTTAGACGCTTTGGGATACCCATGATAGCTTGATCGGCCAGCCATGCCAACTTTGTGAATCTGTCTCTCCAGTATAAGCTTTCATTCTTCAACTCTATGAAGACTTCATGGTTTTCTATCCTACTGACCAATTCTACAAAGTGGCTCTCCCAGTGGATGCTTTTAATCTTCAGCTGGTGGTAAACTTCCTCTTGATATCTGATATGGTCTTTCAACTCATCAGATTTTTCATGCTCCCTTCTCAAGGCTTGTTGGTATTCTCGGAGTATTTCTTCAATTGTCTCTTTATCCCGCCGGATACTTTTCACTTGATCTTCAAACTCAGCTATCAATATCCGAGACTCTCTTTTTGATTTCACCAGCAGGCCATGTGTGTTTTTTTTCAGCAATCATTGACTCTTCCCATAACTCCTTCCATTTGTGCGCATCATCAATGGCTTGGTTCATTTTCAGGTTGCATCGTTTTAGTTCTTCCTTTGCCCCTCTCAGGTATTTTTGAACCTCTTGTTTGTTGTTTTCTTCAATCTTAAGCTGCTTGCGGCTATCCTCGATGGCCGATGACTTAGTTTCGTTTTCCTCCTCCAATTTCTGGTTTTTTAGGAGCACTTTCTCTAATTCTGCCTGTAAACCCTTCTTTTCTCTTCTTCGGCTTTTGACAAGGCCATCTTGAGCTTATCTAACTCTTCGACAGTGGAAAGGGTAGGTTTGAGTACTTCTTCCTCAACCCATAGTGCGCTTCGATAAGGCAATCAGGGTGTCTTGGATCCTTTTTTGGAGCCATTGACGAAAGGTGGGTTCCTTATCGCCGCCCCTCTTAGTAAGCTCTTGTCCTTTGCGGATAACCATATCCCACGCTTGAGAAATCTTTCGGAGCATGTCAACCTCTTTTGGGCTTCCCTCATGGAGGTAAAAAGGGATTAACATGTTGTCATACCCTAATTTTGTCCGCTTAGGTCGAAACCCTAATTTTCAAACAAAAATAAGTAAGTTAAGGTTTAGCATTCATTCATAATGTCATGAAGACCATCATTCATGCATTTCAAAGTTTTGAAAGTCATCTTAGGATTAGAGATGCATTGCATTGCCTTTTATAGCATTTTCAGAGTTTTTCAAGACCAAGGGCATTTTGGTCATTTTCGAAAAATGAGACATTTCTCAGCAAAAAAATCATTTCTTGCATACATTTTAGATTTTAGGGCCATTTTAGAGTTTTGAAGTAATTCTTGAAAAGAAAATGCATTTTGAACAAGGATTAGGGTTCTAATGATCAAAAGGGCATTTTGGTCATTTTTCGCAAGAGTTGATTTTCTCGCCAAAAATGCACATCATCAAAAAGTACATTTTTATTCTATCAAGGATAATTTTTGTACAATTTTTTAGGAGGAAAACCCTAGTCAAAATAATTAAAAATGTATTTTTTCATTTTTAGTGCATAGAAAAATAAAAAGGGACCATTAAATATTCCTCAATTTTTAAGTGACAATTTTTATTGTCATAGGTGACTAGAGGGAATATTTTATGTTGCCCAAAAGCATGTGACACATTTTCAATAGTTGCATTCCCATTATTTCCCATGCCCAAAAATTTCAATTTCAAAAACAAAAAAGGAAGTGTCTTCAATAAGACAAAATACCAAAAAAACAAGTTTTTTTTCTCCTTATCCCCCCACCTACGAATTCTCTCTCTCTCTCTCCAATTTCTTCCACACTCTTCCATTATACCCTCTTTGGTAAATTACTCCACTCACTTACACTAACCTATTCATATGAAAACCCAAAGTTCCCTCTTTGGTAACAATTCTCCCCCAAAATGCCCTTAACCCTACTTCACATAAAATATCTCTTCTAAAATAAGAAATTCATTTTTCTTTTCCTTTTTCTTTCCTCTAAATTTCGCCCCCCACTCTCCATATCTCTCACATTTTTGTGTTTCTTCAACACCCTCAATCCATGTGATGATGCATCTCCACCCTCCATTCAAAATCAAAACTCAATCCTAGAGCACATCAAAATCACAAAGACTAAACTACCCTTAGACCTAATTTCATCCTATAAATACTCCCTCATTCCCACACCTAAAGCCTCTTCTCTTTTTGCTCATTCTCTCCTACACAAAAACCCTAGCACACCTCCTCTCCCTCTCCTTCCCTCATCAAGGCCGTAGCCCCTTCCTCCCCTCTTCCACATATTCCCTTCAAAAATCAACCACCAAATCCTCCATTTCTTGTTAGATCACCATCTTTCCTTCCATTCTTTTCAAGGTTGCATCATCAAATTGCTAAGAGCTAGTGATTTTTGAGCTTATCATCTCCTTCTTCATTTCATTGTAGTTTTGAGGTAATCCTTGAAGCTTTGCACCTCATATTTAATTTTCTTGCATAATTCCTCCTCTACTCCAAACTCCTTCTTGATTGTTGTTTGCTTTGAGAATCCATTTCAAACATTTTGACAAAGACTTAGGGAGCTTTGGGTGTTTGAGATGGGTCCTTGGCCTTGAAGGAGTTGTTCTTCTACTTGAATAATTTTCCTTGCATCTTTACATATTTTTGCACTAGATTTCATACACAAATTTGTTGTTTAAGCATTTCGCATATCATGAAAAATTAGGGTTGATGTGATTTTGTTGCACTTCTTTGCTTAATCATATAAATCCTTGCAAAAAATAGATCTATATTTCTTTGTGTTAATTTTGGTGTTTTCTTTATTAAATAAAATGTGGATCTATGTTTCCCTTGGTTCACATGCTTATAGATCTAAAAATATTTTCAAGTTCATTTTGTTGTTGTTCTTTGTTTGGTGATGTTTAATCTTGTTACTAGTATTTCATCTTAGTGTTAAATGTTACCTTTGTTGTTTGATGATTTAGCAATATGATTCCCACTAGTGCCTAGTGCACCTTAACCTAAGTGGTGAAGATTGCTAGAAATGACTCAATTTAGTTTATGTGTCCATTCATTTTTGTGTCTTAGTTTGCTTGTTGTAAATTGTTGATGATAGGCAAATTGATTCCCACTAGTGCCTAGTGCACTTTTCTCAAAGTGAGAGGATTGCTCTAGTTGATTCAACTTATTTGTTGTGTTTAGTTAATCTTTGCATTTTAGTTTGCTTGTTGCTCATTGTTGATGATAGGCAAGTTGATTCTCACTAGTGCCTAGTGCACTTTTCTCAAAGTGAGAGGATTGCTCTATATGATTCAACTTGGTTTTAGTGTTTATTTACTTTTTACCTTTTTACTTTACCATTCATTAACTTTTTACCAAAACATAAAAATATTTTACTACTTTGGTTTTAACCACTCACTTACTTTTTACTTTACCATTCATTAACTTTTTACCAAAACATAAAAATATTTTACTACTTTGGTTTTAACCACTCACTTACTTTTTACTTTACCATTCATTAACTTTTTACCAAAACATAAAAATATTTTACTACTTTGGTTTTAACCACTCACTTACTTTTTACTTTACCATTCATTAACCTTTTACTAAAACATAAAAAGATTTTACCACTTCCCATTCACTTCATGCATTTTTACTTTACCATCTCATTAAATAATTACCATTCACTTCATGCATTTTTACTTTACCATCTCATTAAATAATTACCATTTACCTCATGCATTTTTACTTTACTTTTCACTAACTTCTTACTTAAAGTTTTACAACTTATCAACTTGCAAAAAGACCCAAAACATTTTCTAGTTTACATTTATAACTTTTCAACTTTATAAAATCAACCCAAAAATACTTTTACCACTTTTTCCTAAGACTCTAAAAACACCAAAACATTTCACCATTTCCTAAGAATAAGGTAACTAAATTTTTACCACTTTTTATGACATACTCTCACACACTTGCACTTAAATAAAACCTTATTCACTCTCTTGCATTCTCATTTGCTTGTATCTCTTGCATACTCTCTTGTTTTAATCTCCATGCCTTTTCATATATTCATATCTCTTGCATATTCATTTGCACTCTCACTTGTTAGTACCTCATGCATCCTTACTTGTTTATACTTCTTGCATCCTCACCTGTCCATGCATTCATTAATCAAATGCTCATGCATTCTTGTACGCTCATGCATCTTTGTATATACTCATTCTTGCGTTCATCCTCACATGTCCATGCATTCATTAATCAAATGCTCATGCATTCTTGTACGCTCATGCCTCTTTGTATATACTCATTCTTGCATTCATTCTTAAATGTTCATGCATTCATTAATATCATGTCTTGCATTCAATAACCAAATGATCATGCATTCATGCCATGTCAATTACTTCGAAATCAAACAAAATTGCATTCAATAACGCTCATTCATTCCTTGCCTAATCATGCATCATCGCTCACATGTTCATTCACCTAACCGAGAATACTCTATGCCTATGATCAATTGTATTCCTTTGTTCTTGATGCCATTTGAATGTCTTGACTTAATTGTGCACAAACCCTTTTACACAATCATGTGCCCTTATAAGACTACCAACATGTGTAGCATAGAGGCATATGTGCCCCTCTTGAGATCGCTTCCAACGTGTGTAGCAATTCTCCTTCACACATAAATACAATTGTTTTGAGAACTTTGTCTGGCATCTTGGACAATTAAATCTCTTGATTATATTGGCATGCTTAATCTTAATTGATGATCAACATGTTTATGATTGCTTGATTAGTTGAATATGTTTGAATTTCATTCATTCATTTTGCATTTGGTTTTGGACATAGAGTTCGATTAAAAATGATTTACTTATTTTCTAAAACTCTTTTCCAAACCAATTAATTTTCAAAGCATTTTCAATAAACAAAAATAAGCGAATAGTGGAGGTCACCCATAACCTTTGTTAGTTTGATCTCTATGAACGCTCTTCAATTTCACATGAGTACTTAGCAATGATTACCCATAACCTTTGTTAGTTTAATCATTCGCTAACGCTCGCCCTACTTCTAAAACCTTTTCAAAAAAAAACATTTTTACAAGAACTACGTTGCTTTGATTCCCACTTGGGATACGTAGGAGCGAGACATGTTCTCGTCAAGCGCATCAAAAAAAATCTTCACTTTCACAACAATAAAAAACCTCCATTTTCAAAACAAACAAAAAATGTTTTCAAACCCATTGTTGTTAGTAGTTAATCAGAACCGTAGTTCGTCTAGCTATTGACATCGATGTCCTTTCTCCAAAAAGAACGATAAGCGATGACCACCCATAGCCTTTGCTAGTTTGGTCATCAAACAAATCAATCCTTTTCAAAAAAGGCTTTCAAAAAGAAAATAAAAACAAGTTGTTACTAACGGTCACCCAGAACCTTAGTTCGTTTGACTAGCGGTAGCGACTCCTTTTGAGTACTTAGCGGTGATTACCCATAGCCTTAGCTAGTTTAATCACTCGCTAGTACTCGTCCTATTTCGAAAACTCACCTAAAAAGTTAAAAAACAAAAACCAAGGCAGAACTACGTAGCTCTGAGTTCTCCATTGTATCGGGAGATACGTAGGAGCGGGTCGTTACCCCCGTCGAGCTCTTTTCTAAAAAACTCTCTTTTTCCCCCTCTTTACATAAGTTTTCCATTAATTTCCCATCCATCTTCAAATAAGAATAAAATAGGCAAATCTAGGTGTTCTTCAAATCAAACATTAAAACCACACAATTTAATTAGAGGTTCCCTTTCAGTAGAAAGGAGGAATGGGGTGCTAATACCTTCCCCATTCCTAACCGACCCCCGAACCCATATCTCTAGTTTTCAAAAGATCACCCGCCTTGTAAAAAAGACCTTTTCTCAATGTTTTGGTCTAAAAACTAAAATATTGGTGGCGGCTTCACAATTTTCTACGTTGTACATTGAAGAACCCTAAACGGGATTTTTCGGGGTACAACAGCTGGCGACTTCACTGGGGATCTTTTTTAAAAAAAAAAAAAGGACGAGGGTCAAGCCTAACTAACTAAAACGTGTGGTTCAATGTGTTGCGATTTGATTAATATCCTGTTTGCCTTTCTTTCTTATAATTAATTGTAAGCATAGGTATTTGTCTTCTTCTACTCCTCTTCTTTTATTTGCTTATGTTCATGCATTTCCCCATATTCTCTCATGTCCCCTCTTCTTGGCTCCTCTTCTAAAGGTAAGCAATATTCTTGTTTATAGATATCTTAGGAATGAAACCCTAGGGTAGATAACTTGATATTGATTGCTGTTTTCTGGACTGGTCTGGTTTTCATTTGCAGGTGGGGTAGCGCTAGGGAAAATGCCCTTGACACACACTACACATGCACCTTGTGATTACATACTTTGAGTGGGACCATAACCCAGGTCTGCAAAAACTTAGGAGAGTGGATTCGAGTAGTGAGAGCCCATCAGGACCTTTGTCCGTTTGGCTACTTGCGAAAGTTTCAACCAGAGTTGTGCTCTTTCATGATGCCTCACACCTAGCAGTTTGCTGCATTTGTGGGGAATTTTGTGAAAGAGACTGTGGCTCTGGTGGCCTTGTGGGGGAGTGAATAGAGCCATGTGGAAGGATTACCCCATAGATTGCCCTAGATCGTAGGTCTCACCTCTTTTTAGGTCACAAGGGCTTTTCCAAATTGTGTGTTGCATTATCACATTTAGCTAAGTTCTTTTCTTTCAATGATTTTCGAAAAAAAAAGGAAAGGGTTGCCATCGTAGACTTCTCTTTTGCCGGTCCGTACGAAATAACATATGGCCCACTTCATTTTCAAAAAAGAAAGAAAGAAAGAGTTACCGCTGTAGCCTTTCTCATACTGGTCCATATGAAATGACGTACGGTCCTCATTTTCAAAAAATAATGATATATTTCCCTTCATCAAATAAACCAGCGCGTGAGGCGGCACGTAGCGTGGCTCCTCAATTTTTGAACTTCCGTCCATATGCATCGCCTGTTATTTTTTTTTTTTTTTTTTTTTCACGCGCATCATTCACATCATAGTCGCATCATGCCGCATTCATTTACTTGCATCCATATAACATCTCATTTGCATTTGCTTCCCGGGGATCACCGAACAACGTACCGTCTTGTCATAGGTGCATCAGAATGGAATCAAATAGCAAGGCTTCACTTGCTTCTCGCTTCCCAGTTTTGAAGAAGGCTGATTTGCTATTTCGATTCCTCGTTTACTTCACTTCCTAAATCAAAAAAGAAAAAGTTTATGCGCTTATGACAAGATAAGGCATCCCGTGGTTCCCGGCATCAAGCAAACTTTGTCCATGCATCCATTCATGCATTTTTCTTGATTCTTATGCAATAAATGTCAAAACAAACATAAAATCATACATTATCATTTCATGCGCATACATTTGTATCTCGTTCATACTCATTCATTTGCATACTTACATCATGCATTACATAAAACAATATTTTGAAAAAAAACATACATATATCCTGCATCCTGCATCATTGCATCACTGCATCATTGCATCATTGCATCATTATATCATTGCGTCATTTGCATTAAATAAATTTCCAATTTTGAAAGAATCATTCATCCTGCATTTCATTTCATTGCATAAAAATGAAAAAACAATTATCATTTGCATAGCATAAGCATTCATAAGCATTATTTAGGGACCCAGTAGAACTACGTAAGCTTTGATTCCTCATTACAATGGGGATACGTAGGAACGGGTCATACCCCGTCAAGCACATTTTTCTAAAACCCCTTTTTTCCAGTAAATCATTTGCATCTCCAAATAATTTTCAAAATCATGTTCCAAAACTAAAAATCAAAAAATTGAAGAGTTTCCAATGCATGCATCTTCTCTAAACAAAGAAAAAATAGAAAAGCTCTTCATGTAAAAGCTCAATGAGCAAAAGTGCACCTTCGAATGACGAAGGGTAATATCTCAAATTTGTGTGTGCACTACAAATTTGAGATGTTACTCCACGATATCGGGGCACTTTGACCCTATCAAGTGAGGTTTGTTTTCAAATAAGAGAATAAGTTTGAGTTAACCAAATGTCGAAGCATTTCAGTATATTGCGTGAAGTATTGAGTCAGGATCCACTCAATGTTTCATGCAAGTTACTCAGAGTAACGACAATTGGTTGCCTCACGCCATCATTTTTTTTAAAAAAAAGAAGATTTTGAAAGAAGAAAAGAAGAAAGGGTTACCGTTGTAGCCTTTCTCTTACTGATTCATACGAAATAACGTACGGCCCGCATTTTTTAAAAAAAGGAGCTTGAATTATTGCCAATAAAAACCCTTTCATTTATCCTGCATACACGTAGAGCATCATCATCATACATAAAACAAAATTTTCAAAAAAAGGTAAAAAGCAAAACTTTCAAAAAATCATCATAGTCTTTTCTTTTACCGGGCTACATGAGGTGATATTCCCAAAATTTCAGTCACCCCAAACCCGAAAAAAATGTTTTCATCTTATTCTTTCACATGCATGTCAAGTCACATTATCGCCGTCATTTTCATATAAAGACATCATTTGCACTGCATAAAACAAAAACTTGATAAAATTCATACATGCATTTTTCTCTATCTCATTTAGGTTTGTCAGGAGTGCATTCTCTGCACGTGTGCGTTTCCATTCACTAAGGCTTTTTTTACTAATTTTCTCGAAAAATCCAAAAATCGTGTCTTATTAGAAGCGCGTCTCATGCATTATTGTTGTCCTTTTTCACACATCATGAAAAAATGATACATTAACATCCCATCTTGCATGCATTTCCATTCAATAAAAATAATGTCTTCCCACGCATTTTTTTTTAAAAAAAAAAAATCATTGTGAGTATCATATATTTCATTGCACAAAAAATGAAAACAAGGAAGCATCTCATTCATAATCATGAACAAAAGTCATCATCAAATTTATTCAAAATGTAACATTCATGCATCATTTCATTAACCTCATCACTTTAGTTCAAATACGTCATTCCTCCATAAATGCATCTTTCAAAAGAAAAAAGGGGCATCGGCATTTCATATCTTGTCTTGCCTCTATAAAGATCATCATTCTTGCATCATTCATTATCCAAAGATGCATCCGCATTTCATATCTCGTCTTGCATAAAAAGAAAACATCAAAAAGAAAATACTTTTAGAATAACCACACTTTTCAAGTTCATCCATGCATGGCATACAACAAAAATGTTGTGATGAGAGACGAGATGTTCTTGCAAAGTAATCTTTCTTTTTTGGAAAAGTTTACCCTCACTCATTTGCAAACTCAAGGGGTTCCAAAGCACTCAGTTTTTCACATCAGTAGCTCATTTGAATTTCCTTCAAAAAAAAAAAAAAAAAAAAAAAAACATTACATCTCATCCATTCCATGATAAAAGACCGAAACAGTTCATCAAGAAAGTTTTTATATCATGTTTTAACCAATGTTAACTCTCTGTGAAGCGTTCTTCTAGTAAGCATGCATGCCAGGTGCAGTTTCCCTTGTTTGAGTCAGTCAGTTTCCTTCATTGTCATCATCACCATCCAAGTCTAACCCCGCCCCGTCCACCCATAAAGCGTTCCCCTATCAGTGCATACTTGACTTTTTGGTTCATTTTAACACTTTAAGGCCTCCATGCTGGGGCAAGTCTGTGATCACTAAGTTTCCTTGTCGATGTCATATACCTTGAGTGCAAGTCTTCCAAAAATAATATAATAAACAAGAAAATAAGCTCGCTAGGTTGAAAACCCGCAAAGGGCGGCCTAGGCAAAAAAAAGGGCGCCCGGTGGATTGAAAACTCGCAAAGAGCGGTCCAGGCAAAAGTTAGGGCATAAAAAAAAATGCAAAGAAAAGTGCAAGCACATGAAGGTAGATAAATCATTGTTCCAAAGTGAAGTCTTACAGAAATAAGCAATCGGGATTTGAAATGAAGTTTGGCCATACCCTCAAAAACCCAAAATCCCAGAAAATCCCTCTCTTACCCACCTTAAGCCAAGAAAATCCCAAAGAGAAAAACAAAATCCTCTCCTACCCACCGTAAGCAAAAAAAGCTAAAAATCCAAAAGTTACCTTAGACAAGGATCATCAAAAAAAAACAGTGCATCGTTCTTCATCAGTTCACCCAAGCTCAAAAAAAAAAAAAAAAAAAAAAATTCAAAAAATGAAAACCCCAAAAACAAGAGATACAAAAGAAATATCAGTGGTGAGTTGATACGTGTTACCACAAAACCCAAGAGATCCTTGTCTCAATAAACCTTCAAACACTTCATCATTCCCATACACCCCCTTCCATAAACCGCAAACACTTTCCTTTGACCTCGACGTCCCGCCCCTCACAAACCCTTAGCCAGGAATAAAATTTCCAAACACCCTATCAAGCCATTTAACCCTCATAGACCATTAACCGTCAAATCAATGCCGAATAAAGAATCATCCTCCCGTCAACCTCAAACACTTCGATAAGCCCAATTATCCCTCCTCCACGAAACACCACAATCCTGAAATGTCCAATCCGATCAATGACCGGTTGCTTTCGTTTTCTCATGTTTTAATCTTAGGACAACTAAGTTTATCTGTCTACAATGTGTTTGCTCAAAAAAAAAAAAACAAACAATCAAAAAAAAGAAAGCTGATAAAAAAAAAACAAACCCTCAGAAAAAAGAAGTGAGGGAGCAAAAACAAACAGTCGGAAAAAAGAAAGCTGACAAAATAAAAGAGGGACCTGCACTCCAAAACAGCGTCAAACTGCATTAAAACAAGGTTTAGTGATCACCAGGTGAGGCTTCTTTCACACCAAAAGTCAAGACATCAGTAGAGAACCAAATATTTGCACTGAGAACGTCACTCAGATTCAAAGTTGGGGCATTCTCTTCACCACCCACCCACCCTGGTCTTGGGAAAGTCTGTTCAAATGCCCATCCCATGTCACTCCAATTGTCAATATTTCCAAAGTGAGGGCAAGTACATTCCCATTCCTTTACCTCATTCATTCCCATAAAAAAACCTCACCGGGGCAATCTCTCAAATCACTATCCTAAACAAAGCCTTGTTATTCTAACTGGGGCAGCTTTGTCCTTGTTATGACTGGAGCAACATCAAACTTTGTGGGGTGAGACAAAATCTCTTTTGCACCTTTCATTTCAAAAGCCGAAGCATTCCCAATTCATCATCTTCTACACCCCTAGTTGTCGTCACCACTAGACAGGGGCAAGTTATTCATTCGTCAGAGACATGAATTGGGGCAATCTTGTATCTCTTGATCCCTCATAAGCTTCAGCAATAACCATGTCTGTCATTTCTTCATTTGCCATAAACATCCATACCCTAAACCAATTCCAAGTTAACTGACTCATTCATTCACATTTGCACTCCTATGCATGCTTACTAGACAATGCTTCAAAGAGAGAGAACACAAGTTAGTCATGCGATATCTCAGATTCAGTCGTCATTGGAAGGAAGAGAAAACAAGTGAGCTTGTTTGTAAATAAACACCTTGAGAACACCAGAGTTTTAAGCAAAACTAGTTTTTTCAAAAAAAAATGATCCAGATTCACCTCCACTTTTGTTTTGCATCCAAAGTCTCGCGTCTCATCATCTCAAAAATGTTTAATCATGCATATCGTATTTTTCGCTCCATGCATTTGGGCGTTCCATTTTGTTTATCATAGTGTCTCATTTGCATCGTGCCAACATCATCATTTTATGGAAGGCAACAAAAAAAAGAAACAACGGACGAAAAAAAATCATTCCATCAAGCATCAAAGCATTGCATCAAAAAGAAAGAAAAAGCAAAACACGTCATCCCATGTCATAATATTCGCATCCAAGCATTTCATTCAAATCATATTCACATTTGCATTTCATGCACTCATCGCATCCCATCATTACAAAAATGTTTCTGTATCCCAGCCACTAATGTCATCACACTATGCATCATAACATTAGCATCCAAACATTTCATTTGCATTCGCATTTAATGCATTCATCCAAAATGCCTATGTTTCCCAATAAACTATTTCATATCATGCATCAAAGTATTGCTTTTGCATCCTCACAGAGCAAAAGAGCAAACAAAAAACAAATAAGCAGAAAACAGAAAGCTGCTCAAAGCAAACAGAATAAACAAAAAATAAACAAGCAGAAAAAAGAAAGCTGCTTAAAGAAAACAAACAGCATAAACAAAGACAGAAGAATTGTAGAAAACGGAACATAAGAAGAACACACCATCTTCATATCATTCATCATTCTCATACCATTCATACCATTCATCGCTTCATGGCATCAAACAGTAGTGCATTACACTTTCAATTTGTATCTCAGAAGAACGAAGAAATAACAGAAAAAGCATTCCACCAAAGTCAATCATTGCATTCATATGCATTCAAGTGCATGCGTTTCATGTACCAGTCAAGATAGAAGTTACCTCAGACTAGATAGTCTCAACCCAGAGTTAGTAAACTCCATCAACCCAGAGTTAGTAAACTCCATCAATCCAGATCACAACATCGTGTACGAGCACGCGATGGATCCATCAGACTTCGTCAAGTCCTTCGGATTAGTTATGTCAACCTAAGGCATAATGGACATCCTTTGATCAAATCAGTTCCGGACCTGATGTTGATCGGCCGCTCGAGAAGGCCACCCCTAAGCTCGGACTCAACAAGAGTCCGTTAGAAGGTTTTTAGGCAACCTCCGAATTCAGGACCCCAGCGTCCCTTCAGAACCCCAGTGTTCATTCAGGATCCAAGCATCCCTTCAGGACCCAAGTGTCCATCCAGGTTACTTTCTTTACTGCTTTCTTTATAGCTTTATTTCCTGCTTTTTGAGGGCGGGCATTTCACTTAAGTAAAAAAAAAGGAGAGAAAATTCGGGTTTTCCCAAGCGGACAAAATCAGTATAATTTCTGAATTCTTTATTTATATTTTGCCTCGGAATATGTTTCGGCCAATCCATATTCCTTGTCAAAATCCAAATAAAGAGGGGCAGCTGTCATACCCTAATTTTGTCCGCTTAGGTCGAAACCCTAATTTTCAAACAAAAATAAGTAAGTTAAGGTTTAGCATTCATTCATAATGTCATGAAGACCATCATTCATGCATTTCAAAGTTTTGAAAGTCATCTTAGGATTAGAGATGCATTGCATTGCCTTTTATAGCATTTTCAGAGTTTTTCAAGACCAAGGGCATTTTGGTCATTTTCGAAAAATGAGACATTTCTCAGCAAAAAAATCATTTCTTGCATACATTTTAGATTTTAGGGCCATTTTAGAGTTTTGAAGTAATTCTTGAAAAGAAAATGCATTTTGAACAAGGATTAGGGTTCTAATGATCAAAAGGGCATTTTGGTCATTTTTCGCAAGAGTTGATTTTCTCGCCAAAAATGCACATCATCAAAAAGTACATTTTTATTCTATCAAGGATAATTTTTGTACAATTTTTTAGGAGGAAAACCCTAGTCAAAATAATTAAAAATGTATTTTTTCATTTTTAGTGCATAGAAAAATAAAAAGGGACCATTAAATATTCCTCAATTTTTAAGTGACAATTTTTATTGTCATAGGTGACTAGAGGGAATATTTTATGTTGCCCAAAAGCATGTGACACATTTTCAATAGTTGCATTCCCATTATTTCCCATGCCCAAAAATTTCAATTTCAAAAACAAAAAAGGAAGTGTCTTCAATAAGACAAAATACCAAAAAAACAAGTTTTTTTTCTCCTTATCCCCCCACCTACGAATTCTCTCTCTCTCTCTCCAATTTCTTCCACACTCTTCCATTATACCCTCTTTGGTAAATTACTCCACTCACTTACACTAACCTATTCATAAGAAAACCCAAAGTTCCCTCTTTGGTAACAATTCTCCCCCAAAATGCCCTTAACCCTACTTCACATAAAATATCTCTTCTAAAATAAGAAATTCATTTTTCTTTTCCTTTTTCTTTCCTCTAAATTTCGCCCCCCACTCTCCATATCTCTCACATTTTTGTGTTTCTTCAACACCCTCAATCCATGTGATGATGCATCTCCACCCTCCATTCAAAATCAAAACTCAATCCTAGAGCACATCAAAATCACAAAGACTAAACTACCCTTAGACCTAATTTCATCCTATAAATACTCCCTCATTCCCACACCTAAAGCCTCTTCTCTTTTTGCTCATTCTCTCCTACACAAAAACCCTAGCACACCTCCTCTCCCTCTCCTTCCCTCATCAAGGCCGTAGCCCCTTCCTCCCCTCTTCCACATATTCCCTTCAAAAATCAACCACCAAATCCTCCATTTCTTGTTAGATCACCATCTTTCCTTCCATTCTTTTCAAGGTTGCATCATCAAATTGCTAAGAGCTAGTGATTTTTGAGCTTATCATCTCCTTCTTCATTTCATTGTAGTTTTGAGGTAATCCTTGAAGCTTTGCACCTCATATTTAATTTTCTTGCATAATTCCTCCTCTACTCCAAACTCCTTCTTGATTGTTGTTTGCTTTGAGAATCCATTTCAAACATTTTGACAAAGACTTAGGGAGCTTTGGGTGTTTGAGATGGGTCCTTGGCCTTGAAGGAGTTGTTCTTCTACTTGAATAATTTTCCTTGCATCTTTACATATTTTTGCACTAGATTTCATACACAAATTTGTTGTTTAAGCATTTCGCATATCATGAAAAATTAGGGTTGATGTGATTTTGTTGCACTTCTTTGCTTAATCATATAAATCCTTGCAAAAAATAGATCTATATTTCTTTGTGTTAATTTTGGTGTTTTCTTTATTAAATAAAATGTGGATCTATGTTTCCCTTGGTTCACATGCTTATAGATCTAAAAATATTTTCAAGTTCATTTTGTTGTTGTTCTTTGTTTGGTGATGTTTAATCTTGTTACTAGTATTTCATCTTAGTGTTAAATGTTACCTTTGTTGTTTGATGATTTAGCAATATGATTCCCACTAGTGCCTAGTGCACCTTAACCTAAGTGGTGAAGATTGCTAGAAATGACTCAATTTAGTTTATGTGTCCATTCATTTTTGTGTCTTAGTTTGCTTGTTGTAAATTGTTGATGATAGGCAAATTGATTCCCACTAGTGCCTAGTGCACTTTTCTCAAAGTGAGAGGATTGCTCTAGTTGATTCAACTTATTTGTTGTGTTTAGTTAATCTTTGCATTTTAGTTTGCTTGTTGCTCATTGTTGATGATAGGCAAGTTGATTCTCACTAGTGCCTAGTGCACTTTTCTCAAAGTGAGAGGATTGCTCTATATGATTCAACTTGGTTTTAGTGTTTATTTACTTTTTACCTTTTTACTTTACCATTCATTAACTTTTTACCAAAACATAAAAATATTTTACTACTTTGGTTTTAACCACTCACTTACTTTTTACTTTACCATTCATTAACTTTTTACCAAAACATAAAAATATTTTACTACTTTGGTTTTAACCACTCACTTACTTTTTACTTTACCATTCATTAACTTTTTACCAAAACATAAAAATATTTTACTACTTTGGTTTTAACCACTCACTTACTTTTTACTTTACCATTCATTAACCTTTTACTAAAACATAAAAAGATTTTACCACTTCCCATTCACTTCATGCATTTTTACTTTACCATCTCATTAAATAATTACCATTCACTTCATGCATTTTTACTTTACCATCTCATTAAATAATTACCATTTACCTCATGCATTTTTACTTTACTTTTCACTAACTTCTTACTTAAAGTTTTACAACTTATCAACTTGCAAAAAGACCCAAAACATTTTCTAGTTTACATTTATAACTTTTCAACTTTATAAAATCAACCCAAAAATACTTTTACCACTTTTTCCTAAGACTCTAAAAACACCAAAACATTTCACCATTTCCTAAGAATAAGGTAACTAAATTTTTACCACTTTTTATGACATACTCTCACACACTTGCACTTAAATAAAACCTTATTCACTCTCTTGCATTCTCATTTGCTTGTATCTCTTGCATACTCTCTTGTTTTAATCTCCATGCCTTTTCATATATTCATATCTCTTGCATATTCATTTGCACTCTCACTTGTTAGTACCTCATGCATCCTTACTTGTTTATACTTCTTGCATCCTCACCTGTCCATGCATTCATTAATCAAATGCTCATGCATTCTTGTACGCTCATGCATCTTTGTATATACTCATTCTTGCGTTCATCCTCACATGTCCATGCATTCATTAATCAAATGCTCATGCATTCTTGTACGCTCATGCCTCTTTGTATATACTCATTCTTGCATTCATTCTTAAATGTTCATGCATTCATTAATATCATGTCTTGCATTCAATAACCAAATGATCATGCATTCATGCCATGTCAATTACTTCGAAATCAAACAAAATTGCATTCAATAACGCTCATTCATTCCTTGCCTAATCATGCATCATCGCTCACATGTTCATTCACCTAACCGAGAATACTCTATGCCTATGATCAATTGTATTCCTTTGTTCTTGATGCCATTTGAATGTCTTGACTTAATTGTGCACAAACCCTTTTACACAATCATGTGCCCTTATAAGACTACCAACATGTGTAGCATAGAGGCATATGTGCCCCTCTTGAGATCGCTTCCAACGTGTGTAGCAATTCTCCTTCACACATAAATACAATTGTTTTGAGAACTTTGTCTGGCATCTTGGACAATTAAATCTCTTGATTATATTGGCATGCTTAATCTTAATTGATGATCAACATGTTTATGATTGCTTGATTAGTTGAATATGTTTGAATTTCATTCATTCATTTTGCATTTGGTTTTGGACATAGAGTTCGATTAAAAATGATTTACTTATTTTCTAAAACTCTTTTCCAAACCAATTAATTTTCAAAGCATTTTCAATAAACAAAAATAAGCGAATAGTGGAGGTCACCCATAACCTTTGTTAGTTTGATCTCTATGAACGCTCTTCAATTTCACATGAGTACTTAGCAATGATTACCCATAACCTTTGTTAGTTTAATCATTCGCTAACGCTCGCCCTACTTCTAAAACCTTTTCAAAAAAAAACATTTTTACAAGAACTACGTTGCTTTGATTCCCACTTGGGATACGTAGGAGCGAGACATGTTCTCGTCAAGCGCATCAAAAAAAATCTTCACTTTCACAACAATAAAAAACCTCCATTTTCAAAACAAACAAAAAATGTTTTCAAACCCATTGTTGTTAGTAGTTAATCAGAACCGTAGTTCGTCTAGCTATTGACATCGATGTCCTTTCTCCAAAAAGAACGATAAGCGATGACCACCCATAGCCTTTGCTAGTTTGGTCATCAAACAAATCAATCCTTTTCAAAAAAGGCTTTCAAAAAGAAAATAAAAACAAGTTGTTACTAACGGTCACCCAGAACCTTAGTTCGTTTGACTAGCGGTAGCGACTCCTTTTGAGTACTTAGCGGTGATTACCCATAGCCTTAGCTAGTTTAATCACTCGCTAGTACTCGTCCTATTTCGAAAACTCACCTAAAAAGTTAAAAAACAAAAACCAAGGCAGAACTACGTAGCTCTGAGTTCTCCATTGTATCGGGAGATACGTAGGAGCGGGTCGTTACCCCCGTCGAGCTCTTTTCTAAAAAACTCTCTTTTTCCCCCTCTTTACATAAGTTTTCCATTAATTTCCCATCCATCTTCAAATAAGAATAAAATAGGCAAATCTAGGTGTTCTTCAAATCAAACATTAAAACCACACAATTTAATTAGAGGTTCCCTTTCAGTAGAAAGGAGGAATGGGGTGCTAATACCTTCCCCATTCCTAACCGACCCCCGAACCCATATCTCTAGTTTTCAAAAGATCACCCGCCTTGTAAAAAAGACCTTTTCTCAATGTTTTGGTCTAAAAACTAAAATATTGGTGGCGGCTTCACAATTTTCTACGTTGTACATTGAAGAACCCTAAACGGGATTTTTCGGGGTACAACACATGTCTTCGGTGGGCGGATTTCGCATGGGGTACCCTAGCTGTCTTAGAGTCAGAGAAGGGTTGTAATTTATGCATCCTCTTGTCCCCATGAGTGGGACATTTTGAAAGCTTCCACATTGAAAGACTACTGTAGGCATGTATTTCCACCATGATGGGTGCCAACGAACCTTGTATTCATGGAGGCCTCTTAGCACTTGCAACCATTCACTGGTGTTCATTGACTCCACATCACACCCTCTAGCGTCTTCAATTGGGCCTTCTACCTTAACTTTGTTGACGAAGGCATGGGTGAGAAGCCAAACATACAAGGCTTGTAGGCAGCAGGATATCCTCTTTCCCTTTAGCTCACTATAATGAGTGAAGGTACAGTAAGTGTCCGCAAGAATGGCTGGAATTGGGTTGGTTGGGTTTTCTTCATCTTTGAAGGATAGGAACACACCGATAGCGGTTGTGTCCACATATCTTTCAAGGCGTGGGAATAGCACAATCCCAAATATGGTCAAAGCTAAGACTTGTTTAAGAGGACCCCAATTTCTAGCATCGGCGAAGGACTTCATTTGACTTTCCAGATACTCTTGCGGGAACCCTACAATGCAATTTCAGTTTTTCTTTTGGAGCTTCAAACTTTCCTTGCTGATTTGTAACATTGAGGCAAGTTTCTCATCTGTGTAGTAATGCCCCTGATACTCGATGGGCAGCAACCAACCCGCACATTCTCTTAAGCTCGTCAGATTGGGCTGTTTCACTGTAGGGTAGTTCAGGGTTTGGATTGTTTCACCGCTTGATCCCATATTTCCTTGCTTATGACACAATTTTTTGAGCCTCTTACAATTCTCGGCAAACCTAAATGAGATGAAAAACATGCATGTGAGGATTTTTTTTACATTTTGTGAAATAATGATGCTATATGATGGATGAAAGAATGATGTCACGCGTGTTAAAAAGAAAAGTAAAAGAAATTTTTTTGGTGATTCAACTTTGAGAAAGCATTAACTATGTGTCACCTCCTATGTATGTAAAAGGGAAAAAGAAATAAATGGTTTTGATGATTTGATTTTTTTTTTGGGAAAAAAAATTTATCTGTAATGATGCAGCGGGTAGGTGAAATGCCCTTGTGTCCTAAACAGGTTATGTCTTATATATAGGTCACGGTCTAGGGTCACTTACGTGATCAATCTCAGGTGGCTCTATTCACTTCCTCACAAAGGTTTCCAGAGCTAAAATCCCCTTCACGATATGATCCACAATGATAGCGAGCTACCTGGTGTGGGATACCATGAAAGACCGTACTCTGGTTGAGACTTTCATGAGAGTCAGACAGATAAAATCCAGAATGACTGTCACTAATCATCTCCACTCGTCCTAGGTTATTTTTCAGACCCGGGTATAAGGCCCCACTCAGAAGTGTGTGAATAAACATGTGTAAGTGACATGTGTGATATGGGCATATTATCTAAACTACCCAAGTTGCAACAGAAATACAGATAATAGTACAAAGGTCTTCTACCCTAAGGTGAAATAAAGCAATAAATAAATAAATAAAAATAGACAGGCAAATATGAACGCTAAAGGTAAACAAAGTACTAAATTAACCATAATCTACACTTTTAATTAAATTAGGATTGACCCTCTTAAATTGTCCCCAGTGAAGTCGCCAGCTGTAGCGACCGAAAAATCCGAAGGAGGGGATTCTTCGTCATTTTGCAATGAAGCCGCCATTAATATTTATTAAATAGGAAAACATTGAAAAAACCTTTATTTTTGGGTTCGAGGGTCGATTATGCGTGGGGAAGGTATTAGCACCCCACAACATCCTTTCAAAAGAAAGGTTACGATTTAATTTAATGTGTAGAAAGAAAGTTAATTTAAAGAAAATACCCTAATTTACCCTTTTTATTATTTGCAAAATTAGAAGAGAAAGACTTAATAAAATTTTTGGTTTTTTGTGCTTGACAGGAGTGGGCCCCTGCTCCTACGTATCCCCAGGTGCGATGTGGAAATCAAAGCTACGTAGTTCTTGGGTAGAAAACACTTGTGTGTTGGGTGTTTTTTAATTATATTTTTGAAATTGGGAGAGGTATTCGTGACGACCAAACAAGTAAAACTCAGAGTGGTCGTCACTCACAGGTCGTTTGAAAACTAAAGCTGTTATTAACGGTCAAACAAGCTAAGCTCAGAGTGACCATTAGTAACAAGCCATTTTTATGTTTAGGAAAACGTTTTTATTTGATTTGGGAGAAAACTAGGTTCGTGGAAGAAAATATTTATTTATGGAAAAGAAATTTTATTTTCAAAATAGAAACAGGGGGTGCAGTAGTAAAATGGGGTGTGATTAGCAGAAAAGGGTTGTATTTTAAAGTAGTGGGTGCAGAAAACAGGCCCAGTTCGTTTTCTGTGAATTGGGCTGCATTCTGATAGGTGGGCTTGCGCAGGGGGTGCGAACTATTAAAACGGGGCGGGGGGGTGCGTTTAGAGACATGGGTAGTATATAAAAAATGGGGTGCAACAAAAAGGGCCCAGCTCGCTTTGGGCTGGCCTGCATTTTAAAAAAAAAAGGGTTGCATGGGGGTGCATTATCGAAAACAGAATGGTCTGTGAAGTAAACCCTAAAAAGAACTACACTATATAAACTAACTTAAACGAAACCCTAAAAAATTTTCTAATTTTCTCTTCACCGCCGCTCTCTAACCGTAATCTCTATTTCCTTCTCCTCACGGCCGTTTCACCCTTGTCTTCTCCTCGCGGCGCCATTCATACTTCTCTTCCTCACAAAGCCGATCATCACCCTCTCTTCTCCTCCCCTCCGTTTTCCTTTCACCGAGCCGTAATCCCCCTCTTTTCTCCTCTCGCAAACCCTGATTTCGCGCCCTAACACCTCACTGCCGTCGATGACCAGAATAGGGAGAGGGGTGGTGAACGGAGGAGAAAGGAAGGGAGCGGTGGTGATGGTTGCGAAGAGGGGGTGTTCGGTGGTGATTGTTTGGTGATGGCGTAGGTGACGGAGATCTACGGGCTTGACGGCGATGCGGCTTACGATGGTGTCTAGGGGTGGTTCTGTTTTTCGGTGGAGGTTTGTGTTAGGCCACGGTGGTTGAACGGTGGAGGTTTGGTGATACACGGTTCGTGGAGGGGGAAGGGTGGCGGCACGGTGGTGGTCGTCTGGTTTGCGAAGGTGTGAGTGAGGTGCAGCCGATGTATGAACAAACTGAGATCGAGTGACAGTGGTGGACGGTGGAATGCGGAGGCTACGGTGGTGGTGACGGCAGTTCGCATAGATGGGGAAGGTGCACTGACTGTGGTCTTGGTGGCCAACCACCGTACACGGTGGTCGGAGGTAGCTTCTACCCTTCCCTTTTACTTTGGTTGCTGTTTTTTCATTTTTTTGTTTCCGATTCTTTTTTGTCTTCTAAAAACACATACAAAACATAGATTCACATTTTTACTGTATTTATTTGATTAACACCTATTTTAAAACCTACTCACAAACATGAATGCACATTTCTGTCTAAGCTTAAAAAAAAACGAGAAACAACCTTTTACTCCAGCTTCTGAGAACTCTCCTGTTGTTTGCCCCGCTACTGCTGCCCCTCTTACTGTTATTGCCCTTTCCTGCTTCTCACAATTTTGAAACTCAGTACTTTGGTGATTAGAGTTTCCGTGTGAAGCCTTAATCTTTTCTGGTGATCTCTGAAAAAAAATTTCTTCCTAATTTCTCAAGTTTTAAAAACTAGTTCCTGTATATATTTTGCTGTGTGTTTTTTTTCGTCCCCTTTGTGTGTTGCTGTTCACAGTATTTATAGGCCAATTGTGTGGTGTAGGTGTGGGAGGAAGCAAGGGAGCAAAACTCATAGGAGACAAAAGCATAACAGCCACTGAAATATGCAGCAGCAGCAAAGGGGGGTGGAGGTGGTGTTGCAAATTTGTTGAAGTGTTTTTGCCTAAAACGTGAAAAGCAAAGGGACAAGATGAAAGGAGCTTGAGTTTGAAGCTCAAAATGTTTTTTTAGCCACAGCAACCAACAAGGGCAGCAGCGACTTGAGCTGTCCCTTTTTTATTCTTTTATTTTTTTTGTACTTTTGTAATTAAATTTTTTTGTCTACATGTATATCAAAGTTGACTTATGTTGTACCCCTTATTTGTAACAAAACTGTTTATAATAAAGAAACATTAATTCAGGAATTGTTTTTTATTAGATTAGATTTTCATAACAATAATAATAAACTAACAATAAAAAAACGAGCACCGAAATAACCATTCGTACGCGGCGGAGATCTGATTCGCATGCACAATGAGAACAAAGACGCGCGTACAAAAAATGAAACGCGGCACAGCGAGAACAACAATGCGTGCACAATTAAAAGCGACCCGCATACGCTAGGTGCGAATTGAAACCATTTGCGTTAGTCTGACGGACAAAATTAGAGTATGACACCAAGGATCGCCTTCATCTTCATACTCCATTGGTCGTAATTTCTTCCGTCGAGGATCGGAAAGTTCGCCGGAAAATGGTCGTTCGTCGTCATCGTGGTTCACTCTCACCATTGAGACTTCACTCGTCTTCTTCACACTGGTTTCACACACTCTGAAACTTCAACAATCATGCTCTGAATACCATTTGTTGGAAGTTTTTTTGAGTCACTGCACTCTCACACACACACACACAAGAGAGAGAGAGAGAGAGAGAGAGAGAGTAACAGAATTTAGTTACACAAAAAAACTGAATATACACAGTGTTATTCACACATTCTGCATTGCATCACTGTGGATGCTACTTATATACTCAGCCCATGACATCATGCTGAGTCAGCAACTAATAGAAAACATACATCAAATCAAAGAGAAACTTCGACACAAACAAACTATCTTTCGAGAGCTCAGTTCTGAAAGTCGAACTAGCTTACTTGTCAAACCTAGCTTAGTCGAACTAGCCTAATTTAACATAATCGAACTAGACAGTCGAACTAGCTTACTTATTTAACATATTTTACTTATTGACATAACTTAGGAGGATATTGATAAGCTAAGGTGTAATCTCATAAGTTGTTCTATTGATTTTTGGAACTGATTATCAAGTTGACTACAGATTAGATGAGTAAGATTGATGATTTTACTAAGAGCAAATACATGATGTTTCTTATAGTACTATCAAGTATATAAAACTGAGGATAGGTTCGGTTGGGTCGACTACAGACCTTCTGGGGGCACTTGTGTTTCGAACTTCTACCAATAGTCAGCGATAGCATCTCTAGCTAGAGGAAATCGTACTACCCGACACACTGAGCCTGACTGTACAGGACTATCTATAATAAGGTGCAGTGCTCGGGCCAGAATGATTGGAGTATGGATTGGATATCTTCTCATTGCAAACAATCATGTTATGACAGTGGAAATGGTTTTACGCTCAATATGATAGAGAAATCTCCATGGAGTAGGTTAAGTATATTATTATTTAGTTAGCACACTAACCTTGTTGATGTATTAGAGGATAAGTGTGATATCTAGTTTATTTGACTAACAATCGATGATTGATTTTCCCTATAATACTACTCATGTTTTGCAGGATTTGGTGATTGTGTGTGATTGGTTTTATTAGTCTTGATTTAATTTGATGTGAGTCACTTGAACAAATTATGCTCGTATATTATCTAGTAAATTATTGCATGTGATTGTATCATATTATGTGTAACTTGTGTAGCCATTGTGTTACAAACTTGTGTACGAGTATTTCACCCCTTACATTACAGATGATGTCGGGAGGACTGTTGAGCCACTCTAGACACAACAAGATCGAATTTCTGGAAGAGGAATGTGAAGCTGTCTATGATTTAATCTGTCTGCTTAGGATTTAATCTGACTCAAGATATGTTTAATCGTAGTAGTACGTACTAGTCTTAGGAACTCTTGTAAGATATTTAAGTGCACTTTGTTTGTTGACGGTTGTGAGCCTATGGAATGGTCATCATTGATGGATGATGACTTATATATATATATATATATATATATATATATATATATATATATATATATATGATGCATATATGTTATGTTTGTATATCTATATTTTCTCAAAATTTAGAAAATCCATACTGAAAATAAACCTATGTGTTTTCAAAAGAAAATTTAGAAATGAGATTATTTAAGTGTAGCGCCACTTTTCAAGGTTAAGGAAAAAGGGGTGTTACAACAGTGGCAAGAAGTGAGCATACTTGCTCAATCTGTCGACAACAACCAGAATGACTTGCTTACCCATAGAATTGGGCAATCCCTCAATGAAATCCAAGCTGATATCATGCCAAATTCGACTAGGAATTGGCAGAGGTTGAAGTAGACCAGGGGAGGCAGCTTGATCAGGCTTACTGGTTTGGCAAATCCCACAGTTTCTGATGTAAAATTGAATGTCCTTATTCGTCCCCTTCCAAAAGAAAATAGATTTAATTCGAGCAGCAGTTGTATCCCTCTCTGAATGGACACCAATAGGTGAATCATGTTGCCAATTTTTGAATGATATTTCTCACATTAGGATCAGAGCCAATCACCAATTTCCCTCTTCTTCGTAGATCATCTCTAATCCAAGTGAACTTAGGATGACTTACTTTGTTTAATTGAAGGTCAGAAATAATCTTTCGCAGCAGTGGATCAGTCTCCCATGAGTGCTTAATCATTGTTAACAAGTCCTGATGTGCATTATCAAGTAACATAGGTAGAAGCTCTGCGCCTTGGCGCCTAGAAAGAGCATCAGCAGCCTTATTAGAGACACCCTCCTTGTAGTGGATATCAAAATCAAAGCCCATAAGTTTGGAAACCCAAACTTGTTGAAAATGAGTGTTAAGTCTTTTCTAGAATGTGCTTGATAGATTTCTGATCAGTCTTGATAGTGAAAGGAGCATAAGCCAAGTACGTGCTCCACTTTTGAATTGCATAGATGATTCCAAGTAACTCCCTTTCATAGATAGATAGTGCTTGCTGCTTTGGCCCCAAAGACTTGCTAATATAAGCAATTGGGTGTGAGTCTTGCATCAGGACAGCACCAATACCCCTGCCCGAGGCATCGGTTTCTACTGTGAAACGTTTGGTGAAATCAGGAAGTTTGAGCATAGGAGTAGTGATTAAAGCATTTTTCAGAGCAGTGAATGCTTCAGTAGAAATTTCTGACCACTGGAAGGAATCCTTCTTCAACATATCAGTGAGTGGTTTGGCTATGGCGCCAAAATTGCGGACAAACCTTCGATAGTAACCCGCGAGGCCTAAGAAACCTCGTAGTTGTTTAAGGTTTTCAGGCATTGGCCAAGTGCTGACAGCATCAATCTTTGCAGGATCAGTACTGACCCCAGCTTCAGTAATAAAATGCCCCAAGTACTCAACCTTGGAGGTAGCAAATTTGCATTTGTTGCTGTTGAGGAACAACTTCTCCTGTCTAATTGTGTTAAAAACCAAAGACAAATGCTCCACATGATCTTCCTTGAGAGGGATTTTGTGATCAAACCCAGAACGATGAGGAGGTAACTCTGTTGGCTCCAGAAATAAGTCTTGGAAAGAGTCCATCAAATCTACTATTTGTGGAGGAACCTCAAAATTAGGTCCTGTTGTCACCAAAGTGCAAGAAGGAAAGGACAAGTGGGTTGCATCATCGTGAACACTGAGAAAACATAATTCAACACCCTGCTGTAAAGCTTGAGCAGAAGTTTTGTTGTTAATTAATTTCAAAGGAGGAGTTTTGGCGCCCTGTAACACAAATTTGTGACCCATAGTATTAAACTCCATTTGAAGTTTATCAAAGTCCCATAGAATGGGGCCCAAGGACTTTAACCACTGTATGCCCAAGATAACATCATATGTGCCTAATGGAAGCACAATCATATCAGCTGTAAAAGAAGTCTGCTGTAGCTGCCATTTAAAGCCCTTACACACATAGGGTGCATTTAATTTATGCCCACCACCAGCAGTGATAGGTAAAAGTGAGACCTCCTCAAGTTTGCAACCTAATTTTTTGGCCACATCCAAGTCCAAGAAATTATGTGTGCTCCCACTATCCAATAGGATATGCAAAAGCTTCTTATCATGCATGCCTGTGACCCTCATAGTTTGGTAATTAGACATGCCTGTCATGGCATGAAGTGAGAATTGAGGAATGTCAAGTTCAAGTTGGGGTTCATGTGTTTGTGTAGGTTCTGTTTGGGCTTGGTCAGTGTCTGGGGAGTCCTCTTCTTCTACTTCTAAAACCATAAGTTGGTGTTTCTGTGTTTAAGGGGGTGGCTAGGGGTAAATGGCTTGTCACAGAACATACAAAGACCTTTGGCTCGTCTCTCCGCCATATCAGCAGCAGAGTAAGTCTTAGATTTTTGTTAGGCCATGGTTTGGTCACTGTTTGGGTGTCATTTGGTGATGGTAGGGTTTGAGTGGTTGTGGGTGGTTTGTTTGTAGATGATGAGGGTTTAGAGGACCAATTAGGGAATTTAGTGAAAGGATTAACAGTGAGGGATTTAGAAGAGTCATGTAGTTTGGCTAGGTTTGTGGCATGAGCAATAGTAGTGGGATTAAACATATGAACATGCATTTGAGTGTTATGTTCTAAACCAGCCAAGAAAATACTAAGAGAATGCTCAGGTATGAGACTGACTTGAGTAAGAGCTAGTTTAAAAGCATCAAGATAATCCTCCAGTTTACCCGTTTGTTTGATTTGGACCAAGGAAGATACGGGATCCTCATATGCGTCACCAAAACGGGGTAGATATCAAATTTCTGCCTCATGTAGTTGAGATGTCATTGCAAGGCTAACCCTTCCAAGTGGATTGAAGCAAGGCGCACTTTGGAAGCTTCTAGTGTCTCATCTAGGAGGAAAACTTGGTCACATTTATAGAGCCAGTCACGTACATTCTTTCCATCAAAACGGGGAAACTCCAACTTAGAGATATGGGTTGAGTAATGGTGTGGAGGTGGGGTGGGTTGTGGTGGATTAAGGTTGAAAACAGGAAGTGTAGGAGGTGGGGGAGGTGGTGGTGGTGGTGGTGTGGGTATAGCAGTGGCTTGCTGAATAGTACGTAGAATGTTACCTATTTCAGTCATACCATCTGTCATTCGTGTTTGAAGCTGGTCAATACGAGCGCTAAGCGCCTTTGTGGTGGCTGTCAAAACGTTGGTCAAGGTCCTGAACAACTTGGCTCAATGTCATGGTGAGAATCGTCCTTCTTTGATACCAACTGGCACAGATTCAACACTATATCTCAACAATTTCAGGATAAAGCTGCTAGGGTTTCCACCGGTAGCAGATAAAACACACTTCAGGAGCTGTAATTTCTTGAATGCAGCTCGAAGAACATGTGCAAAAAGCTAGGTCGGAAAATTTATGAGGTAAGAGATATCTTTAAACCCTTAAGGCTAAGTTGAATGTAAGTAAGTTTGGTGGTGGTGTTTTGTAGCCAATTTTTAAGTGGGTTCCACAATCATTTTAATGGGTCCCGCAATCATGGTGTGAGTAATAAAGGGGGGATATTCAATTTGTTTGTAATAAAAAATGCATGTGTTTTGGGTGGGTCCTACTATGATAAAATGTATTTTTAATGCTATTATCTTTTAATTTTAAGGTAAAATTGATGCTAAACAGTGTGTTTTGCGGTACTTTAAAGTTTGAAAAAAAATTTAATTGTTCAAGTATGCGAAGTTCGTTTCTTAAAAATCGGTTTCCTAAAATTAAAAATTAATTGTCACAAATTACGTAAAGTGCGACTCTAAGCAGTGTGTTTTGGGGTACTTTAGGGTTCAATTTTTTTTAACCGTTCAAATACACAGAGTTCATTCTTCAGTAACCAGTTTGGTGACCAAAAAAATACTTACATGACAAAATACGTAAAGTGTGACACTAAACTGTGTCTTAATGACAAATTTGGTGAAAAATAAAATTAGTTTCGTGACAAAATACGTAAAGTGCGACTCTAAGCAGTGTGTTCTGAAGTACTTTAGGGTCCGAAATTTTTTTTAGATGTTCAAATACGTGAAGTTCGTTCCTCAATAATTGGTTTGGTGAAAAAAAAAATTAATTTATTGACAAACTACTAAAGTGCGACCATAAGCAATGTGTTTTGAGATACTTTAAGGTTTCAAAAAACTTTTAACTATTCAAATAAACAAAGTTCGTTACTCAATAACCGGTTTGGTGAAAAAATAATTTTGTAACAAATTTATGTAAAATGTGACGCTAAGCAATGTGTTTTGTGCTACTTTAAGGCTTAGAAAAAATTTAACTGTTCAAATACGCCAAGTTCGGTCCCCAATAACCGACTTATGCAAGAGAAAAGTTAATTTCGTGACAAAACATGTAAAGCGCAACACTTATTAGTGTGTTTTGGGTACTTTAGGGTTTGGAAAGTTTTTTAAGTACCCATAACAAACCCCTTCTTCTTCAGCAAACCTCTACGTGCTTCAGAAGCTCATCACAAATTCTCAACACGAAAGTTGTTAAAACAAGAGAGAAGCAATTATAGAGTTGAATTAAAATATTTGGGAGATTCCAAATAATAATTTTAATTTTTTCTGAATTTTTTTTTTGTTTTGTTTTCATTTTTAATTGAAATTACTTAAGTGAGTTTTTTTTCCATTTCAAAATTTAACCTCAATATATGTCACTGATATTGTTTTATCACATAGCTTTATCTATGAGCTAATTTTGCTATATATATATATATATATAAAATCTCCAATTATATACTGCCTATCAAATAGTTCTAGTACCTGACAAATCAAAATATGCATAATACCATCTATTTTTTCATAAGGATATCCTGTGCATCGCACGGGAGTAAGATCTAGTTTTTGATAATGATCGATGTCTTTCTTCATTGAATGCTGCCTATAAATAGGCTAATGATTGGTACAATCATATCCTAGGAATATTCTTAGATGCTGACACCTAATGACAGCTCACAGAAATCTAGAATGATCCGCAATAAGTCAAAATAACAGCTAGAAAAAGGACGGTCCTATTACACGATAGCAACGGCACTAAAAGGAAATAGTAAAAACACAGCAATAAAACAGTAACAACTTAGAATTTATTTAATTACTGTGACTATATCAGCCGACTCTGTCACATTGACAAATTTTGATTACAAATGAATTATTCGTGATTTAAAAACAAAACTTAGGAGTAAAAAAATTAAACAATTTCAAAGACATAGTTTCCTTAGTTTACTCGAGAGATCCAAAGTCTAAGGACCTCCAATTGTTGTAATGGTAATAATTTTTGGTCTTTTTTTTGGTGGTCTTACAACCTCGTTATCTGAAAGTCATGCAAGATCCAGGTAGTCTTAATCGAGCTAAGTAAATACAAATAAAGGTTCAAAGTTCTCCCAACTCTTGAAATGGTATCTAAATCAAATTAAAAAATTTAAAAACAATATAAACTCGGACAACAAGCTTTAAAAATATTTATTTCTGTAAAAGTGTTAGAGGACTTTCTAAAACAGTTTGTCACCAAAAATAACAAATCATAATTTACAACCAAGGCCAAACCTGGCAGATATTTCAGCATGTATAGAAGAAAATAAAAGTTCAAAATTGAATGGCTAGCCAACTTAAGACATCAGAAGAGTTGCAGTGGTGATCAAAATAGTGGCTTCTTTCCATTTAACATTCCGAACAAATGATCAAGAACTTTGTTCCCATCATCACGTAAGCCAGAATGCATGAACTCATTGGTTATCCATAGCCTGATCCCTGCTATTTTAGAAGCAGTTTCTGTAGACAGCTTAAAATTCACGTACATATCTTCATGGTAAACCGCAGCTGCAACAGGTACCTGCGAGGCATGATCACAGAATGACATAAGTTATCAGAATGACAACAGAAAAACTTACAGAATCGCCTTCGTCACGGCAAACAAAATCAACTAATAAGAGTGTGCTGGGAAAACACACTTTCCACAGTGAGGTATGAGTAGACGTGAAAGCTACAAACTGTAGCTTCACTCTGGCCGCACAGTTGAACCCTTCCTACCATGGAAACAAACATCCCCTAAGGATGTATCAATCATAAGTACGGTAAGATCTAATTTAATCTAGTATCTATCTAATTATATTTTGATTAGGCTGCAAAATTTACAAAATTGGACATCTTATATTTGTGACAGCTGTTCATTTTAAGGTCAAAATTGTAAAATTGCATCTTTAAACTCACTCTTGCTTTATCTCTCTTACTTTACCTCTAAGGCGTCCATGTCTCTTGCTTTTTCTCTCACTTTCTTATCACTTCAAATTCAATTTTTTCTTTTGAATTCTCATGTTCTCTCTTTCTCTCCTCATTTCATCTTCCATTCTCTCCCTCTTTTCACATTTTCTTTTTCATCAATATCTCACGCAGACAAATCAATTTGGCAACAGTATGTTATAAACACCCATCTTTCTCTCTCAACTCTGTCAAACTCGCTTTCCCTCTCCTTCTCGACTATACTCCCACATTTCTTCTGCACCGGGTATATTTACTTCTCAATATTGCTTTCATTTTTTTATGCGATTTACTTTGTTTTTGTAAGAGTTTCAAACCCTAAAAGGCAATGTTGTTAAAATCGTGATTTATATCGCAAAATCACACGATTTTATGATTTCACGGAGCCTCAACGATCAAGATCATGTACAGAATCACATTACAGGTAAAAATTGTAGCAGAATCGTGAAATCGTGTGATTTCACGATCTGAATCCCGATTTCACGAGCAGACTCGCGAGGTTGAAGGCGCTATGGAACTGGGACGGGTTGGCGCGACCCGAGTGTTTTGGCCTGTTTTTATCACTTCTAAACCCTAAAGTTTGCGGCTGCAGACCCCGATCTTACTCAAGATCTCGATCTCCAGTGGTAGTCATAATGCCTGCCAAACACACAAGTGTCTTTCAGTGGATTGCTTATCATAAATTTTTATTTTTCTCCTCTGCTTTGATTACATGCACATGATGTGGTGCAAGAAAGTGGTCAATATACATAAGAGGTATGTTCTAAAAAAAATTAGATTTCAAATTAATATAAGGAATTGTTATATGGTAAACTTTGATCATTCAAATTTATGAGTTAGTGATTTAGGTTAGGGTTCAGTTCCAAATGATAGGGAATTACAATCAATTATCTTTTTCTTTTATGTGATTTGACTTTGTCCAATAGTTGTGGACATACTTGCAGATTTACAATTGGACCATTAATTTTTTATTTTTTAGGGGATTTTAACTATGAATGATGTTGTGAATTGGTTTGAATGTGATTTATGGTAGGTAAAATCTATTTGTGATTTTTTGAGGGTTCTAAGGTAATTACAATTTACAAGGCTTTAATTTCATTTTCTAGAATTTGCATATGCTAACTTTTGCACACACTATTGTAGGAATGCTGGATTTTTATTGAAATGTATACAACAAGTTTTTGTTTACCTTTTATTGAAATGTATAAGTACCTGAACTTGATTATTGTTTATTTTCTTGAGACAATTTGGGAAAAGAATCCAGAACGCAGGGAGACCTTTTCCCCCCTATTGTAGTGTTCACTACACTGGCATACTGTTAGAAGAAAGATGTTAAACTAGTAGATTTTCAGCAAAGGCTAAATGATGTGGCACCAGAAAAATTGATAGTCATAACAGTGTCTGGGGTAATATATTTAGTATAATCTGCTATTAGGCTCCTCTCATTCATTTAAGGGGAAAAATTGATAGTCATAAAGTTTATTAGATTATCCGCTATTGAGGTGAAGATTCTCTACCCTTCAAATATCTCATTCATTTAAGGGGAAAGATTATCTACTTTTCATTAGGCTCCTCTCTTCACTTGTTTCTACAGGTATTATTTGGCAATAGGTAACTAATTATTTTCATTCCAAATCCCCTTTACCTAATTATTTTCATTCCAAATCCCCTTTTTGTTCCATTCTTTCTTATATTGTCAGGGAAATATAAGGTAGATAATGAACTAGTCATTATATATCAAGTTTTCAATGTTCAATGTTTGTTGATTTTATGTGCTTAGTTTGGTCAATTGTTCCCAAGACAATGCACTAATTTTTCATTAGTAGCATTTGTTGCCGTGAATAAAAGAAAATGTAATGGCATAAATTTTTTATGGAAAATGGAAGATAACCTATCAAGCAGTTGGCTTCTCTGAATTGAGGATTTCTTTTATGGTTGCATTGAACAATCTTCATTACATTGGGAAACATAACATGTTCATGTTGTCGATGTAATTCTATCGTCTTTAGACACGTTAAATTTTATGAATATTTTGATTATTTATTATTTATAAATGATTGTTTTGCTTTTAAGTCCTAATGAGAAAACGTTACATGTTAGCGGTGTAATTTTATTGTTTTAGAAGTAAGAGTGGTTTAGAAATATGGATAATCAATACAACGCAGCCTGTGCGAATTCACGGGTATTCTACCTCTTTTCTTTTAATTTCAGACTTGAATTTTATTCATGGTTTATATATTGACGAATCCAAAATCAAATTAGTAGGTTCTATTTCGTGAACCAAACTTCAAATAATGGCAGTCAATCAGCCATATTTGGTTTTATGTCATGTACTTGCACCAATAATATCAACAACCTATGGGTACAAAGGGATTGAGTTCAGCCATCTTGCAAGGAGTGTAGCTTATAAGCCAATTATTTTATAAAGACTGCAGAGGGTTTTTATGTATATAGAGGCTTTTACAATATTTGTAGCAACAACTATTTATTAATATTAAATGCTTTTATGGGACGCATAAAATTACCATTCAAATTTTAGTTTGTTAGATAAAAAAAATATTCCAATTATCATTCAAGTTTAGTTTTAGAAACATTCGTAGTTAACAACATGACATGAGCCGTGTGAATGGTACATCCTAAATTCAGGTTCCTTTCTCGTTCCTCACACAGTCACACTATATCGCCTAGAAATAAAGGAAACAAGGTATTAAATGAACCAACACGAACCTGTCTTTGTAACATCCCAGACTCCTAAGGATTGCCAACTGTCCCCACAACCAACATGAATATTTTCCGCGTGTTTTGTCCTCGCTTACACTTTTCAGGAAACTTTCCAGAAGGTCACTCATCCCATAAGTGATCCTAGTCAAGCATGCTTAACAATGGAGTTCTTATGTTCTAGGATCCCGAAAAGATAATTCCTTAAACCATAGTCTCTTCTCCCAATACTCTCTTTAAAGCCCTAACTAACTTTCGCATTAGAGTGCCTTTTGTAGGTACGACAAGGACCTACAAACCAAGCTTGTAGCATGGAAAAGTAATTACGAAGAAAAGGGCAAAGAGGGTTCGAGAAGAAATGGGAGATGAAATTAGTAGCTTGTTGGGCTTAAAGCTTGTTGGAGAGCCCAATAATAAAGACAAAGATCCAAAGCTCTTCCTAGTGTTCATAGGACCTAAAGCCTCTTAAAGACCAATATGGGGGCATGATTTATTCTGAATTTCATATCATATGCTTTTTTACTTTAATTAAGTACTTTAACATTGTTTTTTATTTTCAGTTTGATTTTTGTAATAATGGTCAATCTGTTTGAGCTAGATAGGCGCATAGAGCATTAGAAAGTGGGATAACTTGTGTATTTGGCTTAGCCCATGGATCTGGACTAAAACAAAGTTTAGAGCTACTCAATTAGGTCTAGTCGTAATGCTATATAAGGAAAGGCGGGGAATTGATTGTCATAATGGCGATAAAAAGCCTTGTACTCTCCTTTTTTGATTGACTTTTGAATGTTAAGAGATATTTCACATAACATACTTGTGAATTTGAGAGTTGAGTGACCATCCTCCTCTAGGTTCTAACTTGAACCTCAAGTATCTTATCAAGAGGCTTCAAAAACTGTTGTGATGATTCATCAATGGCCTTATCTTTTTCATGGAAGTGGTGATCTTCTTTTCCCTATCTTCTAGTCTTTCCATCTTTGTTATTTAACTTAATTCCCCATCTTTTGAATTCCACTCTTCTTATTTCTTCTTATTTATGCTTTCATTAGAATACTATGATGGAGTTGAAACTAAATTGAGGTCCTAAGGCATGAACATAATCCAAGGGGCTTAAACAGCGTTGACCATCTTTTTACTTCTTATTGTCAATTTAATTTCCATCCTCCATAATCCATATTCCCCTTTAGTTTCACTCCTCTTACCCCCTTTCCCCTATTTATATTTTGTTCATGTTCTTATTTCTTGTTTCAAAATCGGAAATCAACCATGGAAAAAGATCCGAAGAGTGATTCCCCATCCTGGATCACATCAAGGTACACCCCCTGCCAGAGTGGAGGAACACCCATAAACGAAGAGGAGTACGACCCCTGTTTCCATTTGGGAACATATTCAAACTAAAAATAATTATATCCAGTTTCATACTTTTAAAGCATGGTTTAATGTTGCCAAACCAAAGACTTGAGTTGGGGGTAGGAGCTATGTCAAGTTAATAAGTATGTATACATCAAGTGTGTTTACACACACAATCAAAGTAGCATTGAATGAATGCTGACCTTGTTGTTATTCAGAACCTGAACGTCATATAGTGGGGGCCAATTCTTCTTTTCTGCCAATATATGAGCTACATCTTTGAAAGGCTTCAAGGCATGAATCTCATCAAACATCCATGGAAAGATCATCTATATAAGAAATGAAAATAAACATGATAAGCATCTTCTTCCCGTAATAGTAAATAAAAGAAAATCTATATTTTTGCTCCACACCCAACATATGCATGTCAATTTACCCAAATCAAAACCATATTTCATTAAATGAGTGCATAAATTCAGGACAACTACAGACATGTGAAAAGCTAGAACTATTTCATATCATTCATCACAATTTAATCTTGTCCCAGTGTATTATTTTATTTTATGATTGAAGTATCATGTGCAAGTATCAGTTTCCCTATTGGCAATGGCATATGTGGAAGAATCAAAACCAGTGTTGTGAATAGCGCGCGATAGCGGCGCTATCGCGGTGGGGCGGAGCGGTGGGGCGGAGCGGTGCGGAGGCTAGCCGCTATGGCATCATCGTCGCGGTGCGCTTTGGCTTCGCGGTCATCGCGGGCATTAAAGCGGCCATTTTCGCGTGGTTTCTGCGTGCTGGAGCGGCGGGTCGGAGCGGGTGGTTGAAGACAAACTCGAAATGACGAAATAACCCTTATTTTTTAAAACGTTTTGTATTTTTTAAGGGTAATTTTGGGATTTCGTGTGAAAGTTAAAAGGATTAGAAAATTAGGGTTTTTGTGTTAATTTGTTACCCCTGCGTAACCAGTTAAAAAGTTACTCATTACCCTATTACTTCGTGACCTTTCAGTTTCCCTCGCGAAGGTCCTCCATTTATATTTTTTCTTCGTGCTTGTGCGTGATTGCTTCTTCCTGCGCTACTCCGACCACCGGTCCTCCCTCTACTCGCGCACTCACTGCCCTCTGCTCCACCCTATGTTCCGCTCCCTGCTAGGGTGTTGTTCACCCTGTTTCTCTGCTCTCTCTGTTTTGAGCTCTGCTTATCTGCTCCCTCCTCTTCTCTGCTCTTTTTTTTTTGATAAATGATCTTCTCTGCTGTGTTTTAGTTTAAGACTTCTGTTTTTTTGTTGACAGAAGTTTAAGACTTCTGTATCTGTTATACTTTTTTGACAGAAGTTTTTATATTTGGTTTGTTATATTTTTTATACAAGGTTTGTTATTTTTAATATGTTAGTTACACACCTATATGTTCTTGTATTGTTAATGTTTGACTGTCATGAATTTTGATATTTTTATCATATTTGAGAATTTATATGCACATAGTACTATCCTATATCTATATGTGACATTTCTAAATAGCGGTCATACCGCTTTCCGCTATACCGCTATAGCGTTTTTGGCCTCGGCCGCTACGCTCCGCTATCCGGGATTTAAAACACTGATCAAAACAAGACAGCACAGTACAATGCACAGAGAAGTTTCTGAATAGCATTAACGTAGCACATAAAGATGCTTTTTGAATGGTGAAGAAAAATGATATTCTTTACAACATACCTCTCCTGTAAAAAATACAGGGAGTCCTTCTCTAGCAGCTTTAATTGCATCAAACTTGTCTTCAAATTCATTCCTTATTCTATGGGCAGACCATCTACTACTAGAACCCTGCAGAGCAGCGTTGAAGGAGAGCAACAGATCATGCATGTTAGAGATGTAATATAAAACCATCAACGAGGTATTACCTAACAGTTTAAGCATTTGGGTTAGTTAGGTCATGACATGGTACTATAGCCTCTATGACCAAGTTGTCCAGAGTTCAACCCTTGATGCTCCCTTTGTTTTAATAAAACGTCAAATTATAGCACAAGGTAGGTGGACCTAGAGTTGGCAATAAACCGAACCAACTCGAAAATAGTTCAAAACTCGATTTGACAATTAATTTGTTGAACTTGGCTCATGAACCATATGAGACCAACTTCAGCTACAAATTGAGCTATATATATATATATAGAGAGAGAGAGAGAGAGAGAGAGAGAGAGTATTGGGTGAGAACTCTTGTTTATTATGAAAAATGAAAACTTTCAATTATAACCATTAGATTAAATTATCAGGTCAAATTATGTCATTAATTACAAGATCTCATATGATCTTTAATTAAAAAGGAAACAATCATACGAGACTCGACTCATTTCCATCCCTAGGTGGACCTCCTCTTTGTCCAGGCTTCAAGCCCAAAGGATCCTTACGTGAGGGTCATGTTAAAAATATAATATGACATCATTCACCTATCAGCTTAAGCTTTTAGAATAGTTTGTTCGTGACAGTGCATACACAAGCATCACATAAGAAGTTTACCTGACAATAGATGGATTCATGTAGAAGAGCATACAGCGGATTAGTATTAACAGTTAAACAGCTTTCAAACTGCATAAAACAAAAAAAGGAGGTTGATTGTCAAAAGGAAACTTGAAGTTCAGAAATCATAATTATAGAAAAGCAAACATTTTCTTACAGAATTTAGGAAGCAGTAACTTATTCTCTTAGGTGCTCCCGGAACTAAAGTAGGATCCCACACTCTCTCAAACCTAGAAGGGTAGTACAAAAAAAATTTGCGAGATTAGTTTGAGTTCAAGATAATCATAAAAAATACAAGGTAAATAACGCATTACATATTGTGCATGCTCTCAAAACCACCTCCAGATCCTAAGCCAGAAAGACCAAGAGTCTGCAGTCCTCTTGGGGTTAAGATGCCCCCAGATGGAAGGGCCACCTATACTATGCAAAGAGAGAAGGAAAAAAGGATTTCAGAAAACTTAGCTTATACTTTCAACTTTAAAAACAATAAGAAAAAATTGTGAGACAGATAATTACCCCTCCTCCTTCTTGTTCAGCTAAATAATTAACGAGTTCTTGAATAATTTTAATATCCTGAGGGTATCTCTTGTAGTACTTTTCATTTTGATGTATAATTTGCTCAAAGCATGCTCTGTATACTGAATCTGCGGTACATCCCTCTCCAATAGGAGGAACTCCTCCGGTCAGAAGGACTTGCTTTAATCCTTGTGGGGCAAAACTCAAATATGTGAATGCACAAAATCCACCGTAACTCTGCCACAATTAACAAAAGATCATCAGAAGAGTAAGCAAGCATGGAATTTCGAGGTGATATTGGCTTCAAAGGTACAATAACATTTCAAACCACATGCTCCCAATTCAACAAAGCAGAAGACAATCCCTATAGCCACACTAATGACTACGTATAAGTCACAGATTGTAAAGCCCGGGTAGCTAGGCATCAAAATCAGAAGCTCGTATAAATACCATGAGCAAAGAATTATGTGAATACCTGTCCCAAAATTGTCCAAGGTCCAGCATATGGAACAAGGCGTACTCGAATAAACTCTGCATCATTTACTATGTTATCAGCTCGAAAATGTGTCAAGAAATCAGCTAGTTCATCTGCGGACTTGAATTGTGACATTGACGACACAGACAATGGAGTTGATAAGCCTGTTCCTCGCTGCAGAAAAGTGCATACATATTAGAACAGATTATGCATAAAGTTATCACAAGATCAAAAAGGCAACAACACAAGTGTCTAGCAAATCATGCCTGATCCATTAAGATGAGACGAAACTGTTCACAAACTTTTTTAATCCATCCACTAGAATCAGTTGGCCGTTTGCACTCATACCCAGGTCCACCTTGAAGAAATAGTAAATATGGCAATGTTTGCTCTTCTTTTCCAACTGCAACAAAACAACACACTTATAAAAAATGCTATGGTTATGAAGGGGGTGACTTACAAGAATAAGTCATGAGTGCCCATCCATCAGCCTGTCTATAAAATTGCTATTTATAAAAATAATATTCTAGGTGGCTGATCAAAAACTGATTTTGTTGAATAATGACTAATAAAAATAAATATGAACAGAATGTTTGAGAAATCTTTATGCTTTGGAACATGAGGAATGCAATGTTGCTCTAGTATAGCCACCATACCTAAGCGTTCAAGTCAACACTAGAATATAGATACAGTTTGATTCGACCAAAAACAAAGGACACTCCATGACTAAAATGCATACCTGCATCTTACATAGCAACCACATTCTTCACGGAACAGAAATATAACAGTTGTGCTATAGGAAACTAGGAACCAAATAATTACTCAATGCCGGTATGCAACATATTTTACCAACAATCCCCTCGAAAGCTAACTTGTTTATGCAAACACACAAATGTCAACTGCCAGCCCAGTCCTCATTCCAGACACTTTATCCCATTCCCAATCACATAGCTGTAAAGATTTTATATCTCTTCCCTGAAAGCAACTCAGATAATCTCTTTTATTCTGATCATATGTTCCCTCACTCCTTAGGGACAGATAAATGTTTCAGTCACAAAATTTAACACATACGGTTATTGACTTTAATATCGTTTTTCCTCTCTCGTCGATTCCGACCACACACACATTTGAGTGGTATTTTATATGGTGTCGGATACAACGTCCTACTTTTGTGTGTCTAAATAACACATCTCGGAAGGAAAAGGGCTTGACGAAGAGAAAGTAAGCAAACACAAACACTTTATGGAACCTTAGGCCTTGTTATTAATTTCAAAGCTCAAGTAATAAAATGACACAAACAGATCAAATATTTGCTTTGTCTTTTAAAGATGAAGCAGTACCATGTCACCAAAAGCCTCAAAACTATAATATAATCTAAAAAGCTCGATACCCAGATACCAAGAGACCAATATACTCAACTACAATATTCAAAAAAATGAACTTTGCAAAAAGCACTTACTGAGAATCCAATACTTTAGATCCGGCCCCAAATACCCATTAGCACAATATTCAACACAACTAATCAAAAAACTCAAACCTAAATAGTATAAAACACAATTGTAAAAACCCCATCTGGGTTATCCTTCATTTCACAGAGATTCATTAGTAACCATTTTTTTTTCTCCCCACAAAATTTAGCAACAAAAAAAAAATCCGCAAACCCAAAAATTAACAAGAAAACCCTCCAGAAAAAATCAACATCGTTAAACCTCCGTGCAACTACGAATTAAGGGAAAGGAACACAAATTAATGGAATCAAAGGCAGAGAAAACGATTAGAATGGTTGAGAGACTATGATTAGTGTTACCTGCAACGACTTCACGAGCAAAAACGGTAATTTTGGGGGAAGAGTGTGCGCCCCGAGAATAATCAAGAGGAACACTGAACTGATGGTTGCGCAGTCGGAGTGACGGCACGGAGTACCACTCCTCGGCGACGTGATCCGGCGAGGATGAAGAGTTACCGGCGGCGAAAGTTTCCACCTTCATTGAGTGAAGTGAGCTCCGGCGAGAATGCGAGAAGGAATGATTGGCGGAGGAAGGAGTTGTTGGGAAAAGAAGGATTGATGAAAAAGCGCGAGAACAGTGACGATGATGAGAATGGAGCAATGTGGTCAGAAAAGGTAATGGTGGCGCGTGAGATAATAACATTTTGTGAAGCGAGTGAGGTGCTATAGTCAACGATAGTGGATTTAATCCAAATCAAACGCTGACGGTGGTGAGTAATTTGCATAGGTGATTAAAATTTAAAAAATGTTTAAAACATTTTTTTTGGGTAATATGTGTGTAAACCTTTTTTACTCACTCCCTCCGTCCAATTTCTTTTATGATTTAATTTAAATACACGATAAGCGTTTTATATTATCTACTAATTACAAGTTGATACGTCATTAAAAAAAGTTAATAAATATGAATTATTATTAATCGTGGTTGTTAAGGGTCATACACCATATGTGTACATAAATTAAATTCTTTCTTTTAATGTTTTAACAAATAACATATAAATCATTAACTAAGTAAATACGTAAACTTTGAGTCAAAATAAAAGTAAATATGTAGACTAAACACCAAAATAAGTATATAATAGACCAAAATATCCTCATTGTTCTTCACAATTTTACTTTGATAAATGTATTCTGCCTAATTAATATAGTTAAAATTATCATAATTATCTTAGCCACTCCAAATAGCTTTACATAATCAAAGTATGTGCATATAGAAGTGGTATGGCTGTCAAAAAAAGAAGTGGTATGAAATATGAATAGTGAGAATATTCACTCTTAGATACTCAAAAATCATCAATATTTTGGAAAATGAGAGTTCGTATTTATAAGTGAAGAGATATTAATTTGGTATTAGTTAAGGCTCAATTATAATAGTTTTAAAAAATAGTTTTTATTTATGCGTGGTTATAGTTAAATGGTTAAATTAACATTGGATTCGTAAAACATGAAAAATTTTGAGACGAAATTAGAAGGCTAAAACTCACATTATAAATCTATTTTTGATTATGATGCAAACTGACATTATAAATTATTTTTATTTTATTTTCATAAATATTATTTTTGACTTTTTAAAATAATTTTTAACTGGCTATTTTTTAAACTATTTTTAATTTTTTGGCCCATTATTATTTTAATATTTAATTATTGGTTAATTTTTTAGGTTTTATAATTTTCTTATTTTCTTTTTGGTTTTATAATTTTTTTAATACATTTTTTGCAGGATAATTATTATTAAATAACTTGATAGTTCTGAATTACAACTGCATGGAGATTGGAATTGTATCTGAAAACTTATCCTCCTTGTGTGAAGAATTTTTTATGGAGATTAGCATGTAACTACATTGCAAGTAAACAGAAAATTATGCAAAAAAAGGTGTTCAATGTTCTTTTCACTATGACTTTTGCAAAACTACAACAGAGTCTACTTGGCAGTTATTCATAGATTGTGAGTGTGTGAAACACAACTGAAGGTTTATGAAAGCACAACATTGGGCCTAATGGCCTATATATCAGAAATGATAAAGAAGAATCTATGAAAGAAAAAATCATTGACAGTGCATCGAAAATAAACACAACTTTTTTGTGAAGACTTGGGCTTGTTATATGCTATGCACTGGGTGGCAACATTAGGATTGGACAATGTAATTTTTGAATCATATGCCAAAGTTTTGGTGGGTAGGTTTTATGCAAATAAAATGGACAATACAGAAGTTGGAGCTATTGCTTCTCGGTGTAAAAATATAATGAACTCTAGTTTTTGGATAGAGTTTTCTAGGAGACAAGCAAATTTTCCAGGAGGCAAGTAAACGAGGTTGCTCATACCTTAGTAAGAATGGCCTCTAATAGTGTTTGTTCTCAAACTTTTGATGTAATGTCTAGTTTTATTTCCAATATGAAATTAATGAAATGCATAAACCTTTATTAAGTAAAAAAACAAGTAAAAATGATGCGGTAGGTGTGTTGACATCATAATCATCAAAAATGACATAGCATGTAAAAATTTAAGAAGTAACTTGTGAAAAAAGTATTTTAAAAAAATTAAATATGACGTGGCAAGTGAGTCGGAATCATAGTCATTAAATAAATAATAAGACATGTGATAACATGAATTATGTTAGCCACTTAAAAATTAACGTAATGATAACTTAAGACAGTGACCAAAAATGCCAACACATAATATAAGTAGGCTTAAAATCATTCAGCTTGATTTTGATTCAAGTGTTAAATTTTGTCTAATGAGTTTTAATTCTTTAGGTATAATTTCACAATCAAAATCATAAGAATTATCATATTTAAATAAGTTTCAAAGATATTAGTAACATGATTTCAAGTTCTTATCAAAAAAATGATCTAAGCCTTGCAGACTAAAAAATCCAAAAATTCTTTCATGTGTTATATTGCTCAAATCTTTTATTGAGTGGACAAATTGTTTGCTCTACATTATCTAGAGCTTGTTTATTATAGTTTTTTTTTTAAAAATAATCCATTTTTTATAAAAATAATAATCTATTTTAGAAGTTTTTATCTATTTTTTTTGTATAACTTCAGAGACTAATCCCTCGAGCTGGGTAGAACCACAATGGGCGACAAAACTCTCTCTCAAGAGATTTAACACTGCTGCATGCCCAAGACTGGATTCGAACCCCGGACCTTTTAAGCTGGAAAAAAATTTAAAAATAATCTAAAAACTGTTTTAAATGAGAATCTGTTTTAAGTAGCTTCTCATAAAAATCATTTTTTTAAAGAATTATTATTTTAAAAAAATTGGTTTTCACTTTTCATTATGTTACACAAACACAAAACAACTTCTCATTTTCTTAAAAATCTCAAAAAACTAATCTCTAAGTTATTTAATTATAAAATCACTTACTTTTTAATCGGTAAAAAACAAACCCATAAACAATATTGAATCATAAAAGACTCCTTAGTACACTCAAGGTTCGATTGTTCTTTCAGAAGAATTTTCATATTGGTTTTTCTACAAATTTGATGTTTTTGAACAAGCACACATTCAATCTCCATTTCATTTACATTTTTTTTCAACATTAACAATAACGTTTTCAAATCCCATTTATCTATAGCCACATCAATGCACATGTATTTTTTATGGCAAATTTTTGTTAACTTTATTTTTTATGCACTTGTAGTTTTTAATATATTTTGTGTATGCTACTAAGTAAAAATATGGTGCCCAACAAAAAATAGGACCATGGGTAGTCACCAATGCTCAAGAGCCATGCACCATTTGTGATTGGTTGAATTTGTTGGATGTGGGAGTGATTTGTGAATCTCATTGAGACTATTTTGTACCTCAATTTGAACACGGCTTAAATATCATTTACTCCCTGTAAATATCACGTTTATCCATTTACTCCTGTAAAAAAACTTTCAAAACAAACCTTGCAAATATTAAGTGTTTTTAGTTACCCCTCTGCTGTTAGTTTTAGCTAACAACGTTAGTTTTGGCTGCCATTTGGGATCTAGTTACCCCCCTGCAAATATCACGTTTATCCATTTACCCCCCTGCAAAGTCAGCATAGACTTAACGTTGTTAGCTAAAACTAACAGTAGGGGATAACTAGAACACTGAATATTTACAAGGTTTGTTTTATAAATTTTTTTTGCAGGGTAAATGGATAAACTTGATATCCCATTTGAACATTATTGAATTGTTTCTGTGGTCTAGACAACTCATAATGATTATCCTTGCAAAGCAAGGTTTTTCACGTGAAAGGTCTTATGTCTTTTGTGCATTTGTGTGTTTCTATTAGTTGTGATATATTAGATATTTATTTCCCATCACATATTCATGCAAGTTGGAGGAAAATTACTTCTACAACACATTGTTGTGCTATTTTTCTTTTGTTGTTGTGTTGTTATTCCTCCCATCAGAGTGGCATTAGAGCTCTATGGATTTGGGATTATCTAACTTGCTTGAAAGATAGAGAAAAATACAACTATACAAAATGATATCAAGAACTATTAATCCTAGACTGTAAATCCCGTGTATGCACCCCTAACCTGCCATTAAAATTAACTAAGTTCTGTACATATGCAACATTAAGTTCCTCTTTTGTAGGTGTGACCTTCCCCCATCCACACGACGATGGATTTCCTCGTCTTTTTCCCGTATTTTTATACTGTATCTACTTAATGCAAGCCTTGTTTGGGTTAACAAACCGTTGCCTTTTCTCTCTCTCTCTCTCTCTCCCTCATAACTTCCCTTTAAGTCTTTCGGTCCCACTGTCATCAAGTTCCATCGCCTACTTCTTCTCCCTCTTCTCACAGAGTTGCCAAAATGCCATAAATGGTTGCACTGCACTTTGGCCTTCTATCTCTCAAAATATTTTTTTCAGGATCTTCTGAATATATTCCCATCTAGAATTAATTTCTGCAATGATCATTAATACTGATGTACCTTGCTTTTCCTTTCTGTTGGTGTATTATATGAATTGTGGTGGTGTAGATAGCAAAAAAACAGGTCCAGATTGTAAAACAAAGAACTGACCCAATCTTTGTGTTTCAGGTACTGTATACATATGCTGCATGGGCCTTGACCCGGTCCAACTTGAAAAAGACGCAGAGAGGGTATACACTGAACCCTAATTGCCTTCACGCCTCAGAACGTGATTTTCTTTCTCTCGCTTTCTCTTCATTTTCTCTCTTTTCTTTGGCTTCTCTCTACGAGAAAAACGCACTAAATCCCTTCTGTTTTCTTTCTGCTGCAGGTACATGAAGCGAGCACAAGTGTGTGGTTGATGGTGAGATCGTAGAGTAGAGAAGAAACAGCACGCTCTTGTCTTTTGATGAACGCGATGAACACGAGAGAGAAGATAGACGAAACTGAAGAATAGCACGCACAGAAACTGAAAGGATTGCAAGGATCTTTGTAAAGCTTTTCCTTTTTCTTATTTCTCTTCTGTATATTTCTCATTCTTCTTTCTCTGTACATACAGTGTTATATTTATAGTAGTGATTTGAGTTTGTTAATCTGGGTGTTACACTAACAACCAGCTAAGCTTCTAAACAGTTTTCCTAACAACTTGTAGCAATTTTTTCTGTTTTGTTTACAAATGGTCATTTTGACCTAGATTTGCGAAAACCCTAATTTTACAACAGGTGATATTACAAAAAAATTAAAGTCTAAGCTTTTTTAGGGTTTCTGTCAACCAACTCAGAATTAGTAAAAATAACACCCTTCCTTAATTCTGAGTCTCGAAGGAAACCATGTCCCAGGTCCCTTCGCAGCTTCATAAACTGTTCTCCTTTGACTGCCTTAGTGAGTATGTCTGCTTGTTGCTCCTTTGTAGGGAAGTAGTCTAGTTGTAGCATCTGTTTGTTCACCTGGTCTCTTAGGTAGTGAAAACGAGTCTCAATATGTTTGCTTTTCCCATGAGATATGGAATTTTTAGCTAAGTTGATTGCTGACTTGTTATCAATCAGTAGCTTGATTGATTGTTTTCCCCTTAGCAGTAGTTCCTCCATTAGAGAATCAAGCTAGTTAGCTTGGCAGGCAGCAGCTGAGCCTGCTACATATTCAGCCTCACAACTAGATAGTGCCACTACACTCTGCTTCTTGGAGCTCCATGAGATTGGGGCTCCATTAAACTTGAACAGATACCCATTTGTGCTTCTCCTGTCATCCTTGTCCCCACACCAATCTGAATCAGAATAGCCTACTAATTCTGATCCTCTGCTGTCCTCTCCCTTAGGAAATAGTATGTCATAGTGTAGAGTACCTTTAATGCCTTAGAACTCTCTTTGCAGCAAGCAAATGAGGCTTTAAAGGTTTGTTCATGTGTCTGCTCACTAAACCAGTAGCATAACAGATATCTGGCCTAGTGTGACATAGGTACCTTAGTGAACCAATAATGCCTCTATACATTGTAGGATCAACTTTCTCCTGCTCTTCTTCAATGATATGCACACTGCCATCTGTAGGAGTGCTTGCTGGGTTGCAATGCAGCATATTGAATCTCTTTAGGATGTCTTTAGCATACTTAGATTGATGTAGTATCAGCCCTTGTTCTGTATAAGCAAGTTCTAGCCCTAGGAAGTAGGATAATTTGCCCAGATCAGTCATCTCAAACTCTGACTGCATCTGCTGCTTGAATTCTGAAATTTCAGCCTTGTTGCTTCCTGTAACAAGAAAATCATCAACATATAGGCACACAATAAGCAGATCAGGATCCTTCTTCTGCCTTATATAGAGCCCATATTCAACTGTGCACCTTTTAAAGCCTAGGTCTAAGAAAAACTTGTCAATTCTCTTATTCCAAGCCCTAGGTGCTTGCTTCAGCCCATATAGGGCTTTATTCAACTTGCATACCCTGTCCTCCTTTCCCTTGGCTTCAAAACCAGGTGGCTGGTCCACATAGACTGTTTCTTCTAATGGCCCATTAAGAAAAGCAGATTTCACATCTAGGTGAAACAATGGCCAAGCTCTGCTGCAAGCAAGAGCAACCACTAGTCTGATTGTTTCATGTCTCGCAATAGGAGAGCAGACTTCTGTGAAATCAAAGCCTTCCCTTTGCTGGAAGCCTTTGGCCACTAACCTGGCCTTATGCTTCACTATCTTGCCTTCTGGGTTGAGTTTCAACTTGAGTACCCACTTCACAGCTATAGATTTCTGGCCTTGAGGTAACTTGGTCAGCTTCCAAGTATCATTCCTTTCAATGGACTTTAGTTCCTCTACCATTGCAGCCTTCCAAGCATTGTCATCTAAGGCTTCTTTGACACTAACTGCAAACTGCACTAAATCACCTTCATTGGTGATTTCAGCATCATTATTCACCTCATAGTCATCAAATCTTCTAGGCATCTGTCTATGCCTTTGAGGTCTAGGTTCTGCCACCTCCTCAGCTTGTTCCTCTTCACTGTCATCATAATTAGGAACAATTACAAGTTTTGTCCCCTCCTCAATAGGTTCCAGATTCACTGTCACAGAGGGTTGAGAGCTGGTTTGGTTTAATTTTTGCCAATCCCAGCTTTCATCCTCCAAGACAACAACATCTCTATTGATTTCAACTTTATCATTAGTAGGATTATACAACCTATAGGCACAAGTAGGATGATAAACCAACTAAGATAACAGGTTTACTCTTGTCTTCAAGTTTCTTTCTAGTAGCATCAGGAATGTGACCATAGCACAGGTATCTAAACACCCTTAGATGAGATACACTAGGCTTTTTTCCTAGCCAAACTTCCTCAGGCACCTTCCCATTCAGCTTCTTAGTAGGACATTTATTCAACAAGTAAGTGGCTGTCATCACAGCTTCTCCCCATAGCTTATGAGGCAGCTGCTTCTGTTTTAACATACTCCTGGCCATATCCAATACGCTTCTGTTTCTCCTTTCTGCCAAGCCATTGTGCTGTGGTGTATAAGGAGATGTCACTTCATGAATGATTCATTCCTTAGAACAGAATTCCCCAAACTCATTTGAGGTATATTCACCTCCACCATCAGTCCTTAAGATCTTAATTGCCTTGCCACTCTGTTTTTCAGCCATTTCCTTGAATCTCTTGAAAACTTCAAGAGCTTCACTCTTGGCCTTGATTAGATACATCCAAAGCATCCTTGAGTACTCATCCACAAAAGTGATGAAGTACTTGTTGCCTCCAACAGATTGTACCTCAAAAGGGCCACAAATATCAGAATGTAAGACACCTAGCACATCCTTAGCTCTTCCTTTTAGGTCTGATTTGAACTTTAGCCTAGGTTGTTTACCAACTAGACATACAGTATAAGTCTTTTCTGGTAAAACAGTCTTAGGCATGCCACAAACTAGTTCCCTAGCATTCAATAGAGATAGACTTCTAAAATTTAGATGTCCATACCTTTGATGCCATAGGAAAGTTTCTGAATCAGCTGCTGTTGCATTGAGGCACTCTGCTTCTGCAACTTCTAGGCTGGTTCTGAATGTTCCGTTCTTAGATAGTGGTGAGGATAGGACCAGATTCTCCCTTGTGTCATAGAGCTTCAGCTTGTTGTCCTTGATTGTCACTGAAAAACCTTTTTCAACTAGCTATCCAACACTGATGAGATTGCTTCTCATGTTGGGAATGTACCACACATTCTCAATCAATACAGTTCTGGCATCTGCCCTTTGAATGAGTATATCACCCATTCCCTCAGCCACCATACTCTTATTATTAGCACACTTGATGGAGGTTTTCTTGGTTGGATCAAAATTGATCAACCAATCTCTGTTGCCAGTCATGTGATTTGAACACCCAGTGTCCAAATACCATATGTCCACCACTAGGGATGGCAAAACGGTCCGGCCCGGCCCGGCCCGTTTTGCCTTCGGCCCGCTAAAAACGGGGCGGGGAGAGTCGGCCCGCCAAACATTGCGAGTTCAAAAGACTGGCCCGGCCCGCTAAGTGATGGGCTGGCGGGTTGGCGGTCCGGCCCGCCTGATTTTTTTTTTCAATGTTTTTGAACAAAAAACTTACATGTTTTTAACATTTCAATTTCAATAAGATTTTTCACCTGCTTTTTAAAATAGATTTTTTATAAAGCATTTTTAACAAATTTTTACTTTAAAAACTCTTGATATATTCAAAATAAAAGTATAAAACAATAATAGCATTGAAATTACTAGGATTAACCATTAAGAAATGTCACCTAGAAGGCTAGAACCATCAACCAAAAGGTCCAAATCCATAATTCGACACCATGGATGTCAGCCTCTTATTGTCCAACTCTTCTTCTTGAGTAAAATGTTTCCACACCATGGATGTCAGCCTCTTATTCTTCTTGATTGTAGTAGGTTCCACTGACTCACACTCTTTTCCAAAATCTAAGTCCAAATCTTCATCATCATTCCCGTCAATTGGAGCCCAGAAATCCATATCAAATCAAAGTCCTAAAACACAATAAATTCAATTTAATTAACAAAACATATTCTAGTCAATTTAGTTAAAATCAATTTAGCTAAAATCAATTTAGCTAAAATCAAACCGTCTTGGATGTTTCTCTTTACCGGGCAAAACTTTTGATTAATATCAATTTAGTTAAAATCTAAATGAAGAATAATTGGGCACCCACAAAACTAATAAGACAAAAATCAAATTATGCAAACACAAAACCATCCCTTTCAAAATAACAATAACAATACTGAGTTACTGTGGCGATACTGAGTTGCAAAACCATCCCTTTCAAAATCAACGTAATAGAGGAAAGGGGTTAATAGCATGAGAAATGGAATTGAATCGAACCAGAACCAGGCGATACGAACTGGAAAAAATTAAACAAAAAATTGCAGCAAGAAATAAAACGAACGAACAAAGATTAAAACCAGAACCAAAACGAAACTGATAAAATAAACACAGAGGAGGGTATACCCGGCACGACCGTGCGGCGACGGCAACGAACAGCGTTGGCAGCTACGACAATGAGTGAGAGAGGCTGGGAGCGAGAGGGAGAGGAAGCAGGGAAAGTTGAAAAATGAAAACCTAAATGGGCTGCCTCCTGATTTGCAAAATGGGCTGCCTCCTGATAATGGATTCTGTTTAAAGTTGGATCAAAAAAAAAATTTTTTTTTTTTTAAAAAAACGGGTCGGCGGGCTGACCCGCCCCGTTATTGCTTTAGCTCACGGTTTTTTTTTTGGCGGGGCAGGTTCAGCGGGTCAGCGGTCCCAATACCCCAGCCCAACCCGCCTTTTTTTGGCGGGTCAGCGGGCCGGCCCGGCGGGTCAAACCGGTTTTGCCTTCCCTATCCACCACTGTCTTGCCATCACCTGTGGTGATCATGAATGCCACCCATTCTGAATCATCATTAACTGCTGTGAAAGCCACAGGGTTAGAATCTGAATCAGATTCCTGAGCCACCTTGGCTTCCTCTTCCTTGTCTTTGTCCTTCTTTGCCTTTGATCAACAATCACTGGCATAGTGCCCAAATTTCTCACAGTTCCAGCACTGAAGGGGAAGGCTAGTGCTATAGAGACGCACTTGATGTATCTATCTACATGAGTGTGATAACCTTATTTTATATAGGTTATTTATGCTCCTAAAACTTACATCAAGCTTGTTTCTCAGTTAATTCAAGTGCTTAAATATGTGAATATATGAATATTAGAATAAATATAGGTTATAAGTCAATTCCTTAAAAGTTGGGCATAGTCAATGCCTTTGTGAATATGTTTGATGTTTTGCTTTAGCGCTGCAGCGTGTGCTATCAAGGAAACGCTACAGCGTTATATGACGGCTGACCATTGAGATGTTTGTGTGGCCACTTGAGAACATGATGAGTCATCACCCTTATCTCTTCCTCTCAGCTGGAATTGTTGACTTTCAAATGGATGCTAAATTACACTTGGCGCCTCCTAAATGGAACCCATGTGATAGTTGTTGTATTCCATCATTATCACTTTTTGTAAAGTGCTTTAAGGATAATATCTAAGTTTAATAATCATCATGTAATATTATTATTCTATTAAGACTTAGATATTATTTTGATTAATTAAGATTACTTCACCAAGAGGTAACACACGTAGACAAGTTTTGTAACTTTTGAAGAAAAGACTTACACTTGACACCGTAGCCACTCTCCATTGATACACACTTTTGAGCTTTATTTTTTAGCATAGTTTTCTAAGTTCTCATTCAAAGTTTTGCTCACGCCTCAACTTCATCTCTTGTATACTACTTGGGAACAGTGGAGTGTAGCTTTTGCAACCACTCTTCTCTTGTCTTCATACGGTAATACATACTCTCAAGTTGTATTATGTTGATGGAACTTGTGATGAGCTAACTTTGTTGTAGTTGGATTGTTCTTGGTATGTAATGAACCTTGAGTAACTTTTGTATAATATTATGATGTTTGTGTTTTATTCCTTGTGTCATAATGCTTTCAATCTTGGTTTGGGAATGATCAACTAAAACAAGGTAACTTTGTGGGTACAGACATGGTTCACAAAGAGAACTCAAGGAATGATATGAATGAAAACCCTTTAAAGACATTTAAAGGAAGCACTACTTAGCTCTAGACATAGGGGAGTAGCAGTTCATAAGGCAAATGTTGTAAGAGCTTAATATACAGGGGTAAAACTTATTTAGAGCCTAGACATAGGAGTCTTGTAACATAGCCCTGACGAAAGTGACTGAAAGGCACGCCACCAAGGCGCTACAGCGTCTAAGGATTCTGAAGCGCTACAGCGCTTAACGCTACAGCGTCTAATATTATCTGAACATTATTCTTGGGAACTTACATGCTATAGAGCTATCCAACTCACTTTTAATTACTGCAAATTTAATCCTGTTTATTCACAACTTATAATGTTTACAACTCTTCACTTTCACTTGTTATTTAATTCTTTTCACTAAGGTTCTAATCACTTAAACTTCATAGATTAATTCCAATCCCTGTGGGAACGAACTTTACTTATCAATATATTACTTGTTGCGATTGTGTATACTTGCACATCACCTTTTCGCACAACAAGTTTTTGGCGCCGTTGCCGGGGATTGCATTTAATTTTCATTGTTTAAGTTTTTAGTAAACTTAGTGCCTATTTTACACTGGTGTGTTGTTTCTTGTTGCTGCAGCAGTAAGCGCTACAGCGTATGCCCAGGTCTCAACCACCAGAATTTGAACCATACTCAGAACCAGAGAGAAGGTTCAGGAAGCTAAGACATCTTCACAGGCTCAGACCCACCATGTCAGAACATAGCCATAGGACCATTTCTGGTAGAGCTACCACTCTACATGGCAGATCTAGCTCTGGTAGAGGAGGGACTGAACCAGGTGGAAGGGGTAGAGGTAGACATCAGCAACCACCCACTCCAACCTTACATGACCAAGAGGACTGGTATAGACATCAATTCATAAATGAAGGACCTGCTCAAATGGTAAATGACAGAGATAGACCAATGAGGGACTATGCTGTGTTTGATCCACAAACCATGGAGACAAGCATAGCAAGACCTACTCTCAACACAGCTCAGTTTGAATTCAAACCTATGATGTTCCAAATGTTGCAAACAGTGGGACAGTTTGGTGGTGCTCCTCAAGAGGACCCATATTTACACTTAAAGCAATTTCTGGAAGTCTGCAGTAACTTCATCATTCCAGGGGTAAGTGATGATGCATTCAGATTAAAACTTTTTCCTTATTCCTTGAAGGATAGAGCAAAGGCCTGGTTAACTTCTCTTGAGCCTAACTCTATCCATACTTGGAATGAAATGGCTGAGAAATTCTTAGCAAAATACTTTCCCCCAAGTAAGAATGCAAGAATGAGGAATGAGGTTACTGCATTCAGACAAAGAGATGCTGAAACACTGTTTGAGGCATGGGAGAGATGGAAAGAGCTGTTGAGAAAGTGCCCTCATCATGGTATACCTGTGATTATCCAAATGGAGACCTTCTACAATGGACTAGATCCAACAACCAGACAAATGCTAGATGCTTCTTCAGGGGGTGTGTTGTTGAAAACCTCCTATAATGAGGCATGTGAACTGATTGATGACATTGCCACAAATAGCTATCAATGGCCTACAGAAAGGTTAGCTCAGCAAAAGAAGGTAGCTGGTGTGCATGAAGTAAGTGAAGTTTCTGCTTTATCTGCACAGGTTGCCTCTCTTACTAACATGATAAAATCTATGAGCACATCAAACGCTGTAGCGATTACCGCTGCAGCGGTACATGAACCTACAGTAGCTGTTATTGAGCAAGCCTCTCCAGGGTCAGTAAGCTGTGTATATTGTGGAGGAGAGCATTTGTATGAAGAATGTCCTGGTAATCCTGTCTCTGTGAACTTAGTGGGTTTCAATAAAAACAATAATCCCTATTCAAATACATATAATCCTGGTTGGAAGAACCACCCCAATTTCAGATGGGGAGCCAACAATGCAACAGCACCTAATTATAGTGCTCCAGCAAATCCACCAGGATTCCCTGCTCAGAATTACCAAAGACAGAATGCCCCTGTGATAGATAATTCATTAGAAGGATTGATGAAAGGTTTCATGAGTGATTGCAAGACAGCCCTGAAAACTCATGAAGCTTCCATTAAAAATCTAGAAGTGCAGATGGGGCAGATGGCTAATGTCCTTTCCCAAAGAATTAGTGGATCATTACCATCCACTACAGAAGCTTCAACTTCAGGCACTGCAGGGAAAGAGCATGTAAAAGCTATAACCTTAAGGAGTGGGAGAGATTTGATAGGATCTTCAACTGTTTCAGATGATGAAAAAAACAAAAATTCTGAAAAACAAAAAGAACCTACAACACACGCTATAGCGCCTGAACCTACCGCTACAGTGCCTGTTGTTGAGAGAACACCACCACCACCAAAAATTATTCCAACATACCCAGATCCTCCATATCCTCAAAGACTTCGAAAGGCTCATGAAGACAAGCAATTCAACAAACTCATAGAAGTCCTTAAACAATTGCACATTAATGTTCCTTTGGTGGAGGCTCTCCAACAAATGCCTAACTATGCAAAGTTTATGAAGGATGTGCTTAGTAAGAGGAGGAGACTAGGGGAGTTTGAAACAGTGGCAATGACTGGGGAATGCAGCATGTTGATGCAAAACAAGCTCCCACCCAAATCAAAGGATCCTGGCAGTTTTACTATACCATGCTCAATTGGAAACTTTTACTCTGGCCGTGCCCTATGTGATTTGGGAGCCAGCATAAATCTCATGCCTAAATCCATATACACTCAGCTAGGAGTGGGAACTGCCAGACCTACCTCACTTACACTGCAGCTTGCTGATAGAACTCTTGCATATCCAGAAGGAATCTTAGAAGATGTTCTAATAAAGGTAGACAAATTTGTATTTCCTGTTGATTTTGTAATCTTAGACTTTGATGCAGATAAAGAAGTACCCATCATATTGGGAAGACCATTCTTGGCCACTGGAAGAACTTTGATAGATGTGCAAAGAGGAGAATTGATCATGAGGGTCAATGACCAAGAAGTCAAGTTCAACATTCTCAATGCTATGAAATTCCCAGATCCCAATATTGAAGAGTGCTCCTTTGTGTCTGTTATTGATAAAGTAGTTCAAGATCACTTCCAGAAAAGCACAGATCATCTGAGGCAATTACTGAACAACAGTAAAGATACATGGTCTGATACAGAAGCTACAGGAGAGGAGGAACAGACAGCCAAGGAAATTTGGGCTAAGAAATATGAATCTTTGGAGCAGGAGAATTCAGACATAAGAAAGGATCTCCCCTCCACTGAACAACCACCAACTCTGGAACTTAAAGATTTACCTTCACACCTCAAATATGCTTATCTAGGTAACAATAGTACTTTGCCTGTTATAATTGCTGCTGACCTTTCTGAAAAGCAGGAACAGGATCTGATTCAGACGCTACAGCGGCATAAAAAAGCAATTGGTTGGCAAATGTCAGACATAAAAGGTATCAGTCCAACCATTTGTATGCACAGAATAGTGTTAGAAGAAGACTCTAAAAATTACATTGAGGGGCAGAGGAGGTTGAATCCAATTATGAAAGAGGTGGTGAAGAAGGAAATCATCAAGTGGTTGGATGCAGGTATTGTATACCCTATTTCTGACAGTGCATGGGTTAGTCCTGTGCAGTGTGTGCCAAAGAAGGGAGGGGTAACAGTAATAACAAATGAAATGAATGAGCTGCTTCCAACCAGAAAGATAACAGGCTGGAGAATATGCATGGATTACAGGAGGTTGAATAAGGCAACAAGAAAGGACCATTTTCCCTTACCTTTCATTGACCAGATGCTGGACAGGCTAGCAGGTAAAGAATTTTATTGCTTTCTTGATGGTTATTCAGGCTATAACCAGATTGCAATATTACCTGAGGACCAGCAGAAAACTACTTTCACTTGTCCATATGGCACCTTTGCTTTTAGAAGGATGCCATTTGGCCTGTGTAATGCACCTGCCACTTTTCAAAGGTGTATGATGGCAATTTTCTCTGATTACATTGAAAGATCCATGGAAGTCTTCATGGATGATTTCTCTGTGTTTGGAGAAACATTCCATCTATGCTTATCCAACTTGGAAGAAATCTTGATTAGATGTGAAGAAACTAACCTTGTGCTGAACTGGGAGAAATGCCATTTTATGGTGCAAGAAGGTATAGTTTTGGGGCATAAGGTATCAAAAAAAGGATTGGAAGTGGACAAGGCAAAAATAGAGGTCATTGAGAAGCTATCTCCTCCAACAAACATCAAAGGTATTAGAAGCTTTTTGGGGCATGCTGGATTTTATAGGAGATTCATAAAAGATTTTTCAAAAATCTCCAAACCTTTGTGCCAACTGCTACAGCATGATAACCCCTTTATATTTGATGAAACATGCATATTAGCCTTTGATAAGTTAAAGAAAGCTTTAATAACAGCACCAGTTATTATAGCTCCTGACTGGAGTAAGCCTTTTGAGCTTATGTGTGATGCTAGTGACTTTGCCATTGGAGCTGTCCTTGGGCAAAGGTATGATAAAATTTTTCACTCTATATATTATGCTAGCAAAACACTTGTAGAAGCTCAATTGAATTACACAGTCACTGAAAAAGAACTATTAGCTGTAGTCTTTGCATTTGATAAGTTTAGATCATATTTGGTTGGCACCAAGGTAATAGTCTTCACAGACCATTCAGCCATTAAATATTTGATAACAAAAAAAGATGCAAAGCCTAGGCTAATTAGGTGGGTTCTCCTACTCCAAGAATTTGATTTAGAAATAAGGGACAAAAAGGGAGTGGAGAACCAAGTTGCTGATCATCTTTCTAGATTAGAAAGAGACATTGCAGGTACAGCAGGTGGGGAGATCAAAGAATACTTTCCAGATGAACAGCTGTTGGCAATGACTGATAACTCAACAACCGCTGCAGCGGTCAGTATAACAACACTTGACGCTGTAGCGGCTGAACCAGCAACACCTTGGTATGCTGACATAGTAAACTTTCTGGTCAGCAAGGTGGTACCTGCTGAGATGACTTATCAGCAAAGAAGAAGGTTCTTCCACACAATGAAACAATATTATTGGGATGAACCTTTTCTATACAAGAAATGTCAAGACCAGTTAATGAGGAGATGCCTAGCAGAGGAAGAACAAATGCAAGTGCTACAGCACTGCCATTCTGCACCATGTGGTGGGCATTTTGGTGGTGTTAGAACTGCTGCAAAGGTATTGCAATCTGGCTACTATTGGCCTTCACTTTTCAAAAATGCTCAAGACTTTGTTAAAAAATGTAACAGATGCCAAAGAGCAGGGAATATTTCAAACAAACATGAAATGCCTTTAACAAACATTCTAGAGGTTGAACTCTTTGATGTTTGGGGAATGGATTTCATGGGACCTTTTCCCCCTTCTCATGGAAACCTATACATTTTAGTAGCAGTAGACTATGTTTCAAAATGGGTGGAAAGCTGTTGCTTTACCCAACAATGATGCAAGGTCTGTGAGCAAATTTTTATTGAAAAACATTTTCACTCGTTTTGGAACTCCTAGAGCCATCATAAGTGATGAGGGATCTCATTTTTGTAATAAACTAATTGAGACCCTATTGGCTAAATATGGAGTCAAACATAAAATAGCAACTGCTTATCATCCACAGACTAGTGGTCAAACTGAATTGTCAAATAGAGAAATAAAAAGAATGTTGGAAAAAATGGTAGGGCCTTCAAGAAAAGAACGGTCAATACATCTAGATGATGCTTTATGGGCCTACAGAACAGCTTATAAAACACCTTTGGGGATGTCCCCCTATAGGTTGGTTTATGGGAAGTCCTGTCACCTACCAATTGAACTTCAACACAAGGCCCATTAGGCTCTAAAAAAACTCAATTTTGACTATAAGAAAGCAGGAGATGCTAGATTGCTGCAATTGAATGAATTGGAAGAACTTAGGCATTTTGCCTATGAGAATGCAGCAATCTATAAAGAGAAGACCAAGATATGGCATGATAAAAAACTGATAAAAAGAGATCTCACAGAAGGAGGACAGGTATTGCTTTACAACTCCAGGTTAAGATTGTTTCCTGGAAAGTTAAAATCTAGGTGGTCAGGCCCTTTTCAATTAATGAAAATATATAGCCATGGGGCTGTGGACCTCTATGATGTAACAACCAATACCACCTTCAAAGTGAATGGCCAAAGGGTTAAACAATATTTTGGTGAAAATGTGGTAAGGGACAAAACCACAATTGAGCTTAAAGATCTCTAGTTTGAAAGAGAAAGTCTGGCTGCAGACTTTAAAGGCAAGCGCTCTTGGGAGGCACCCCAAGAATTCTAACAAAATTGTTATGTTTATTTTCTATGCAGGAAGTTAGGATAAACGCTGCAGCGGTTACTTGTAACAACAACGCTGTAGCACTTGTTCTAAATCAGGGCTGGGTGAAGTCAAACAAAAAAATAAAATAAAAAAAAAAGATCTTGCTCAGGATGAGCTGGAACTGTACCCCCATCCTTAGCCTGACAAGCACGTGCACCTACTCACCTGCCATTGTCAAATCAACAGTTTCATCTTCTCCCACTTCACTCACAAAACCGTAACTTTAATATCCACAACTCCCCATGCCACCATTCTCTTTTCTCTTTCTCTTTCCTTCATCTCAGAAACTGCTCGCAGCCGTTACACTCACCACTCATAACTTCCACTCCTTCTTCTTCCTTCGTCCCAACACACACCAACACTTCCCAAAGCGCCCAGAAACAAATACGCAAAACTCTTAACCAACTATGACCAAAAAGCAAGCCGCACTCAAACGATCTGGTAAGGGAGCTACTAAGAAACCAGAACCCTCAAATCCTACGAAAAACACCATGCCTAAGGCAACTCAAGATCCTCAAAGGTTCTGGAAGATGGATTTCATAGCTGAAAGAGGATTCAAGACAGAAAATGCTCCTGATGCGTTTTCAACCGCTGTCACATCGCTGGGATGGGAGAGCTTCAGCAAGCATCGCAAAGATTACATGACATCTTTGGTACGAGAGTTCTATTCTGGCATTGAAGAACCTAAGGAGGGAAAGCCTCAAACCCATTCGCTAGTAAGAGGAGAAACTGTAAACTTCAACTCCAGAACAATCAATGATATCTTCCATTTAGGTTATCATGGAAAAGCGCTGGAAACTAAAGTTCTGAACTGGGGAGATGAGGAAATGGAATCTGTTCGAAGAATGATTTGTGTGGAAGGATCAACTTGGGACAAATTTGGAGCTGAATACAAAATTAAAAAAGCCTATCTCTGTGAAGAAGCAAATCTGTGGTGTAGTTTTATCAAACACTCCCTCCTGCCTACATCTCACACAACATTTGTGGAGAAAGAAAGACTCATTGTCATTGATGCTATAATGGCAGGAGAAAAGATAGACGTGGGCAGGTTGATAGCAAGAGAGATAGAGAAGTGCAGAGTTAAAAAGGGAGGTAATTTATATTTTCCTTGTTTAATTTCTGAGTTGTGTCTGGAGGCTGATGTAGAAGTAGAAATGAAAGAAGAAAGAAGATCCCCTCTTGGGGCATTTCCTTGCATTTTCAAAGTTAAGCAGAAACCTGCCGCTACAGCGTCTTCTGACTCTCAAGCGCTACAGCGCTTAGAGCTGAAGCAGCAGGTCCTCTGCAAATTTGTGAAAGAAAAATTTGACTGGGAAAAAGCATTGTATGCTCAAATATCCAAAGGAAAAACATCAATTCCCCCACCTCAATTCCCTGATTGCCTGCTGGAAGAAGAGACAGGTAAAAAGCAAGAAAAAAAGGGAGTTAGGGCAGAAAAGAAAAAGGTTATGGCTAGTCCATCAAAGAAAACAGAGGCTAGTCCAGCAAAGAAAACAAAGCCTAGCCCAGTCAAGAAAGTGCAAAAAGCTGTAGTAGAGGAGGAAAGCTTGGATTCTGATGACATTGAGAACATCAGTGAGGAAGATTAAGAAGAAACAATTGCAGTTATGAGAGAGATGGAAAAGCAAGATGATGAAGAATCACCAGGAGAGGAAAGTGAGTCTGAAGAAGAAACTGAGAGTGAGGAGGAGGAGCAAGCTGAAGAAATACAATGTGATCCAACCCCAAGCCCAAAGAAACCAAAAACCACACCTACCAAACCAACCCCCACTGCCAAAACAACAAATCCACCATCAACCCCTACCACCATCCCTGAACATACCAAACCAACACCTAAGAAAACACCTGCCAAGCAAGTAACACCAAAGAAGCCTGAACCAAAACAGCCAGCACCAAAAGACAAACCAACTGAGCAGCTCAAGAAAATTTATCAGTCATACATAAAACCTAGAAGAGCCACAGGTGTCAAACTGGCTGAGTACCCAGAAGAAGGTATTCAACCAGTAGGCGCTGCAACAACTATGTCTGCAGTACCCAGTGACCCATTGCCTGAGGTGCATCTCACAGAAGAGGAATCTGAAAAAGAGGCTGCTGAGGAGCTGGTAAATATGCAAGATGAAAAACAGTCAGTGCTGGAAGAGCAGGTGGAAGAAGAGGAGCAAGAGCAAACAGAAGAGGAAGAAGCAGAGCAGGAGTCAGAGGCTGCAGCAGCAGCAGTTCAAGATGTAAGCGCTACAGCACCACCAACCGCTGTAGCGGCTGAAAGCCCTGCTCCACCTCAGCCAAAGAAGAAGAAGGCAGCAAAAGGAGCCCCGGCACCTTCAAGAGCCAGTAAGAGGCTCAAGAAGGCCTAAAAAGGCAAGAATTGTTGGCTTCTTATGCCAGTTATGTACTTTGACTTTATTTTGTTGTTATGTTAAGGCCTCTCCCTTTCTTGTTAAGCAAGCAGTGAGGACACTGCTGATTTTAATTTCTGGGGGAGGACCTTATGGTTAACAGTGTTTTTAAAATTAAGTACAATGATGTTTTTAAATATTTAGTATAATTATGCCATATTTTGCATGTGTTGCATGTTTCATATTTTGTATGCTTGAATGGGAAGTATGATTAGCTGCATGTTTTAAATTTCTTAGTAAGCAAAAGCTGATTCATATAGCCAAATATAAATAAGAATTTTTGAGTAAGGCAGCATTGTGTAAACAATGAAATGATGTTGTTGCTGCTTTTACACAAAATCCAAGCTTAGTAAAGAACCTAGTTAGCTAGGAATAATCTAAGGATGAAGTTAATTTTTGGACAACCAAGGGTTAGTCAAGTTTTCATTAAAAATTGAGAGTGGTTTTAAAAGCTAAGTTTGGGGGGTGCATCGGTTATGTTAAGGCTAGGATAAAAAAATGAATGAATGTGGTCTTGAAAAAGTTGCAAAATATCTTAAATAAATTGCTGAGCTGTTCCAAAAAGCATAAAAAGAAAATGCAAATAAGGAGCTCAGTAATGAAGATAGCATCTAGTTTTAATCATTAAAAATCTAGCGCTACAGCGTCTATTGACTTTGAAGCGCTACAGCGTTTGATCACCAGACCAAAAATTTATGCACCGACCAATAAATCTGAAAAATACCTAATTAAAGCCCTTTGCTGTGCTTTGAAGCCCCTCAGATCTTGTGTGAAATTGTTATTCCACTCTTCTTTTTGAAAACATTCTTTGCCTAACCCAAAAGAAATCCATTCTTCCCAAACCTTAGAGAAATTCTGAAATTAACTAGGGACTAAGTTGAGCTTTGATATCACACACTCACAACTGAGCAGTGATGATTGTATTTGAATTGTGGACCACTATGGTGTGTGAAAATGATAAGATTTAGCTTTTGAATAAATCCTGTTTAATTTAAAAGCTGCAGCTAGTTATATAAGAACTTTATCTTGTTCAAGTGTCATTACTTGGCGACAAGCAATGGTTTAAGTTTGGGGGTGTGATAACCTTATTTTATATAGGTTATTTATGCTCCTAAAACTTACATCAAGCTTGTTTCTCAGTTAATTCAAGTGCTTAAATATGTGAATATATGAATATTAGAATAAATATAGGTTATAAGTCAATTCCTTAAAAGTTGGGCATAGTCAATGCCTTTGTGAATATGTTTGATGTTTTGCTTTAGCGCTGCAGCGTGTGCTATCAAGGAAACGCTACAGCGTTATATGACGGCTGACCATTGAGATGTTTGTGTGGCCACTTGAGAACATGATGAGTCATCACCCTTATCTCTTCCTCTCAGCTGGAATTGTTGACTTTCAAATGGATGCTAAATTACACTTGGCGCCTCCTAAATGGTACCCATGTGATAGTTGTTGTATTCCATCATTATCACTTTTTGTAAAGTGCTTTAAGGATAATATCTAAGTTTAATAATCATCATGTAATATTATTATTCTATTAAGACTTAGATATTATTTTGATTAATTAAGATTACTTCACCAAGAGGTAACACACGTAGACAAGTTTTGTAACTTTTGAAGAAAAGACTTACACTTGACACCGTAGCCACTCTCCATTGATACACACTTTTGAGCTTTATTTTTTAGCATAGTTTTCTAAGTTCTCATTCAAAGTTTTGCTCACGCCTCAACTTCATCTCTTGTATACTACTTGGGAACAGTGGAGTGTAGCTTTTGCAACCACTCTTCTCTTGTCTTCATACGGTAATACATACTCTCAAGTTGTATTATGTTGATGGAACTTGTGATGAGCTAACTTTGTTGTAGTTGGATTGTTCTTGGTATGTAATGAACCTTGAGTAACTTTTGTATAATATTATGATGTTTGTGTTTTATTCCTTGTGTCATAATGCTTTCAATCTTGGTTTGGGAATGATCAACTAAAACAAGGTAACTTTGTGGGTACAGACATGGTTCACAAAGAGAACTCAAGGAATGATATGAATGAAAACCCTTTAAAGACATTTAAAGGAAGCACTACTTAGCTCTAGACATAGGGGAGTAGCAGTTCATAAGGCAAATGTTGTAAGAGCTTAATATACAGGGGTAAAACTTATTTAGAGCCTAGACATAGGAGTCTTGTAACATAGCCCTGACGAAAGTGACTGAAAGGCACGCCACCAAGGCGCTACAGCGTCTAAGGATTCTGAAGCGCTACAGCGCTTAACGCTACAGCGTCTAATATTATCTGAACATTATTCTTGGGAACTTACATGCTATAGAGCTATCCAACTCACTTTTAATTACTGCAAATTTAATCCTGTTTATTCACAACTTATAATGTTTACAACTCTTCACTTTCACTTGTTATTTAATTCTTTTCACTAAGGTTCTAATCACTTAAACTTCATAGATTAATTCCAATCCCTGTGGGAACGAACTTTACTTATCAATATATTACTTGTTGCGATTGTGTATACTTGCACATCACCTTTTCGCACAACAGAGTGTGAAGGGGAAGGCCTCCTTCCATGAAAGACTTAGGCAATCTTTCTAGAGCACTCATGAGCAACCCAAGGTATAATAGGGCCTCAATTTTTGTGTAAATAATTTATCGCGGAGCTCTCACAATTTTAAAGGCAAAAGTATGTGTTGTGGGGGTCCCATCTTAGAAATTCACTTCTTGGAAAAAAAGGTGTTGCCTCATTTCACTACGTGTTAATTCAATCTTCGTGATATTAACACTTAAGCACGAAAAAGTCTTTCTTTGCCCAAAAATTTTATTTTCTACAAAAAATTTAAATATGTTTTTCCACTTACTTGTCATTAGTGGGGGATTGTTGGAATAATGGCATTCAAGTGTGTGGAAGTACAAAAATATATTTTATTAACAATGAATATTTTATTTTTCAGATTTGAAAGATATTTATTGTCACTTAATTATATTATTATAAAATTAATTTTTTTTATAATGATTTTGTAACGTGTCTTATTCTCCCGTTGGTATATGAGTTATACCACCAATTCAATTGGTATTAAAAGTCATTACCATGACCAAACTAACAAAAGCAATACATTTATGTTTTATATAAATTTGGTTTTGTAGTTTTTCACAGAGAGAAACAGTTTTTTACCGTGCATACGCACGGGTGATACTGTATGGTCGGCGTATTGCCATGAAGTCATAATAGTAATTTGGAAGATAATCATAAGTTGTAAAGAGATAGGTATTATGTCTTATAACATAAAAAGGAAAATTATATTGAGTCGAAGAAATTAAAGGAGATTCACAATCAGAATTACATTCATCCATAATAATGTATTTGGACATTAGAGGTAAAATATGCATCAACGTTGACCCTCCCGTTTGCATCCCCGTTGGCCCTCAAGTTGGCACTCCCGTTGGCGCTCCCTCTGTTTGCGCTCCCATTGACAGTCTCGTTGCCGCCCTCGTTGCCCCTCCCGTGCGGCTCACGAAAAAAGAAAATGCGATTTAATTATTGATATTTAAATTTGCTAGCGTATTATGTTTGATTTAATCTTATTAATTTAAATATAAAAAGTTATTTTGTAATTTTTGGTAGGGGTTAAAGATTTTTTTTGACAAATAGTAGTGGTTAATTTAATCATACTAATTTCATTATAAAAAGTTATTTTGTAGTTTTTGGTAGGGGTTAAAGTTTTTTTTACAATTCTTAGTGGTTAAATTCAATGATTTTAATAGAGAGATTATAGTAAATAGTAAATTTTAGATTATTTAATTATTGAGTATAATATTAATTTAATAATTTAATTTTTTCTACTAAAAATTAATTTTAAAACTTTTGTTAAAGGTACGTCTTTTTTTGACAATGGATAGTGGTTAAAATCGTTAATTTTACCGTTGTCAAAAGAAATTATTAATTTTAGTAGTTAAAAAAAATAGTGACAAACGCGGAATTTTTTTTAATGTTTTTGACCAAACAACTAAAAAAATGATGAAAAAAGACTTTTTTAAAAAAAAAAAGTTAAAAAATTTTGTAAAAAAAACAGCTTTTAATTTTTGTAATAACAAAATGTTTTTATAATATTAATTAAATCATATTTTAAAATTATGAAAAAGACTTTTATATAAAAATCAGTTCTTAAAAAAAATTTAAAAATCAGTTTTAAAAAAAAAACTCAATTTTTTACAAAAAAATTGATATTTAAAATAAATAAATAAATGGACAAAAAAAATCTGTCAGAAAAAAAAATATTTTTTTTTTAAATAAAATAAAATAAAAACTGACACGGCGTCAGCGCGTCAGGCGGCGCGTCAGCGACTTTAGTTTTTTTTAAGCTGCAAAAACAGTGACATTTTTGTCTTTTAGTGCCGCTTTTACCATTTTACCCCTATTTTGTGACAAGTGTCAAAATTGTAAGATGTCTAAAAATGTAAATGTGCTGCTTTTACCATTTTACCCCTAGAGTAGATAGAGAGAACGATTGATACACGAAATAATGGGAAAATTTGATTTTTGGTTTTATTTTTTGGCAATGTTTGTGAGACTCCAGAGTGATACTGGCCTCGAGTGCATGAGTTCAGACACTACTGTGAAAACCTTGGGGAGCAAACCGGATAATGAGTTCTACCGGAGGTCAACCGAAATTTGCTTTCAAGGCAGTGGATTTTTCCACATCACAGTTTCTAATCCTTCTCTTATTTCTAAAACTATTTATCTTATCCAATATTTCCTACAAAGCACACCTTTTAAAAAATGTCAATTCTTATTTAATAATGGCTTAAATACTTGTTACTCATCGTAAATATAGTCATTATCCATTTACTCTCCTACAAAAAAACATTCAAAAAATACCTTGCAAAATATAAAATTATCCTGTTACCCCTCTGCTGTTATTTTTAGCTAACAACGTTAAGTCTATGCTGACTTGCCTGCCATTTTGGATCTAGTTACCCCCTGCAAAAATTAAGTGTCTCTAGTTACCCCCTGCAAATGGCAGCCAAAACTAACAGCGGGGGGTAAAACTAACGGCAGGGGGTAACTGGATAATTTTACATTTTTCAATGTATTTTTTGAATTTTTTTTTGCAGGAAAGTAAATGGATAATGGTTATATTTGCAGGGGTAACAAATATTTAAGCCTTTAATAATTACTGAAATATTTTTTATATGAAAATTCATCCACACTATATTTAGTTAATACTTTTTGTTTACAGATAGTTAATGTTATTCTTTGAATAAAAATATCCAGGTTTATATAACGTTACAGGTGATTATATGTGAATACAGCCTCCCATTTGTCGATTCTATCAAATCATGTTTTAATGTCATTATTACAACCTATTTAGTTCAATTGCATCCATCGTGTATCTTCCGGTAAATATGTAGGTTTATATAGCGCTATAAGTAATTATATGTGAATACAGTCTCCTATTTGTCGGCTTTATCAAATCATGTTTTAATGTTATTATTACAATGTATTTAGTGTCATTCCATTGCATGGTGTTTAGATGTCTATTTCTATCCATATTTCAATTCTAATATGTTGTCATATCTCATGATTTTCTTCTTACCTATTTAAACTTATCGTGTAGTTCTGAGATGTTGTCATACTTTTATGATTTACTTTTCCCTTAATTTAAATTAATGGATGGTACATCTTAGTTTTTACATTAGTGCATTCTCATTTTTTTTAAGAGACCACTATATTAGTTTATGGGTTTGTGAATTGTGTTGTGTCGGTTGCTTTTTTGTTTAGATCTGTAGGCGAAACATTGTCTACATGTTTCATACCATAATACGTGTTAATCAATTTATTTTTTTTGACAATGTGTTAATCAATTTCTTAAACATACCTTAATACGTGTTAATCAATTGTCTACATGTTTCATACTTTAATAAAGATCTCTAGTATGAATAAGAAACGTACGAACACACTATCTATTTATTTCTCATCAGCGCATATATGTGGTGTAGTATGATACGTGTCCACTTAATTTACAGTTGTTTTGTGACATTTATTCAAAAGTTCTTCGTACCATATTGTTTGTGAAGGAATTCATCAATAGAATCAGAGAAGAAACATGGACCGATATGAAGACGCAGAGAATGAAAGATTGAAGAATGTGAATATTCATTTCTGTTATTGAATCAGTTACTGTACAAACTGACTTGACTTACAATATATATACACCAATGGATAAAAGTCAACTAGAGTTAATAATAAACCTAAGTCTACTAATCAGAGTTGAGTAAACTAACTGTACAATTAACTGAATAACTAACACCATTAACTGTAACAACATAATTAATTTAAGTAGATTCTCCACTAGTTTGGGCTAACTTGATACTCCCCCTCAAGTTGGAAGGTAGATATTCTTCATTCCTAACTTGCACAATAATTGAGAGAATTGACTTTTGGGTAGAGCCTTTGTTAGTATATCTGCGAGCTGTTTCTGTGATGCCACATGAATTAGCTTCAGGAACCCAGTTTGTACATGCTCTCTTATAAAATGACAATCTATGTCAATATGCTTGGATCTCTCATGAGTGGTGGGATTCTCAGCTAGTTGAATTGCTGATTTACTGTCACTTAACACCATGGTTGATGTAATTCTGATTTCAAAGTCTCTCAGCAACTGTTTAATCCAGAGTAATTCAGAAGTGAGAGATGCTAAAGCTCTATATTCTTCTTCTGCAGAAGACCTTGCAACCGTGGCTTGTTTCTTAGATTTCCAAGTAATCATTGACTCTCCAAGGTATATACAATAACCTGTGGTAGACCTCTTACTTACTTGACAACTTCCCCAATCCGCATCCACGTATGCAGTCAGTTTTAGATTAGAGTTAGCAGGAAAAATGATTCCTAATCCTGCAGTAGTCTTCAAGTACTGCAGTAGATGATGGGCAGCCTGTAAGTGAGTGGTTCTTGGCTTTGCCATAAATTGGCTTAACTTGTTGACTGTAAAAGTGATGTCAGGTCTTGATATTTTCAAATATATCAGTCTCCCAATTAATCTCCTATACTGATATACATCTTTCAATGCTTCACCATCTATTTCATTTAGCTGTGTGCCAGCATCATCGATGGGAACATATACTGGCTTGGCAGAGGTAAAACCAGTGTCCATAAGCAATTGAAGAGTATATTTCCTTTGACACAAATGTATTCCTCTCTTGGATCTTGCTATTTCAAATCCTAGGAAGTACTTTAGGTCTCCTATAACCTTTAGTTTGAAGTGATTCTACAGCAAACATTTAACCTCAGATATAAGACCATTATTTGGTCCGGCAACTATTATATCATCCACATATACTAAAAGTGCGATGAAGGTTGAACCAGATCCTTTTGTGAATAAGGAATGGTTTGCTGTACTTTTATGAAACCCCAGGCTTGTGATTGTGGAACTGAATTTTTGAAACCACTGTCTCGAGGCTTGTCTAAGTCCATAAAGAGACTTATTCAGTCTACACACTTTGTTCTCCCCCTGACTTGGATAGCCAAGAGGCAAACTCATGTAGACCTCTTCATCAAGCTCTCCATTCAAGAAAGCATTGTTGATATCAAGCTGGAGTAGATGCCAATTTAACTGAGAAGCAAGAGAAAGGAGGATCCTGACTGAAGTTAATTTGGCAACTGGTGAAAAGGTATCCAGGAAGTCTATCCCAGCTTGTTGTGTGAAACCTTGTGCCACAAGGCGAGCCTTGCACTTATCTAGAGACCCATCATCATGGTATTTGACTTTGTAAACCCACTTGCAGCCAACTGGTTTCTTTCCAATGGGCAGGGAAACAACATTCCATGTATGATTTGCTTCTAGGGCTGCAAGTTCTTCAGCCATTGCCTTTTGCCATTCAGGGTGTTTTATGGCTTGAAAGTAATGTTGTGGTTCAAAGATGGATGAAATATTAAGGATGAAGTGTTTGTATGCAGGTTGTTGTAATTGAGAAAGGGCTGAATTGGGTAAGCTACTGAGTTGCAATCATAAATTTTCAAATGTGATGGAGGATTGTGAGGTCTAGTAGATCTCCTACAAGTGACAGGTGTAGGGTCAATAACAGGACTAGCAAGAGTTTGGTCTTGTGCAGGGTCAATAGTTGGCTCAGTGATGTCTTCAGCTACGGGTAGAGGAATGACAGGGGTAGCTGAGGTATCATCTGGTGGTGGAACATGATTATCAAGGATATTTGGTAATAAGGTATCACTGAACAAAATTTGGGATGGAGAACCAGAATGTGTCATGTGATATGGAAATGTAGTTTCACAAAAAATGACATCTCTAGAGATGATAAATTTGTTGGTGGTGGGGTCAAGAAGTTTGTATCCTTTAACTCCAATGGGATATCCCATGAAGATGCAAGGGGCGGCTCTAGGTGAGAACTTATGTCTTTGGGAAGGTATGGTAGAGGCAAAGGCAAGGCAGCCAAACACTCTCAACTTTGTAAAGCAATTCATAAGGGGATATACTTTTTAGAGATGGGGAAGGCAGCCTATTGATCAAGTGAGCAGCTGTGGAAACACATTCACCCCAATAGGCAAGAGGTATCTTTGATTGAAAATAGAGAGATCGAGCCACATTCAACAGGTGTTGGTGTTTCCTCTCAACAACTGAGTTCTGTTGAGGTCTATGGGGGCAAGACAACTGATGAAGAGTACCCTGAGCCTGGAGGAAGCTGTGAAGAGCTAGCTCCTTGGAATTATCAGTGCGGATGGCCTTGATTTGTTTGTCAAATTGAGTTTTGACAAAAGAAAAGAAGCATTGTATCAGGTTGGGAGCTTCAGACTTAGCCTTCATAAGGTGTTCCCAAGTGAACCTTGTACAATCATCAACAATGGTCAAGAAATAGTGCTTGGCATCATGTGTTGGTGTGTGAAATGGTCCCCAAACATCACAATGTATCAAATCAAAGGGAAAAGGTGAGTGATGATTATGTGCATTAAATTGTAAACGATGCATTTTGGACCATGGACAAATGAGACATGAACTATTATTGCATTCAGTATTATTGAAAGACAATTTGGAAGACAACAATTTCAATACAGAATCAGAGAGATGGCCTAGCCTAGAATGCCATAGCTGAAAAGAATGAACAGAATCACTATTAAGTGTGTGAGGAATAGAATTGCAAGGAAAACTTGATGAGTGGAAATAGAGGCCATGTCTAAAATCACTCTGTGTTGGTGTGATTCCTGGATCAAGAATACATTATCAGAGAATGATATATGATAATTAGGATCTTGATGTAAGCAACTAACAGAGATAATGTTGATATGGAAATCAGGAATGCATAGAACATTATGCAATACTAAGCCAGAATCTAATTTGACTGAACCAGATGCAGTGACAGGATCTCTATGACCATTTGGCAGAGTGACAAAGGTGTTATGTAGAGTAGTGTTTGAAGTAAAAGAAGACAATGATGTGCATATGTGAGCAGTGGCTCCAGAATCTATTATCCAGTCATTTGAATGCAAGAAGGAAAAAGTAAACAATAGAGTACTCAATGAACAAGAGAAATGCAAGAAATGTAGCAAAACATCACCTGATGAATCCTTAGATTCAGAAGTGTTAATGGCAGCTTTAGCCATTTGGGCTTGCATATTATAGTCAATCAATTGTTGATGTTGTTGGTGATCCACTTGTGCAGCAGCACCTGAACCCGAACAAACAGTAAGATGAAGCACTTGTGGTTGAGTGGTGGCAGTCTTGGTCTTCTTGAAACCAGGTAAAAAACCATGAAGCTTGAAGCATTTCTCTTTGGTGTGACCAAGAACACCACAATGAGAGCACTGGGGTCGATCTCTTCTAGCACCTTTGTTATTCACAGCAAAGGCAACATGAGAGGATTGTTCAGTGGCATTGGAACAGATTTCCCTTTGTTTCTCATCTTGGAGAACCATGGAATAGACCTTGCTAATCTCAGGCATAGGTTCTTGAATCAAAATTTGGCCACGAACATTGTTAAAAGAGTCATTTAATCCCATCAAGAAAATCAAGACTTGTTCTTTTCTTAGATAAGAACCACCACAGGAACAATCAGTGCAAGTGTCATGTGCAGATAAAGCATCCCAAAGCCCCTTAAATTTGCTGAAATAAGCAGTTACCGAAAGAGATCCTTGTGTGCAATTGAGAACCTCCTTCTTGAGTTCGTAGATTCGTGGACCATTGCTTTGCTGAAATCGATGCTTCAAATCCTTCCAAATGTCAGCAGCAGAATCAGCATAAAGGACACTGTTGTGCAGTTCCTTTGAGATCGAATTGAGAATCCAGGAGGTCACCATATCGTTGCTACGCATCCATTTGGCATAATTCTCAGAAATTTCTGCAGGTTTTGCAATGGTACTAGTGACGAAATCGAGCTTGTTCTTGGCACCAAGAGCAATACGCATGGCGCGGGTCCAAGATCCATAGTTGTTACCAGATTCAGTGAGGATTTGAGATACGAGCACAACACCAGGGTTGTCAGAAGGGTGGAGATAGTAGGGATCAACACCAATGTCAGCCATTGATGGAAGATTTCACAACGGAAATCGAAGAGGATCGAACTGGAAATGAGGAATCGATCGGAGAAGAAAGAACACGCGAATCGGTTGGAAGAACCAAGGCAATGGTGGAATCAATCGGAGAAACGTAGCGGAAGCACCATCGCGAATGATACCATATTGTTTGTGAAGGAATTCATCAATAGAATCAGAGAAGAACATGGACCGATATGGAGATGCAGAGAATGAACGACTGAAGAATGTGAATATTCATTTCTGTTATTGAACCAGTTACTGTACAAACTGACTTGACTTACAATATATACACCAATGGATAAAAGTCAACTAGAGTTAATAATAAACCTAAGTCTACTAATTAGAGTTGAGTAAACTAACTGTACAATTAACTGAATAACTAACACCATTAACTATAACAACAGAATTAATTTAAGTAGCTTCTCCATTAGTACGAACACACTATCTATATATGTATTTCTCATCAGCGCACATATGTGGTGTAGTATGATACGGGTCCGCTTAAATTACAGTTGTTTTGTGACATTTATTCAAAATTTCTTCGTACCAACTAGCCACTCTTATGAACAATATGCATCCTCCTCTCTTTACTACCCACAAGATAGATTCCAAGTATGATATGAGAAATACGGTTTTGAACATCAACAAATGTGTAATTTTATTTAATTAGTCACTCACCAATTCGAATAATAACCTATTGACCTAGTTTTTTGTTCAAGTTTTTACGAAAGTTTAACAGCACTTGGGAAGGCAAATTCCTTTGTCTATATATATATATAGTTACCGTGTTATTGGTGCGCAATATCCACCGATTTTGCTGGTGACTAATCTACGCTAGAAAACCTGACTGGTCACGTGTACCCGACTTTACCAGTCCATGTGGTTCTCTCATCCCAACAGAGTTTTTACTGCACTCAATATTCAAACCTAAGAATTTAGAGTGGGATCCGAGTCCAGTTACTGCTCGGACCAACCCTAATTGGTCCCTTTGTATATATGTATAAATAGGTATAGATTAAAATACCGAGAAAGTAAAATTCCCAATTCTTAAGTATGACGACAATATGTTCTTGGCAAATTCTTTGCCCCACAATTGACGGAATTCCAATATTCCACACTAAAACTTGGGATTACATTATTTCAAAGTGTGATGATGAAAGAACTCTTTATTAAAAAGTAATTCCCTCTAAGCTTTTCAAATGGAGTGCTGCATTGAGTAACTTCGATGTTGATTTCTAAAAGGGACCTAAATGATTCTGTTTAATATGCTTACAAACTAAACGAATTTATGCACTCTAAAATTTTCTTCCAAATATGTCCATGCTTCTTGTGAAGGTAAGTGTTGTTCTTCATGACTTATTTTACAACTTGAACTACTTGTGTACATGTGCCAGCACACCACGGTCCAACTTTACACTTGCTTTACAATTTGCAAAATGTAAAGTTGAGCAATCAACTTGAGAACATTTCCCCTCAAGGCTTCCCCAAAAAATCTTGCTATGTCAATCATTAAATTCGATCAAAGTGTATGAATGAATATTTTTCGATGGAGAATAATAGCAACTTAACTCTTCAAGATGAATCATGTGAATTGTCCTTACTTGTGAAAGATTATTTACATGTCTTCCAACAATACAACTTTTCATTTTCTGGCTGAGACAAGTTGCAAATGCAAATTGACCTCTTTACTAGCCATGAGATGCATTGTTTTTTTAAAGGTAAATATCTTCGTTCAATAGATAAAAGCAGACACATTACGGCTTAGATAAGCATCAAGTGCTAGGGCATTCCCTATTTGCACGTTAGAGGTGATCCTAATAGTCTTAGCATCCAACTTAATGGCATCAATACATAGAAGAAGCTTAGGCCAAAGTAAAATTACATCAAGCCAATCATCTAATCCTAGCAACCAAACAAAAGACATCCACCCTTGATTTGCAGTCAAATAACGGAGAGAAACCACAGTCTTTATCTCTATCCAGTTACGGATCATATTTGCAACTACTACAAGCTCAAATCGACTATCAAAGGTTTCGAGATGACCTGTTTCAAAAACAAGTTTGGTCGACGCTTGCCCGTTGTAGGAGAAGGTGATGTTGATGGAGATCTCCACACTAGCCTTGCCCCTCCCAGACGTCAACAATTCATGAGCCATTACCTTGAAAGCTTTGGGTACCTCAAGCCTCTGAGTATAGCTACACATAGAGTGTATAGGGCTCAAATAGACATTAACATCAATCCTATAATCAGCAACCCAGCTTTGAAATATCTTCTTCCCATGGGAAAGAGCACACGGAAGATGAGAATCCACAATCTTTTTTCCTATCCAGTTACGGATCAAATCTTTGGCTTCTAGAGGCGCATTACGACTATAAGCGGTCTCGATTTTGCCCTTTTGAATCCTACGGTTCAAATTCCATTGAAAATTAGGGGTGGTATAGAAATTGGGATAACACACTAGAGAGGCTGCACACAAAGAGTGCAAACAAAAGATCTGGCTTGCAGTGGGCATTTTATCAAACATCTTTGAAGCATACACAGATTGCTATTACAACTACTCTCAGGATGGGAGAAAATACCTTTTTCAGGAGGTTTTGGTGGAGGACGAGAGACAATCAGGACAGGAGGAGGGGGAGCGACCTCCAGTTGTTCAGCAAACGACTTCCCAAGGCAGGTGCAGACAACATGAACCAACACTGTTTGGAGTTGTGGCGGAGGTTCCGGCGGAGGGCGAAATACGGAGGTTGAGCGCGGTTCAGGCATGGAGTTATTCAGGTTGAGAAGGAGATTGAGCAGAGTGGTAAGGTTGAAGATCGAGCTCAAAATTGACCCATGAAGCTTGGCTCCAACGAGCTAATTGTGGGGTTTGGATCGGGGTTTCTGGGTTTGGAGGGAGAGTGACGAGGGGGGAAGGGTGTGGCTCGCATCTAAGGGAGGGATTAGATGTGGGTTTTGGGAAGGGAAGAGCTTGGGCTCGGACAAGTGGGGTTTGTTGGTGTGCGATGGAGAGATTGTGAGGGAGGGAGGAAAAGGGAACTCTGTATCCTGTGGAGAGGTTGGGGAAGGCGGAGGACAAAAAAGGGTAAGGGAGGCGGCTTCCACGGAGGGAGAGGAAGGGCTCATAGTGGCGGCGCCACATGAGGGAAAAACCTAGCAGAGCAAAGCTCGCTAGAAAGAGAACTGTGCCTCCAGAGGGAGATGCATTGTTATTTACTTCTTTCCTAGAACATACCCGTGCCTCCGCACGAGCGTATCACGTTACATGACATCATTATACTCAAACAAAAATGTTAATTTGAAATGTCATTATTCTAAAATCAGTTGTACAATATAAAGATTGTAATAGTTTTGTTGTTGTAATTAGTCCAAACATTACCCTGTGAAAATCAAGACAAATTTAAAGTAAACAAATTTAATTAGTCCGAATCTTACCCCGTAAATATTACTAACGAATTTAATTAGTCCGAACCTTACACTGTGACAATATTGCATCCCCTTCAAAACATGACAATATGACATTAATAGTTAGTAATAAGGTTTAGCCAATCAATTAGCATCACAACATACTAAGCAGTTAGCACCAGTACTAATGTAAGTATTTGCCTAACCAATTGATTAGCATCTAGTTAGCCAATCATAGATCTATAAACAATTTTGTTGCACAATGAAAATAGAAATAAGGAACAATGCCTCTTTATATAGTGTCAGAGGGGCAGCGCTGGCCATTGGATCATCGTGATCGATCTCGACCGTTGATCATGTGAGCCTCAGCGAGGGTTGATCTGAGCCGTTGATCTTAGTGGATTTCGGTCATTTCTTTCTGTCTCACTATTGGGCCGGTCACAGCCGGTATTGCGTCGGAGGGCTTCGGCCCAGTCCAGAACATAAAGACAGGGAAAAAGACATTATAATTGTATTAACCAAGTCATCAAGATCGATTACCTTAGAAACAACATCTTCGTTGTAATGATGCTATTAAATATTTCTTAGGAAAGTGAAACCTGCATTTTAAGATCGGCACAAAAACACAAAAACAGATGCATCATAATATAATGCAAGCGGGACCAAATGAATAAATGAGCATTATAAATCAGAAGAATCAAGTTCTTATGAAAGAATAATTTACCAAAGAAATGCCATATTGCAAAGATATGCTGACTGACATAATCACATTTTGGCTTCAATCATTTGCAAGTAAAAAAACTTAAAACATCTATCTATTCATGAAGTGAAGCTAAATTGTAATGTTTTTTTTAAGCTTAAGCTAGTTAATGAATGATATAAATAGTTAGCATTCACATTCTTAAGAATCTTAACATGTTGCTTCAGAGTGGATAATCCCTATTCTCAAAGTGGATAATCCCTATTCTCTTTTTCATTTTTTAGGTTAGCTGGAAACCAAAAAGAAACAAAAAATGTTAACCTAAAGACCCCAATTTTTTTGTAACTGGAAAATGGTTTCAATGTTAGAAAAAGAGGGAGAAGCTCAAAAATACAAACCTGATTTTAGGTGAACCTTCCTTCTTCCTCTTCTAATATTTTCTCTTCTTTTTCGTTTTGCTTTATTTTTATTTTTCTTTGAGGTGTCTTTGATTTTCGTCTTTCTTCTCTTCTTCTTCTCTAAGTATGTTTTGTGTTTCTTCTCTCTCAAATTTTGTTTTTTGGTTTCAGCTTTCCTCTCTCTCTCTCTCTCTCTCTCTCTCTCTCTCTCTCTCTCTCTCTCTCTCTCTCTCTCTCTCTCTCTCTCTCTCTCTCTCTCTCTCTCTCTCTCTCTCTCTCTCTCTCTCTCTCTCTCTCTCTCTCTCTCTCTCTCCCTCTCCCTCCAGGACCTATATTTCAAAGTGGATAATCCCTATTCTCTTTTTCATTTTTTGGGTTAGCTGGAAACCAAAAAGAAACAAAAAATGTTAACCTAAAGACCCCAAATTTTTTGTAACTGGAAAATGGTTTCGATGTTAGAAAAAGAGGGAGAAGCTAAAAATACAAACCTGATTTTAGGTGAACCTTCCTTCTTCCTCTTCTAATATTTTCTCTTCTTTTTCGTTTTGCTTTCTTTTTATTTTTCTTTGAGGTGTCTTTGATTTTCGTCTTTCTTCTCTTCTTCTTCTCTAAGTATGTTTTGTGTTTCTTCTCTCTCAAATTTTGTTTTTTGGTTTCAGCTTTCCTCTCTCTCTCTCTCTCTCTCTCATTTTTGCTTTTTGGGTATTTGTATTTGTTTGTCCAAGTTAGCTTTTTTCAAAAATAATAATATTTAAGTTAGCACACTTTGTACTACCCATTGTATCTAAGGGTGTAGATTATTAAAATAGTCTACAAAGTAACTTTTGCAGCCTCTAAAACCTTCTTTCGAGCTACATGTGACTGATTACTAGAAACAATATATTCAAATTTTAAATTCTACGAAAATTACCATTGTAGCCAATAGATCTAGTAGGAAAGTTGCAGGGCAGTGTGGTAATTTTGTAGGAGGGTTAATGGTATGAATTTAAGTAACTTTTGCAGCCTCTAAAACTTTCTTTCGAGCTACATGTGACTGATTACTAGAAACAACATATTCAAATTTTAAATTCTACGAAAATTACCATTGTAGCCAATAGATCTAGTAGGAAAGTAATTTTGTAGGAGGGTTAATGGTATGAATTTATAGTAGAGTAGATAAAGAGCCAAGTGAATGACATGTTATACGAAATGAGGATTGGAGTTGGAGTTCATGACGACGCATTGTGGATGTCTGGTACCGTTGGATTAGATCTCGTGTGTGTGACAAAGTTTTCCCCTAATGATGAAGTGATTTCGTGGGCCCATTGAGGCCAGATCGAAGTGGGGCTAAGTCCATTTGGTAACAGAATCTATTATTGGTTTATTAACCAATGAGTAAAAAATGAAAACGTGGCAATATCTGGGCCACTAAAAATCAAAGAAAACCCCAATTTTTGATCTGATAAAGAAAGGAGCCAAGATACCAATATAAACCAAAAATGCTTATGGACAATGGTATCTAATTCGTTGATTAGCTTAACCATAGTGGTCCCCAAAAATGGTTCACTACTATTAGTGATCATGCAATGTACTATTTAGAATAGATACCCAGTAAACAACAACTATGAACCTTTACATTATACACACTCACAATATAATAATAATCAAAGCTCAAAAAAAGTCAACCAAAGTGCACTAATTTAGTATATCACCCACTGACACTTTTTTTCGGACCATTGCAGGTTATCTCAACTTTTTCAACGAAAAATTAATCTCCGCTCGTGCGACCAATACTGAGTTTGTCCACTGCGTAAATCCAACGCGAGAGCACCAGGTGGACCCTCATGTTCCAAGTAGATTAAACAACCGGACCAACCGTCTTGGTTATATCACTACTGACATTGAACACAATAAACTCAAACACAATAATAATTTTTAAATTAAGACAAAAGATGCTAAAATAAATTAGTTTAACACTATATGAAGGTATGAAATGAAACCATGAGTTCCCAATAATTTTCAGTCTTAAAATCAATGCTTAATCAATCTACCTTACTAGTCACCACTACTATACTATGATTGCTATGCTAGTAAAGATTCCTCCAAAATGTTCCATTTTCTCTACAAACAAAAAGGAGAAGGAAAAACAAGTTCCTATTCTCTACAATGAAAAGCATTAAAAAAACAGTTGTTTTGTTCTGATGAGTGGCTCAAAGAGTCAGCAACTACCACCTGCAGCTGTAGCAGCAGCACTATTAGCAACCCAAGAAGGAATTGTAATACCAGAAAATGGATCTGCAAAACACTCTCCAGCTCCATTGAGTTCACTGAATTGACTCAGTTCATCTAAACTCTCAAAGAAATCATCTGTTAAAACCATATCAGATAATCCAAATTCATCTTCTCCTTCTTCATCTTCCATGCTCTCTGATTTCTCTTCCATGCTCTCTGATTTCTCTCCTTGAGTTGGAACCTCTTCTGAAGTTACTGGAGAAGTTGGTTTTGTGAGTGTCTTTTCAGAATCTAAGGTTGCTGATGTTGTTTGATTTGTCAAAGGTTTCTGTCTTGTTGAGCCAGCAAGTGAGTTTTTGTGAGTTGGAGCTGGATGATTGTGTTCAGCTGTATATGTTACTATGAACATTGTTGGATCTGATCTGTTTCTCTCAACTTGTTTTCTTGCTAAACACCCTTTTGAACTGCTGCATCTGTAATATCCCCTGCAAATCACACCACAAAAAAATAATTAAAAATCATAACTTTAACCCTTTTTTGTTATTGGAAAAAATGAAAATCTTGAAGGTTCTAATTACCTTGGGTATGGTGACCCTTTAATGGGTTTTTGTCCATATTTCCTCCATGCCCATATATCTGAGGAAAGATTCTCAACTGGGACTTGACAAACTTTCTTAAGTTGATTCTTTCTGTAAACAACAAAAATAAGCATTTTTCAGACAAAAAAAAATCACCAACTAAAAAGACATGTTTTTTATGAAATGGGTAAATTCAAGATCTCATTTTTATATCAAAATCAGACAAAAAAAATTAAATTTTGAATTTTTACCTTCTTTTAGATCTTGGGTTGGTGACAGAACCACCTTGGTGTGGCCGCTTAGTTAGCTGCTGCTGAGGTTGTTGTTGATGTTGTTGTTTCTCTTGTGTTTGTGCTGATGCAGAGGAATAAGAGAATGAAGGTGACAGAGGAGAAGTTTGCAATGGAAGAGGTTGTGATCTTGAGAAAAAAGGCTTGCAAAGTTCATGCAATTCTTCAATGGAGTTTCTTGCTCCAAAGGGGTGTGTAGAAAGTGACAAAATTTGAGCTTTTTGTTCACCAATAACACCATCAAAAACAGAGGAAGGAGAGACAGAGACAGAAACAGAGGATGGTGCAGTGTTGGTGGCGGTGGTAGTGGTGGAGTTGACGGTTGAGCAACCTCTAACCACCGCGTGGAGATCCCAATCTTCATCCATAGAGACAAACGCTGCAATGTCTGAAGTTGTTGCAGTTTCTCTTTTGAGAGAGAAAGACAAAAGAAGGCGCTGACTTTTGCTATAGAGAGAGAAAGAGATGATAAGGTACAATAAGTGGAAATGGACTTGTATATATAGAGAGAGAAAAGTGGGCGTTTTTTAGAAAAAGTCTAGAGAGAGTAAAGAGAGAGAAATTGCTTTTTTTCTTCCTTGGAGAGAGTGTGGTTGGCGTTTTGGTATCTCTATGTGCTAGTGCTAGTGCTATGCTATGCTAATTTTGCTTATGGTGTGTTTGGTTGGTGTTTTTAGAGTGGGGTTGACTTGTGAAGATGTCAAAGGGGGGGAGGAAAGGACAGTGGGGCTCTGGATTTTATGGTGAAGGTGGAAAAGTCTAAACGCGCTTTATGAGATATGCCGACAACATTTAAAATATAATAATGAGTGAAACCGTGAAAGTAGTGATAGATCACTCGGAAATGAAGGTAAAGATGCTCCTATGACATGTGTGTGGGGTCACCTTATGGGTTCATGACCCATGACATGTGTGCATGCATCATGCAACGCGCACCTCCCATTTCCATTTTCTACATTATATATTAATTAGTAATAATAATAATAATAATAATTCTTGTTAGATTGATTAATTGGGTTATCAGTAAAAACCAGCACAATTGACAAAGTTGATATTGTTAGGCAAAATATTTTATGTGGGGGTTATTCATTCATTCGTAGATAAATTATTTTTCCCCAATCCCAGTCTCAAACTCTCAATGAGGTTTCCTCCTCCGTTTCCGTCTCCGTCTCCATGGTTCCTCACGGTCTCAGAAGGGACCCCATAAAATTTATTAAAAGCTAGTAAAAATATAAATTAAAATAAAATATAATAAACTTGAAAAAATATATAAAAGTAAGACTAAAAACAAATTTTAATATAAAAAAATACAAAAGTTACTTTCTTCGATATTTTAATATTTAAAAAATATAAAATTAGCATAATTTATAGTTTATTAATATTTTTAATTAAAAAGACATATAAAAAGACTAAAAATTCAATTACTTATAATATAATATATATTTATAATAAGTTATTTATATAATATTTTTGGGGTGGGGCATGGTTCTTGTCCTCATTCCTGAATTGATCGTGGAGGGATTTTCTCTCCGGTCCCCATTCCCACGGGGAAAAACTCCCCGCCGACGAGACCCTGAATGTGGTAGTCCCGCGGGGATCCCCACTTAAGGATAGAAATTGTCACCCCTATCTGTAGATCAAAAATAGCACAACCGACAAAGTTGATGATATTAGACTGGATATTTTCTTTGGTTATCCAAGTTCGAACTCAAGATCTCAACTTGACGTGTTTGAATTTACGGGTAAGACTAAAACCCAAAAATTTTAAAATTTTAATATAAAAAAATATAAAAGTTAGTTGATATTTTAAAATTAAAAATAAAATATAAAATTTGCATAATATAATAGTTTATTAATATTTGTAATTAAAAATACATATAAAAAGATTAAAAATTCAATTATTTATTTTTTTATTAGCAAAATTCAATTACTTATAATATATTATATATTTATAATAAGAATATTTATGTAATATTTTCGGAGCAAGGGCATGGTCCCTGTCCCTATCCTCAAATTGATCATGGGGAGATTTTCTACCCTGTCTCCGTCCCCACGAGCCTGCCTGAGGGTCTTGTATGGGGCAGTCCCCATGGGGAACCCCACCCATAGATAGAAATTACCACTCCTTTCCGCAGATCAAAATTCAAAAATAGCACAAATAGCACAACTGACAATTTGATATTATTAACCTAGATATTTTCTATGATTATGTGAGTTTGAACTTTAAGATCTCAAACTTCACGTGTCTGAATATTTGTTCACAACCCATATAAATAAAAAATTTCTAGTTGTATATATGTCTGCGAGATTACATCACCAATCACATACAAAGGAAAATAACTAGAAATTTCTGTTATTAGATTATTAGAATTTGGAAAGAATTAGTTGACAATTATTACTATATATACAAAACAAAATTATATATTAGACCACCAACTCTCTTAAAAAGACACCCTAAGAATTGTGGAAATAAAGAAAATGTAACGTAACTTATTTTTCATGTTTTATATGTCAGTGGTTCATTTTCAACAGTATAAAGATCGACTTAGTAACTTTGATGCATGCTAAGGTTGTTGACACTGGAATATTGTTAGGATGTTCCGAAATATCTAACACATAAATAATATATTACTCTAAATTCTTAATTGTGAAAGCGTTTGTTCATATTAGATTCAATAACAAGTCTATCCCTCCGACTGAGTTTGTTCATATTAGATTTAATAACTCTAAAAATAAAGTCAGAAGCATATCTTCTCGCAGAGACCAGACCAACTTAGCTCTAAGGTGAAACATAAGAAGATTGAAGAAGCTCTTGAAGATGATGGTTGGAGTGCAAGGGATGATGTAACCCCTACAATTACAAAGGGCCTTGTAAAAACCTCCAAAAGTCAAAACCTAATTCCACGTGAATGACCTACAAAAACTTTTACCTTTACAAAGCTCTTGGAGGTTCTGGAAGATAGATTTTCTACTAAAGAAGCTCTTGGAGAAGCCCCAAATGGTAATAATGTAATGCTCAATATATTGCATAGGGTCATGGTATCATATAACATTTCCACAGAGAGAGAGAGAGAGATGGAGAAATGTCCTGCTCATTAGTCATTAGGAATAGCTTGGCAAAGTCAAAATCATGCAACATGCTTACTGTAACATCTGATATATGGATAAGAAATGTGGTAAGTGGTAACAGACCACTAAGTTTCTTAAGAGGAAGAGAGAACATTTCATAGTGGAAAGGAAGGTGTGTCACACTAGCATACTAGAATTCATGCGTACGTCCCACTGCATGTGAGAGTAAACAATGCCATGTGTCTCCATTCATCGCGATGATTTATAAAATAGAAGAACTTAAGAACAGAACAAAACAGAGGATGTGCTAGCTAGAGATTTGGGATTCAAAAATAGAAAACCATACTGGATTCAAGATGTTAGGTCCACCATTAGTCACAAGAAGTAATAGTACTTTTAATTATCGCTCCAAAAAATAATTAGTCGAAAAGAAATATATTTCACAATAATGATAAGATACGATATATTAATTATCGCTCCAAAAAATAATTATTTTCTAAGGCGACGGTGGCTCAGGCTAATGTTGCGGATATCTTCTTGAAATTTGCCAATTGCTCGGGTTTGCATGTGAATATAGCGAAGTCTAGAGCGATTTTTCTCTAAGGGTGTGACTAGAGGAACCATCTCTCACATTGTTAACTCTACGGGCATCCGGAGCATCCCATCCTTTGATAGATATCTTGGTTTCCCTATGGTGCAAGGTCGAGTGAGGAAACAAGATTTTAAGTTTTTAATCACTAAGCTGAACAATAGACTCGCCTCGTGGAAGAATAATTTGTTGAACAGGGCGGGTCGACTTACTCTTGCAAAAATCAGTGTTGACCTCTATTCCCACATATGCAGCTAGCTTGGATGCCCCAATCAGTTTGTAATAACATTGATAGAGCGGCCCAGGACTTCATTTGGAAGGGGAATAATTTGAAGGGTGTTAATTTGGTGAATTTGCGCACAATTACGAATTCAAGGGCTGATGGGGGCCTCGGCGTCAGAGTGGCTCGGGATGCTAATACATCAATGCTTGGAAAGCTGGTTTGGGAAATGCACATAGATTCTAATAAGTTGTGGGTTGTAACATCCCCAATTTGGCTAATCTCAAATTGTTGAGATTAGTAAGTACTTTCATTTAATTGTGATTTAATTGAGTTTCTAATTGATTATATAAGGTTATTTTGTGATTGACTAAGTGTATAAATTGTGTATTTGTGGTTTGTTAAATAAAATTGGCATTGGGGAGTGTAGGAGTAACATTAAGGTGTGTGTAGCGAAAATGACATTTTGGAAAATTCACCCTATTTCACTCCACTCCCAGCTGAGCTTATCCACTAATGTTCCTCACACCCACACCACTCATAACTCACATCACTCAAAGACACCCACACACTTTGAGAAAATCAGATTTAGAAGGAAAAGAAAATGGAGGAGAGAGAGAGAGAGAGAGAGAGAGAGAGAGAGAGAGAGAGAGAGAGGGAGAGAGAGAGAGAGGCCACGAAGAGAGAGGAGAGAGAGAGGAGAAGAGAGTTTTGCATGCCCAGCTCATCACTCTCTCACCACTTCATCTTTAACTCATATTGAACTCTTCCTAGTCCATACTACTTCCTAAAAGAACACAAATTCAAGCTCTCCATCTCTACATTTCATTGTTACCATTTTTGGAAGTTGAGCACAAATGAGCTAAAATGGAGGGTTTCATTGTTGCATGTCAGTTCTGAAGTTTCTTTAGCACTTTTTGGGTTTCACATTGCATCCTAGAAGAGTCAAATTGTTGGAGAGAAACTCAAGTTACGGTTTGAAGGGTTGGGGTTTGGAATTGAAGCTTAGGAGAGAGTCTGGTGTCTCAAAATCTTGATTTCCTTGTTTGTTGTGGTTGTTCTACAAATTAGAGGTGAGTTCTTCGAATTTATGCTTGTGATGTCCTTTAAACTTGTGTTTGGAACTGAATATGATGGTAATGTGTTTGGTTGCTGGATTTTGGTGATAAATTGTGCACATTATAATGTTAAAAGTACTGTTTGAGGAACTCTGGACATAGGTTCGGTTATTTTGAAAATTCGTGTTCTCTGGTAATCCAATAATCGTGTGGTTTATCCTTTTAGAAACTAGACTTAATGTTTTTTAATTTGACACTGGTTTGGTTGAATTTGGAGTTGTGTAGCTCGAGATATAGGTGTCACAATTTAGGTCACAATTCTGGAATGATTCTGTGCATGGGTTCATTGTTTCGTGTATAATGTTTTCTTTTGAACTCCTTTTTGAATGATTCCTGTTCCATTGAAAACTAGACTTAAATTTCTTCGGTTTAGGCTTAAGTCTCATTCCATTTGGTTGTGTTTTGGTCATTTTAGAGGTGTTATAAGTTAGAGGACAGAATCTTTCCGATTTAGGAACCAGTCAGATTGTTTTGAAAAACTGTACAAAATGGCTCATAATTTTGGAAAGTAACAATATTTTTCAGAAAACTAGACATTATAAGTTTTCTAATGAGTGGTCATTTGTAATTTTTCGTTATCGTTTGATATGTCAAATGTTTTCTGAAAATTTAGGTAAGGTTGCTGGAAATTTTTGAATAGTTAGGTGATGTCTATGATTTGTTCATTGTTTATCATGAACCGATTTGTATCATTTTCGAAATGCGTGAGTGTTGACTAGTTTAGACCATAGGGAAGGATAAATGTAAATTGATTGAAGGTTGAATTATAAATATTGTTATAAACCGTATACTTTACCAACGAGAGAGAATACATAATATAATGATAATTTGATGGACTTGGTGTTCCATTAAGGTTTTGGTAACCATTCAAGTAAGGCATATGATAATTTGGGGCGACGACCTCTATGATAGAACACTAGGGGAGGGAAGTCATGAGCCCATAACCTAGGCCCCATCTAAGTTTGCCCGCTAATTAGATATTAGCGGATTGGGTTCACCGAGGAACCGTGAAGTGGTTGTCGGTGTTGTGCTTATGCCATATTACACGTAGCTACTCAGACTTGGGCTACGATTAAGATATGAATAAAACACCGCGAGAGGACTTGTGAGGGGTTACGAAAGAACTCATTGAGATTTGTAATATCACCCTGTATGTTGTTGTTGTTTTCAGATCAACAGGGCAAAACGAAGTAAAAGGAAGAAAAGTAGCTGCTGGAGTAGTTACTTAGTTATTGATAGATTTTATGGATCAAAGGGTTAGCTTGTTTAGCCTTCGCCCTAGATGTATATAAGAGTTTTACTTTAATATTATAAACTTTGGATCAAGTACTCAAAATTTTATGTATCTGGTGAACTCTATTTTGGATTTAAACATCTTCAGTTATATATAACTGTAATAGACGAGTATCAGCTATGCCGGTTGGCTTTAGTTTTTGGTAATTGTTGCCTAATAAATGTTTTAGGAAGGAATGGTACTCTATAAGGTGTGTTATGTCCAAATTCTGAAACAGGTTTACAACTCTGAATTTTATAAAAATGGTTAACATTCTAATTTTATGATGTCTAAAATTGAGGATGTTACATTTTGGTATCAGAGCAGTTCGACCTTTGGGGGCTTAGTGACCTTACGGTCAAGTGGTTAGTTAGATTGAGTCAGCTAGGGACTTAGACCATTGACTGTCAGAACCTTTCAGTACTTTGTGTGAGACATTGAGCCTGGATCCACTCGATATTTCACGCAACGTACTGAGAATGATGACAATTGGTTGCCTCAGCTCCGAAAATGTTCGAAACCTTAAATCATAGGATTCCTGGCCTTCTCATTTCATCATAGCACACATTAGAAGCAGTGGGCTACAGACGATATTCCGGAGCAAAAGATGGGCATCCGTGTTGGTTCGAGGAAGTTGTGGGCAACCGTTCAATCTCTAGAGACGATGCGACCATTGTGTTACCACGTAAATCGTTAGAGGTCAATTGGGGAGTTATATAACTCAAGAAAACCTCCCAGTGGAAGGAGTGTTAGCATCCTAAGATTTATTTAGGATTAGCAGACACCGTGAAACTCAGATGTTGGTTGACCAGTCTTTCAGTTACTGAGATAATGTCTAGTAGTTAACCCTACCCTGTGATTCGAGCTAATCACAACTTATGCCCCAGTTTAGTGAAATCCTTTTGGATAGTCACGAGTCTAGATCAGGTTCTTTTCCTCAGAACCACCTTTCGAAATGTCATGAAACCAAACCAGTAGATTATAATTGCACCTACAGTTTTTACAAGTAGTACCATCCAGTGTTTATTAGACTAGTTTCCTCTTCAAAATTTCTGAGTTAGGTTCCTTTTAAAAAGGGACTAGTGTTTTTATGCTAATGGAAGTAAACATACTACGACCCTCCGACTAAGAGCATGCCAGTTTCGGTCTGTGAGAAATTTCCGCTAGTCTTCCGACTTGTTTTATTCATAACTTCTGATCCGGAACCCCGATTTCTATGTTCCGAGATGCGTTGGAAAGCTAACGAAAATGTCTACACATCCGAGTATGTTTTGGAATGAGTCTATAATTTTGATTCTGAAGGGTACTCCTGCCCTACCCTAAACCGTTAAACCCTAAAGTGTTCGTAGAACATAAGCCCTCGACTGGTATGGAAGTAGGAAGAGGATTCCCATGCCATCGAGACTAAATCCTTTAGATTCCAGATTAAGGCAATACCTTTCGGAGTCCTGAGGAGGAAGGAAATCTGAGGAATGGACATCCGGGTTTTCAAGTAGCGATTTCATCGTCAGAAACTACAGATCGTAGGTCTATAAATCTTAGAGTTGTTCTTCAACAGTGATTGCTTTGTCACCCTGAGTCGACTAAAATTCCTATACCAGATTCTCTTAGGACCATAGATCCTTTTATATGTTCTTCTACTCTTATTAAAACTTGTCTCTAGTTAGGGTCATGAGTCTTTCGGATTCCAAAGCCGAAGTAATGCTCAACGTTCTTGATGCGGTATGTTCTTGCATAGAACTACGGTGAAAGAAGTAACCAGGTTATGCCTATCAGTACTAGTATTCCTAGCAAAGTATCGTTCTAACTTTTCGAGAATCTGTGTCGGCACGCAATGTATGACATAGAAATATGGTCATTGTAGGATTATAAATCCTCGGTTTTTTCGGTTCCGCTTCAGTTTCTAAGCAAATCAATTTAGTTTCACAGTTAAGTCTTTGTTGCCTCTTATGTGAATGTTACCCTAGAATTATGTAACCATGGTGGTGCCGTTTAGTAAACCCCGAGGTCTGTTTCCTGATAGTGTATCATTCCTTCATGGAAGCAAAACCCTACCGTGGTTAGGATTGGTTGATATTGGTAAACCCGAATATTTGTTGACGGTTTTTATGTCCTTTAGGCAATATCCCGATTGCCGAATTTTTCCTACACCTTTAGATGTTAAGATAGTTTTATACTTATGTCCAGACTTGTCTGGAGGCCAGTTGAGTGAGAACGAGATAAGTTTTCCCTTTTCGGTCTGGTCGTTGTGTGATGTCTCTCAGTATGGTTCGTGTTATGTTTGATGTTAAGGTATGGACTGTGAAGCGAACCTATTCATTCCCAATTTGGGTTAGAAGCATATTATGATTCTCTTCTGATGAGCAACCCTAAGTAGTTTTGGTGATATGACTGTTTTGTTTGATGTCTTTGTGATGATTAGTAAATTATGATTAAATAATCTCGTGGACTGTATATGTTGGAAAGTATGTGTTGGATTTCCGCGGTTACCGATTGGAGGTAAGCTGTTTGTAAATGATCGAGTGTAGAATATGACATGCTTTCTTTAGATATTTTGTGAGGAGGATCAATTGTGTTTGAAATTGAGATTGTCCATGAGGGATTAACTGAATAACTGCATAATGGTATGTTTGTCGATTAAGATTTATATGATTTCTAGTATGGAAGTGGATCACTGAGATGCACATATTGATTATTACTTATTTTGACATGTTAAGAAGCACCAATGTGATTAGAAACCTCTTGGTTTGATTAACGTTTTAACGGAATGATGTGATTGTATTTGGATTATGGTGCTTGAAAATGATTGATTGAAGTGAATGTTTGATGTTGATTATTGATGGTTGTGGTTCTGTTATTGGGTTAAATTGAGCTAAGGATTAATCGGGAAGGAAATTTGATCGAACAGATTTGCGGTTTTCGAGAAAAATAGAATTTTTAATAAGTGCTAAGTATGCATGTGTTTGTTGGTTTTGTAATCAAAAAACTCACCTACTTTAATTAAAATCTACTCAGCCTAGTTAAAACTGTTAAGTCTGTTATGGTTTTAAAAATTTGTTACAACCTGTAACAGCAAAACTGTTTAATCAGTTTGTTATAAAAAAAACTGTTTTTCAAAAAGGCCTAACAGACTTAACAGCCTAACTACCCTGAGCTTTAACCAACGGCTATATCCTTAGCTATATATAATACAGTCCAGTCTTTAATTGTGTACAGAATTGTAAACAAAAGATTACAAGCAATAAAATTTAACGTTTTACAGTTTATACCCTAAGTTTTTCTTCTGCTCCTTTCTTCCTGCATTGCTATCCTTTCTTGTTTAGTTTCTGAAGGGTTTTCTTCTGTGATAGAACCTTCAACAAGGTGTTGAAGGCAAACCTCATAAGAAAAAGAAAAACAAATAGTTAGCAACAATTTCAGTGACTGAAATAAGAAAGAAAATCAGAGAGACAGAGAGATAGACTTTACCTATTCTCAGTAGAGAACTGCAGCTGTTCCATGATCTTCAAGGCGTGAAGATCATCAACCAGAAATCACAAAACTCGGTCAGAATAGGCTCTAACAACAACAGATCTTTAAACAAGAAAGGTAAGGACTAAGAGCAGTTTTTCTACCTGGTTTTAAGATCTCTGCAAGTAGATCTTCACGGATCTGCAACAAGAACCAAGATTCAGAAGTTAGGGTTTACTGTGTTCGCATGAACAGTAAATCAGAAACAGAAGGAGGTTAAGATCAGAGGTTCTACCTTCGTGTTGAGCAGATTGTGGCTCGCTGAGAAGAGATTCACAAAGATCAACCAGAAACAACGAAGGAACAAAGCAAGTCAGTATTGAGAAACCTAGGGTTTTCAAACCGAAGAAAAGAGAGAAGAATCTAAAGAAAAAGAAAGCAGATACCTGTTCGTAGTAGTGAGGCGAGGCTTCGCTGAGTTTCTGGGCGTGATTCAAGCAAGAAACCTTCAGGAATCAAGAAACCCAGTTGGGTTTGAGTAGAGGCGACGAAGAGAACGAGAGCTTCGTCCAAGAAGAGAGAGAGAAATTCTTGAAAAAAAATGAGCCAGTTTTTCCAGAAAAGGGTTTTATAGTGATCCAGTTCGTGACCCGTTTCAAGATCCGCGTGTAGCAACAGTACACGCCCGCTGGGTTCCGCACGGGTTCTCACAAGCTGGGCTGGGCCATTTACTATCTGCACCCCTGTGTTTTTGTTAATATAGCCTGCAGAGAAAGAAAGTGTTAAAAAATTGAAAAAATTCAACATGGTATATTCAGAGCAATAAACGATCCAAGGCAAAATCTACTCTACTCTACTGTTTTCCTTTAGATTGTTCTTTAATATTTTCTGTCAAACACTTACACAGTGAGAAATTGTGTAAGTGTGTGTTTACTAATCTTTCAGTTTGTGTTCTAAGTGTATTTCAGGATGGCTAATACAGGAGGACAAGACAGCTATGTTCCCAAACTCAATGGAAAAGACTATGAGACTTGGTCTATACAGATGAGACCTGTTCTTGGTGCTCAAGGGTGTCTGCATGTGGTAAGACAAGGCCTTACACCTCTAACAGGTAATGAAAATACTGCTCAAAGAAAAGAATATCTGGAGAATGAGATAAAAGACTTCAAGGGTCTGTCTCTCATTCATAGAGCCTGTGGAGAGGCTGACTTTGAAAGGGTAAGGGGCTGTGAATCATCTAAGGCTGCCTGGGATGCCCTAGCAGCTTACTATACTGGCAATGCTCCAATTAAGGAAGAAAAACTTCAAGCCTTGAGAGCTCAGTATGAAAGCCTTAAGATGAAAAAGGAAGAAAAAGTCACTGATTTCTTCAACAGAGTGAAGAAGATCAAAAATGAAATGGCCCTTCAAGGAGAAAAGCTTGAAGAAACTGCCCTATGCAAGAAAATACTAAGGTCAATGCCCAAAAGGTGGTATGTGGTAACTAACACTATTGAGGAAACTACAAAAAGCGAAGACCTGAAGTTAGAAGAACTTCAGGGCAAGCTAGAGGCCAAGGAAATCAGAATGGAGATCCTTAATGAAGACTCTGAAGAGGAGGATCAAGCCATGTATGCAGCTAAGTCCAAACACAAGAAAGGCAAAAAAGGAGGTAACAACAAACAGACCAAGGGATCTAAGGGAAAGGCAGGTAAGCCTAAACCTAAGTCTAAATCTGAATCATCTGAAAGTAACTCTGCACCTAAGAAAAAGGATAAATCTAAGGTTCAGTGTTACAGGTGTGACAAAATGGGGCATTATGCCACTGAATGTCCCACCAGAAAAGGTTCAAATCCTAAAGGTTCAGTTTCTGAAGCCAATGTGGCTAAAGAAGAATCTGAATCTGACTCAGATGAATCAGATAAAGTTGCCTATAGTATGCTGTGTAAGGAAACTAAATTAGCTGAACATAGGAAGATTAAAACTAATTTGAAAAAGGCTAAAGAATATGTTGTTTTAGTAGTAACTGAAAGTGATGGTAAAACTGTCACTGAAATCTGGTACTTAGACTCAGCATGTTCTAATCATATGACTAGTAATAAAAGCTGGCTTATTAACTTTGACCCCACAGTTAGAACTTCTATTAGATGTGCTGATGGAAAAACTATAGTTTCTAAAGGTAAGGGAAACTTAGAATTAACAAGGGTTGATGGGAAAAAAGTTATAGTCTATGATGTGCTGTATGTGCCTGAAATTAGTTGTAATCTAATAAGCCTAGGACAGCTTGTTGAAAAAGGTTTTTCAGTCCTTATGAAAAATGCTAAGTTGAAATTGTTTGATAAGAATGATCACCTAATTTTAACTACCCAACTAGCAAGTAATAGGACTTTTAAGGCCAGCATAGGAAAAACTGATGCACTTTGTTTAAGTGCTACTGCAGACAGTGACACTAAGCTATGGCATAACAGATATGGCCACCTACATTTTAAAGCCTTAGATAACCTAAGTAAGAACCAACTGGTGAAAGGGTTACCTAAGGTTGTTGACACTAAAGACAAGTGTACAACATGCCTAGTAAGCAAACAACCAAGGAAGAAATTTAATAAACACACTGAACACAGGTCTAAGGATCTACTAGAGGTAGTATACTCTGATCTGTGTGGCCCTATGGACACTATGTCTATGGGAGGAAACAAATATTTTGCTACTTTTGTAGATGAATACTCAAAGAAAATTTGGGTATATCTACTTAAGGCCAAAAGTGATACTTTCAGTGTGTTTAAGAAGTTTAAGGCCATGGTTGAGACTCAAAGTGGTAAAAGGCTGAAAGTACTAAGGACTGATGGTGGTGGTGAGTATACTTCAAAGGAATTTGAAGAATACTGCACCACCAGTGGTGTTGTTCATGAGGTAACTCCACCCTATACCCCACAGCATAATGGGGTAGCTGAAAGAAGGAATAGGACCATTTTAGAAATGGCCAGGAGTATGACTAAAACTAAAGGGCTACCTAAAGAATTATGGGCTGAAGCAGTTGTAACTGCAGTCTATACTTTGAATAGGTGTTCTACTAAAGGTTTAGAGGCAAAGGTGCCTGAAACCGTATGGAGTGGAGAAATACCCTCTGTTTCTCACTTAAGGATATTTGGCTCTATTGCTTATGGTCACATACCTAATAGCAAGAGAACCAAACTTGAGGACAAGAGTAAGCCCTTAATCCTTGTAGGATATCACCCTACAGGGGGCTATAGGCTTCTAGACCCTCAGACTAAGAAAACTGAGATATCTAGGGATGTAATTGTGTTGGAGGACAAACAATGGGACTGGGACAAGGCTGATCAAGTGGACTCAGCAGATCCTATAACCACTAATGATTTCCTTGACACTGAAACTGACATTTCTGAGATAAGTACTACTAGTGAAGGTTCTGTTTCACCTAATGCTGATCCTAATTCACCAAATGAGGACCAAGGTCAACATGAAGTGGTGAATGAGGAGGGTGAACAGGAACCTGAACAGATTGACCAGGCCCCTCTTAGGCCTCAAAGAGAAAGGAGGATACCTAGGAGGATGCTGGATTTTGACATGGCAATGGACAATCAGGTCACCAATGATGGTGACTTGATCCACTTTGCTATGGTGGCAGATATGGAACCTTTAGACTATGAGGAAGCTCTAAAGTCTAAAGAGTGGAAAAAGGCAATGAAGGAAGAACTTGCCTCTATTGAAAAAAATGGCACTTGGACTTTAACTAAGTTACCTAAAGGAAAGAGAGCTATTAGTGTTAAATGGGTATTTAAACTAAAGCTTGATCCTATGGGAAAAGTAGTTAAGTACAAGGCTAGATTGGTAGCAAGAGGCTTCCAACAGAAACAAGGAATTGACTATACTGAAGTTTTTGCCCCTGTGGCAAGACATGAGACTATTAGACTTGTGACTGCTCTAGCCTGTAGTAAGGGCTGGAACATGTATCACATGGATGTAAAGTCTGCCTTTCTAAATGGAACCTTAGAAGAGGAAGTTTACATAAACCAGCCTCCTGGTTTCACTGAAACAGGAAAGGAAGACTATGTGCTACACCTGCATAAGGCCTTATATGGTCTTAAACAGGCACCTAGGGCCTGGAACAAAAGGATTGATGCCTTCTTTGTTCAGAATGGGTTCTCTAGGTGTACTACTGAATATGGGGTCTATGTCAAAGGTGACATAAACACATATTTGCTAATTGTTTGCTTATATGTGGATGATTTACTTGTGACAGGGAGCTGTCCTAAAGAAATAGCCATTTTCAAAACATCTATGAAAGATGAATTTGAAATGACTGACCTTGGGAAACTGACCTACTTTCTTGGGTTAGAATTTCTAAGGGTAAAAGAGGGACTGATTTTGCATCAACAAAAATATGCAAAGGAAGTTCTAAAGAGGTTTGAGCTGGAAAATTGCAATTCTGCAATTAATCCAGCTGAAGGAAACCTGACTCAAAAGGAAGAAGAGGGCACTAAAGTGGATGCTACCTACTTTAGGCAAATTATTGGGTCCCTGAGATATCTGTGTCACAGTAGACCTGATATTTTGTATGCCACTGGGATTGCTAGCAGATTCATGAACTGCCCAATGCAGATTCATTTGAATGCTGCCAAGCGTATCCTAAGGTATGTAAAAGGTACTACTAACTATGGTTTGTTTTTTCCTAATGGCAGAGCTACAGGAAGGACTACTCTGGAAGCCTACTGTGATTCTGACTGGTGTGGAGACAAGCTGGACAGGAAGAGCACTAGTGGTTATGTTTTCCTATTCCAAGGGGCACCTATCTCTTGGAGTTCAAAAAAACAGGCCACTGTGGCTCTGTCTTCATGTGAAGCAGAATATATTTCTGCTTGTCAGGCTGCTACCCAAGCAGCTTGGTTGGAAACTCTGCTTAAGGAGATTTGTATTAACCTATCTGAACCTATAAAACTGTTTATGGACAATAAGTCAGCTATTAGTCTTGCTAAGAATCCTATCTCTCATGGCAGGACTAAGCATATAGAGACTAAGTTTCATTATCTCAGGGAACAGGTTGCTAAAGGCAGTTTGGTTCTAGACTTTGTGTCCACAAAGGAACAAGCTGCTGACATCTTTACAAAACCCTTAAAGGGTGAAAGTTTTTCAAAACTTAGAAGGCAACTAAATGTTGTTTCTTTCTAAAACCTTAGGAAGAAACAACCTAAGTCATTGTCTAGGGGCTTGTCCTAGACCACCTATCTAAAAACACCTACCAGGGGGTTGTCCTGTGTTTAAGAGTTGCCTCTTATTTTTCTAAGTTATAAGACCTGTTCATATTAAGGTAGGGATATGAAACCTTAAGGTGTTTTTGATTAAGGTAGGGTGTTGGTTTTGTAATAAAAAAACTCACCTACTTTAATTAAAATCTACTCAGCCTAGTTAAAACTGTTAAGTCTGTTATGGTTTTAAAAATTTGTTACAACCTGTAACAGCAAAACTGTTTAATCAGTTTGTTATAAAAAAAACTGTTTTTCAAAAAGGCCTAACAGACTTAACAGCCTAACTACCCTGAGCTTTAACCAACGGCTATATCCTTAGCTATATATAATACAGTCCAGTCTTTAATTGTGTACAGAATTGTAAACAAAAGATTACAAGCAATAAAATTTAACGTTTTACAGTTTATACCCTAAGTTTTTCTTCTGCTCCTTTCTTCCTGCATTGCTATCCTTTCTTGTTTAGTTTCTGAAGGGTTTTCTTCTGTGATAGAACCTTCAACAAGGTGTTGAAGGCAAACCTCATAAGAAAAAGAAAAACAAATAGTTAGCAACAATTTCAGTGACTGAAATAAGAAAGAAAATCAGAGAGACAGAGAGATAGACTTTACCTATTCTCAGTAGAGAACTGCAGCTGTTCCATGATCTTCAAGGCGTGAAGATCATCAACCAGAAATCACAAAACTCGGTCAGAATAGGCTCTAACAACAACAGATCTTTAAACAAGAAAGGTAAGGACTAAGAGCAGTTTTTCTACCTGGTTTTAAGATCTCTGCAAGTAGATCTTCACGGATCTGCAACAAGAACCAAGATTCAGAAGTTAGGGTTTACTGTGTTCGCATGAACAGTAAATCAGAAACAGAAAGAGGTTAAGATCAGAGGTTCTACCTTCGTGTTGAGCAGATTGTGGCTCGCTGAGAAGAGATTCACAAAGATCAACCAGAAACAACGAAGGAACAAAGCAAGTCAGTATTGAGAAACCTAGGGTTTTCAAACCGAAGAAAAGAGAGAAGAATCTAAAGAAAAAGAAAGCAGATACCTGTTCGTAGTAGTGAGGCGAGGCTTCGCTGAGTTTCTGGGCGTGATTCAAGCAAGAAACCTTCAGGAATCAAGAAACCCAGTTGGGTTTGAGTAGAGGCGACGAAGAGAACGAGAGCTTCGTCCAAGAAGAGAGAGAGAAATTCTTGAAAAAAAAATGAGCCAGTTTTTCCAGAAAAGGGTTTTATAGTGATCCAGTTCGTGACTCGTTTCAAGATCCGCGTGTAGCAACAGTACACGCCCGCTGGGTTCCGCACGGGTTCTCACAAGCTGGGCTGGGCCATTTACTATCTGCACCCCTGTGTTTTTGTTAATACAGCCTGCAGAGAAAGAAAGTGTTAAAAAATTGAAAAAATTCAACAGTGTTGAGTTTCACTTTACTTTGGTTGCGAAAATGTGCTTCAAAACCTAAGTGGTAAGTCTGTTTTCCAAAAGAAAAAAGACTCTATTGATGAGAAAAGATGACAATTGTGGAATTGATATTGTGTACAAGAACTTAACTACTCAAATATTGTCTATAATTGTAATGAATATTTATGATGTTTAATGTTTGTAAGCATTAAGGTAGTGAGCTTGTTTAAGAGAAAGAAATGGGGGTAATTGTGTGTATATATGTAGGTCCATGATTGCTAGTGTTTGAGATTGGAAAGTCATGTATATAGTCGAACGATCGACGAATTTTTAATTTCATGTTAAATACGCGGATAGGACTTGAACGATTTTAAGGACAAAATCTTTCAAGTTGGGGTGTATTGTAACATCCCCAAATTGGCTAATCTCAAATTGTTGAGATTAGTAAGTACTTTCATTTAATTGTAATTTAATTGAGTTTATAATTGATTATATAAGGTTATTTTGGGATTGACTAAGTATATAAATTGTGTATTTGTGGTTTGTTAAATAAAATTGGCATTGGGGAGTGTAGGAGTAACATTAAGGTGTGTGTAGCGAAAAGGGCATTTTGGGAAATTCACCCTATTTCACTCCACTCCCAGCTGAGCCTATCCACTAATTTTCCTCACTCCCACACCACTCATAACTCACATCACTCAAAGACACCCACACACTTGAGAAAATCAGATTTAGAAGGAAAAGAAAATGGAGAGGAGAGAGAGAGAGAGAGAGAGAGAGAGAGAGAGAGAGAGAGAGAGACCACGAAGAGAGAGGAGAGAAAGGAGAAGAGAGTTTTGCATGCCCAGCTCATCACTTCATCTTTAACTCATATCGAACTCTTCCTAGTCCATACTACTTCCTAAAAGACCAGAAATTCAAGCTCTCCATCTCTACATTTCATTGTTACCATTTTTGGAAGTTGAGCACAAGTTAGCTAAAATGGAGGGTTTCATTGTTGCATGTCAGTTCTGAAGGTTCTTTAGCACTTTTTGGGTTTCACATTGCATCCTAGAAGAGTCACATTGTTGGAGAGAAGCTCAAGTTACGGTTTGAAGGGTTGGAGTTTCGAATTGAAGCTTAGGAGAGGGTTTGGTGTCTCAAAATCTTGATTTCCTTGTTTGTTGTGATTGTTCTACAAATTAGAGGTGAGTTCTTCGAATTTATGCTTGTGATGTCCTTTAAACTTGTGTTTGGAACTGAATAGTGGCGGACCTGGCATGTATCCAGGGGGTTCAGTTGAACCCCCTGGAATTTTTTTGTTTGGAATTTTTTTGAAATTTTAATTTTGACACCCCTGATAATTTGAAATTGTACTAGTAGACCAAGTTTTGCACCCATTTGACACCGGGCTTAAAAAATTTGACACCCCTGACCCCGGGGTCCTGGGTCCGCACTGGAACTGAATATGATGGTAATGTGTTTGGTTGCTGGATTTTGGTGATAAATTGTGCACATTATAATGTTAAAAGTACTGTTTGTGAAGTGGCATGCGCGAGGTAATTCCAACATGGTTTTGAATGTTAATGGCAGCAGTTTAGGCAATCCTGGTCCGTCTGGGTTTGGTGGGATTATTCGTCGAAGTAATGGTGATTGGCTTTGTAACACCCCTTTTCTACCCCATAATTTACACGTCATTTATCAGAGTAATTTCTTTTTCGCAAATATTAATTTAACTGGTAGAAAAGAAATGCCATATCGTCATTAACAAAACTCATCAACTGCGCCCATCAAGGTTTGTGCAACAAAACACCCGTCATGAAAGTTAAACTCCAAAAATCACATCACAGCGGAATAAAACAATAACTCACTAATACCACTCAAACACGTCTCACATCATCGACATAATCATTAAACAATTAGTTAATTAATTAACAAACTTCAACCACGCCCCCTAGGTGTCACAGTATCAGAGAGCGACTCGACAGACATCCCAATAGCTATTAAAGAAGGCAGCAGGACCTTCACTCGCGGTTACCTGCAGCGTTGCCACAATAGAACAACATTCCAAGCAGAAGGGGTGAGAATTTTAACAAAACATAATTAAACACATAACAGAGTAATGTGAGCAAACAGTCATACAACATCGTCATCACCACCAACATCATCGTCACTAAACACTAACTCAAGTCACAACTTTTTCCCCCAAGTCATAAATCATGTATGTGCATGGAAATGCAACCCACGCCTGGGTATATGCATGATGGTACCATTCTCGTCATAAATAAGCCACTATGGGCACATCGTCACTATTTTACGTCAATAAGAGGCCGAAGCCTATTCGTCATAATATGCACATGCTATGAGACGCTATGGACACATATGCAACACCAAATCACTCACCTGGAGTCCTCGTCATCATCGTCATAAAACACTCATAGAGTGTACTCGTCACACCCATCACAATTATACCACATCATCGTCATAAGTATCACATTTAAATTGAGAAAACAGAAATAAAACATCAGCCTTTTTGTTTACAAAAACAGCCACATCAACACGCCCCTTTCATTTACATAAACCACAGAAAATTCAGTTCAAACCAGCGACAAAACGAAGTGAAAACAGTAGCTCTTTAGGCGCGTGACAGCACCAAAAACAGCAATAAATCAGAGAGGAAAAACAGCAGCTCTTTAGCGCATGACAGCATCAAAAACAGAAATAAAACGACACAGAAACAGCAGTATTTTTCGCGCTAAAGAGCTGCTGCGATTTTGCATCATGCCCTAGACGCCTAGGAGCGCCTAAGCTAATGGGCTTGGGCCTCATGGGCCATTCCTCACCACCCCGGAGTTACCAACATCACTCCCTTTAATTTAAAAATAAAATAACTTATTAACAACTTATTATAATAATAATAATAATAATAATAATAATAATAATAATAATATTGCAACACTTAAATAATTTAATCAAATATTTAATTAAATTATTTCGGGTGTTACAGGCTTCATGGCTTCGCTGGGCATTTGGGCTGTACTAACAGCTTGCATGTTGAACTGTGTGCGCTTCTACACGGGCTTAATCTCGCTTGGAGCAAAGGCTATCGCGTCGTCACTTGTTATTTTGACTCGCAGACTTCTCTGCAGCTTATTAGGGGTCCTTCTTCAGAGTGGCATATGTATGATTCCATTATCCAGAGTGTGAAGGACTTGCTTAGTTGCAATTGGGTTGTGAATATCGAGCACACGTTACGTGAAGGGAATGCTTATGCGGACTATCTTGCAAAGTTGGGAGCGGTAAACACTACAGCGTGGATTTATTATCAGGATCCTCCCGAGGGTTTGGCTCCTTTGATTCAAACAGATGCCAGCGGTGTTAGTTTTGTAAGGCATTAATGCCTTTTTTCCTTTTTGTTTTTTTTACAACTCTTACCAAAAAAAGATACGATATATTAAGAAAAACAACAAATTGTTTAAGGGCTTTTGTCGCCATTTACTTGCACTTAGATTCTTCTCCTACCATGCTTGCCTATATTTGAAGTTGAGGTACTATTTTAAAAAGGACTAGTATTGACTAGTAGATGTTTTTAGAGAATAAAAGAAATTACAAAAAGAACTTGATCGAAAAATACAATTTTTTTTAAATCATTAATGTACTTGTTTACTCTTCCTTCCCCTTTTGTTTGTAGGAAATGTTTTCACAAATCTTTTAAGAAAAATGATTATTAGTCTATATTTTATAAAAAGTATAAAAAATTCTCATAATAACTAAAGGCACTAGTGGAAAAAGTATTAAATGCTTCATTGAAAATATAAAACAATAATAAATTTGAGACAAATTGATTATGCTAAAATAACAAATAAAATGAGACAGAGAGGTACAAGGAAATAATTAATTAAATGTATTTTTTAATTTTTTTACTCGAGTCAGTGAATTTAAATAACTACTGTGTTTCTGTCCGACTTTACCGCCTATTATGGTCTTACCCAATTTGAGGGATTAGTTTCCACAATCGCATGTAGAAGATACTCTGTTTAAAAAAAAATAACTACCGTAATTGGACAATTTTATGGTTCAATCAAAGCTTAAGTTAATTGGGCTTGACTTCTTTGAAAGTAAAAGCGAGACATATAATTATTGGTTTTTTTTACCCCCATAATATCACAATATACCCCCACAAAATATGAAAATATCAAAATACCCCATAATTTTGACGCAATCGGATTTACCTTATAAATAGGTAAATCCGCTTTAGGATTAATTAAAGGCGTATTTACCTAGATCCGATTAAACATAAAAAATCGCATCGGATATACCGATAGAAGGGTAAATCCGCTTTTGAATTTAACAAAGCAGATGTACCCCCACAACAGGTAGATCCGCTTTGTCTCTTTATCAAGTCGGATCTACCTGTTGTGGGGGTACATCCGCTTTGTTAAATTCAAAAGCGGATTTACCCTTTACCAGGGTAAATCCGACTTGTAAAAAAATTTAAAACATTTAATTTTTTTTGACACATTTAATTTGTTGGATATATATATATATATATATATATATATATATATATATATATATATATATATATGGATAAATAATTACAAAAATGTGGGTACAATAATAAATACAAGAAATGTCAATCTAAATCGTCGAAATCATGGGCTAAGTCCCAGATTCTTGAGTCAGTTTCATCTTCTCATCCACATGCTCCCACCCAGAAGGATCACGCTTGACATCATATAATTTCTGCTTTTTCTTCTTTGGTGCACCTTTTGTTTTAACTTTAAATGGTGGTGCAACCATTGAAGAAGTGGTAGGGAATGCAAGCTCATTAAGTTGTTTCTTGAGGACAAATCTTTCCTCAGGAGTCATACGATTATATCGCGCCCACATGATGTCACTGACCACATCGAAACCCTCAACTTTTCTGCTTCAACATAAATAATTTTGCGACTCAATCAATTTCAAAAGCTCCTGAATGTCCGTTCTAGGACCCCTCTTAGAAGACCTATAGGCGTAACGTTGCCTATATATTTGAGGAAGAGAAGTGACGTTGTCCGGATAATGATTCTTCAAAGCAGTAAGACAATCTTTCAGGGCAACATTCAGATCAGTGTGGTCATTAACAATAGCTTTCTGCGGCTTAGTTAAACGACCAAAAGCTTTCGACCCAACTGGGGTAGTAAGCAACTCATGTGTGTGAAGACCACACCTAACATTCACACGCCAACCCCCATGATGTATTATACAAGTAGCTCTCAATGTAAACGAACAACTTCTGCTCTTAGACCCGAAAACTCTAGAATCATTAGACCACTTCCCTTGCTTCTCGCAACCAAAAATAATCTTATCTCTAGAACCCACAACTCCAGCTTTGTCAGATCTTACAATGATAACCACAACTCCAATACGTCTCCCAACCGGTTTAGCCCACTCTTCTACATCCTCGCGTGTAGAAAATATCTACAAAACAGAAAAAATAGAAAATGTTACGTACTTAATGAATTAAATATCTACCAAGCTTTGATTAAAAAAGTTAGTATGAAAAATATACCCTCTCCGTCCAGAATGCCTCTATAGTGTCTACCACGAAAAGAACAACCTGCGACTCTGTATGCGGGTCAATATCTGTTTCAAAATAGAACAACAATTATATAGAAATTAATTTTAAAAAAAAACAAATCAGATTTACGTACTCCAAACGTAAATCCACTTTGTATTTTTCAAAATCGGATATACCCCCATCCAGGTAAATCCGATTCATTAAAAGACATAATCGGATTTGCGTTTGGGTTACGTAAATCCGATTGCACATCAGATTTAGCTATATCCGTCAGGACAAAATTTCGCTTTCTATACTGAAATAAATGGTCAAATCGGATTTATCTGTCAGTTTGATACATCTGATTTGACTTATGCGTGTGTATTTGTTACATATTTAAATCTAATCGGATTTACCTTGCATTTAGGTAAATTCGATTACCAGATAAAGTGGTCCCCCACCAGAGAATATTCGAAAAGTCAATTTTTGTTAATTATATCAGGGGTATTTTCGGGATTAGGATAATGTGTGGGGGTAGAAGGGAGTTGATGGGGGTATAAAAAAAACCCATAATTATTCATCGACATATTAATACTTGGAGATTGCGATGATATGACTTTGGTTTTTTTTTTGGGGCACTATCTCTCACATGATTCATTAGGCATTTTCTTAATGATTTGTTTGGTTAATGAAAGAAAAATAGAGGAAAAGAAGGGAAAGGAAAGGAAGGGAAAAGAAGAGAAAATGAGTAGACAAAGAGATGATTGTTAAGTTGTTTGGTTTGAGTGAAAGTGGAAAGAAAAGGCAAGAGGAAAGAAATGATATATTTATACATTTTCAATGTTTGGTTACCCTGAAAATGGAGAAAAAATAAAGGAGAGTCGGAGTGCACATCTAAGAATATACATCTCGGGGTAATATGACATCAGCATTTATGTCAGCACTCCTACCCCTTTTTGGCGTCATTTCCCCCCTCCCTTTGGGCGCCATTTTCTCCTCCCCCTCCCCCCTCCACCCCTTCCCCTCTTTTTTTTCTTCTCATTTTTTATATTTTCATTTTTTAAGAATAATTTAAATTTAAGAAAAAAAATTAGATCTATAAATAGATGAAGTTTGTTCCTCAATAATCGGATTGGTGAAAAATGAAAATTAATTTCCTGATAAATTATGTAAAGTGTGATGCTAGCCACTGTGTTTTAAGGTAATTTAGAGTCTAAAATAAATTAGTTGTTCAAAGGAAATAGTAATGCAAAACAGTGTGTTTTGGGGTTCTTAAGCGGTCGGAAAAAAATTAACTGTTCAAATATGCAGAGTTTGTTCCTTAGTAACATATTTGTTGAAAAAAGGAACATTTATGTAATGTGATAATGACTTACTTGATTATCATTTGTTGTCTATACCAATTTCATTTTTGTCACTAACTACTTTCTTTTCATTCTATACAACATTCGTAATTTTATATTTTAAGGGTACTATGGTTCACTAGAAATTTTAACTGTTCAAATAGCGGAAATTGATTCCTCCGTAATCAGATTAGTGAAAATGAAAATTAATTTCGCAACAAATATATTCTACCTTATAGTTTTCTCTTATTGGCTAAACATAACTTAGTTGTTAAAATTTGACTTCAATTACTATTAATCTAATTTTAGTCTTATAATGCTTCAGTAGACCCTAAACCTTTGGCCTCGTGCATCGTACGGGTCACGGCGCTAGTTTTTCTAAGTCTTTTCCTCCCTTTGGTAAACAAGAAAACATAGGAATTATAGAAAATTTTCAATTAGGACCCACAAAAATCCATTCCCCAATGCGAAGTAAAAGGAGAAAAAAGTGGATTCCCAATGTAAATTGCTAAAATACCCTGTTATATTATTATATTTTATTTACTAATAAATATTTTTAAAAATACAAGAATTAATTTAAGTTTATTTAACCTTTTTTAATCTAACATGTGCCTACTTAAAAAATAATCTAACTTTAATCTCAAAAAAAAAAATCTAACATGCTTATTTAATTTATAAATAATTTTTTTTTAAAAGTTATCATAGTTGCTTAGTTTTTATTTTATTTTTACAAAATAAAATAAATATTTTTAGCCTTTTTATTTAACCTTTTTAATCTAACGTGGTTATTTAATTTATAAATAGCTTTTTTAAAAAGTTATCATAGTTGCTTAGTTTTTATTTTCTTTTTACAAAAAAAATAATTTTTTTAAATTTTTTTTAATTATATTTGATTCCCACTAAACAATTATTTTCTCTGTTTGTATTGGTAGGAGTATATTTGTAGCGACCGAAGAATCCGAAAGAGGGGATTCTTCGAAGTTCTTGAATGAAGCCGCCACCAAAGTTTTAGTTTAAGGGCAAACATTGGAAAATCCCTATTGAGTGGATAAAGGGGGCTTGCGGACCAGATTTAGGCTCGGGAGTCGTTTATGCGTAGGGAAGGTATTAGCACCCTACGACATCCTTCCTAAGGAAGGTTACCTTTTAACTAAATGTGTAAGCGTTTATTAATTCAAAAATAATGTTTTTTACCCTTATAATAATAATAATAATAATAATAATAATAATAATAATAATAATAATAATAATAATAATAAAAGACTCGCTAAACGGTTAATAATTTTTGTACTTTTTGAGAAATAGAAGAGAAATGGATTAAAAGAAGAAAAAAAAGGTTTTTTATTAATGCAATTGACAGGGGTCGGCCGCCCTCTGCTCCTACGTATCTCCTGGTAGAGAATCAAATCACACGTAGTTCTTGGTAGAAAAAGTTTGTGTGTTGGTATTTTTTAAGTATTTTGAAATTGGGATGGACATTCGTAATGACCAAACAAGTAAAACTTAGAGTGGTCATAACTCATAGCTCGTTTGAAAAATATAGTTGATATTGACGATCAAACAAGTTAAATTCAGAGTGACCATTAATAACCAACTACTTTTATGTTTGGGAAGACGTTTGTTTGTCATTTTTTTAAAAAAATAGGTTTGAAAGGGAATGTTTATTTGTAGTAAAAAAAATTTAAGAAGAGAAACAGGGGATGCAGTAGTGAAATGGGGTGTGACTAGCAGAAAAGGGTTGTATTTTAAAGTAGTGGGTGCAGAAAAACAGGCCCAGTTCGCTTTGGGTTGGCCCGCGTCTCCTTTGACAAGGATTTTCAGGGGGGGTACGAAGCAGACACAGGGGTGTAAATAGAAATAGGGGTTGTATTTGAAAACAAAAGGGGTGCAGACAGCGGAGACCCATTTGAGCTTTATAACGCCAGCCCACAAATCATGGGCTTTTTAGGAGGGGGGTGCGTGAATAAAGTATGGGGTGTTACAATTAATCTGAAATTAAAAATTAGAAACAAAACAAAATTAGCATGAACAGACTATATAAGCAAAAAAAAAGAAAACCCTAATCCCTTCCACTTCTTCCCCAGGGCGCCGCACCAACCGATTCCCTCAACCCTAATTTTTGCTTTCTTCTCTCTCAGCGCCGCGCCATTCTCCTCTCCCCTACCTCTCCGTTCTTCTCTTTCTCGCGCCGATCCACCTCTCCTCCCCCTCTAACCTAGTTTCGTTTTTTTTTTCTCACCGATCCTCACTTCTCACCCCCCCTCAACCGATCCTAGTTTCTTCTTCTTCCCCAAATCCAGAGCTACTTTTACTTTCAATAGAGAGAGGAAGATTTTTGGTGAGAAGGGGAAATAGGCTTCGCGAAAATTGTGAAGAGGAAGAGTCGCGAAGATGGAGAGAGAACGGCGAACGGTGTAGAAAACAAAGGGAAGAGGGAAAAATGCGACAGTGGTTATGGTGTGGCTCACGGCGGTGGTTACGAGGATGGTGGCGGTGACGGAGCTTCGATGATGATGAGATATGGTGGTTGCGTTGCGTGGTGGTGGTGGTGTTGTGAGAGCGACGGAAGGGATTACGCCGGAGGGAGCCAAACACAGTGGGGACCCGTGGAGGCACCGGCGTTGTGGCGGCGTTTCAGGGACGGTGTGGTGGTTCACGGTGGTCAGTAGGACTTGACAGCGGTGGTGGTTTGGCGTTAGGGTGGCTACTGTGGTGTTTGGTGGCGGAGCTTCGGTGGTGACCACCACAAGGTGGCCGAAGCTTCACGCCCCCTTTTTCTTTCTTTCCTGATTTCTTAACATTGTTTCTGATCTTTCCCCAGTGACTGTGTGTGGGTGTGTCGTGTGTTTTTCAGTCACTGTGGGTATTAGTGTGTGCCTATTTTGAGCGTATTTTGGTTTCAATTTTCTGATGATTCTCCTCTCCCCTCTACTGTTCATTGTTGTTTGGTTTTTATAGGTGAATTGGTGCTGATGGCAGCCAGCAATTAGGGCAAATGGATGGCATCAAAAGGACAGCATCTTTGAGGGAATAAAAAGGACAACAGCTGGGCAATTTTAGGGTGCCAAGGACAGTCAAAGGAAGGACAAGGGGGAAGAAAAGAGGATCAAAAGGACAACCCTAGGGCAAGCAGCCAGCATGCTGCGCCCCCTCTCTTCTTTTGATTTTGCAATTTTTGGTTTTTTGGGTCACATGTTTGTAAAAAACTGGTTATATAATAACATTTTGGATTACTCAACTTTTTTGGCTTATGTTTTTTTTTTTGTATTGTTTTTTTTTTTACCAACAATGATAGCTACACACTCAAATTAAACGATCGTCGAAATAATCGTCGCACTAGAACGCTAAAGATACATGCGCTTAAAAACGATTCGTGACACAACGAGAATACGAACTTTTTTGGATTTTTCAATTAGCCGGACAAAATTAGGGTATGACAGCTGCCCCTCTTTATTTATATTTACTAGAAAATATGAAGGGTTTTCAAATTTTTCGAGTAAAATAGAAATAAAGATAAAAAAACACTAATTTTGTCAAGACTACGATTTTTTTAACAAAATTCTTGAAAGATTGGACTGACATAGAGCAAAAGTAAATAAGGATCACGGGGATCTGAAGGAGCACTGGGGCTCTGATGGTCTAATTGCAGTCGATGCTTGGCGCATTGACTGGAGTTAGACTGAAGGACCGACGAGGTCTGAAGGGCATGCCTAAGCCTGATGGACCAATGGGTCTGATGGAGCGCAAACTAGCAATGGTACTAGTAAAACGGTCTGCTTGGGGGTGACCTTTTTCGAGCGGCCATGGGGGCATGGTCAGGTCGTTGACCTGACTTGCGCACCTCGAAGGACGTGCATTGTGTTTTTTAGGCGGATACAGCTAGTCTGAAGGACCTGGGGTCGGATGATCCGTCGGTTGCTCGATTAACGCGACGTGCGATCTGGATTGAAGGACCATTGTTGGTCTGAAGGAGCACTTGGGCTCTGAGGGACCGCTGGGGGGTCTGTAGGGGTACTGAGATTCTGAATTGTGATATGAGACCAGCGTTTGGAGTGCTGACTTTGGGGGAACAAAATATTGGGATTGACAGATGGCGTACTTGCCTAGAACACACCTAATGAATGCATTTACCTGAGAAGGGAAAAGCTATCTATATTTGGTATGTCTAAAAATGCAATGAATGATGTATGCATGCAATATAGGTATGTGAAATGGTAAGTGTTCGATGGGGTGAATGAAATGTGGCAGATGCTGTGAGTTGAAGTTGATGGGACATGGAGGTTGACGAACGTGTGTGAATGCAGATAAAGTAGGAATGTGGTCGTGCTGATTGATTTTGGTGGAATGATGAATGTAATGGAATGAGCAATTTTTCTCTTTTTGCTTTCTTGCTTTTTTCTTAGTATATAAATGGTGTATGAAATGCAAAGTGCGAATGTGATGCAAATGTAATGCTTTGATGCGAATGCCATGGTGAATAAAGGAAAACACGTGAACGCGAATGCATGGTACAATGATATGATTAGTGATGTAAAAACCTTTTTCTTTGGGCAACGATTAGACCGGCATTCAGCACATCTATCGAAGCAAACAATGTTATGCATGTGACGAACGTGCAATGATTGACATCTGGTGGGGATGATGAATGAAATGGGTATATCATTGGTGTTGAACCTGAAGGAACGAGAAAGTTGACAAACGATGTACGAGATGTGAATGTGACTGTAGTGATTAGTGTGTGATGATGAATGTAATGGGTGGATTTTTCTTTTGCTTTTTCTTATTTATTTTGCTTCTTTTCCTGATGCATGCAATGCGAATGTGAATATGATGCGAATGTAATACTTTGATGCAAATGCTATGGTAAATAAAGGAAACAAATGATATGATTGGTGATGTAGAGAGCTTTGGCTACGATGAGACCGGTACTTGGCACGTCTATCGAAGCAAAAAAAGTGTTATAGGTATGCAATGTGATGAATGTGCAATGCGAAAGTAAATGGACTACAAAAAGGCCGTGAATTGTGGGTGCTGGAGTTGGTCGGGAACAAAAATCGATGAGTTGTGTATGCGCATGCCGATAACATGTGAATGCAAATGTACTGTTGATTTCATGATGGAATGATCTATGCTTTGGTGGGAGTAACGGGTGCAATGTGGATGATTTTTGCCTTTTTGGTTTTCTCTTGTTTTGCCCCTTTTCATGAATAAAAGAATGAATGAATGAGTGAATGAATGAATGAATGAACGTGCACACGTAATGCACTAGTGCAAAAAAGGCCTTTTGAATCGGTTATTTGGCACATTTGGAGTCGGTTATTTGCCGATTCGAATACTGCCGATTCTAAATGTAGGGACATTTTGAATCGGTTAAATAACCGATTCAAAATGTGACATTTTAAATCGGTTATTTAAACAACCGATTCAAAATGCTTAAAAAACAAACATTGAAAATCGATTCTTTAGATAACCGATTCAAAATGTCCCTTTTTTAAAAAAAATTTATAAAAACAACCTCTTCTTCTCACTTCCTTTTCCTCCTCTTCTGTTCTTCTTCTTTCTCTCTCTTCCTCTTCTTCCTTTCTCTTTTCAGCTTCCTCTTCTTCTTACTTAGTTTTTATATCAGACCTTGGACATCACTTACTACATTCTTATAATTCATCAATATTGATGAAAACTTTCTGAGAGATAACAATGCTATAGATTAACTCCGGAATTAGATATAATCGAATGTAACTTTTAGTGCTTAAGGCCCTTTTTTTATGTAAACTTCGGATTGCATTAACTGAACATAGAGTCATTACATAGAATTGAAATATTACATGGGAATGTAAACCAGCTAACTGTTCTAAACCTGACCAAGATTGGTCCCAAAGGTTTCTAGACAAACCCAATAGCTTGTGAGCATCAACATTTGCATTTCCTGGTGTCCTGCACAATGGGATCAATATCAGCCCTCTTCAGTTTCCGATGCACACAATCCACTACAATAGCTGCATCGGACACCACAGTTGGCCGAGACACACCCAATTCAATGGCTTGAGCGATGCACCACCGAACAACCATAGCTTCAGCAAGAGTAGGGTCATGGGAAACAGAATCAGACCTGCAGGCAGCATAAAGAAAGTCACCCAAATGGTTTCTAATTGTCATTCTCCATCCAGTATTGCTATAAGAAAACAACCAGCATCAACAAAAATAACATTGCCCCTCTATGTATTCCGACCAAAGAGAGCAGAAGCAGAAATAACATAGGAGTTTCGGTTAGAGTGAGTAAGAGGGTTAGCAACATTGAACTCAGCCACAAAACAACTAACAGCTTCAGCAATAAGGAAAGGGTTGGGTTTCTCATTCTTGAACAGTCTTAACATGATTAACAACAAGCTGGCCATCAAACACATTCCCTCTAAACAGCACGTGGTTCCTATAAAACCAAATACACCACAATACCGCTCTATAAACCAAATACATCGTACATTAAGTGTATTCTAAGTGTATTCTCTAATAGAGCATATGCACAGAAATATAGAGTAAACTTTACCAACCATCACTCAATGAAAAATATTAATACCTCTTCATGCTCAAGAGTGTGAGCAAGCGGTAAAATGACCTGGTTGCTGGGAACGCCACTAGGTCTTGCACAAGGAATTGCATAAGGACTAGCCTTAAGACATGCAGCAGAGTACGCATCAGCCCCATAATCAGCCCACTCTGAGCGATGCTCCCTCAAAAATTGAACAAGCAAAGCAGGAGGAACGTTCTGCAGACCACCATTTTATAATCAAGTTCAATGAGATAAATACACAGAAAATCCAGTGATTCTAGAACTAATTTAAACAGAAGATAATTTCAATGTAGATTTGTTTGCTTGGGAATTACCTTCAGGAGCATTGATGCCTTGGCACACATGACCCCACCTCCAAATGTTGGGAGCATCAACGTATTGTAGCTGGGGAAAAAAAGCAGAAAAAACAATCACTCATAGATACTACAATCACTCATAGACAAACAGATCTTAAAAGAAGCAAAAACAAAAACAATCAACAAATAATTCATTAACAAATAAAAAAGCTGCTACAATATTTTGATTAGTTTCAGATTCTTGCTTAAAAATTATTCAGGGAGGAAAATAAAATGAATAACTTACTTCAAATCTCTTGTGATTCTTGGCCTTGGAGCTGCTGGACACATTCTTCGCTTTAACAAACGGTTGATCAAAGATGATTTTCCAACATTTGTGTATCCAACTATTCCAGCTCGAACCTATTCAGGAGTAACATACATTCTTTATATAGTAATAATAGCAATAATATTCGAGGAGCATTTCATGTCAACGGCAGTGATTTGCTATCAATTAAAGGAAAAGTTTTGGCTCTGTGCACTTGTGCAGGATTATGCCTGTAAGATCCACTTCCAAAGAACATAATAATTTGCATTAATAATTAATAGAGTAACATTTTGAATAGAGCATGAACCAAAAGACAAAGCGACACAAATAATGTATTCAAGAATTAGATATTAGCCGGGGAAACTCAATTATATTCATTCACAAAAGGACTTAAAGCCTGTACACCTAATTAATAAGCTGATTATAAGGCAACTTATTTGATAAAACAAGAAAAGCCAGACAAAAACTCGGGCAAGATTTGTAAAAAGATATAAGCAAAGTTTTATTCTTGTTATATCATTTACAGAACAGTTGTTTCACTCTCGATGAAATTTACTAAAAGAAATCAGCAAAACCTTGACTTATTATATCATTCACAGAACAATATTTTAAATCAGGGAGCACAGAAGCTGCATGAAAGTTGATAGATAAAGAGTTGCAAAAATTAGTATGAGTTCAGTTCTTTCCTTCTCTAACATAGGAAATGGACAAAAGATAATCAAAATTGGTTTGGAATTGCTATAAGCAACTCACTGCACGAGGAAGCAGTCCTTTAGCTCTCCGTTTAACATTTACATCAGCTGCTAATTCCTTTACTAACCGACCTAGCTTCATTGTGCCTTGTACATGCAACATAGGATCAGACATGCTGAACATGAACCTTTGGAACACACAGATGCGAGGGAAAAAATATTGTTTGGATACCATTCCAAGCTGCCCATTGGAGAAGACAGCCTTTGTTCCATGCCTACCAAAATATGCTGCCCAAGCATTGCGGTCTGCAGTTGATATCATGTCTTCTCTATTTAAAACCAAAATTCTCTTTTTGTTACCAAGCCATAGATCCATCTACAAAAGCAGGAGAAACAGTTAGATAACAGCTAAGATGTTTCATCCGTGTAGCAAAGGCCTCACTATTGTATTTGGATGTAAGGTTTCATTTTAAACCCCCCTTAAGAAGCATGTCACATTAAAAAAAAATTCAACATTGTGGCCTGCAGTTGATAACATGTCTATTTAAAACCAATATTCTCTTTCTATTACGAAGCCATAGACCCATCTACAAAAACAGGAGTAACAGTTAGATGAAGAGTCAAGATGTACCATCCTAGCACCAAAGGCGTAACTATTATATTTGGATTTTAGATGTAAGGTTTCACTCCAAACACAGGACATGAACACAGGACATGAACATTTTTCATCTTAACTCCAAACCAACACTAAATAAAATTGAAAAAAACAAAACTTGCCTGTGGATGAGTAGTGGACATAGGAATTCGTCCACCGCGCACTTCTATGACAACATCCATCAACTTAAGCTGCTCCTTTAGTTCTTTTTCTGCTTTTGCAATGTGACCAGGAAACCACTGCAGATTACTCAGGAAGAATCTGCTCAGCACACAAGTTTACACATTGACAACAAGGCAGGCAAATCAATTATAAAATAGATACCTGGACAGGGCGCAATGTCTTTGTCCAGTGATAAAGATCAGTTTCAAGGTCAGTCCAAAGATCAGTCTCTCCAACTGTATTGTTGCTGGGATTGGCATATCCATTTTCACCCCAACCAGGAGATCCTTTCACACCAATTATCTGCAACATTTCTCATCACAAAAATACTCAGTAGTCATAATTAATCACTAAATTCAGGGTTTGGTGTTCGTAAATTCCTCTTTTTTTAAATAAAAGAAAAGGTGGAAACTTGAATTTCTAAAAGACCACAAAACAACAATGAACAAACGCATGAAATGAAAAAACGTGCTACAACTTTGGGATACGGCGTGAGATGCTGAGAGGGATGCGATAGAGTGAAGAGGTGCGAGAGAGCGATGAGGGAGAGCGAAGGGGGAAACTGAAATGGGGATTCGGAGCTGCTTGAGAGTTGAGAGCGAAGAGATGCGAGAGAGGAAAACGTGAGAGGGAACCTGAATCCTCACTAGGGTTTGAGAGGGATGAGAACGTGTGGGACAGTGAGAGGGAAACTGAGAGGGATGAGGGTTTGAGAGGTAGAGTCAAGAGTGTGAGAGGGAAACTGAAAAAGAAGGGGGATCGTGAAAACTTTAGTGATGAACAGATCTTTTGAATCGGTTGTTTAAAGAACCATTTCGGAATGTACTTATTCGGAATCGGTTGTTCACTCACCCGATTCCAAATGTCTAAATTGGCACATTTCGAATCGGTTGTTTAAACAACCGTGTTTAAACAACCGATTCTAAATGTCTAAAAAAATCTGTTCCACTCCATTTAATTGCAAAATTGCCACCGCATCCACATTTTGAATCGGTTATCCAAACAACCGATTCAAAATAGTGCTTTTTAAAGCTAATTTTGCACTAGTGATGCTTAGATGAAGGATTGTGGTAGCCGCATGAGTTGATGTTGTATGATGCAATGATTGGATGTTTGTTGGGATGTGGGAGGTTTTTTTTTTTTGTCTTTTCGCTTTATTGTCTTTTTGGTATTTGATGAATGCATGAAATGAGAATGCGAATATGATAGGTATGCAATATTGTGGTGCAAACGCCATGGTGAATAAAAGGAAGTGCATGAATGCATGGTGCGATGCTATGATATGATTGATTGGGATGCAGACAGACTTTTGGTAATGATGCGACCTACATTTGGCATTTTTATTGAAGCGATACATGTTATGCGTGGCTATGCATGCCTACATACGCAATGCACAAGAAGCAAAATCGTGTAGGCAAAACAAGTGGAATGTGAATGCATGTACAATACTTGTATGAAAGAGTTGTGATGGGTATGATCAGATGCATGGTTTAATTCTAGGATAATGAGGACATGCATGATGCGTGATTTGTTGGTAACGACACTTTTTTGTTTTTGTAAGAATGCAAAAATGTTTGATGTGAGACGAAACTTTTGATGCTGGAAATAGAGAGCTGAACATTTTGAATTGATCGTTCCTTGGAAGAAAGATTTTTGATGGCTTGGACTTGAACTCTGGTAAGCTCAAGATTGTCATCTTGAAAAGTGTGGCTTGCAGCAATGTATTAGTGCCCTTTCTAGAGATCGAGATGCGTATTTGCAGATGGGTTCTCATTCGGTTACGATGACCCATGATGGCTAAGCTTTCAAGTCTAAGATGTTAACTTAGAGGGATTGTCATTATTGTGTGTCTCTCTCTTTGAAGCATTTGCTTAATAATATGAAAAACAGTGTGAATGCAAATGAATGTGCCAGTTGACTCAGAGTTCAAGAAATGTAGGGTATAGTCAAGTGTGACACATGAGTGGAGTGGAGGATGAGGTCTATTGGCTCAACCTTATGAGAGATAAGCTTGCCCCAAGGTAAAAATGTTTGACTGCCCCAATTTTGACTTCAAATAGTGGGGAGTGAAACAGTGTGCCTTTGTCTAGGGAGGACAATGACAACCAAGGATATAGACTGATTGAGGGATTGGGAAATATGCTGGTATTGAGGGTGACAAGTGACTAGGAATGAATGGAATGAAAGGCAAAAGGATTCTTTCGGCCCAAGGGATATGATGCCCCGGTCTATAAGAGGACAAGGTTACCCCAATCCATTAAAGATGAAAATTGCCCCATTTTGAGTGTGGTTGTGACAGGGTACGAAGTTAGAATAATGTTTTGGAAATTTGTCTGGTACGGCTATATGGGTGTAGAACGGGATGAAAGGTGAGAGTATTTTGGGGTTGTTGAAAAAAATTTTCCTGAGTTTGAGTGGAATGAAGGGTGGGGTTTTGCCCCATTTTGATATGATAAGTCAAGTAACTGCCTTAGTAGGGATTTGTGGTTTTCCTTGGGAAGGATTCCACAAGCTAAGACAGTCGAGAGTTTTTGGTTCGATGAAAATTCACTTTGTTGATGATCACTGTTATCTTCTCTTGATGAGCTTCGAGCGTGCAAGCCCTTTTAAGTTTTTTTTTCTTTTTTTCCTTATTTTTTTTGTAATAATATTTTTCTTTTTGTTTTTTTTTGAGCAAATAAATTATTCTGATTATTTTGTCCTAGAGTATAAGCTTTGAGAAAAATGGAAGCAACCAATCACTGATCAGAATAGGCTTTAGGATTGTAATATGGCCGATGGTTAATGATTCATGAAGGAAATGATTACTTTGCTCCTGAGAGTGTTCGGGGTTGGTTGAGACAAATAATCTTTTACGCGCTTCATGGTAGAATGAACCTGTTTTAGGGTTGTAGCGCATTTGAGGGTTTGTGGAGGATAGGATGCTTAGGCCAAAGGAAGTGTTTGAGGGTTTATTTTAGACAATGATCTTTTATATGCTCGATGGTGTGAAGTATCAGCTCACAATTTCTACCGCTTTGGTTTTTAGGGTTTTTCAATCCTCTTTTTTTTTAATTTCACTTTTTTTTATGAGTTTTTTCTTTTTTCTTTCGAGCTGTTAGATATGGGATTGATCATTGTCTAAAGTGTTTGAAAGATTTTGATTTTTTTGGCTCGAAGCGGGTGGCAAAGGGTATTTCTCTTTTGAAGATGTGGGAAAGTTGCCAATCTTCACTTCAAATCATGATTGCTTATTTTCTCGAAATTGTAATTATAGGAAAAAACTTCATTTTAATATATTTGCTTTTTCTTTATTCTCTTTTTCATATGCCCTAATTTTTGCTTAGATTGCTCTTATGAGTTTTCAACCTAACGGGCTTTTCTTTTTGGATTTCCTTTTTTTGTTTTTTTTTACTCAAAGGACTTGCACGAGTGTTCGGAATGCCGACAGAAAATCTTAGTGGTCATTACTCTGCCCCAGTTTGGAGCATACAAAGTGCTATTCGTGAAATTTCATCACTGGGGGAAATCAAATGAAATACTCTTGTGGGGACAGGGCCTTTTATGGATGGTTGGGTCTGGTTTTGGAAGTGGCGGAAAGATGGGGGTAGTATAACTGACTCAAACAAGGGTAAACACACATGTCATGTTAGTTTATTTTGCAAATGCTTCATGGAGAGTTAACACCGCTTAAGATAGAACAATTTTAATTGTTAAAACCACACAAGTTAACAAAATAGACATTTAAGCTTCTTATCACGGGTGTGAGATATATGTTGGCTGATGCCCTTGGTGGGGCGTGCAGTGGCTAAGGGTCAAGCCTATGGGAGTAGGGGTTTGAGGACGATACGGTCAATATTGTAGTGACCATGATGGTGAATGAGTTATTGGTGAACTCCATTGAATGGTTAAATGGGTAGGTGGTTTCCATGAATGTGGTGGGTATGAGTAGGATGTATATGAAGTGAAGAGTGAAGGACTTGATGTCGGTGAATCAAGTTAGGGTGTGACAACATTTTCCAAGGAAGAGGAATCAATTCGAATATATTTTCAAAAAGACATCGTTTCTCATCAAACAGTGTGTCAAAAAAGTTTTTTATTAATAATAATAATAATAATAATAAAAGACTCGCTAAACGGTTAATAATTTTTGTACTTTTTGAGAAATAGAAGAGAAATGGATTAAAAGAAGAAAAAAAAAGGTTTTTTATTAATGCAATTGACAGAGGTCGGCCGCCCTCTGCTCCTACGTATCTCCTGGTAGAGAATCAAATCACACGTAGTTCTTGGTAGAAAAAGTTTGTGTGTTGGTGTTTTTTAAGTATTTTGAAATTGGGATGGACATTCGTAATGACAAAACAAGTAAAACTCAGAGTGGTCATAACTCATAGCTCGTTTGAAAAATATAGTTGATATTGACGATCAAACAAGTTAAACTCAGAGTGACCATTAATAACCAACTACTTTTATGTTTGGGAAGACGTTTGTTTGTCATTTTTAAAAAAAAAATAGGTTTGAAAGGGAATGTTTATTTGTAGTAAAAAAAATTTAAGAAGAGAAACAGGGGATGCAGTAGTGAAATGGGGTGTGACTAGCAGAAAAGGGTTGTATTTTAAAGTAGTGGGTGCAGAAAAACAGGCCCAGTTCGCTTTGGGTTGGCCCGCGTCTCCTTTGACAAGGATTTTCAGGGGGGGTACGAAGCAGACACAGGGGTGTAAATAGAAATAGGGGTTGTATTTGAAAACAAAAGGGGTGCAGACAGCGGAGACCCATTTGAGCTTTATAACGCCAGCCCACAAATCATGGGCTTTTTAGGAGGGGGGTGCGTGAATAAAGTATGGGGTGTTACAATTAATCTGAAATTAAAAATTAAAAACAAAACAAAATTAGCATGAACAGACTATATAAGCAAAAAAAAAAAGAAAACCCTAATCCCTTCCACTTCTTCCCCAGGGCGCCGCACCAACCGATTCCCTCAACCCTAATTTTTGCTTTCTTCTCTCTCAGCGCCGCGCCATTCTCCTCTCCCCTACCTCTCCGTTCTTCTCTTTCTCGCGCCGATCCACCTCTCCTCCCCCTTTAACCTAGTTTCGTTTTTTTTTTCTCACCGATCCTCACTTCTCACCCCCCTCAACCGATCCTAGTTTCTTCTTCTTCCCCAAATCCAGAGCTACTTTTACTTTCAATAGAGAGAGGAAGATTTTTGGTGAGAAGGGGAAATAGGCTTCGCGAAAATTGTGAAGAGGAAGAGTCGCGAAGATGGAGAGAGAACGGCGAACGGTGTAGAAAACAAAGGGAAGAGGGAAAAACGCGACAGTGGTTATGGTGTGGCTCACGGCGGTGGTTACAAGGATGGTGGCGGTGACGGAGCTTCGATGATGATGAGATATGGTGGTTGCGTTGCGTGGTGGTGGTGGTGTTGTGAGAGCGACGGAAGGGATTACGCCGGAGGGAGCCAAACACAGTGGGGACCCGTGGAGGCACCGGCGTTGTGGCGGCGTTTCAGGGACGGTGTGGTGGTTCACGGTGGTCAGTAGGACTTGACAGCGGTGGTGGTTTGGCGTTAGGGTGGCTACTGTGGTGTTTGGTGGCGGAGCTTCGGTGGTGACCACCACAAGGTGGCCGAAGCTTCACGCCCCCTTTTTCTTTCTTTCCTGATTTCTTAACATTGTTTCTGATCTTTCCCCAGTGACTGTGTGTGGGTGTGTCGTGTGTTTTTCAGTCACTGTGGGTATTAGTGTGTGCCTATTTTGAGCGTATTTTGGTTTCAATTTTCTGATGATTCTCCTCTCCCCTCTACTGTTCATTGTTGTTTGGTTTTTATAGGTGAATTGGTGCTGATGGCAGCCAGCAATTAGGGCAAATGGATGGCATCAAAAGGACAGCATCTTTGAGGGAATAAAAAGGACAACAGCTGGGCAATTTTAGGGTGCCAAGGACAGTCAAAGGAAGGACAAGGGGGAAGAAAAGAGGATCAAAAGGACAACCCTAGGGCAAGCAGCCAGCATGCTGCGCCCCCTCTCTTCTTTTGATTTTGCAATTTTTGGTTTTTTGGGTCACATGTTTGTAAAAAACTGGTTATATAATAACATTTTGGATTATTCAATTTTTTTGGCTTATGTTTTTTTTTTGTATTGTTTTTTTTTACCAACAATGATAGCTACACACTAAAATTAAACGATCGTCGAAATAATCGTCGCACTAGAACGCTAAAGATACATGCGCTTAAAAACGATACATGACACAACGAGAATACGAACTTTTTTGAATTTTTCAATTAGCCGGACAAAATTAGGGTATGACAATATTTAACATTTTTTTTGTTTTATATTCTTTTTTCTATTCAATTTTATTTAAGCATGTTTTTGTCACTCTACAAATATATTATTTCTTTCCTCTTTAACCCAAACCAAACAACTAATGAGTCATCTCCTTTTCTACTCATTTTCTCTTCTTTTCCCTACCTTTCCTTTCCATTCTTTTCCTCTATCTTTCTTTCATTATCCATACAAGCCATAAATGTACAAACTCATTATTAGATATTGTCTGTCAAAAATAATGACATTGAGATTTGAGATTATTGTTGTCCGTTGACAAAGGTGCTAAAACAGTCATGTTTTAACGAAACATTTCAGTCATGGACCTGAGTTTTAAAATTGGCCTATGCTTTTCGCACTCCCCCTACTCACTACACACCCCAAACCCCGCGGAATGACCAAAACACCATTAATAAATAAAAAACTTTCAATTGGGCCAAAATACCTTAAAGTTTGAAGTGCAACGAGGCCATGATAAGGGTTTTTTTTACCCCCCACAATATGCCCCAATATCCCCACACTTTATGTTATTCCGAAAATACCCTCCGATTTTTGACTTCAACGGAATTACATAACTAAAAGGTAAATCCGTTTCTTGGAAAAATGCAAAACGGATTTACCTTTTAGTTAGGTAAATCCGTACGTTTGAAAAATTAGCCTAACGGAAGTAAATCAAAAAACATACATCTCTTACGAATAAAATAACACAACGGAATTATATAAGAGAAACATACTTCCCTTTTGGTTAATTTTTGCTAACGGATGTATCTACTAATATGATACTCCCGTTTTGTTAATTTGAACTAACAGAAGTATCTATTAATTAGATAAATCTGTTATGTAAAAAAATTTAGCCTTCAAAGCATTCATACAATCTTTTGGGGCAACCCTCAAATACACAAATTGGGGCATAGAAGTCACATTATCCGAAATTTCTTCTTCAAAGCATTCATACAATCTTTTGGGGCAACCCTCAATGCAGTGTGCTCATCAACCATAGCCTTCTCCTTTTTCGTTAAACGGCCAAACATTGAGGACCCGGTTGAGGTTTTAAGCAGATCATGTGTGTGGAGTCCACACCTAACCTTCAAACGCCAACCCCCATCACGAACCGTATATGTAGCTCTCAACTTAAACGGACAATTACGTTTCTTGGACCCGATCACTCTAGAATTATTGGTGAATTTGCCATGTTTCTCGCAGCGAAAAATAATTTTATCTCTACTCCCCATTTTACCTCCAGCTTTGTCAAATCTAAGTATGATAACGACAACTCCGATGCGCTTCCCAACATCTCTGACCCAACGTACAACATCATCACGTGTTGGAAATAGCTACAAAATAGACAATTGTTAATTAGTTAATTGATTAATATTCTATAAAATAGACAATACCTAAAAACTAATTAATTAAATATACCGCGTCTGTCATGAATGGCCCTGATGTATCTATCGAGAACGGAACCAACTCTGTGACTCCGTATCCATATCTGTTTCATTTTAACACATTTAAAAATAATTAAGAAAATAAAAATTAATATAATAGGTAACAGATTTATCTATTATATACATAAATCCATTTTGCTTTTATCCAAAACGGATTTATGTGTATAAAGGATACATCCGTTACATATAATTAGAACTAACGGAAGTATCTTTTCAATACATAAATCCGTATTTACATTTTTTGTAAAACGGATTTATGTATTCTAGACGTACTTCCGTTAGTTAAAAAAACAAAAGATGGATTTACGTTTGAAAAGTTACTTCCGTTGTCAACGCATTAAATGACAAACGGAAGTATCCTTTTGGATATAATTCCGTTGGTTAAAAAAAGTCAACGACTGAAGTAACTTTTCAAAATTTACTTCCGTTTAAAAACAGCATAAATGCGAAACGGAATTACCTTCTTCCTAGGTAATTCCGTTGGCCAAAAAAGTGGGTCCCACGGAGAGAATGTTGACCAGAATCTGAAATGTGTAATAAATGCCGGGGATACATTTGGAATAATAGGATATGTGGGGTATTGGGACATATTGTGGGGGTAAAAAAAACCATGATGATCTGCAACCAATTGGGCCGGTCCAATTGAATAACCAGACAAATATTTTGAAAGTAGTGGCTTCTAGCGCCCCTGTTTCTGCTAACAACACCTCCATGCTACAAGAATAATGCTAATTACCACGACTTCTTTCCAATGGGTTGTGTACCTCGATATTAATTACCAATGGGTTAGCCTTCTATAATTTTTAATAAAAAGGTAGGTACAAAGTGGATTTTATTTAGGGTTATAGCAGGCTTAGTCGTCGATGTGGGGCATGGGTTGGTGTGGTCAAGAAATCAATGAGATCATATTGTTGAAAATTCAAGTCTGAGTGATTAGCCTCATATCAACTAGGAACGGCCTAAATAAAAGGGATATCAGAGAGGTGACTCATATACTCAATACCTTAGGGTATGTTTGGATAGAGGGTTTAGGAGGGGAGGGGAGGACTTGATTTTCAATTCTAAATTGATGAAACTATAAAATGTTTCTAAGCAAAAATGAATTGCGCTTAATATTGTTTTATCATTATCTATCATATTATTCTTTCATTTTTTTCAAAATCTCAAATAGATATTAAAATATAGTCCAAGCTCTCCAAAAGCCTCCCAAATCCCCCTCCCAAACATACCCTTAAAGTTTTGGGTGGAGATGTGATGTCTAAGGAGAGAATTGAGTTGGACTCTCTCAATATTGAAAATTTGTCTCGTCGAGTTTGAATAATGAGTGTTTGTTTCTTTAAAGTGGTTCCACATATCTTCTAAGCAACGCTTGATGATTTTGGTTCAATGCTCGATTCTTTAAAATGAGCCGCCTAAGTAGCCCTCGCATGACACACTATTATACTTATAGGAGTTGGTTGATGTGAAAAATAATTTAAGGTTCTGTTTGACAAAGCATATCGACTACTTTATAGCGGATAGCTTAGCGAATACCTTATAGCACATAAGCTCATTGTAGGTGTTTGACATGACTACCTTATAGTATTTTTTGAAACGTTACTTGAAGTTGCGTTTGAGCTTATATAGTTTATAACATTTTTTTTCATCTTTACCCTTATTATTTAATTAACTTTATCATTTATCCTCCATTAAATGAACCCTCTCTCTCTCTCTCACATTTTTTTAGCATTAATTACAAATGTTCAATTATGTCATTTTATATTTAAAAGCTAGCTTAATTACTAATTTTAATAATTAAACACTTTAAATCCAATCTGCGAGTTTATCTATTATTAGCTATCCACTATCGGCGCACATATGTTATAAGCTAGTTTATTTGCTATCTGCTAACTTATCCGCTATCCGGTAACTTATCCTCTCTTTTTTACTAAACAGAGCCTAAAATTGCTAAGGAACCACCCAACAAAATCACTTATTAAAGAGACGTCTGCTAAGGGAGATCAAATGTAATGTAAAGGAAATCCAAGACTAGAAAAAGACATGACGAGATAAATTAAGAGACCCGCATTGGAAATAGTCTAGGTGCAGTGTAATTCAATTATTTTTATTCACTTTTTACCCTCGATAATGTTTTTTATGGATGGCTGCTATTCTTGAAAAGAGGCGCTGTTCAACTAATGTACAACGGCTAACGAATGTTCGGGAAGGAAAACAAAAAAAGACCACTAGCTTATGCTTATGTATGCATATGCTTCATAGTGACACCATATGCATATGTATGCATATGCTTCATAGTGACACCAAATACATAAATCTTTCACTACTTTTAAGATAAACGTTCACGTGCGTCTGCGTGACTGGGGCTGCCCACGTGTTAGTGGGGAAATGATGGAAGGTGACCACTGACCAACCAATGCCATGGGAAGACAAGACCACGCCAGTCGACCAAGTCTGAAGTCTCACTTTACATTCTTTCTCAGCGCTGCTGCTGCTGACTCAAGTCTCAACCGTATATATATATATATATATATATATATATATATATATATATATATATATATATATATATATATATATATATATATATATATATATATGTAGCTGCATATCTATTTCTTTGACCCCCCCTTGCTGGCTACTTGCTAGATGTTTTACTAGATGTTTCATACCCACTTGCCACTCTCCTCCTACTCATACCATATTAGTAGTTCCATTTATAAGATAAAAATACGGTTTTAAATGTATTGGATAGACTAAATAGATATTTTAATTATTGAACGAATACAAAACTGTATTTTATCTTATAAATGAGATCAAATGGAGTATCGTTTAATTAATGAACACTATGTAAGATTCATATTGATTACCTCCACAAAAAAAGTTAATCTTGACCGCAAAAGAAGATTCATATTGATTACAATTTGAATTTTTTATTTTGAGTTAAATATGATTATTTTTTGTCTATAAATGGAGTGACAAATGCCACTTGAAACTTACACGTGCAATTGTGAGATCTCACATTGAAACTCGGAAAAAAGATATCTAATCTAACAATTTCAACATTTGCCAATTAGGCTACGTCTTACGAATAGTTAATTACTAGGAGAATATCCGTGCGTTGCACGGGTTGTTATATAATATATTTTTAAAATTTTTTATGGAGTTTTTATATAAATATATATAAGTTATTGTTATAAATTATGTATTTTAAAATATAGTATTACATAAATGTAAATAATAATCAATAATTTTTTTATTAATAAACCCAAAGGATGGTTTTAAGAGTAAATATATTTTCATGCTAGAGAAATATCTCATTGAAAATAATAACCAATATTTATTTATTTATAAATGTAAAAGATTATTTAACATGTGGAAGTTGGAGAAGAAAATCATAATGATAGTAGTTGGATATAAATAATAGTGAAAATATTTTTAATATAGCATCTACTCTCAATATAATAAAAACACACGCTAGCAAATAGACTTTTTTAGACATTCCAATAAGCCGCCACGTGTACAATTTTTTGGATATTTTCGTCATTTTACCACAAAAATACAAAAACTAACAAATTGGCAACAAAAACAAAAAGCACCATCAAAAAACAGAAAACACAGGCACCTGCGCGCGTCAGGCAGAGAAAGCTGGAAAAGGTGCGCGTCAGGCTGACAAATTGGCAACAAAAACTATTTTTTTTTAAACCAAAACAAAAACTATTTTTATTTTTAGTACTAATTGGCAAGTACAAAAAGCAACACAAAAAGTGTTCGACAGTTTTTATTTTTTTTATTTTTTTTAAAAAAACTATTTTTCTTTTAAAAAATACTGTTTTCCTTTAAAAAAAACTGTTTTTTTTTTTAACTTTTTTTTAAACTTCCAAATTTTTTCCAGTTTTTTTTGTCATAAAAATTAAAACTTTTTTCCTATTTTTCAAAAAAATAATTAGTCACTATTTTTATAATTTAGTCAAACTACTATTAAGAATCATTTTTTTAACAACAGTAAAATTAAAAACAATAACCACTATCCATCGTCAAAAAAAGACGTACCTCTAACAAAAGTTAAAATTAAGTTTTTTCAAATAATTAAATTATTAAATTAACATTATACTCAATAATTAATTAAACTAATATTATACTCTATGAATTTAACAGCTATGAATTGTAAAAAAACTTTAACCACTACAAAAAATTACAAAATAACCGCCACGTGGCAACGGGAGCGGCAATGCGAGACTGTCAATAGAATCGACAATGAGAGCGACAACGGGAACATGAGTGGGAACGAGAGAGGCAACAGGAGCGCCAACGTGAGTGCATATTTTAAAAAATCTTATTTTTTTTTCTTCACTTTTACTCCATCTAAAATTTATTATTTACTATAATCTCTCCATTAAAACTATTAAAATCAATAGTTTTAATAGAGAGATGCAAACGGGAGGGTCAACGGGGATGCATATTTACTATAATTTCTCTATTAAAAATATTAAAATCAATCAATTTAACCACTTAGAATTGTAAACAAACAACTTTAGCCACTACCAAATATTACAAAATAACTTACTTATAATTAAACGATTATGATTTAATTAATTTCAAAAAAAATAAAAATATGCGTTAACAAGTGGCAACAAGAGCGGCAACGAGTGACTGGCAATGGGAGCTGCAACGGGAGTGGCAACGGGAGAGGCAAAGGGAGTGGCAACGAGAGAGGTAACGAGAGGGCCAACGAGGATGCAAACGGGAGGGTCAGCGGGGATGCATATTTTTCCTAAAAAAATCAATAATTAAATCTCATTTTCTTTTTTTCCTGCGCCACACAGGAGGGGCAACGAGAGCGGCAACAAGAGCGGCAACGAGAGCAGGAACCACAGCGCCAACAGGAGCGCCAACAGGAGCGCCAACTGAAGCGCCAACGGGAGGGCCAACGAGGATGCAAACAGGAGGGCCAACGAGGATGCATATTTTACCTCTAATGTCCAAATACATTATTATGGATCAATGTAATTTTGATTGTTATGACTTCATGGCAATACACCAACCATACATTATCACCCGTGCGTATGCACGGTAAAATACTAGTATAGTATAAATAAACATCCTGATAAAAAATAGTATAAATAAACATTATGTCAATAAAAATTAATATTTTATTTTTTAGAAACAAAAATGATGGTTTAACCAATGTTTTTAAAACCGGACCGGAGATCGAACCGGCGAGACCTCCGGTTCATGGTTCAATCGGTTCAACCGGTTCAACCATGGTTGAACCGGATAAGTAATTTAATAAATAAAAAATAAAAAATATTAAATTTTGGAGAAAAAAAGTAAATTTAAAAATAAAAAATTGCATTTCGGGCGGTTCAAACCGGTTCAACCCGGTTCGGTTCCCGGTTCTTTCTCGGTTCAAAACGGTTCTTGGCGGTTCAATCCGGTTCTGGGCGGTTCTTTGGCCTGCGGTTCAAATGGGGTTGAACCAACCGGCCAGGGGTCCGGTTCCCGGTTCAGCCGGTTGAACCGGCCGGTCCGATCCGGTTTTTAAAACCTTGGGTTTAACATATAAAATTTTAAGGATGAAACTGATAAGATTTTATATCTATCTTAAAGCATTAGAATAAAGAAAACTATATTATATTTAGAAAGTGACCATAATATCTTGACAAAACGTGTTTGAAAGAGACTTGCATATGTAATGTGCCTCTCTGTTTGCCGTGATTTTTGGTAAACACCGCTAGTTACAAATTAATGTTGCTTGCAGGATCAACTAGAAAATCCTAGAACATTTGTGTTAAAGTTTTTCCAGAAATTATGAGTGTTCTTGCGGTTTAAACATGAAAGTATGAAGATAATTGTCGAAGTTATCTCCAGAAGGGAGAATTCTGACTAGGAGGCGAAGAGAAAACAAATAAGATGCAGAAAACTTAAGAAAGTAAAAGTGAAATTGCATTAATTGTAAAGAGAATGGTGCACAAGTTCATACATTGTTCTCTGACTCGTTTTCTCTGTGATGTTGGAAGTTTGAGTTTCAGAATTCTGTATGTGAGTTTGTGACCCGTTTTTCCTCTGAAAAACTACTATTTATACAATGAGGGAAAGACAATAACTAACTAACTGTACATAGAATTTAAAAAATGGTAACTGCCATGTCTTCGACCACAATAACTGCTATGTTGTTTCAACAACGGGCACTTGACTTCTGATCTATCACTAACTTTCTTCTAGTCGAACCATTGGCTTCAATTCTTCAATTTCCACTAAGTTAAGCACTGCGTCGAACCTTCTTGGGAAAACTTCTCACTGTCGAAATCAACACCTTTCCTCTTGAAATTAGCAAGTCAAACCTCGTTGACTGCATTTAATTGAACCTGTCGAAAATGCAGGCTAACAAATTGCCCCCCAAAAATGTCTTTTTCGACTGAGTTTTAAATGAAGGTAGAAAATGACGTTTTTGAAATTACAATCAACAGCTTTAAGTCAAATCTTATGACGTCACTACCATCAGTTTTCAGAATAGAAAAGACACTTCCAGAAAAAGCACTTTATGGCACCGTTATCACATATTTAGTGGGCCATGTTTTGTGTTGTAACTCCCCACTACTTATTGCAAATAACTGCTCTTTAAAGAAAGCCTAAAGGTTTACCTTTTCTCTCTCTTGCTAAAACAGCTATAAAAGCAACTTCTTCATTTCATTTTCCCTTTTTTACTCTCTGCTTCTGCTAACCCTTTCTCTTCTTCTTCCTTGTGAAATCCAGCGTTTACGCACCAGAGAACTCCATTTGCGAAGCTTCATTTCTTCATCCAACACTACGCGACCTCTATTCCTGTAAAACCCGAACAGTGAAGCAGCGAAACCATTTGAAAAACTCAGAACTATCATTAATGGCGTCATCTTCCAATGACGTTCAAACTTCTGGCACTGTAGCTTCTGGAAAACAGCCTTTCGTTGCTGAACCAACTTTGACAGAAGAAGAAGCAAAAATTTTACAATCTCAGGTACTAATTCCTTCTCCTAAACCTTACAAGCATGCATTCTTAGGTCCTCTTCCTCACTCTGGTGATGATTCTGACAAAATCAAAGAGGTTTTCCCTAGCTATCATAGATATAGCCCTAGGATTTTCAACAAAGGACCATATGTGATGGATTTCATGAGTAACCCAAATAGGGCTTTTAGGTCTTCACCACCAGTCGACAAGAATCACCCACTTTACATTAACTGGCTTAACAAAATTGAGTGGAAGAAAGGAGAAACCTGGAAAGCACAAGGCATCTTCGACCTGATTCAGCTGTCGAGATATGGGCCTAGATATCAAAGCCCAATGCTTATTACAGCTTTACACTTTTGGGAGCTAACCACCAATAGCCTATATCTGAAATGTGGCATGCTCACTCCTACTCTGTTAGATGTGGCTGCCATAACTGGATTTAAACCAATAGGAGAAGTTTTCGACCCTAACACTACTGACAACAACCATGAATTCGACTTCAAGCGTGCTTCCTTCAAAGGATACGTTGAAGACAAACATGTCATCATCACTGAAGAAGTTTCTGACGAAGAACACCTCACTTTTCTCACTTTGTGGCTCTCCTTCTATGTTTTCTGCTCTTCGTCACTCCAAGTGGCAAAAATGTACATTCCTTTGGCCATTCAACTACACGAGTGTTGAGAGGTAAACCTGAGGTAAACCTTGGCCAACTTATTTTAGGATCACTTTATGAAGGCTTACGACAAGGAGTTCATGCATTAAAAGAACTCAAGCCTGAAGGAAATTACTTGGTCTCTGGACCAATTTGGTTGTTCCAATTGTGGCTTCTTGCCACTTTTGAGTCGAAGCTGCAAATGTACATTCCTGAAGACTATACTGAAATGGTCGAAACGAGGAATGTCGAAGGAATTAGGCTTGCTCTTCTAAAGCCTAGAGAGATAGGGGTATCTCCACAAGACTTGTTCTCCAAAGCATTCAACATGTTCATGAATTGCGAAGATTTCGCTCCTTCAATGGCACCTTTCGTCAAAAGGACTCATGGACCAGACTGGTTTAAAAGAGAGTTTCCTGCAACTTCTTTTGTCGACGAAGAAGAAACCAACCAGATTTGGGAAGCCTTTTTAACTCCAAAATTTCTGTCAGCTAGAATAGCACCTGGAAAAGCTACAGCTCTATTTGGTGCGTACGCATATCACCCAAGCCTGGTCGCAAGACAATTTGGGTTATGTCAGCTTCGACCAAGTCCTTTTTTCAGATCTAGGAAAGACATGACACTTCCAGAAAATGAAGAGGAATGGAAAGAATGCCTCAACAGCTTTGCCAACGGCCCTTTTAACTTTGACCCCATTGAGTTTGAGCCTTTATTTTCTTGCACCAAAGAATTTTCAAAGTGGTGGAAAGAGTATTTCAAAAGAAAATCTGCTGATGTCGAAGAGGCTACATTGCTGTCGAATCTAATCTTTGCTTTTCCTTCTTCACAGAAAAAGAAGACCAAACCAAAAGGTACGCACATTCAAGAAATTCAAGCATTCCAAAAATACTTTGAGACTGTATATGATCCAAATAATATTAGTCGAACTGTTTCTCAAGATGCAAGAGTTTTAAAACAAAAACTTATCGACAAAATTTCAACAATGGTTTTTCCATCTTATGTAATTGATAAGTACTCTTTTGCTTTGGCACACAACAAACTTAAATTCCCGCCTTTGCCAACCAGTAAACTGGCTTTGGCATTTCGACCACCACTTCCACAATGGTTAATATGTGGTTTGACTATGGCGTTTAACAATTTTCTTTCAAATAAGATAGCTGAGAAAGTAGTTCCGACTAAGCATAACCTATACACGTTTGAGGGTAATCTACATTTGGACATTCAACATGTTCGAGTCACATCTATTGTCGAAACAAGTGATGTATATGACTCTTAGAAAAAATTTAATCTTCCTTTCATGTATGACTTATTAACATAACTGTCGAATTTTTGCAGTTGTGCCTATTTCACCCAGTCCAATAGATGACACAACAACATCAACAAAGAAGGTGACGAAGAAAGGTACTGGTACCTCATCAAAACAAGATAAACCTCCACAAACAGAGAAAAAAGAAGTAAGTACTTTCGCCACTTTTCTCTTTATACTCAAACATTTAATTCGACACCTAATAAGAATTTTTTTTTGCAGAGTCGAAAAAGATCAAGCAGCTCTGCTACTGCCACTCCTTCCAAGAAAACCAAGAGGACTAACACCATAGTTGTGAGTGATGAATCAGAGGTCAAAATCCTTAACTTCTTTATTTTTTTAACACTTATACATTTCTTGTTTCTTACTAACACGAGTGTCGAATTTTCAGCCTGATGAACCAGTAAACAATCCCAAACAAAATGAGGCTTCCAAATCTCAGGTCGAAAGAGAAAAGAAGAAGAAGAACTCTCAAGATGCTTCAAAGGTTTCCTCTAAGACTACCAAACAAACGCCTGTCGAAAAGAAGCAACAAGGCGAAAGCACTCAACAACAACAAGTCTTGGAGAAGCCTTTAAAGAGAAAAGTGCTCAAGAGACCTGAGAGCGCACATTCTCGTGTCGAAGGAGACACTTCAAAGGTACTATTAACCTTCTATTTATTCTTCTTTTTAACAGTTTTAGTTCATTATGACAAGATATTTATCAATTAATTTTGAACAGGAACCTGAAAGCAGCAATGTTGAGGTACCACCAAAACAACCAACACCAATTTCGACCCTCTCTCCTTCTAAAACAACCATACCTGAACAAGGTGTCGAAAAGCAAGATCAAAGAGGTGTTGATACAAGATGATCGAAACCCAAGACCAAACTCAACAGCAACCAACTGATGAAGCACTGGTCGACCCTACCTCAAAACCAACAACAATGAGGCAATGATGCACTGGTCGAAAGCACTGACCAAAATCAGCCACAAGAAGGTAATGACAACAGGGTCGAAAACAATGACCAAAATCCTGACATCGACATGGAAAACAATGGTCCACCTTCACCTCAAAACCAAAATGAAGGAGAAGAAGAAAAAGAAGAAAATCAGAAAGAAAGTGTTGAATCAGTCGAAGATGAGGAGGATGAAAGAGGAATCTCTAAGAGATTCAGAACAAATTGGTGAGTCTCCACAAGGTATTAACTCGCCTGAGGCCGTACCTTCGACCAGCAACACCATCAGTCAAGAAGAATTAGGGACTTAAAGAGTCGAATCCCCTTGAAGCTCTGAAATTGATGTTGAGTAGCAGATCTGCCTCGACTGAGAACAAACGAAGTTCTTCGACTACTTCTGTTGGCGGGATTTCTGAAAGCTCAAGAGAAGACCTTCTTCAAGAACTTCGAGCCAAAGTCTTAGAAATAGATTTGTTCCAAACCATTGAACAAAATCATATGGTCACTTATGAAATTAAGAACTTGCTGAACAAACTTAAAAATCAACATTCAGCAAATATCTCATTGGCTTCCTTGTCGAATTTGAGGTTCTTCTGGAGCAAATTGCAAGGGACTTTCAAAAGAGAAAGAATGTTGCTGCAAATAAAGAGCGTGAGGCTAAACTTCAACAAGAAGAATGGGCTGCAGTCGAAGCGTCAGATGCTAAAATTTCGTCACTGGAACTTCAAGCAGCAAATGATGCCAAAGAAATAGCTGAATGTGATGTTAACATTTCAAAGTACCAGGAACAAATCAAAACCTTGCAGTCGAAGATTAAGGCAGAAGAAAAGAAGAAAGCCTCCATTCGAAAGAGAGCTCCAGATTCTTTGGAAGCTGCACTTCGATCTGAAGCAACTTTGGCTATTGAGCACCTAGAAAGGGCCAACAAACATGAGGCAGCAGTTCAGAGATTAGTCGAAGACGAAGCCCTCATTACTGCCAGACTGGATCATGCCAAGATTGTTTTCGAGAAACTTAAAGCTAATCTTGTAATTTAAATTTCAGCTTTCCTTGTTTCTGAATTTTTTTTTGTAATCCACTTTGTACTTCGACAATGTTCTTTGGCATTCAAAATTTCGACATGCCATATTTAAGTTTCTTCGTTACTTCTTAACCTCGTTATTCTAACTTCCTGCAATATTGGCTCATATCTTTTTAAATACTTGCCATTTATACGCAAAATTCGATTATCAGCGCCTAATTCTTCGACTTCGTAAGCACCGTTTGAAAATACTTGTAAAATTTTAAATGGTCCTTCCCAATTTGGTGACCATTTACCTAAGACCCTATCTTTCTTGTCCATAGGTAAAATAACTTTCCAAACTAAGTCTCCAAAGCGAAGGTTTTCGACTTAACCTTCTTATTATAGGCTTTGGCCACTCTTTCTTTTTGCCTTGTAAGAACATCTAACGCAGTTAATCTTTCTTCGTCTAAGTCCACCAATTCGTCTAACATCATATTCCAATAATGATCAGATGGAATTTCAAACTGTCTTTGAATTTTGGTTGACTGTAAACAAATTTCGACTGGCAACACTGCATCATGCCCAAATGTAAGCTTAAAAGGAGTAGTATTAATTGACTCTCTAGGAGAATTTCGACAAGCCCATAACACTTGACCAAGAGTCTTATGCCAATTCCTAGGCTTCTGCCC